>JAVBJF010000218.1:0-649598 GCA_033439095.1 Pseudococcus viburni
TTGGTGTAAACTTATCATGTGGATATACAACGGCGCAGCGCGCTCTACAGCGCGGAGGTATGAACTGAAATCGTATAAGTCGATGGAAAAAGTGGAAAGATGAGATCCGGGACAAAATTGGGCATTGCATTACTGGTGGTATCCTGATACCAAAAAACTTGATATACACATGAGGAAAGGTGAGATCCGGATCGGATCTCACCTTTCCCAAAACGGATCTCACCTTTCCGGGTTTTTTGGATTTTGGATCTCACCTTACCGGAATATAAAGCTATATATATATATATGGACCAACATATCCTCGACGTCACCGTTTATAAACAGTACCTTTTCGTCACCACCTTTAAATATGCTTCTGTTGGTTTCTACACATCGTATTTAAAACCAGCATAGTTTTTATAGTATTATAACGTCTTTGCTGCATTCAATTCAAATGAATAAGCAGGTGGCCTAAATCAATGATCGATAGTAGAACAAAGGATTTTAAAATTTATATATAGTAGGTGTATACATAGCCTCTACGTCACCACAAAAAAAAGATCGCGACCTCATGTGCATGGTGAAAAAAGCAGTTTTAAGCCAGTATACACAGGGAGACGTCTGCGTAACCACCAGAAGCCTCTGTCACCTTCGTTTTGGGTTAAAAAGAGTAGTTTTAACTTGATATACACAGGGAAACGCCTTCGTCACCGGCAAAACGCCTTCGTCACCGATTTCGGTGACGGAAAGGATACTTGCTTATATAAATGGTGACGAAGAGGTACTGTTGGCATATATATATATATATATATATTTAATATCAATTGTATTTATACTATATTTATATTATTTAAATTAAAAATCTTATATAATAAATTTATTACCTTAGAAAAATTTTCAACTGAAAAATTATCGCAAACAAACAACTAAATCGCCCGTTTTTCAGTTGAAAATTTTTCCAAGGTGCTATACCATTTCCCAACTCTTTCGCTTTTCTGTCCCTCTCAACCCAACACCACCTATGGTACAAGGCCTGAACACAGGTTTTGTGACGTCATGAGATTGGGCGATTGTTCAAGTTTACAATGTGTTTAAACGGGAAAACCAAGAAATGCGAGGTTTTTTAAAACTATTTTTGAATTGTAGTTGTTTTATGATTTTTTTTTTAAAGTTCCTGCTTTTAGAGAATGAAATTACCATTTGAATGATATAATATGTTTAACATTTTGTGCAATATTTGTCTTGTTAATTGGATTAAAATGCATTCGAAAAATGTGCGGCTACTCAGATTTTCCAAAAAATGACTGATGAAAATTTATCAAAGAGCAAAAGTGAATATATGGTTCGAAAGGTCTCAAGCTAAAGATTAAAAAATGATATTTTCATATCTTCATTTTTCAAGACATTAGGTAGGTATTCAAATTTTCAGAGTTTCGTACATTTCAACCAAATGCCACCTTTAGCTTTGATTACATTGAAATGTCGCTGGAATTGAACCGGTAAAACAGTCTTTGGAGATAATTCAAACTTGAAATTCCTCAGCATACTGATGAGTCCAACTTTTACTTGCATTTTGGAAAATCGTTCACCTAGAAAAGAATTTGTTAATTTGTGAATAAAATTTTTTATGAAATTTGTTAGGATTTGATTTTTACCTATGCAAGCTCTGGGACCATCTCCAAATGGTAAATACGTGTGATGAGGTCTTTGAGCTATGGCTTCCTTGGTAAAATGCTCCGGATAAAATTCTTCGGGTTTTTCGTAATACTTGGGATCTCGATGGAGGCCAAAAATAGGTATGGTTACTGGCATATTCTTGGGGATGGTTATATTTGTGTTTGGTAAGTTGTAATCAATGGTGCATTGTCTCACGGCGAATGCGGTTGCTGGGTATTTTCGTAATCCCTCTGTATGAGAAATTGCAATGCGATTATAAGATTAAAATTGAGTAATTTGAAAGGAAAAAAGGTGTATAAGTTTTGAAGTACAAACCAGTGATAACCATATCAACGTAGGACATCTCTCTGAGTAAATCGTAAGTTAATCCTTCTGGATTGTTATTTATTACATTATTTATTTCGTCCCTCAATTTATTCTGAATATCTTGATGCTGTGCCAATTCTAGCATCATGAATCCTAATGCTGTTGAAGGGAATTCGAATCCAGGTGCGAAAAATATAAAGTATTGCGCCGCCATAAAATCGATAGTCATTTCTGTGAAAATACGTAATAATTTTTAAAAAATTTTATGAAAAGTTTCTCGTGAATTTTTGTCAAAATTACACTTGAAGTGATTAAGTGTTATACATATGAGTAATAAATTACCAATATTATTTACCTGTTTTACTCTTGGCTTGACTACCGAGATCTTCTTGTTCCTGGTGGTCTTGGTATTTAGCCATTGTTTCATGTCTTAAAGATAGCAAAAGGTCGATTAAGTTGTGCCTGGAAACTTTGTTTTCTTCGCGATATTTCACGGCGTTCTCGACTAACGACATGAAAAATTCTTCCACTTCTTGCTCCACAAATCGTAGGTGGAAAAAATTGATCAGCCAATCAGCCGTGTTTGGGAGTGCACTCAGAATGAGAGATTTGTATCTATAAAATATGGTCGAGTTGAAGATTAGAAGTGATTGTGGAATAAATGTGAATGGTATATGGCATATGGCCCATCCCTTATGCTCATGTAACGGAGGAACCCTATTGCCATGTAGCATCACCAACTTTCTCTTTGATCGCGTACAGGTTACAAAGGTCCGCGGATTCATCCCTAAAATCAGTCTTTTCTTTAAAGCTACGTTTACACACAGACAATTTACTGTGATAGGAAAGTATTTTTCACCTATTGTCTGTGTGTAGACAGGCAAGACAGTAAAGTGTCTACTGTCTCGAGACAACACAGTAACTTTGGTCGGAACAAAGTTACTGTCTTCACTGTCTTCACTGTCTCATCACATGACCGTCAGGCTCGATCCTGATTGGTTGGCTGCTTATTTTTCTTATCATTATTTTCATGTGTACTGTGCTACTGTGTACTAGAATCTTTTATTCTTTCTCCCTTCATTCATTTCATTTTTTATAATTTTTCTCTTGTGATTTATATTTCGATTAAATTGAAATGCAAGAAAAAAACGAAAAAACTATATGTGGAACTGCAATGAGATGGTGAAGTGGGGCGTTTCTACCACTTTCTTTTCTCTTTTTCCATCAATTTTTCTGCTTTAATCTTTATTACAGGTACAAAGCATTGAATTAAATCATTTAAATCTTCTAGTTCATATTTAAATGAATAAATTCTCACGAAATTGAAAACTAAAACTTCAAACCTCAATAATTAATTGAAAACTTCATCACTATCAGTTTATTTTTGTGTTATCACAATGAATATTGAGACAATTCACTGTCTATGTGTAGACACAATTTTCAAAGACAGTTTACTGGCTGCACTGTCCAAAGACAGTAAATTGTCTGTGTGTAAACGTAGCTTTAGGTAACGCTGCATGGAAAGCAGCTAGATTAATTAGGGTGCTCTGTGGTCAAATAGGCTCTGCTTACGTGATTCTACCTCTGGTACTCGTATTTGTCCAATACCTTAACGCGGGGTGAATCGGATCGAAATACGTGGTTTTTGCTCCCTGCATCCTACAAAAAAATTCTTAAAATCTGAAATAATTTTTTTAATGATTCCTTGACCCCTTGGCTATAAAATAGCGCCGTTGAAAAAATTTAATTATTCAATGGTCACTTCCTACGATTTTTCAAAGAATGACCCGATTCACCCCGTTCTCTGGGATGAATCGGGTAATTTTAATTTCAAGTGCAATTTCTCACTAAAACTGTTGGAAAACTTGATGGGTGATTCGGAAATTGCAGTCACATATTTAATTTTTTCCCTGGGTTCATAATTGTATCCTGAATAAGAGCTGAAAAGAGGAAAATTTAGATTTATGAAAAATCAGAAAAAACACTACAACCTTTGAACCTTATTTATTCTACAAATTTGCTCAAATTCTGATAAAAATTGAATGTAAATCGATTGGTGAGGAAGTATTGGACGTTTTTACACTTCACCGCCATCTTTGGATGCAGAAAAGGAGAAAGAGTCAGGGACGTAGCGAGACAACTTTTCGGGGGGGGGGGGGGGAGATTACGAAAATTTTGCCAACTTTTAACAAAAATTTTGTCAACTTTCATTTATAGAGGTCTGCGACCATGAAAAACGGGGGCGGTAGCACGTCCTTAAAAATTTTCTGGCTATGACATGACGGCGTCAACGGCCCAAAAGAGAAAGCTGTGAAAAATTCAACTTTAATTATAAATTGAACAAAACGATTCGCAACGGAAGCTTTTATTAAGAGGAGAGAGTACAAAATGGGTATTATGGAAATTTGGAATAAGAAAGACGGAAAGATTTTAGGAGGAGGGCGTAAAAAAAACCTTCTTTCCGCTGCGTTGCCACAAATAATTTATATAAAATGTAATTTTGTTTGTGCCGGAGCGAAGCGAAGGCAAAGCTTCGAAAAAGTTGTATTTTTCAATGCTTAAAAAATACATTTTCCTCATGTTTTCAATATACTGATGAATGGCGCGGCGGCAGCGGCTTAATTTTGATTTTTTAATTTCTCAACAACGCGACGGGGTCAACCGGTGGTGCAGACCTGCATTTTTATCCAAAATATTACCATGTCTACACCTGGTTTTATTATGCATTTAAAAGGAATTGATTTGAAAATTGAAGGGAAAATGAAACTATTTTTCTAACACTAATCCTAATATTTTAATACATGAATAAATGTACTTGGGGTATCTTTGATTTTTCCTATTCTCAGTCCTTCAATTTTACATACGAATTTTAAGAGTTGAAACGTTTTAAAATTACCCATTACATTTCAAACAGTATTTTCTTTGTCGAATTTCAGCGCTGATTTGAAAAATAAAATTGGATTTTCTCCATCACATCAAAATTTTTCATGATGGGAATTTTTTTGTAGAAAATTTGTTTTACATTTTTTTGATAAAAACTTTTAACCCTTAGAGTCTAATTTTTTGGGCAAAGAAAGGGTCTAAAAAAATTAATAGAACATAAATTGCAGAGCTTGAAATTTATTTTTCGTTACTAGGGAGTAAAACGCTACTTTACTCCCTCTCGCGAATCGCTCGAGTTCTTAAATTCACGTTTTTCTCCCTCGATAACGAAAAATATCGTATGCAACTCGGGAGTAAAATGATTTTCGACAATTTTGATTCATTTCCCTCGCTTCGCTCGGGCAATAAACCTCAAAATTGTCGAAAATCATTTTACTCCCTTGTTGCATAATATACTATTTTTTGGTGGGGATATGGTGGAGTTTAATTAGTTTTTTCTTAGGAGGCATAGTTTTTCAGATTTTTTCAGAAAATTTTACGTCCTACGATTCGTTTTATATTAATTTTTTGCGTAGAATTTTTCGTTTGTTAAGAAAATTGACAAAAGTTATCAAAAAGTGTAAAAAAATGTTTCAACAAAAAATTCAAATTATAAAAAATTCTGACATGCTGGAATTTTTTTACAATTTTTCTCATGATCACCGTGAAAAATACCATAAAAATAACTCTTTAATTTCACTTAACTCGCGTAAACATATTTACACTGGTAGAAGAACGTAGGAGTACAATATGAGTGAAGAAATGGAACAAAAGCAGGATACCCCATGGATAAGTTTTGAAAAACAGTATGAGGAAAAGACCAGGAATCATTAGAGCATATTCAACGTTGACAAAAAGAACACAATGCGGATTTTTTTGAACTGAGATATGCGTGTCATGTTGGCTAACTGGCAACGTGGTTGGCTAGAGTTGGCGCCTGACAACTATTTCATAAATAACAAAGTTGGTCGAGTTTTCGCCAATTATTGGTTTTACTCTTTTCATCATTTTCTTATTCAAGAAGTTGTCATCAAGTGTTGAATTTTCCAACCTTGTTATCAAAGTTGGCAAATGCCAACTTTTGCCAACTTTTTAAACTTGCCAATAAATTTGCCAACTTTTGCCAATTCTTCACTCGTCTGGGGGGGAGACTCCCCCCATCCCCCCCAACGCTACGTCCCTGGAAAGAGTTAATTATATACGATGATTAATTATTATCGATCCGAATCACCCCGCGTAATTATGACATTTACGGAAAATTGCCATAACTTGGCTGCATGAAAAGTTAAAAAATGTCTAAAAATCACATTAGGTAGGTAGTCAAGAGTGAGTATGAGGTGAGATGGGACATGATTTATATTTATTACGTTCGGTATATTTTTCATGTTGAACTTTATACACACATTTTGTAAAAAAAAATGTCGATCTTTTTTTTCTTATAAATTTTCAAGATGATAAAATGACCCCAAATCACTTTCGGTTCAACCGATAAAACATAATCAGGGTGTCAATCTACATCTACTACCACTCAAACGATGTAAGTCACCAAAAAACTGAAATCCGTGTTTTCGCGAAAATTAAAATTTTGGTTTCAAAAAAAGGATATACTCCACAGGAAACAAAATCGACTAATTCCTAGAGTCCGAGTTACCAAAACGGTATCGGGAGCTCTCGGTGGTTTCCGAAGGTGTTCGTTTGACTTGTTCGAATTTTTTCATCATTTTTACGTACGTCTGCATCTATTATACTGTACGTATGCAGTTAAATTAGCTAAATTTGAAAAGAGGATTGTTTAATTAAATGAGTATACGGAAATAACTCTTTTTTCAGCATCAAAATATAAAAATCAATAATCATACATGATGTCATGAAAATATTAGATGGTAATATTGGGATATTTTGATTCCTGTAAGTATTTGTACCAAATTTTTACAATTTTTCTACTCTTTGTGATATTAATTCACTGTTGGGTTAAACTATCACATTTTTTTCAAAAATATTCCATTAGAAAAAAGTTGAAATTTTTCTTTTTACTTATTTTCAATTTTATGATATTTTTTTTGTATAAAAATTATCATTTAAAAATTAACATATCCGAATTCAATAGCTAGAATTGATCATTTATTTATGTAAACAAATAAAATTATTTCATCATTTTTTAAAAAAGGTACTTTGAAAAAAAAATATAAAGTAAATCAGCAAAATTAAAAAAATGACAAACATAAAATAGGCACAACTCACTAGAACCAAAAAAATCGAATTATGTTTGACTCAATATGACATGACGTGTTTAATTTTTATACTTTTTGGAGCCGAAAAAATGTCAATTTTTCAATGGTTGTTATGTTAAACAATCGTCCTTCTCATTTCAGCTAATTAAATTGCATAAAAGTGCAATATTTGTATACTGTATATGTATTATACGTAAGTCTAAGTACATAAAAAATAATGAAAAAATTCGAACAAGTCAAACGAACACCTTCGGAAATCGCCGAGAGCTCCCGATACCGTTTTGGTAACTCGGACGTCGGACTCTTTGATGAAGTATATATAATCAAAGTCGGACTCTAGGAATTAGTACAAAATCGTCGTTCCCCTGAGTTACAATAAACTTTTGTTATTATTTCTCTTTTTCGCTTCTGATTGGTTGATTGATGCGATGATAAGATTACTTTATACCACACTAGATTGCGTTTCAATCGATTTTTAAAGAAAAACAGGATGAATAATTGGTGATTTTAATAGGTAGGGTTCCCTAGCCTCCGGAGCCCGGGAACCCTAAAAATGAGATTTTTTCCTAAAATTTGAAGCAATAAAAACAATATGAAAATGGGAGGGGGTAGTTCAGAAAATAGCAAGAATTTTCATATTTTGGATCCAGTAAACATCATAACTGATATTGAAAGTGAATGAAAAACCAATTCGGTACCTACCTAATGATTTGATGAGTGACTAATTTTCGTTTTATGAATCTGATTTCAAATTTTTGCCAAAGTTGACACGCAATCATGAATTTTTTTAGTTAATTAACTAGAATTTTCTTCAGATTTCTAATTTTTAAATTATTTTAATGGTTGAAATCGATGATAAAAATTGATCATTCAATGAGTTTTACTGAAAAACAAGTTTTACAATCGATTCTCATTGCATTATTTTGAGAATAAAAATTGGGTAATTTTTTGTATGCGTAATTTTTTAATACTATTGCGTTGGTAGCTTTTTTTTGCTATTGATAATCTTAAATCTTTCTGGGTTTTTTTGTACTAATTTCGTAATCTATATTGAAAAATAAGCTCAAAGGTTGACAAACGTAGATTTATAAAAAAGAGAGATTTCACAATTTGTGCAATTTTTAGAAAGTACTTTATTCCTCTTCCCCCTTCACTTCGTTATTAAAAGGAAAACACATTGACTATATCCTTACCAATCGGGAATTTTTTTCCCTGATTTATTGATCTAATTTCGTATCTCACCTAAACTCGAATATACGATTTCCCATTTTCCGAAACTCCGAATCTGGATCATCCAGCGAATGTGTTTCAATCCCAAATACACAAGCACCAGTCATATCGGTCGTAAATCTGGCACAAAGATCTTTCACATCGATTGGTT
Source organism: Pseudococcus viburni (assembly GCA_033439095.1). Lineage (NCBI taxonomy): Eukaryota > Metazoa > Arthropoda > Insecta > Hemiptera > Pseudococcidae > Pseudococcus > Pseudococcus viburni. The sequence goes on from JAVBJF010000218.1 coordinate 8,497, forward strand.
TTTCGGTCATCGTCTCTAATACTTTGGTCAGCTTATCGCCGCAGGTTTTCATCAAAGGAAACATCATTTTCATTTTACCACTCGTAAAAGCACTGGTCAATTTGACTCTGAGATTTTTCCATTCTTCGCCTTTGAAATTCGATTCAAACGGGTAGGTATAAAAAAAACAGAATGAGGTCAAGATTATCTATTTTAGACAAGTGACAATGGCATATAATAATATGTGGGTATCTGCAATTTGTAATTATCTGAGATAAAAAATATCAAACGTATGTTTCTGTTTAAATACCTTTCATGGCGAACAAATGATTACTAAGTTTGTCCACTTTAGGGTTCACGTTCATAGCTCGATCGTGGAAATGAACGAAATCTTTGATCATAATGTGTTTTATCAGCTGCGGATCTCGAATCATTATGAAAGGTGTATGAAGATTGAAATATCCGGCGAATTTATGCGGTTCCAGTTTCCTATACAGTTCCAAATGCAGCATCGCTGATGGTTTTTGCCTAAAGAGCGCATCGCCTATATTTCCCACGAAAATCGTCGGCTTCAAATATGGTACGCCATTTTTATCGAAAAATTTTTGCGATTTTTTAAACCACCAGTAAATGTAGTACAGAAAAGTTATCAGTAACAAAATCACACTGACGAGAAAACTCATATCGCGAGTGGAGCTAGCGCCCAATCGGTTAGAGAAAGAGTCGTTCTAAGAGTGTTATCGTTCAAATAACTATTTACGATGGTATTTATTGACTTTAATTGGAGTCGTAATTATCGTTTAGATGATTTTGTATGATTTGAAGCAGAAGAGGAGAGGTTCTAAAAATCTTGCGTTTCGGCGAATCGTTTACCTGTTACAAAAAATACAAATTGAATAGTTTTTAGCGGACTTCCCGCTCTAGCGGGAATCCGCTATTGCGTTCATAAGGATTTATTTATTTATTTATTTATTTATTTATTTATTTATTTATTTATTTATTTATTTATTTATTTATTTATTTATTTATTTATTTATTTATTTATTTATTTGTTTGTTTGTTTGTTTGTTTGTTTGTTTGTTTGTTTGTTGAAGCCTTTTTTTTCTGACGCGATTTCTCTCGCTAAACTGAACAGATCGGGCTGAAATTTTTACAGTAGGTGTAGTTCATGCAGGAGAAGAGCTGATTAGTTTTTGGTGCAATTCTGTGCACAGAAAGCTGAGCTTTTCAACTTTAAAGCTCATTTTTTGGACATTTCTTTCTGACGTGATAACTCACGTTAGAGTTGACCAATCGACTTGAAATTTTTACAGTTGTTAGAACGTACATGGGAGAAGAGCTGATTAAATTTTGAAGTCGATCCGTGCTTTGAAAGTTGAGCTTTTCGAGTTCAAAGTTTATCCAGTTTTTCGAAAATATTTCACGAACGGCACATCGTAGAGGAAAACGGAGGCCAAAAGGATAGTCAGGAATTTCACGCTCTACAACTTTGGTTCTGAGGACTTTTTCTTGATAGCTCACCATTTATGAGAAAATTGAGCTCAAAGTTTGGAGGCTTGTGATTGGTCAACTTTTCTGATGCGATTTAATCATATTTCTCAACAATGGGTCGGCAGATAAAATATTTTCTTTGAACCCTTGCAATACCACCTGCTGGGTCGGCATTTTTAGACCAACACAAAGACTGATTTTATGGCCCCTTTGAGGCAGTGGTCGGCAGATAAAATCTTCATCAAAAATTCCTTATAAGGCTTGAGCTCAAAGTTGGAAGGCCTGTGATTGGTCAATTTTTCCACCTCAATTTCTCTCGTTTAACTGAACCAATCGTTTCGAAATCTCTGTAGTAGGTGTAGATCGTGCAAGAGAGAAAATGATCATTTTTTGGTTCAATTCAGTGCATAAAAAGCTGAGCTTGAAGCTTTCAAGTTCATTTTTGTGATCCTATAATTCAAGTTAGAGTTGACCAATCGACTTGAAATTTTTACAGTGGTTAGAACGTGTACAGGAGAAAAGCTGATTAAATTTTGAAGTCGATCCGTGCAATGAAAGTCGAGCTTTTAAAGCTCAAAGTTTATTTAGTTTTCGAAAATATCTCGAAAATGGTGCATCGTAGAGAAAAACTGTGACCAAACGGATGGTTAGGAACTTTAAGCTTTACAACTTTGATTCTCATGAATTTTTCTTAAAAGCTCACCATTTTCGAATAAGTTGGAAGGGTTGTTGTGATTGGTCAATATTTCTGACTCAATTTCTCTCGTTCAACTGAACCAATCGTTTTGAAATTTTTACAGTAAGTTTACATCGTACAGGAGAAAAACTGATAATGTTTTGGTGTAACTCTGTGCATAAAAAGCTGAGCTTTGAAACTCCAAAGCTCATTTTTCTGAAACCTCCCTCTGAGAAGATAAATAAAATCGACCGATCGATTTGCAATTTTTATGGTGATAAGAATGTGTTTAGGAGAAAATATGATTGAATTTGGAAGGCGATCTAGCATAGAAAGCTGAGCTTTTGAAGCTCAAATTTATTCAGTTATTCAAAAATATCTCGGAAATGGTGCATTGTAGAGAAAAATAGAGGCCAAAAAAATGGTTAGGAATTTCAAGCTCTATTTCTCATGAATTTTTCTAAAAATCTCACGTTTTCGAGAAAAATGAGCTCAAAGTTCAAAAGCTTGTAATAGGTCAATTTTTCCGACTTGATTTCTCTCGTTTAACTGAACCGATCGTTTTGAAATTTTTACAGTACGTGTAGATCGTGCAGGAGAAGACCTAATTTTTTAGGTTAAATTTTGAGCAAGGAAAGCTGAGCTTTGAAGTTTTAAGGTTCTTTTTTGTGACACCATAACTCAAGTCAGAGTTGATCGATCGACTTGAAATTTCCGTAGTAATTAGAATGTGTATAGAGGAAGAGATGATTAGATTTCGAAGTTGATACGTGCATTGAAAGTTGAGCTTCACAAGTTCAATTCTAGTTTGTATATAATAGGAAGTCCGCTCTTTTGACACAGTGTGTCTAGTTTCAAGTTGTGGTAATACTCAGGTACAAAAAAAGGCTTCCGCTCGCTATTTGTGTTAAAAGTGATTTTAGGATTCATTCTAATTCTGGACACTAAAACAAAGAAATTAAGCGGGGATGCCCTTTTTTCCTCCCCCGTCCCCAGGGTCCACCCCAGCGTTTCAATGACGTATATCACCTAATCTATGAGGATTGTAGAAAAAATTTCAAACAATAGTTATTCTTTAATGTATAATGCATGTTTTCCCCGATCAAAGTTCATTTTGGGGCAACCCCCGCCCCTCAAATTTGAAAATCGTATTTTGGAAAAACTATCAAAATCACGTTTTTAGCGGACTTCCCGCTCTAGCGGGAATCCGCTATTGCAATCATAAGGGTTTTTGCGGACTTCCCGCTCTAGCGGGAATCCGCTATTGCAGTCATAAGGGGTTTTTGTTTGTTTGTTGAAGCCTTTTTTTTCCGACGCGATTTCTCTCGTTAAACTGAACAGATCGAGCTGAAATTTTTACAGTAGGTGTAGATCATACAGGAGAAGAGCTGATTAGATTTTGGTGCAATTCTGTACACAGGAAGCTGAGCTTTTGGGCTTCCAAGCTCATTTTCGAGACATTTTTTCTGACGCGATTACTCACGTTAGAGTTGACCAATCGACCTGAAATTTTTACAGTGATTAGAACGTGCATCAGAAAAGAGCTGATTAAATTTTGAAGTCGATCCGTGCTTGGAAAATCGAGCTTTCGAAGTTCAAAGTTTATTCAGTTTTTTGAAAATATCTCACAAACGGTGCATCGTAGGGAAAAACGGAGGCCTAATTGATAGTCAGGAATTTCAAGCCCTACAACTTTGGTTCTCATGAATTTTTCTTAAAAGTTCACCGTTTTCGAGAAAATTGAGCTCAAAGTTACAAAGCCTGTGATTGATCGATTTTTATAATGTGTTTTCTTTGATTAAACTTATTTTTCAAAATATCTCACGAACGGTGCATCGTAGAGGAAAACTGAGGCCATATTGACAGTCAGGAATTTCAAGCTCTACAACTTTGGTTCTCATGAATTTTTCTTGAAAGCTCACCGTTTTCGAGAAAAATGAGCTCAAAGTTGGAAGGATTGTAATTGGTCAATATTTCTGACTCAATTTCTCTCGTTCAACTGAACCAATCGTTTTGAAATTTTTACAGTGAGTGTAGATCGTGCAAGGGAAAAGCTAATTATTTTTTGGTTGAATTTGTGCATAGAAAGCTAAGCTTTGGAGCTTTAAAGCTCATTTTTCTGAAATTTGTCTTTGACAACATGAATTAAATTGACCAATCGATTTGAAAGTTTTACAGTGATTAGAATGTGTATAGGAAAAACGTTTATTAAATTTTGAAGTCGATGCGTGCATTAAAAGTCGAGCTTTTGGACTTCCAAGTTTATTCAGTTATTCGAAAAAATCTCACAAACAGTGCATTGTAGAAAAAAGCGGAGGCTTAGAGGATAGTTAGTAATTTTAAGCTCTATAATTGGTTCTCATGAATTTTTCTCAAAAAGTCAAACCATGCATCGAAAGTCGAGCTTTTAGAGTTCAAAGTTTATTCAGTTTTTTTACAATATGGTGCATCGTAGAGAAAAACGGAGACCAAAAGGATGGTCAGAAATTTCAAGCTGTACAATTTTTATTTCTATGAATTTTTCTTAAAAGCGCAAATTGAGCTCCAAGTTGAAGGGTTGTGATTGGTCAATTTTTCTGACCCAATTTCTCTCGTATAACTGAACTGATCATTTTGAAAATTTTTACAGTGAGTGTAGATCGTTCAGGAGACAACTAATTACTTTTTAGTTCAATTTTGTGCATAGAAAGCTGAGCTTTGATGGTTTAAAGTTCATTTTTGTGACTCTATAACTCAAGTCAGAGTTGACCAATCGACTTGAAATTTTCATAGTGCTTAGAATGTGAATAGGGCAAGAGATTATTAAATTTCGAAGTCGATAGGTGCATTGAAAGTTAAGCTTCCCAAGTTCAATTCTAGTATGTATATAAAATGGGAAGTCCGCTCTTTTGACACAGTGTGTCTAGTTTTGTTTGTTTGTTTGTTTGTTTGTTTATTTGTTGAAGCCTTTTTTTTCTGACGCGATTTCTCTCGTTAAACTGAACAGATCGAGCTGAAATTTTTGGAGTAGGTAGGAGAAGAGCTGATTAGATTTTGGTGCAATTCTGTGCATAGGAAGCTGAGCTTTTCAGCTTTAAAGCTCATTTTTGGGACATTTCTTTCTGACGCGATTTCTCGCGTTAGAGTTGACCAATCGACTTGAAATTTTTACAGTGATTAAAATGCATATAGGAGAAGAGCTGATTAAATTTTGAAGTCAATCCGTGCATGGAAAGTTGAGCTTTTGAAGTTCAAAGTTTATTTTGTTTTTCAAAAATATCTCGAAAACAATGCATCGTAGAGAAAAACTGAGGCCAAAGGATGGTCAGGAATTTCAAGCTCTACAACTTTGGTTCTCATGAATTTTTCTTAAAAGCTCACCGTTTTCGAGAAAATTGAGGTCAAAGTTGGAAGGCCTGTGATTGGCCAATTTTTCTGACTCAATTTCTCTCGTTCAACTGAACCAATCGTTCTGAAATTTTTACAGTAAGTGTACAACGTACAGAAGAAAAACCGATTGTGTTTTGGTTACACTCTGTGCATAAAAAGCTATAAGCTTTGGCGCTTTAAAGCTCATTTTTCTGAAATTTCTCTTTGACAACATAAATTAAATTGACCAATCGATTTGAAAGGCTCTGGTGCAATAGGGCGTTTACTGGTTTTGAAATTGCCGAGCAGCGCCTGTCGTTTTACCGGTTCTACGGCGGTGGTGGGGCAAGACGGGTTTATCTCACTGAGGGAAAACAACACAAAACGTCATCGAACGGTGGTGGTGCGGCAAGACGGGATCCATCTCACTGAGGGAGTGACGTCAGATGACGTCAAAAGTAAACGTCCTATAAGGGGGTCATTTGGCCTCAAGTGGAACTTCGTAAAAATTCTTACGCCATTCGATTTGCATTAGTAAAAGATGATTTTAGAGCGCATGAGCGATTTTTTATCTCACCCCTGGGGGACTGGGGCCCCAAAATACGCGATTTTCAAGCTAAAAACTTTTAAAAATCCTCTCTCCGCGAGTTTTCAACCGATTTTTTTCAAACTTAGCACATAGGTAGAGGTACTAGTGGGGAGTGTTCTGAAATTTTTTTTGATTTTTTCGACCACTTCAATGACCTTGAATTTGACTTTGAAAATTTCAAATCGCCCTGGGGAGCACAGCTTTGGTGCTGTCTCAAAATTTTTTTCAAATTTAAATTTCCCAATGTATTTTACACTTCTGAGAATTTTTTCAGATTTTTTCAAGTGGTGGAAAGTGGTCAAACATTCAAAAAACTGCTGTAATTCGTCATTTTTGTTGCTTAAAATCATTGTTTTTCATCAATTTTTAATTTTTTATAGCTTCCTGCTAAAAATATTATTATTCACTCGCCGTGTCCCATTTCGACCTTTATTCATTAATTTCGTACGACTATGATGTTTTGAGCGAATTTAATGCTTTCACCATTGCAGTAGTCCAATGTAGTCCCTGCGGTTAGCTCAGGCATATTGCACTTTTTGAACACGAGTTGAAATGTGGTTTTTATATTAGTGTGTGACCCGTAAGGAAATTTTTAAGAAGTAAAGTCATCAAAAATTTCTCTTAGGGGGTGAGCGTGGGGGAGTTTTAGGAGAGGGTTAAGCCCGATTTTACCACATAAAAGGGTCGGGGTAAGTTTGGAGCCATTTTCATATAATTCAACCCTTTTGAACTGCAATCTACGATTAGTTTTCCGATCAAAAGCGTAGAACTTGATTATTCGTATAATTTGTGTCGCAAAAAGTAACAGATTTTGAGGGGGAAAAAAAATAGGAAAAATTGAGATTTTTTTCATTAGAGTTTGAAACCAGTTAGTAATAGATCCGAACCTTCTGAATTCGAATTTGTTATTGGTTTCCAGATAGGAAGTGAAATATCTTCTTGATCGTCGATAATTGCGATTTTCAGTTTTCTCAAACCTATAGAAAGCCGAACCAAGGCTTCTTAAAGTAGGGAGTTCCTCAAGAAAAAATTAACTCAATTCCCTGACACTGCATGGAGCTAAACGACGAGTGATTAGTTTTCATTTTTTCTAATAATGTTGCACAACCTGTAACTCTTTGAAATTTTCATGGTGTAATTTCGACTGAATAACACATTTCTATTGGGTATGATTTATCGTTACGACAGAAAAAGGGAATCCACCACAAAAATAGGAAGTTTGAACGACAGAAAATTGAAACCCAACGGCCATGAAGAATACACGACAGAAAAATTCTTTGAACGACTGAAAAATATATTGTACATAAAAAAAACACGATCAACGACAAATAAAAAATCGAACGTCAGTATAATGACCTCAAACGACAACAAGTTGAGCGACATTCACGACAAAGCAGATTGCTCGTGAAATTTTAGCCCATTTTGATAGGTCGCAACCACAGTTTCCGAAATTTTTTCGGTAATTCAGTTTTGACAAAAGGGGGCGAAATTGATGTAAGTGGTTTTTTTTGCCCCGCAGACCATATGACTCCTATGGAGCCATTATTGAGCCAAAAATGGCCAAATTTCGCAAAAAATCTCACATTAGGGGCGCCGCTCCGGCACCCGATGTACGTTGCCCAAGGAAGTTGACATATATTTGGAGTCAGGGTAGTGTCCGATACCAGTCTGTAAAAAAATTTTTTGTTCTCGCCGAATTTAAAAAATGAAAAAAAACTGAGGAAAAGGGTCGAATTATATGAAAATGGCACCAAACTTACCCCGACCCTTTTATGTGGTAAAATCGGGCTTAACCCTCTCCTAAAGCTCCCCCACGCTCACCCCCTAAGAGAAATTTTTGATGACTTTACTTCTTAAAAATTTCCTTACGGGTCACACACTAATATAAAAACCACATTTCAACTCGTGTTCAAAAAGTGCAATATGCCTGAGCTAACCGCAGGGACTACATTGGACTACTGCAATGGTGAAAGCATTAAATTCGCTCAAAACATCATAGTCGTACGAAATTAATGAATAAAGGTCGAAATGGGACACGGCGAGTGAATAATAATATTTTTAGCAGGAAGCTATAAAAAATTAAAAATTGATGAAAAACAATGATTTTAAGCAACAAAAATGACGAATTACAGCAGTTTTTTGAATGTTTGACCACTTTCCACCACTTGAAAAAATCTGAAAAAATTCTCAGAAGTGTAAAATACATTGGGAATGTTAAATATATCACTTTTATAATATTCGTTTCGATTATACGTGGCTATGTTTAATTAATATTTACTGGCTACGGCCAAAAATCGGTTCAATTTTTTGTAAATTCGCGAGTTCATTAAACCTTCGTTTAATATTCGTTTTATCCTCGTCGAGTGAGGTAATTTTTGTAACTTTTTTCTACGGTTTTAAACTTCAACGGAAGTTTAATAATCGATACGCGATTGTTAAAAGTAAATTGATTTCAATAAACTTTGAAATCAAAATCTTCGTTTCTTTCTTTTCGTGTACCTGGTTTTCTATTGGTTATTTCCATCGATATGGAAAATTGAAACGTGAAATTTCGAATTCGTGTATAAATCTCTCAAAAAAGGTTAAGATACGTCTTGCGCGACCGGAAAAATTCGATATTCGGAACAGCTCGGAAAATCTACGTGAATTTTCCGAGACTTCGGGAAAGCGCCATCGCGAAAATCACCCGGAAACGATCGTAGACGATACTACACGTAGCTAGTATTACCGCGACTCGAAATACGTCAATACGAACGCGAAATTCGCTATTTTACGCAAAGAAAATTCATCCGACCAATCAGAACGCGCATAAGAATTTTCCGGGCCGGAAAAATCGACAAAAGGTTTTTCCGACGAATCGGAAAAGCTATTTTTTTGAACCATCATTTTCAACTCGCATCTCGCTGTAAAATTTCCACGCTCCTCTCTCGAAAGAAAACTCGCTCCTTTTTGGCTGAAAAATCGTTTTTCACTACAGGGAAATTTAAATTTGAAAAAAATTTTGAGACAGCACCAAAGCTGTGCTCCCCAGGGCGATTTGAAATTTTCAAAGTCAAATTCAAGGTCATTGAAGTGGTCGAAAAAATCAAAAAAAATTTCAGAACACTCCCCACTAGTACCTCTACCTATGTGCTAAGTTTGAAAAAAATCGGTTGAAAACTCGCGGAGAGAGGATTTTTAAAAGTTTTTAGCTTGAAAATCGCGTATTTTGGGGCCCCAGTCCCCCAGGGGTGAGATAAAAAATCGCTCATGCGCTCTAAAATCATATTTCACCAATGCAAATCGAATGGCGTAAGAATTTTTACGAAGTTCCACTTGAGGCCAAATGACCCCCTTATTGCACCAGAGCCTTTTTACAGTGATTAGAATGTATATAGGAAAAAAGTTGATTAAATTTTGAAGTCGATGCGTGCATTGAAAGTCGAGCTTTTCGAGTTCAAAGTTTATTCAGTTATAAGAAAATATCTCACAAATCGTGCGCCATAGAAAAAAGCGGAGGCCTAGAGGATAGTTAGTAATTTCAAGCTCTATAATTTTAGTTCTCATGAATTTTTCTTAAAAAGTCAAACTGTGCATCGAAAGTCGAGCTTTTTGAGTTCAATATTTATTCGGTTTTTTAAAAATATCTCGATAACGGTGCATCGTAGAGAAAAACGGAGACCAAAAGGATGGTCAGGAATTTCAAGCTCGACAATATTGGTTCTCATGAATTTTTCTTAAAAATTCGCCGTTTTCGAGAAAATTGAGCTCAAAGTCGGAAGGCCTGTGATTGGTTAATTTTTTCCACCTCAATTTCTCTCATTTAATCTAAACCAATCGTTTTGAAATTTTTATAGTAGGTGTAGATTGTTCAGGAGAGAAACTTATTATTTTTTGGTTCAATTTTGTGCGTAGAAAGATGAGCTTTGAAGTTTCAAAGTTCATTTTTGTGAAAGTGAACTGACCATTTTGAAATTTTTACAGTTGTCTAGGTGTAGATTGCACCGGAGAAAAACTTATTATTTTTTGGTCCAATTGAGAACATAGAAAGCTCAGCTTTAAAACTCTAAAGTTCATTTTTAGTACAGTCGATAGGGGACATGACCCGGCCAAAAATGCAGGTAAAGATTTTTTTGCTGGAAATGGTGTAGGACCATCCCCTGAACAACATATGAAGACCCGGCCGTGTCAGACCCAGTGCTTTCCCCCCCCCCACGGTGGATCAAAGCCCCCCAAAATGGGTTTTTTGCTTCTCCTTCCCCAGATTTGAATTTTAGGGTAAAATTAGCTCAGTAGTTTTTTAATCTACACCACAATACCTACAAAACGTTTTTTTAAAAATTTCCGTAGCGTTAAGGGGGGCGGAGCTATGACCATTCTAAGTCACCATATTTATGGGGTGTATTGAAATATTGCAGTTATATGCAACGTAATAAACGAAATTCACCGATTTTGTGATTTTATATGGTAAATAATTTTTCTTTCAACGTCCCATCGTCAATTTCTCGTTTGCACCTCTCCCCAAACAACCTCTACCCCACCACCAACCCCTTACGAGTGTGTACTGTAGGAAAATTTGTTTTTTTGAGGCAAAAAAATATAACTTCGTATGATCAACACTGATGATGAATAAAAATATTCAACATCATTGCAGAGTCCATATCTGTTATACCAATGTGGGAACATGCCTTTGAGTACACCCCCCCCCCGCTCTTTTTTATAGTTGTTGAGCAATTTTTTCATCATGGGTGTCAATTTCATATGAATTGAGGTTGCTGAACACGAAAATTACGCTATTTTTGAAATTTAACAATAATCAATCTTATTGAGGTGATAGTCTAGGGACAAAATATGAAAAAAGTGAGTTTCCGTGGACCCTAAGAGTGCTATTGGGGAACTCTCTAACTTGAGTTGTAGCTGAATTAATGAGTTTTTTGTGACGGAGTCACTCAACTCGAGAAATGTTAATCCTTCGAGAATTTGCTTACAATCAAATAATAGCCGAGATATTTCAATTTTGATTATTTTCAACAGTCAAAACGATATTTGAGTGATTCGCTCACATTTATTCACTGATTAATTAACATATTATGTTCTTATATGTCGTTTTAGTATGATTTTTTGCGCCGAATACGATTTTTCATTCAAAATTTTCATTGAACAAAAATTTTCAACCCATACCCTTCATTCCAACCCTCTTAGGAGGGCTAGGAGGAGGTTCGGTTCCCGGACATTTACCCGAAGCCGTTTTCCCGACACCCATTTTCCCGACAGGACATTTTCCCGACACCCATGTACCCGAAACCCAATTTCCCGACCTATTTTTTCGAAATGGCGTTTTCCCGACACCCATTTCCCCGACACCTACATAACGGACAACTGTCTCCCAACTGAAAAAAATTTCCATATCACTATCTTCTTTCTTCTCCTCTTCATTCAGCCTGGTCATTACTAGAGGAGTACATAATACCTAGTCTTGCATTTTTTTAGAAAGTTAAATAATAGGTAGCCAGGAAATTGGACATTCATCTCAAAAAAACGTGGTAAAAATTCAACTCTCCTGGCGCCACATTTACTCCTCCTCATCAGGTCTTAAAATTCGACAATACATATTTAAAACATTTTGAAAAATTGGAAAAAATTCAATTTTTTCAGAAATAATTTTAGCGTGGTTATCTGTCTAAGTAAGTAAGTATATCAAAAATTCCATTGGAATCTATTTTTAAGGGGTTCTTAAAAAACATCACTTTTTAATAAATATTCTGTAAAAAATCGAAGAAAATTTATTTAAAATTTTTCCTAAAATGATGTTACCTATTTAAAATAAATATTTTACGACCACCCCCCCTCCCCCATGATAACGTCATCCACTTCCTCCGTACTCTGTCGTACAACATTAATTTATAAATAAACACTAATACACGACGAAGTAGTTTAAATTAATAACATTCGGGAAAAAATTAATAGCATTCGAAAAATTGGGATTCGGGTAAATGGGTGTCGGTAAAATGTTTTGTCGGGAAAATGTCCTGTCGGGTAAATGGGTGTCAGGAAAATGTCCTGTCGGGAAAATGGGTGTCGGGAAAACAGCTTCGGGTAAATGTCCGGGAACCAGGAGGTTCAAAGGGGGAGAGGATGTAGTTTCCATTTTTCGAAATTGAGCTATCAACCTATTTTAAATTCGACCGATAAATACGGGCACTTCTCTTCTTCAAATCTTGAAACTGAAAGTAATGATATTTTTGAATTCACCGAGATTTATTTATATGGAAATGCCATCAAAAAAAGGTTGACGACTCAATTTTGAAAAATGAAAACTACATCCTCCCCCCCTTTGAACCGCCTCCTAGGGTATGGGTTGAAAATTTTTGTTCAATGAAAATTTTGAATGAAAAATCGTATTTGGCGCAAAAAATCATACTAAAACGACATATAAGAACATATGTTAATTAATCAGTGAATAAATGTGAGCGAAAACTTGTGCCGTGGAAAAATTTCAAAATTGAATTCACATACCTAAAACAAATTTGTTTGTCTTGCTGCAGCAGTGTAATAAATAATATTATGGTTTTACTTTGCAAAGTGACTACGGCCTTGGGCATGTGTGAAATTCGCGAGTATCACTTCACAGGCGTCATACATAACAGTTCTTACAAAAATGGTGTTCAAATTTGCAGGTGATCGTTTTGAGAAAAAAAATTGCCAATTGGTAAATTTTAGGGACAAATTTCTTTCGAATTGTGATAAGTTTTCATTTTAGAAATAAAACTTGATGATATTTGTAAGGTTTGTTTCACGATTATTTTCTTCCCTGGTGTGAAAATTAAAGGGTGATATGCCAGCGCACCGTGTTGATGCCATTTTCATCAAATTGGTAAAAATAAAAAAGTAAAAGGTTTTTGTTCATTTTGGGACTCGAAATTGAGCACTTGTAAATTTTTTCAAGTCAGAATTTTATTCAGAGTGAGCCAGGAATTGAATGGCCTGCTGGAAAAGCACGGACGCCCCTTTTTCGCATTTTATCGCAAACGCCTTCTCGCGTATTTTTTTTCCCCACGCAGGATGCGTCACATCGAAACGTAAACGCGGAAAAAATGACTCTTTTCGGCATCCAAAACGCAAGTTCGCAACACTTTCACTTCCCTGTATTAATTTTCGTAATAAATAATAATTATACGCAATTTCGCTAATTTTTTTCTGCACTTATGTATTATCCGTACTCCGTACATTTATGGAATGACGCTTTAAAACGTTTTTCAATTATCTTCTTTTTTTTCGAACTTCATTTTTTTTAAAAATATGTTCATTCAACCTCATTTTTTCCGAGATTTTCTTCAACTCGTTTCTTTTTCTGAAACTACGACTTCGCGTACTGAAATTTTTTCGTACTCTAAAATTTTTCAACTCCGAAATTTTAAATTATTTCAAAAAGTTGATATTTTTAAAAGTTGTAAAATTCGTTTCAAATTTTCTTCAAAACGTAATTTTATTTTTTTGATCAATTTCTTTCTGATCCTAAAATTATTTTCAATGCAAAATTTTTTTCCAATTTTTTTCATTTTTACCGACATTATTGGTCCTAAAAATTTTCCAAATTCGAATGCTTTCTAATTGTGACAATTTAATGAAAAATTTTCCACCATTTTCATCCTATTTTTTGAAATTTTTCCCAGATATCTAATTTATCGACTTTTCTTTCACTACATTTTCTTCCAAAAAAATTCAACGCATAAAAATTGAAAAAACATTTTTTTATTCAATACCTAATGATTAAGATTAAAGACTCTGTACTCTCCGTGCGACATGAGACATTATTTTTTATTTTTCGCGTTATTGCGTAATTTAAGATTTGAAAAATTTTAGGGTTGGAAAAAAATTTAATTAAGTATAGTTGAAAATTGCAGTTGAAAATATTTTCAAGTTTGGAAAACGGTCACAATTTTTATATTAATTTCAAACATACCTAACATGGAAGATAAAACATCGAAAACTTAAAATTTGGATTTGAATATTTATGCGCGTCTTGTTTCGCGCGCACACGTCGAGTTTGAACGAACGGCGACTCGATGTGACGCATCCTGCGTGTGAAAAAAAAATACGCTGGGTGCGTTCAACCTTCTACTTTGACCTACCAAACATTTCACTTCACGATCTTGCCTCTACGTTGCGCTAAAAGACTTTTTCCAGGGGTAAAAAATTCAATTCTATGAATAAAAAGTTCCAAAATTTAAATTCACGTTTAATTTTATTTATTTATATAATTTTTTTTCTTATCCTTTTTTATTTATTTTATTTAAATTAAATTTAAATATATTTTTAATATTATTTTATATAATTCAATTAAAATATTGATTAATAATTTTATTATTTATTATATTTTTAATTAAAATATCTTTATTTATTTTTCATTTGTGCATATTTGTTTTTTTAGTATGATATGCGCAATTGATTGATTAAGGTTTATTTGGCATTTCGATTATTTGACGCACCAATTCCCCAAGGGTGTCAAATAACCGGACTTCTTCTACTGTACATATAATTATTTTATAGGGACATGGCAAAACATGGCGCGGCTCTGTTTACAATAGAAAACGACATCCAGCCTGATAAAATAAACTATTTTGATTGGTCGATTCATTCATGTGACAGTTCTTTTTCTTGTTCGTCACCAATCAGATTTTGAGAATTTCAGGATGGATGCCGTTTTCTACTGTAAACAGAGCCGCCGCCATGTTTTGCCATGTCCCTATTCATATCACGTCAAAGGCCGAAAAATTATCTTTCCAATGATATGTTTGAAAGCCAGATTTAATATTGTTGTCTTTTGAGTCGTTTACGTTTAAACGACTGACGTTTCGAACGATTATACGTAGTTTTACTTTTAATATTTTGACGGCTCGATGTTTTGTGTTGCTTGCGTTGGCGTGGATCTCGATGTCGATCCTCTTGTGTTTGTTGCAAGCCAATAATTTTAGAAATGCTACGAGGTGTGCTATTCGCTCCCGCTCTCGCCTACGATCTTTTAAGATGTAAATATGTCGATGCGTTTTAATTAATAAATTAATATGTTTTAACGATGCGTACACGATTATTCGATCCGCGAACGAACCTCTGAACGAACGACGAATAGATTTCAAATATAACACCATCGAACTAAAACGTAAACACATAATGGTTGGTAGCAGTTTTTATCATACCGCGCATAGTGTCACTTTTATCGCGTTGCCAGAAGGACCAGCCGATTTGTGAAGGTCAAAACAATTATTAGGGGCCCCCGACATTTTTCGCTTCATTTGAAGAAAACAAATTTTCGACTATTGAACGCTCAAATCCTGAATTCTACCACTGTGTGGCGCATCGAAGGTATAGCATAGTTGCGTATAGATGGTTAGTGTACAATGCAGGTCAGTTAATTAAAGAGTTACTTACGTTAGATGATAAAAATATGAGCTAGCAGAGTATTGCAGCTAGCCGAAAGCCGAAAGCTAAATCCGAAAGCTAGCGGTATTTTGAGAGAAAATTGATAGCTAAAAGCTAGCTTTAAGCTGTATGTCCTAACAGATTTTTCAGCCAAAAGCCGAATAAATCGGCTAGGTAGCTTTCGGCTTTTTTTGTAATATAATTAGTTTTATTCATAATTGATAAATACGCCCAAAAAAAAAAAGATTTTCAAAAATTTTAAAAAATCAAAAAAATTGCAATGTTCAAGTCGTAAAGTTATATTAAACAAAAATGAAAAAAATATAAAGTGAACCCGCGTTAATTCGACATTCAAGGTTCAACCTGTGGCGCAACCAGAGATCCAAGGAAGGAGCTAAAAATTTGAGAAAAAAGAGAGGTGCCAAAATTCAGTAAAAATATTCAGCAACTCGTAAACTTATACTAAAATCAATATTTTTCCTTGAAACTTTGATCAAAATTACTGATTTTTTTGACAAATTGGAATTTCATTGGAGTTTTTTTTACTGAAATATCGTCAAAAATCACTCTTTTTGGAAGAAAATGATTTCACTATAATTCAGAGAACGAAAATCACATTAAATTTAACTGATATAAATTGAGGGAATGAACGCTAGCCCCAGCCCCCTCCTTGATTGCACCACTGGGTTGTGGGTTTAACAATAATTTTTTATTTTACATCAGTTCTGACTTTTCTTGACTATATAACTAATAAAAAATAAAATCGAAAAATCAAAAGTGCGGTATGATATTGCTTTATTGTATTCTTAATCTTAATTCTTGTACTTGAATTCAATACCTACATACCTAGGCTTCCAGACAGTTAAAAATTAAAATGATCGTTTTTTTTTATGGTTTAAAATCGAAATAATTCTGAATGTTTTGCCGGATTGCAAATTTTAGATACATTTTCAAACTCTGCGTGAAATTCTAATGTAAATAGAGGGGTATGTCGTTTTTGAAATTTAAAAAGCTAAAAGTAGCTGAAAGCTAGCCGATAGCTAGCCGTTAAATTCCATTAAGCCGAAAGCCAAAAGCTAAAGCCGAATGTTTCAAGGTCCTAAGTTTAAGCCGAAAGCTTAAGCCAAATAATACGGCTGCAATACTCTGTGAGCTAGTGCGATTTTAAGTGGGTGTGTGGAATTTATACAGTTACGAGTCTATGTCTTATTTTTTACAGAATATTTACTCACCACAAATCACTGTTCCTATAATTTTCTAATTTGACAACGACAACTTTTTCTAGAAATGATCACCTGCGAAGTTCGCGAACTCGACACATACAATCAAAATTTCGCTATCAAGTGCAAAGTACTTCCGAAATAATTTATCACCATTTCTGTAGGAGTCGTTAGGTCTGCACCTGTAAATTTATACTCGCGAATTTCATGTATTGCGAAGGTCGTTTTCATTTTGCAAAGTAAAGCCATAATTATTATAATTATTATACTGGTGCAGCAAATCATGACGTCAATCTTGTATAATTTTTATAGCTCGTCGTCCACCTAGCGTTACTAGAGATAAAAAGTTGATAGGGCGGCGATTTTAATGATAAGATATTTGTTATTCAAAATTACCGCTTTGATGGTTTAGTTTTTATATCCTAGATCATCCAGCTCCAAGGCTTTTATACTTATTTTCCTAAATCAAGTTCTATTAAATAAGTCATAAATATAAATTTCTTGATTATAATGACGCAGTCAGGGAAACTCGACCAGTAAATTTTGAGAAAAACGCAAATTAAGAAAAAATGACCAAAAATATGGGGAAATTTTTTTTCATCGATTTGTATACTATGAACCCTCTACTTTTATATGAGAACAGGTGCAGGTTCCAAAAGTGCCATCTTCTTGCTTAAAAACGAATTTTGGTGAAGGAAAATGTCAGTTATTGCTTTAAAAAAGATGATTTTCTACATACCTACGTTATGGTTTCTATTTTCAATTCCTGTAATTTCTGGAAGGGGTCAATGACCCAAAGTGATGTAGGAGGAAGTAAATAAACCATTTCCGAAGAGAAAAGTCTTTTACAGAACACAAATTTATTTTCATTCATCAAAAACAGTACCAAACTTCGTTTTGCGTTTTTCTCGAAATTTTGATTTTTGCAAATCATTTTTTCGCCAAATAAATCATAGAAAATTCATTTCTCAACCTTTTTTAATGCGGTTTGCGCTATTCGAAAGGTATAAGTCTGTACTATTTAAAGAGTCAAAAAAACGGGGAAAAAATTTCCGACATATTGTCGGGTATCCCTGGCTGCGTCACTATTTACATACCTATGTAATCGAGAAATTTATTTTTATGGCTTATTTTTTTGGCAACTTTCCAAAAAAATCATTGTAGGTAATAAAATTTTTAAATTTCGCACGAATTACCGTCAAATTTTTCGTAGGTATTCGATAAGAACTTCAAAAAATATCAATAACCATCTACCTACTGAATTTTTCCCGGCACCAGAATCGAGTGAAAAATGGATTGGTGTATGGAGTGGGAGGGAAAAACTGAGATTTCTTCACTTTGATGTCTGAGACTCAATAATCACCCTGTAAATTTCAAGAACGATTAGGGAATTGATGGTGTAGTGATAGGAATGAAATTTTTTCGGGTTCTTTAAAACAAAAAAAAAGGGCAATATTACTACCTATTCTTGAAGCCCACTAAGGGCGATATTCAACAACGAAATAAATAACTTTACATTTGCGCAGGTTTTTTAAATCTTGGATTGCCAGACTGTTCCGGAAATGTGGGTCTCAAAGATCAAACCTTAGCAATAAAATGAGTGAAAGACGACACAGCTCATTTCGCCTTCGCAGGAGACCCGAATAACTTCACAATTTTTGGCGAAACCGCCCGCCGGAGGATTGTCGGTCCATTTTCAAATCTTATCTTCACTGGCCAAAAGTACGACAAATCCGAATGTACCATTAAAAATATTTATCACAATTTGCAATAATGCAATCCCATAATTTTAACTCTCTTCCCGTGCCATATTCCCAAGACACATTTCTTTCCCAGGATTATTCAACAAATCTATAATTCAAAGCGGTTCGGCTATGAATCCTTGGTCCATGTCATACGATTACAAAAACGCAGCTGAAGAACTGGACGACAGATTGGGAGTTACTGGTGACGACACCGCACAATCACAATTGCTTCAATT
Organism: Pseudococcus viburni; assembly: GCA_033439095.1. Lineage (NCBI taxonomy): Eukaryota > Metazoa > Arthropoda > Insecta > Hemiptera > Pseudococcidae > Pseudococcus > Pseudococcus viburni. The sequence continues at coordinate 27,180 of JAVBJF010000218.1, forward strand.
TTTGAAACTTCAGAGCGGGGAAGATCTCATACGCCATAAAAAATTCTGGTGTTGAAAATACGCGAGAAAAAAATTACAATTAGGAGTTGAAAATAATTTTTGAGAAAAAGTGCGATTCAATTCGTACATACACCGAAAAAAAAATGGGAAACTATTCGGTCATTCTTTCACATGGGTACCATATTTTGTCGAGAATAAACTCGCCCACAGCCCAATTTCTTGAGAAATTGCTCTTTTTTTTTGGGGGGGGGGGGAAACTTGCAGTTTTCATGAAATTGTGGAAATTTCATAAAATTTTCTAATTTGTAAAGAATCGCCTTTTTTAGAAAATTGTCCAAGGTTTCGAAGATTCCTCAATTTTTGGAAACTTTTTTTCTGTACCTAATTTGCGAATTAAACTGCCCGTAATGGAACCAGCATCATTCAGCAGCTCGCCATCAAAAAGTGCTCAAGATGAATTGTTTGATTCGACTTCGGGAAGAAAATTTTCAATTGCAGTAGGTATTAGGTAAGTGCTTGTAAATGTTTCCAACATTGTAATATTTTTCATTTATAATGCATTTTTGTTGTACAAATAGGTATTTAATCAATTTTAATCAATCATAAATCGTACATCTTCTCTGTCTTCTAGATCAGTTTTCAAAGGTTTCTGGGCGAAGTAAGACTCCTGGCCAGTGGCTTAGTTACTCAATTACTGTGGCATGGACAATTGGACACGCAGTTGGTTGAATACATTCCATTCTGCGGTGCAAATACCTATTTCTGTGTAAAGTGACTCAAGTAAGTGTGTTGAAATCAATTTTAAACAAAAACCAAAGCTTTTATCATTACCATTTTTTTAGAGCAAAATTTCCAATCCTTCATTGAAATTTTTTGTCAGGTTTTAATTTTTTTAAATGTATCGATGTCATTTTAAAGTGAAATTTAGTTTTAAATTGCAAATTTAATTTGGAAATTGCCTAGGCTGTTTCCGGCTCAGTTTTTAGGAATACTTCAATTTTTTCTGAAGATAAAATTACTTTTGATATGTACTTTTACAAATCACTGATCAATTTATTTTTTGAAGGTGTTGGTAATCGTTATTTTCCAATTGCAGTCAATGGAGACATAGTGTTCAAGATGTGAAGTGCGAGGAATAATGAATCGTCATTCCTATAGGATATGCCAGACATGGGTAAGTTTTCTGATCGTTCATTGATAATTCATATTCATAATTCATTGGTAATCAATTTTTTCGCGTGCATTTGAAATAATTTCTTTATTTGTTATTTTAAAATTGCTGAATGATTTTCGTTTAGGTACCTAATTGTTGCTTAAGTACCTAATTTACTTTTATTTTCCATTCAATTTGCCTAAAAGATTGGTTATTTCTTAATTTTTTTTTCTTTAAAAAATTCAAGATTTACTTATTTGAATTTTTTTTTTAAATTGTATACTTACTCATTTTTTCAGTTGCTTTGTGTTCTAAATTCCGATTTGGGTGCTAATTTAATTCGCTTAACATAATTGACCGCTATTTTTTTTAAAAATCAAATGTTATTTGCATGTAAATAATACTTATTTTTATTTTTTTTTGTTTCAAATTTCCAAATTTTAAACTGCGATTTCAATTGTTGCAGGCTTTGTGACGAGTGAAAAATATAGAGTGCTAGTGTCAGTTTGAAAAGTTATTCGATTCATAGCATATCGAACGCCAGTTCCGGGTAAGTTTCTTTTGAATTTATACTACCTATTTATAAAATTACTTTTTTCTTTTTCAACCCCGTAAATATAATTTTAATAGGTAGGCATTTTATTATTTGATTTTTTTCGCAGATACTCTTATTGGTTTAGCGGATGAATTCCAGTTAGTCAATTACGTAGTCAATGTAACTTCGACCTTTAACCACAAATGAGTTGAAAAATTGCGGCGAATTAAGAAGTGGATAATATTCCTTGCTTTCCAATTATTCGTAATCCATGAGGGAGAAGCTGGAGAACACTATAGGTACTCGGTGGATTTTGAAATATTGATGGAAATTTCATTCACGGAAATTGATTCTTGCGTAAGTTTTGAAAGCTTCATTTTTATGAATAGGTATTCGGTACTCTTGACTCATTTCGTCATCGTGATTTAATTTTTTCGTCGAATTTTTCCTCAGCGTCCGGATTTCTCCGCAAAAGAACTCTCTGATCAAGGTGACTTTAGACGCAGACGATGGCGATAAAAAAATTACTTGTGAGTATTTTTTGAAAGGTGAAAAAATTCTGATGTCTAAATTAATCGTGATAAATTCAAACTAACGTATTTTCTATTTTTTTCAGCTATCGAAGATCTGAAAATAATCGAAGAAAAAGAAGCTTTAATGGTCTTTAATCAGCAATATTTGAACTATTATTATATGTTTTTTTGCTCATTGTCTTTGTCGTCGCATAAAAATAACGTTATCAGAGCTACAGCCATCGAAGCATTGTCCAATTTCAATGTGTAAGTACAAATATCGATTAAATAATGCTTACCGGACAATCACGCCAGTACGTGAAGATCCATCAATGGCTAAAATCCATCTCGTTATCACGAATTAATTTTGTCAATTTTCATAGCTCGTATCTCGAATAGGTACGTTATTAATCTTTGGAATCGAAATCCAACTTAGTTGTCAAACAAAACGCAACTGTCGATGTACTCTACGCTCTGCTGAAAGAGAATCAAAAAATACTTATAATATACTCAAAATTGCCAACGTGATCGTCGAAGAAACGTCCAGCGCTGATAACACAACTTCAAACGGCACGAGAATCAGTATCCTGGTCACAACTTGTCATCACACGCAAGGTTTGTCTCACCGAAAGATGATCTTCGAAATTGTATTTTTGTACCTCATTTCTTCCTATTTTTGCAGCATCGTTACCAAAAACTTGAAATGAAAGAAGACTACTGAGACGATGAGAAAAGTTACGCCGATGATGTGAAGACGACGACGACAAAAGATAAAGAAATCGAAGATAATTATTCCCTTCAGGCTTTATTATCGCTGTCAAAGATCTTGGGCAAACCTCAGTATCTGAAAAGCTCGCACAGGATGAAGGTAAGATTAAATTTGATTAATCGATAATCGATACAAAATTATGGCTGTTTTGAAATACATTCTATTATGGTAATAGTTAACGCGGGCTATCGGCATAATTAAACAAGTAAATTATGAGTTCAAAACAATTTATAATTGATTTTAATTTACGTTTCGCGTTTTCGATCTTGTTTGCTGAATAATGAATACTTTTCATAGTAGATTGGTCAAGTAATTAACCCAAGAAATCAAAGTTTTCACTGATTACGTATTTTAGAATCAGTTTTGAAAACAATCTTTACAACTAATTTTTTCAAAATGAATTTTCAACAATATTATCTCATCAAAATGATTAAAATTTACTTATTTCTTGCTCAATAGGGCATGACGGGTTGACGTCACACGGTGTACGAGTGGTTGCATAAGTTGATTCCCCGACTGCGTTGGCGGATACCAGGGTAAAATTGTGATAAGATAACTAATAACGTGTGATGAGATAGATACTCGTCTTTATTACTCCTCATTAAAAAACTCAAAATTTTGAGTGAGCACAAAGGTGTTTCAGGTAAGGAAAATAATCTACGTGAAATTCTCTACAAGATGGGATAAGTTTGAAAGTTGTGCCGGCAACCAAACGAAAGTTATAAAAGTTCAAAGTTGTAAAAAATAGATATATCATTTACAATGAAAACGTATTTTTGCAACTTCAAACTTTCATAACTTTCGTTTGGTTGCCGTCACAACTTTCAAATGTATCCCAACTTGTAGAGAATTTCACGTAGATTATTTTCCTTACTTTAAACACCTTTGTGCTCACTCAAAATTTCGAGTGAAGTGCAAAAAAAATACATAATCATTTGCAACGAAAACGTATTTTTACAACTTTGAACTTCTATAACTTTCGTTTGGTTGGCGGCACAAATTTCAAACCTATCCCATCTTGTAGAGAATTTCACGTAGATTAATTTCCTTATCTTAAACACCTATGTGCTCACTCAAAATTTTGAGATATTTTAATGTGAAGCGAAAAAAATACGTTCTCATTGCAAATTGTATCTATATTCTTTTCCGCTTCACATTAAAATAACTCAAAATTTTGAGTGAGCACATAGGTGTTTAAGATAAGGAAATTAATCTACGTAAAATTCTCTACAAGATGGGATAAGTTCGAAAGTTGTGCCGGCAACCAAACAAAAGTTATAAAAGTTCAAAGTTGTAAAAATACGTTTTCGTTGCAAATGATTATGTATTTTTTTTGCACATCACATTAAGATAACTCGAAATTTTGAGTGAGCACAAAGGTGTTTAAAGTAAGGAAAATAATCTACGTGAAATTCTCTACAAGTTTGGATACATTTGAAAGTTGTGACGGCAACCAAACGAAAGTTATGAAAGTTTGAAGTTGCAAAAATACGTTTTCATTGTAAATGATATATCTATTTTTTACAACTTTGAACTTTTATAACTTTCGTTTGGTTGCCGGCACAACTTTCAAACTTATCCCATCTTGTAGAGAATTTCACGTAGATTATTTTCCCCACTTTAAACACCTTTGTGCTCACTCAAAATTTCGAGTTATCTTAATGTGAAGTGCAAAAAAAATACATAATCAAAACGTATTTTTGCAGCTTCAAACTTTCATAACTTTCGTTTGGTTGCCGTTACAACTTTCAAATCTATCCCATCTTGTAGAGAATTTCACGTAGATTAATTTCCTTATCTTAAACACCTATGTGCTCACTCAAAATTTTGAGTTATTTTAATGTGAAGCGGAAAAGAATATAGATACAATTTGCAATGAGAATGTATTTTTTTCGCTTCACATTAAAATACCTCAAAATTTTGAGTGAGCACATAGGTGTTTAAGATAAGGAAATTAATCTACATAAAATTCTCTACAAAATGGGGTAGGTTTGAAACTTATCCCGCCAACCGAACAAAAGTTATAAAAGTCCAAAGTTGTGCAGAATTACATTTTACTTGCAAAATGCAATGATTTTTTCACGTTTTTTTCACTTCACATTAAAATATCTCAAAAATTTTAGTGAACACATACGCGTTTGAAGTAAGGAAAATAATCTACGTTAAATTATCTACAATATTATGTAAGTTTGAAAGTGGTAGTGTTAATTGAAAAAAAGTTATTAAGGTTTATAGAAATGCAACGTAATAATTATATTACAATTACATTGGTGAATGATAATTCATCCGCCAACGCGGTAGGCGTGTGTATGCAACCCGCGAATCCCGTCATGCCCTATTGTGTTGTAGTTTGGTTCTTAGCGCTCCTAGCGTTTTTATTTTTAACTACACTTTTTTATTTTTATTTTCGTGAACTTGTCGTTTGGTCGTTGTACTTTTGCTGTTCACGTTTTTCTGCATTCCGTTCGAATATATCGTACAAAAATGTCGTTTTATTGAGTTTTAGAATTCTCAATTTACATCATGGTAGCAGACCTACTAATTTTCTGCGGATCTTTTATTTAAATACGCCTTTGTTTTTCGCGATATATCGTTTCCAATTATTCAAAAAAATGAACTCCAACTTGATTCCGGAAAGAACTGCGGTTCGACCATTCAATGGTAACGGTTACGAGGCATGGCGGTTTAGAATGGAACTCGTTCTAGACGAACACGGCGTGCTTGCTGCGGCAACAGGAGAAGAAATGAATTGGAATTCGGTTACTCGTGCATCGAAAAATACAAAGGCAAAAATGCTCATCGTAAGTCACCTAGCCGATAATGTGCTTTATACCGTTCGCGAATGTAAAACTGCACAGGCCATGTGGCAGGCTTTAGAGAACAATTTCAGACGTCAAACCATCGCTGTCAAGATGATGTTAAGAAATAAATAGGGCTGACAAGTCTGACGTCATATTACTACTACAAATGCAAATTATTAGTTTGTTTACTTTTTGTAAAGGGGAGTCGACGAGAAAATTAACATTGAATCTTATGGGAGTCGTTTTGTTTTTCCAATTTTTTTCAGTTTTGATGTATTCATTTTTTGATTTGTTGACAATTTTGACGAGTTGGGCTGTCAAATTGGTCAAAATTGTAAAAACAAAAAAAATTCAACACATCAAAAATGAAAAAATTTGTAAAAACAAAACGACTCCCATAAGATTCAATGTTAATTTTTTTGTTGACTCCCCTTTACAAAAAGTACACAAACTGGTACATGAACTGATATTTGCATTAGTAGTGGTGCAATGACGTCAAGACTTGTCAGCCCTATGGCAATCTCTGAACTACAATAAAAATACCGGTGCTGCGGCCTATTTTGCAAAATTTGATGACGCTGTATTGGAATATCGCTTAAATGGCGGAAAGGTAGAAGAAAGTGAACTCGTCTACCATGTGCTAGAGAAGTTTCAACGTGAGTTTTCGGCGACAACGGAAATGCTAAGTACTTACGACGAAGGTGATCTCACCTTAGCTACTCTACGTTGCAAGCTCATCGATCAGGACGCTAGACTACCTAAAAATACTTCGCCTCAATCTCAAGAACACGCCTTAGTAGCCAAAAACGATTCCAAGAAACACATTCGCTGTAATTTCTGCAGTAAACCAAATCATATGGAAGAAAATTGCCGGTTAAAGAAAGCAAATAATTCTAAAGAAAATCAAGGTACCAGTTCCGAGAATCCTAACGCTAACGTAATATGTAACATCTGTAAAGTCGCTGGTCACAAATCGTACGAATGCCCAAATAAGCAAAATGCTGCTTCAAAAGGTCAGAAACCCAAAGCTCTGACTACATCGCTAAATCCTCCATCTACGTGTGAAGAAGGGGATACTCACGAAATCGCCCTATTTACATCTATTAATCCACATTCCAACGAATTAGCAGACGATGGAGTTTGGTATCTTGATTCCGGTGCAAATAATCATTACACCATCAGTGATCATCACCTCATCAATCCAGTAGACATCGATCCTGTATCAATTGATATCGCAGATATTTGCGGAAATTTACAATCCAATAAATATGGTACAGTTCGTATGTTCAGCGAGGTAAATGGCAACACTGTTCGTATTCGTTTGGATCTTGCCTATTACGTACCAAATATGGCATACAATTTATTATCGGCATATAAATTGGATCAAGCTGGCTGTAAAATCGAACTATTGAACGGAAGAGTTCAAATTCTTCACGAAGGAAAACTCATCGCAGAAGGTCAAGCAGTAGGCGGCTTGTATAAAATACAATTCAAATACGTCACTGAATTTGATAGTGCAGCTCTCGTCACCATAGCTACTCACCAGAATACACGTCTCTGGCATCAAAGGTTAGCTCACCCTTCAAATAATGTACTAAAAAATGTACTCAAGTGTAAAAATCTCGGTACTTTCAAGAAATGCGATGAATTATGTATCTCTTGCTTGGAAGCAAAACAAACCCGCGATTCTTTTCCAAATCACTTTTTAACCAGAAGTGAAAGACCACTTGAAATCGTACATTCAGACATTTGTGGACCTATAAATCCTTGTACCTACGATGATCGAAGATACATTCTGAGTTTTGTGGACGACTTCACTCATTACACACGGATTTTTCTTCTGGAAAATAAAAGCGAAACACTGAAATATTTTAAAATATTTGAAGCATTTGCTACAGCCCAAACTGGCGAACGTATTGCTTATTTTTGCTGTGATAACGGCGGCGAGTATTCCTCCAACGACTTTAAAAACTTCGCCGAAGAGAAGGGAATTACGATTCAATATACCGCACCGTATGCCAGCCAGCAAAACGGAGTCAGTGAAAGATGGAACCGTTCGCTCGTCGAGAAGCTTCGCGCTGTCCTGTATAATTCAAAGCTCCATAAATCATTTTGGGGAGAAGCGGCATATTTCGCTAACTACACCATCAATCGTACACCTACCAGGTATTTGCATCAATCAACTCCGGCTGAACTATTTTTAGACAGACCTCAAAATTACACGAAATTACGTGTATTTGGTAGAACCACACGCCGACGGTCTTTTTCTCGGCGGCGGCGTTTGGGGTTTTTTTCTTCGGCGGCCGGCGGCGCGCCGAATATTCGGCTCAAAGCGGCGGCGTTTGCATTTTATCGACGGCGGCGGCGCAGGAGCGGCGCGGCGCCATGAGGTTCTTTGTCTCAGGCCATCATCTTCAAACTTTTAAAATGCTGTTTGAAATGTAATGGGTGATTTTTATGGAACTTCTCGCGCTGATCATGGAAGAAATAATAAAAAATTCCATCACCGAAAATTTTTTCAACATTTTTTGAATTTTTTGTTGAATATTTTCTTAGTTTTTGTGTGAAAGCTGAGATATTTCAACTGAAAGTTCAACCTTTTTCATTTTATTGATAATTTTTCAAAAACCAAGCCTCCTCAAGGAAATTTCACGCTCTACAAACCACAACATAGATTCTACTCAATTTATTGAGGGCCATTTCTTTGTCCAGAAAATCGATTTTTTTTGTAGTCGTGAGTTATGAAAATTGTAAACGAAATGTGCAACAAAAAAAAAAAAAAAAAAAAAAAACAGATTGAGAGAAATCTTTTGGTGATGGAATTTTTTACCATTTTTTTTTGTGATCTGCCCGAAAAAATATGCTGATCAAACTTCAAACGGTATTTCCTATCAAAAAAAATAGGGTCAAGGGGTCAAATTTCAAATCAGTCATTTTTTACAGATCTTTCAATCAGAATTATTGATTTTTCTAAACAAATTGGGGATTATTTGAGAAATTAGTGATTTTTGACTGAAAAATCAATAAAAAATCATCAATTTTCAAAATAAAATGATGGAAATACTACCCGAGCGAAGCGAGGGCGAAATTTTTTGAAAAATATTGCTTGATATAAGAGCGAAAAAATGTATTTTTTCAAATTTTTGTAATAAAAAAAGTAAAAAAACTCTACGCCGAACTGACGCCGCCGATTTTTATCGGCGGCGGCGGCCAGCGGCGCACAGTGGGATGAGAAATTTTCTAGGTGGCCAAAAATCATAAATCGGGTATTCGGGGGTTTTCGGGTACGCTGAATCCATTTTTCACATTTTTTTGACCCCAGAGTTCAAAGGGGGTGGGGGGAGGGGTTGGAAAATCAGATTTTTGGAATTTTTCGAGTGGGGTATCAAAATATAGGTTTTCGTGCCTCCTGAACTCGATTCTGACCTTATTTTTTCAAAAAAGTTCAAAGGGGAGTGGGGGGAGGGGGTGAAATCTCGGGGTTTCGGTATTTTTCGAGTGGGGTATCAAAATATAGGTTTTTACCTTGTGAAATCAATTCTGACATTTTTTCAAAAATTTTCAAAGGGGTGTAGGGGGCAGGGGTAAAATTTCGAATTTTTGGTATTTTTCAAGTGGGGTATCAAAATATTGGTTTTTCCCCCTTGAATTCGATTCCCATATTATTTTTTCAAAAAAGCTGAAAGGGGAGTGGAAGAGGCGGTTACAAATGAAATGATTGGAATTTTTCAAGTGAGGTATCGAAATATACATTTTTTTAGCCTCCGGAATTTGATCCTGCAGTTATTCTTTCTACAGATACGAAAGAAGAAGTCTCAAGGGGAATTGAATAAAAAAAACTAAGTTATTGTGTCATTTAGACTATATTCTAATTATGTAAATGTTTTTGAAAACCAATATGGTTACTTAAGAAAAATTAATTAATTATTTTTGAGTTTTGATGATTACCAACAAAGTTATTGCATTTACGAAGTAAGTACTTTTATGCCATCATAACTATACATAATTCAACTTCAACTAGTTGTAGGTATAAAAAATGCTCCGAACTGTTCCGAAAAATACTTTATGCAGTTTTGTTCCTTGAAAGGTGTACTATCACTGGTTCTTATTAGTTTTTGCCGAAACTTGAAAAAAAATGTAAAAGTTTGCCAAAGGAATTATACAAAGGAATCGACTTGTAAACATGAATAGAAAAATTTTGTAATTGTGTGAGGGAGGTCAATTGAAGAGCGCGGGAGGAGTCAAGTCGAAAAATTAAGTTTATATTCAAAATCGGTGACTCCGAACTGATGAGAATTGATGCGCCATACACTACTTGCATTTTTTGCACTCTAGTTTTCAAAATGGTGGAGGGGCTAGGGGAAACTGAACGGTCAAATCCAAAAAATAGGCAAAATATTTCAGCTTAAAGCCTTTGAAAACCTGACAAACGACACGTAACACGTTATTTTACAATTTTTGAATTTTGACCCCTCATCGAGGAGGTGGGGGGGCAGAGGGGTCAAATGAAAAAAATAAGCGCATATTCGAACTCAGCGTCTTTAGAAACCTGACAAACGACACGTAACACGTTATTTTTTATTTTTTAAAATTCTGACCTCATTGAGGGGGCTGGTGGGGGGGGACAGAGGGGTCAGATGAAAAAACTAAGCACATATTCGAACTCAGCGTCTTCAAAAACCTGACAAACGACACGTAGCACGTCATTTTCCTTTTTTTTTGAATTTTGACTTCATCGAGGGGGATGATAGGGGGGTCAGAGGGGTTGGAGGAAAAAACCAAGCATATATTCGAACTCAGCGCCTTTAAATTAGTACGTATCCCAACTCAGCGTCTTCAAATGAATAGAAATCAATATGTCATTTCACTTTTTATATTTTTTCCAATTTTTGTTAGAATGTTTGAATCACACAAATGCCGATATATCTAAAAACGGCAAGTTTCGGCAAAAACTGATAAGAACCAGTGATAGTACACCTTTCAAGGAACAAAACTGCATAAAGTATTTTTCGGAGCAATTCGGAGCATTTTTTATACAACTAGTTGAAGTTGAATTATGTATAGTTATGATGGCATAAAAGTACTTACTTCATAAATGCAATAACTTCGTTGGTAATCATCAAAACTCAAAAATAATTAAACCACTGAATTCGCAAGGAAAAATACTACATAAAAACATATTGCACACTTCCACACATCGAATTCTTCTCATAACAGGAGGTGGTTGAAAGATACGTGCCTTTTCTGCAAACCAGTCCTCATTCAAACCGCGAAGTTTTGCGGGTTACCATGGCAAGGAGACCACTCCGAAACGGATGAAAAATATGATACTAGATGTCCTGAATGTAGTAGAACACCATACGCTTGGTTTCGCATCATTTCATGAATGTTGATTTTTTAGGTTTTTTTGATTTTTGGCCACCTAGAAAATTTCTCATCCCACTGTGCGGCGCGCCTAGTAATTTGGCGCAAAGCGGCGGCGTCCACATTTCACCGGCGGCGGCGGCGCGGGCTCGGCGGCGTGCGGTTCTAGTATTTGGGTGTGTGGCTCATCGCCATATTCCGGATGAAACCAGAACCAAAGTCGAAAAAAAATCAGAACCCTGTATTTTTGTTGGGTATGCAGAAAATGGCTATCGTTTATGGCAACCTGAGACACGTTTGATCATTATCTCCAGGGATGTAAAATTCGGAGAGGAAAAAATGTTCGTTGATTATTATCCGGCTTATCAGTTACAAAATCCGGAACCACCTCAAGAAGAAGTACCCGTAGACGCCATTGAAAACATCGCCATACCAGATTTTAATTTTACGGCTCTAATTGACTCCTCCACGCGGAGTGGCTGCATTCTATACGATCTTGTTGGAACTAAGATTTTTTCGCAGAATTGGGGGGATGGAATACATTACGTATATGGGAGAGAGGAGGTTTTTCGGATTTTTAAGAAAAATGGTGGGGTTTAGAAAAAAATTTGTGGAAACAAAAATTGAAGATATTTAAATTTATTATCGATTGGTATAAAAAACTTTCGAATTCCATCAAATAAAAGCAATTTTATTAATATTTCTTTCTACTCACTTTTTGCATACGTCAGCTTTGAATTAAAATTACTTAAAATCTAGATCGACAACACCAATTTTTTGATTATGCAAATTGTAGAGAATTTTATGCTCTTTCCAATGACGTATTAACGATCTTAATCACGTTAATATTAAAGCCGCTATTCTCTTTTTAATGTGTCAAAACATGAATCGCCATTTTTGAAAATAACCGATCAGCTAATCAGCTGTATTGAAATATAAAGATAATTGAAAATGACAACAGCGGCTTCAATATAAACGCGATAAAGATCGTTAATACGTCATTGGAAAGAGCATAAAATTCTCTACAATTTGCAATAATAAAAAATTGGTGTTGTCGATCTAGATTTTAAGTAATTTTAATTCAAAGCTGACGTATGCAAAAATTAAATGGAAGAAATATTAATAAAATGGCTTTTATTTCATGAAATTCAAAAGTTTTTTATACCAATCGATAATAACTTTAAATACCTTTAATTTTTGTTTCTACAAATTTTTTTCTAAACCCCACCATTTTACCTAAAAATCCGAAAAACCTCAGCTCTCCCATATACGCTAATGTATTTCATAATTTCCATCCCCCCAATTTTTCAGCGCGACTGCAGCGCTTTCGTGAGCGTGGAGTAGTCAATTGCAAATACAAGTGAACCTGGTTGTCCTCAGACTCTCTCTGATGTCAAAAAATTACCTCAAGAGGAACGAGAACGTTGGATGGTAGCCATGAGAGAAGAAATAAATTCTATGGACGAAAATAAAGTATGGGAATTAATCAATAAACCTGTCAACGTAAAGATCGTACCATCCAAATGGGTATTTAAAATTAAACCTAATGGTACCTATAAGGCACGTTTGGTTGCCTGAGGCAAAGAAGAAGAAGTCACAGACGAGGATAAATATGCTCCGGTTGCAAAAATCTCCACCCTGAAAATTCTTCTTGCTGTTTCAAATGATCTTGAATTATCTTTAGAACAAATGGATGTCAAAACGGCGTTCCTTCACGGTACCATAGAAGAAGGAGAAGAAATTTTTATGCGACCTCCTCCTGGTTTAAACGTAGGAGACAAAGTATGTAAAATTCATAAACCTCTATATGGTTTCAAGAAATCGCCAAAAAGATGGAATCAACAGATTACAAACTTTTTAAAATCATTGGGATTCGTGCAATCTGAAAATGATCCTTGTCTCTTCTACAAGATTGTCAATGGTAAACGTACCTATGTTTTAATTTACGTTGACGATATCGTAATTGCTTCCAACGATCAAAATGAGTTGAAAAATCTCAAAACAGCTCTAAAAAACGAATTCAAAATGACTGAGCTTGGAAAATTGAAAACCTTTCTTGGTTTAGAAATCAAGCAAAGTGATAACACGTTATCTATTTCTCAGTCAGCGTATATTGAAGAACTAATTGATCGTTTTAATATTCGTGAAGAACCAGCGAGTAAAACTCCTATCGAAACCAACATCAACTTACAACTAGAACCGCACGCCGCCGAGCCCGCGCCGCCGCCGCCGGTGAAATGTGGACGCCGCCGCTTTGCGCCAAATTACTAGGCGCGCCGCTGGCCGCCGCCGCCGATAAAAATCGGCGGCGTCAGTTCGGCGTAGAGTTTTTTTACTTTTTTTATTACAAAAATTTGAAAAAATACATTTTTTCGCTCTTATATCAAGCAATATTTTTCAAAAAATTTCGCCCTCGCTTCGCTCGGGTAGTATTTCCATCATTTTATTTTGAAAATTGATGATTTTTTATTGATTTTTCAGTCAAAAATCACTAATTTCTCAAATAATCCCCAATTTGTTTAGAAAAATCAATAATTCTGATTGAAAGATCTGTAAAAAATGACTGATTTGAAATTTGACCCCTTGACCCTATTTTTTTTGATAGGAAATACCGTTTGAAGTTTGATCAGCATATTTTTTCGGGCAGATCACAAAAAAAATGGTAAAAAATTCCATCACCAAAAGATTTCTCTCAATCTGTTTTTTTTTTTTTTTTTTTTTTTTTGTTGCACATTTCATTTACAATTTTCATAACTCACGACTACAAAAAAAATCGATTTTCTGGACAAAGAAATGGCCCTCAATAAATTGAGTAGAATCTATGTTGTGGTTTGTAGAGCGTGAAATTTCCTTGAGGAGGCTTGGTTTTTGAAAAATTATCAATAAAATGAAAAAGGTTGAACTTTCAGTTGAAATATCTCAGCTTTCACACAAAAACTAAGAAAATATTCAACAAAAAATTCAAAAAATGTTGAAAAAATTTTCGGTGATGGAATTTTTTATTATTTCTTCCATGATCAGCGCGAGAAGTTCCATAAAAATCACCCATTACATTTCAAACAGCATTTTAAAAGTTTGAAGATGATGGCCTGAGACAAAGAACCTCATGGCGCCACGCCGCTCCTGCGCCGCCGCCGTCGATAAAATGCAAACTCCGCCGCTTTGAGCCGAATATTCGGCGCGCCGCCGGCCGCCGAAGAAAAAAACCCCAAACGCCGCCGCCGAGAAAAAGACTGTCGGCGTGTGGTTCTACTTACAACTAGTTGCTCCAGAATTCGTTGATCATTCGCTGCCATATCGCGAATTACTTTGTGCTTTATTATTCATTGCTGGATGCACCAGACCGGACATATCATTCGCTGCTCATTACCTCAGCCGTTTTCAACACGCCTATAATAAAACACACTTCCGGCATGCACTTCGAGTTCTCCGCTATTTAAAAGGTACTCAAAACTTACACCTTACGTTTACCAAAAATCGTGCTGAAATTCCGGTTCAAGTATTTTCGGATGCAGACTGGGCGGCAGATAAAGTTGACCGGAAGTCTACTAGCGGAGGTATTTTTAACGTATTCGGTAATACTGTTAGTTGGTTCTCTAGAAAACAGAGAATTGTTGCCCTAAGTTCCACAGAAGCCGAATATATTTCACTTGCAGAGGGTATAAAAGAAGCTATATGGATTAATCGTCTAGTGAGTGATTTTCAACTTGGATTGCCTGTACAACCTATCATTGCCTACGAGGATAACCTCAGCACAATTTTACTCACCAAGGACCCAAGTGCAGGTTCGACGGGCGGCAGAAGTAAACACATAGATGTACGCTATCATTTTCTACGTGACGAAGTCTCGAATAACAGATTGGTGATAAAACCTATAAAATCTCAGGACCAACCTGCAGATTTTTTAACTAAAGGCATTCCATTACATTTACTCATAAAACATCGCGATTTTATCTCGCTTGAGTAATTATTTTTTTACTATTCGTTTATTTCCTATTCTTTTATTTCTTACTCATACGTTTCCGTTTTTTTTTTTTTTCGTTTTTTCTACTTATGATTAGTTTGTTTATTGTTTACGATTTATCCTTTTTGACACACTGCCAACCTGATAAATCGAGGGGAGGTGTTGTAGTTTGGTTCTTAGCGCTCCTAGCGTTTTTATTTTTAACTACACTTTTTTATTTTTATTTTCGTGAACTTGTCGTCAGTCATCGGAAACAAAGCGCGTTTTGGTAGTGGTATTGGTAGTGGTTTTGTTTTTTCAATCGTATTGGTATTGGTATTGGTTTTGGTTTTGGTTTTGTTTTTCTCAGTGTTTCGGTATTGGTATTGGTTTTGGTTATGGTATTTTGAACGTTTTGTTTTTTGTTTTTTTTTCGTTTCGTTTCGTTTTGTTTTTTTTTTCAAGGGCGTAGGGGACGAGTGTCTGTTTCCTGAAAATGCTCTGGTGGAGGCTCATTTTTTTTTAGTTTTTTTTTCGAAGTCCATTATCGGAGACGTTCAGGGGTGCATTCACTTTGGGTTTGAAATTATGTTTACACAATTTGAAATTGTGTATAAACTTTTATCATGTGCAAATTCGTTCATTTGAATTCAGAAACTGCTGGTTAGCACTTTTTTTGCCATTTGATTTACTATAAAATAGCCATTTAATTTTGGTAAGGTGACAAAATGATCGATTCAAATCATTCAGAAACGACGAGGAAATAATGTTTATACACAATTTCAAATTGTGTAAACATAATTTCAAACCCAAAGTGAATGCACCCCAGAGGTCCAAATTTTTTTCCAATCGTAATTTTTTCACACCAAAATTTTTTTACTTAACTAAATTTTTTTCAAAACGTAATTTTCACACACCTAAATTTTTTTCTCAACAAAATTTTTTTCAAAACGTAATTTTTACGCACCTAAATTTTTTTTCTCAACAAAATTACGTTTTGAAAAAAATTTAGTTGAGAAAAAAAATTTTGATGTGTAAAAAATTACGTTTTGAAAAAAAAAATTTAGTTGAGAAAAAAAATTTAGGTTCGTGAAAATTACGTTTTGAAAAAAATTTAGTTGAGTAAAAAAATTTTGGTGTGAAAAAATTATGATTGGAAAAAAATTTAGGGGAAAAAAACAAAAAACTGAAAAAAAAAACAGATAAATACCAAAACAAAACAAAACGAAATTCGTTTTGATAGTGGTATTGATAGTGGTTTCGTTTTTTCAAGCGTATTGGTATTGGTATTGGTTTTGGTTTTGTTTTCTCAGCGTTTCGGTATTGGTATTGGTACTGGTTATGGTATTTCGGGATTTTAGCGTTTTTTTTCTGTTTTTGCTTTTCGGTTTCGGTTTTGTTTCCGATGACTGCTTGTCGTTTGGTCGTTGTACTTTTGCTGTTCACGTTTTTCTGCATTCCGTTCGAATATATCGTACAAAAATGTCGTTTTATTGAGTTTTAGAATTCTTAATTTACATCAAATTGTTCCATATTTTGTTTTCAAATAAGTAAAATAATTGAAATTTAACGGAAAAACTGTTACCAACCTTCCGATTGAAACAAAAAAAGTATTAACCACGAATAAATTTTCGGTTCAATGACGTGTGCCGATTATCGTGATCTTTTCAATGTCTTTAAAAATATCAATTATATATTATTGTAATTTATAAAAATAAGACACGTAAGAGAATATAAATGATTTAATTTGGTTGAAATTACTAAAAAAAAAAATGAATAATTGAAAAAAAATAATATTAAGTAGGTAACGAAAATAGGTAGGCAGGTGAACTATTTTTTTGTGTTCACATTTCTGCTTATTCTTGTTGAACTGTGAAATTTTTTTCCCTGTGTTTTTTATTGGCGGCCATTTTATTTCGTTTACGCGTTGGTCGCGTCACTTTTACTCACCTCGTCCAGTGTTCCACGAATATCCGAATATCCGGGTATGGAAAAATACTCGGATTTTAACGAGTATTCGATTGTGCAATAACCGGATATCCGATCTTTCCCGAACATTACACGAAGGGGGCCCGAATGCATTATCAGCAGGGAGCAAAATTCGTGGGAACATGACATTTAACCCACACGACAAGTGACTGCGATGTCAATTGACCGGAAAAGGGACGTCGCAATGATCATGACCAATCGTATTCATAAATAAATAACCGGGTATTTTTTCCGAATATCCGGTTATCCGGTTATATTCGTAATATCCGATTATTCGTGGAACACTGGTCACCTCGTTGGCGTCGGTTCTCGGTTCTGAATTTTTGTAATGGAAATTTTACAATTATTTAATTAATAATAGTTCGTGTTCGTTACGACTCGTGTTAGTCGTATTCAAAATTAATTATCCATTTCTCGTATTCGAGTTTCGCCGGTTTATTCGAGCTTTGCATCTTTATGAAATCTCGTATTCGAGTTTCGCCAGTTTATTCGAGCTTTGCATCTTTATGAAAGCTGTAAGTATTTACCGAGGCACCTGAGCACCTACTTTAATTTTTACTCCGGAATTGCTCATACATGTCGAGTATCTATTTATTCTTTGAGTTCCAGTCACCTTTTCTTTTCATGAATCATTCCGAGTCCGTAAACATTTTGTCCATGTGCATTTCCTCCTATTTCGTGTTTCGTGTTTTTTATTCCGTATTCTGAATTCGTAAAATCTAAATCTACTCCTATAAATTGATGGTTTTTTTTTTACATTGGCAGTTCGCGAGGCTGAAACCGATTTTTACGTTACGAACGGAAATAGGTGAATTAGCTAATAGCTTACATACAAATTACAATATGCTTGATATTTGACTGGATCCTGCTTGGGAAATATCACCGGAAATCATAAACGAGTAAGTTTACAATTCAATTATTTCTTTCAGTGCATTTATTCGTGCTATTGATGAGCCTGTTTCTTTGCGATGCCTTTCAAAGTTCTGTGTGACATTTTCTACCCGACATTTATTTACTGGTGAATTTTTTCTATCTTTGAATAATCTTGGTAATGTAATGGTATTCTGTGTGTCAGATTCGTTAGAAATAACGGCGATTTACTTTCGTATTATCTTTCTTTTTCGGGTTTTTATACAAGCATAGGTACTTTTTACTCTCGGAAAGTTGAAAGCATTAAGAGGTACGGAGATCGCGAGTGTTTTAGTCCATTAGGATTGTAACGAAATACGCTTCTTTGAGCTATTTTTTTTATGACTTCGGCATCAGTTTCAAATTTGTTTCTTCGTGGCGACGGTGTGCTATTGAATTATTTTTATGTATCAATTATGAATTCGGTATTGTTTACTAGCTAAGATTGATGCATTTCCGTTATTCGTCGATTCTTACCTTAGTTTTGATTCAATTTTCAGAATCCGATGAGGATGATCCGTTGATATTTCAAAACTAGGATCGTATGTATGTTACCTACACAATGACGTGCGGCGATGGAGCATTGTTTTTTCATGAAAATCGACCCCTGCAAATTTGGAATCATGGTCGTTCGTCGAGCTTCCTATTATTTGTGCAAAGGTAAGTACATAGTACTCATAATACGCGATTTTTGATAAATTTGATGTTTGTTTCGTGTATGTATTCTAAATGGGGCTTTTTTTCGTTTTTTATCCTGTCGTCGTCTTTGTTCGTTGAATTTATTTTATTTTTAGAAATGTTCAGCTCGTCCTTGAAAGTTGAGTTCATCGGAAAACTTGATGCAATGTTGATATTCTAAATTATACCTACCTAATGTTTAATGTTAACGATCCTCCATTTTCGACGGCCCTGTTCTGAATGGGATTTCAATTACTGAAAGTCGGTTTTGAAATTGATTTGATTGAGGTTCATACTAAAGTTACTTACCTACGTGGTTTTCATCTTATAGCAATTTATGCTCTGTCAGTGATCGAGTAATATTGTGTGTTGGGTCAATGTTTTTTTCGTAGAAAGCTTCTTTTTTCCATTGTGATTTTATTTTGTGTGTACAAAGTGATGTTTGTTCAGTTTAGTCAACTCTTCACTCGGGCTATTTTTTTTTCTAATATTCTCTCCAAAAGAGCTTCTTTTGTCAACGACTAATTAATTTTCTAACCTCTAAATTTGTGGAAAATCATCGAATCTGCATTTGAAAACCCCAATACTCCGCTTGAGATCAAAAATTGGCCGCCAAATTGAACTAAAAAAGCGATTATGAATACGTAAAAAAAATTATGATCAGTAATAGTGATGACTTATTACATTTTGCTTGATTTTCAGATTCCCCGAAGCCCTGAAATACGAAGAATGACGCGATGACGTGGTATCGTTCAAAAGTTTCGTAACATGGTGAATATTTTCTCTCAAGAGCTTAAATACCTGAGCCAAATGGTGAGCAGATTTGTATTTAAATAGGTAAATCATATATTTAATGTGTGCTGATTGGTATCTGTGATCACGATAAGTAGTTAGATTTTTTGGTAGGGGTAGGGGGAGGAGGTGAGGTCAATATTTGAATTCATTCCGAATGATGAGCTGAAAAATTGTTCGATAATGAAGCCTATGCCTAATTTTTAAAAAATAGGCTACTTTTCTGGCACATGAAATTGAAATTTTTGATTGTTTTTTAGGGTGTTCCATGAATCGTCTGCCAAACATATTTTTTCGAATATAACCGGGTACCACTAAAAAAAAAACTTGAGATGAATATGTTGCCTATTTTGAAAATTGAAGGGGCAAATGCTGCTTCTAAAAAAATCACGCCAAAAAATGTTTTCAACCGTGGGAATAGATAGTAAGTACTTTGAAAACTGAACAAATTTTCACCTTATGACTTTTTGCCTGTCTTTAAAATTGAAGGGGCTACGAAAAAAATTGTTCAAAAGAAATTCTCAAAAAATGAACTGATCCAGGAAATGGAAATTACGTTAAAAACGGAAGAAATTTTATTCTGTAGACTTTTTGCCTAACATCAAAAATAAAGGGGCTAAGAGTCATTGAAAATTTAGAAAATTTGAAAATTTTTTGAAGCCCATTCATTTTGAGTGATCCGTAGCACCTTCATTTTTGATGTTAGGCAAAAAGTCTACGGAACAAAATTTCTTCAGTTTTCAACGTACTATCCATTCCCTTGATCAGTTCATCTTTTGAGAATTTTTTGGACAATTTTTTTTCCATCCCCTTCAATTCTAAAAATAGGCAAAAAGTCATGAAGTGAAAATTTATTCAGTTTTCAAAGTACTAACCATTCCCTCGGTTGAAAAAATTTTTTGACGTGATTTTTTTAGAAGTAGCATTTGTCCCTTCAATTTTCAAAATAGGCAACATGTTCATCCCAAGTTTTTTTTTAGTGGTACCCGGTTATATTAAAAAAAATACATGTTTGGCAGACGATTCATGGAATATCCTGTATTAATGGGTACTTGAATTTATCAAGTTGGTGAGTAGATATTTTCTATTGAAAATTTTGAGTGTGCTCGATCATTTGTAATGTGAATTCATTGGAC
Source organism: Pseudococcus viburni (assembly GCA_033439095.1). Taxonomy (NCBI): domain Eukaryota; kingdom Metazoa; phylum Arthropoda; class Insecta; order Hemiptera; family Pseudococcidae; genus Pseudococcus; species Pseudococcus viburni. The sequence goes on from JAVBJF010000218.1 coordinate 47,761, forward strand.
AGACGTTTATTTTCAAAATTACTGCTCTTCGTGAGCTCGATCTCTTTTATATTCTTGATTTTACTTTTTTTGAATTAAAGAGTAACTGATTTCATGTAATGTAAATTATTTATACGATTTTCTCCATCTCATCGTTTGAATTTCGTTGATTTTGTTAATTTTTGAAGAAAAAATTGATTTATTTTTAAAGAAATAAAACTGGCGAGACGGTTAAATGTTTGAGTTTTCGTAGCTCTCTCGTTTTACTTACAAAAAAGTAGTGTCTAGGGGACCAGAAAATTATGAATTGGAGGATGTGGGCTGGGAGGTATTTAGACAAGTAAGATTTGAATTTTTTACAAAAAATTGTGATAAATAATGGTGATTGATGAAATCTAATGTTTTGTTTACTTTTCAGATTTCCTGATGCCTTACTTTCGAGCTTTGAGATTTTTGAAAATTCCTACCTACGGATGATGACATGATTGACGTGTGATCGTTCATAAGCTTTGCGACGTGAATATTTTTTCTGAAGAGCTGGAACACTACAGTGAAATGGTGAGTAGATATAATTAAATTGAATTTGATGTATGCTCGTGATCACGATAATTCTGCCCAAGCTTACATCCAAAATAACGGTGAAAATGGGGGAGGGGGCGAAATTTGACCTCGTTTGGAGTAATGAGCTGAAATATTGTTATAAAATGAAGCACGAATTTCTGAAGAGCCAAAATTTAAATGTTTTTGGTTTATTTTTATCTCAGTTTTTGAAGTTGGTATTGACTTTTTTATTTTGAAAATTTTGAGTGTCGTCGATAATTGGTAACGTTGTGAAAATTCTTGGATCAGGATTCTGTCAAGGTGTCTACTGGGTACGAAAATTTTCAAAAAAGTGAATGTCTCGTTTGAATTTTTTCACAATTTGTATTGATTTTTTTTTGTATTTTCATTTTTTCAATATCTGATAAGCTGGTAATTATATCTGTATCTTTAATTAATACTTTTTTTTTCCAGTAAAATGCTGCAAAGAACCAAGAAGCAATTGTAATTACGAGTACCTACACCTACCTACCACGAACCGATAAATACGACGGTGAGTGTCTAGTGTATATTTCTAGTATAATTTTCCATTTGGCTTTAAATTATTTCCTTTCAACGAAATGAATTTTGTTACTTCGATTTCGTTTTGAAAATTACCTACCTACTTTTATTAAAATATCAAAGAAAAAAAAACACAATTATGAGAATTAGTAATTTCATCCGTAGTCGTTTTCGGTTTTCTTTTTCGATGTTCAATGTCGAGTTCAATTACTTACTGATTTTTTTAAATGTGTTTCGCAAACCTGTGATTGAATTTTGGCCATTATGTGATGGGTATGAATCGTGTTACCATATTTGAAATTTTTTCTCCATACCGTAAAATGGGGCGAATCGGGAAGTTTTTTGCACTTTTTTCCTCATAACTTCGGCTGTATTATGTCTAGAATGCTCATTCTGGTGTCAAAATGTTCGCCCAACCTTCCTCTACAATTCTATTCTTAGTTCACTTTTTCATCCCTCTTCCTTTCGGTGCTAGCATTGCGCAAAGTCATTCCAAAAATTACCCTGAAAATGGGGCTATTTGGGAATTCGAAAAGTATTGTGTTACATTGTGTAAAAAATGGCAGCTAAATGTGGAAAACAACAAATATTCATGATTAAGATATAAAAACAACAAATATCAATCTTTGATGTGGATTTAAAATTATTTAAAATTTATTTGTTTACATTTTGTATAATTTTGCCCTGTTTTTAGAAAAATCGTGATTATCTTGCAAATGGTAGAAGATGGCGTCTCAACAATGGCGCCAATCGATTCTACGTGAAATTTTACATATGAAACAATATATTTTTTATAATTTTGCCCGTTAAAATATATTAAAAATGGTTTTGTACATGTCTAAACATGACTTCCCGAATAACCCCATAGTGGTAAAATCATGAATATCTCGCATACCTTTACATATTAGTTAGTGAATCCAACGGCAATCGATTCTACGGTGGATTTTACATAATATAAAATTTTATACTGATTTTTTACACCATCAGAATATAACTAGCCATACCAAATTTAGAAAGTCCTAAAAAATTGTCATTTTTTGCAATTTTTTTGTTTCTGGCACCACTGATGTAAATATTGGCGAGACACCGGAACAACACACAAAAAATGTTGGTACAGTGTTACCCTACCCAAAAAAACTTGAAACTGCCGTTATAAGTTACCTGAGTCGCGCAGGGTTGCCATTGAACCAAACAAAACAAGCACTTCCCAAATAGCCCCCCCATTCCCGATTCGCCCCGTTTTACGGTAGCGACGAGTTTTTTCATTTTCAGCATTCGCAATCCGCTATCAGGCTCAAAATTATGTGTGATTGATACCTGGAACGTATCTGGTTAATTATAAGAATTGTATATTTAAGTTTTCTTTGACAGACTCCCTATTTCCAATGGTTGTTATTAGACTCAAATGACTGGTGAATATTGACCAGCATACCTAATGGGTGAAAGCTAATGGTGAAATTTCTTAGATCATTTTATAAAAGCAAGCTGTTATTAAGAATTTGATATTCGGATGTTCTTGATATTCAGCTTGATCAATTTTTTTCAGAAAGTTGAGGGAATTTGTGACTTCGTATTTTTTTAGCTGAATTTTTCATAACTGTGTGTATTATATATCATTTCATTGTAGTTCTCCCTCCCCTCGAAATTCAGGACGGAAATTGGGAACAAATTTTGGTGAATTTCATCGTGGAAGGAAGATACCTTTTTTATTACCAATTTTGTAGAATTTTTCTCGTTCGAGTACATTTTTGTGTTTCCCTTTGATTTCTTCATATTTTCGTGTTTTTTTTCTATCAATTTCTAGGAGATTTTTCTCGTTGGGGGTTTGGGTAAGATTAGGGAACAACTTTGGCAATTATGGGGGGACAGAAGGTAGGTGGCATAGTCAGAGAATATCAATGTCTTAAGGCATTGGTGAAACCTTCGGATTCTGATGGATGTCTGACGCGATCGTGCCCAGCATCTGGGAACCCCACGGCAAGTCAGCTCCAAACATGGATCGGGGGTGGCTGTGGTCTCTCGATCTCTTGGCACCAGTCTGCCTTGTTGATCACAAGAGAGCCCTCAGGTATTCTTCCGCAGTAGGCTTGGTACTGTGGACAGGAGCGTCTGCTGCTGGTTGAAATTCTTAGGCGCCGATGTCGGCGACGACATCGGAAGAGACCCGGAGTTTTCTGCGATGCCTGGTGCGATCGTACCGAGAATCTCGGGTTGCGCGGCATGCCAGGGTCGTATTGAGCGACGGGTATTGAGGGGCGGTCAACATCGCATGGATTAATTACGTTTCAAAGGTCGTTCGAATCGCTGGTCCAAGGTTTAAAGGTAGATGTGCAGTTGTGTGAGTGTAGGGCCAATTTGGTTTTTTCAATTGATTAGGTCTAGCCTGTCCCATAGGTACTACGTACTCGTAGTTTAATGTATGGTCTGCCCAACCCTGTCCAACTTTATCAGTTCGGTGCTTGTGGCCATCACCGCATCACCACAAGAACTCGTAATGCAAAATTTAATGGGTTTCATCTCTGGCCTGAGCTTGGCTCCCAATAAAAGATCACAACTTTCAAAGGAAAGTTGTGCAGTTCTCTTCTTCGGTCTGACTGGGTATGCCGATGAAGTTGAACTAGTCCCTGCGCAGGTGGTGTTGATCAGATTCTAATTTCAACGAATATGGTGTTTGTTTGAGTGGCTGGTCTGGGTACGTAGGCGTTCGGTCTTTTAGTTATCCTGGGTAAAGAAGAACAGCCGAGAACGCTATATCACGACGGTGCGCTGGTCGGTTTAGTGGTACACCCTTTCCGATTATTTAACCATTCTAACTCGTTTGTTGTACATCATTCGTGATAGAATAATTTGTAATCGGAGGTGCCATAACTCCTAACCGTAACGCTGCCTGGTGTACCTGGAGGATGTTCCCTAATAGTGTCGAAACTTCTACTGTGGGTTTAGTAGGTATCAGACATGAGATGATATGTCTGTTCTTATAGTATCCCGTAATGTTGCTTCTTAGTTTTAATGGGCGGATTTTTTTTGGCAACATTACCAGTGGTGAGTGAGAGTGAGTGGACTTTTGACACCAGAATGTGAGATCATGTGAAGCGGCCTCATTGTTGAATTCGTCAACATCCCAGGCAATTGAATCGAGCAAGTGGGTTTGTGGATCCGGGTTCCTTGAATGACCTTTGTCGTAATTAAAGGTGCGATGTTGTCCGCTGCAACGGTTTGTCTGTCGTTGGGTATGGATGCCAGGGAAGCTTTTATCTGCGAATTTTTCAAATTTTGATAAATGTCAAAAAATGGGTATTTTTAGGGGTTACGAGGGATACGTGGGCTCAAATTTGGCGCTTTTTGGTAGTAATTGGGCATTTTTTTCAAATTTGTAGTTTGAAAAAATTGTTTCGATACTTCGTAGGTGTAAATATTCGTTTTATTGGTGATTTTAATTCCAAAGTGTGGAAAAATAGTCAAATTTTTTTGATTTTCTAGAAAAAATATTCTATTTATCCGAAATGAGAAAAGAGATTTTTTTAGGATTTCTGCCCTGTCCCTAATAATTTAGACGGTGTATTTGTACATTTTGAGTTTCAAACTGATGAATTTATCTTGTGGAAAAATTATGTGAATAGAATGACTACCGTTTTTCCAAATTTCAAAGTTAGATCTGGATATTGGATATTTGCAATACAGAAGTAGGCTACGAAGAATGACCTACTTGATTAGATTATAATTTTTAAGCATTTTATGATTAAGGCAAACTGCGCTGAAGATTTTAAATTATTACATGAAGAATTTTACTACTTCACTCCCCCCCCACCCCTTATGAGAATTTTCTCAGTTTTCAGAAATAAATTTAAGCTACAATAAGACATCTTTCGATCCGCACTTAACGAATTTTTCATTTATTGGTCAATTTTTTAGCGAAATTTAGTTTACTGTTTCCTAATTATCAGAAGAATACGTCGATTTCGTGGAATAATTTTAAGTTTATTGTTTATTCTATTTTTAGATTATGTGCCATTATTATGTTTTTGTTAATTGTTTATTTTTTTTTTGTTTCATGTAAATTCTCCTCAATTTCTTCGAGCTGAATTGAAAGTGAGCGAAGCTGGTATCCGTTTCAAGAAATATTTCAAGTTTATTGAACATTGCTGAAAACGTCGACGAGAAAAATTATACACACTTTGTGTTCAATTACGCAATGCAATGGGATGAATTCATTTCGTCGATGGACGTTTCTGTTTTTTTCTTTTGTATAATTATGTCTAATTACACCCCATTAATGTTTAAATAGTCGTGATATTCGAGTGATTTTCATCAAATTTCCTCGGAATTCCCTTATCTGTGTATTTTCTAATCAATTTTTTTTTCAATTTGAAATTGAAATATGCTCGTGATATTTAATTGATTTGAAATTTCGTCGTAATTTCTGCCCCCCTCCTATTCATCTACGTATTTTCGAATTTCACGAATTTAAAGACCCTCGTTGAATTATATCGGAGTGATTTTGAGTTTCAATTTTTAATAAATTCCACCTTCCTTCTGTATTCAACCCTGTAATATTTAAAAAATTTTAAACTTTTGGATTATTTTTGTATGAATTTTAAAAGGTACTCGAGTTACGTTTTGAAATTAAATCGAAGTTTTATTACCCCCCCCCCCCCCTCCCTTTCTCAAATTTTTCTATATTCATATTTTTTAACGAAGTATCTGAATTCTTTTTCACCTTTTTAAAGTTGAAGGAATAATTGTAATATTTAATATTTGAGTAGGTAATTCAAAGTATTACTGTTTTATAAAATTTCTTCCCCCATTTCCATTATTCATCTGTGTAATTTTTGTGCATTTTTTTTATTTTCTTCGAACTCTTATTTTTTCTCCATCCCTCGGTTTTAAATATTGCCTTGTATTTTTTTTTCAATTTTAAAAGTTCAAAGGTACTCGTGGTATCGTGATATCTATTTGAGTACCTAATTAAAATGTGAATGTTTTGTAAAAAAAATTCACCCTTGTCGTCGTTTAGTATTTACGTATGTATTTTAAAATTAAGGCGTATTTTTTCAAAATTTCATCAATTTGTAATATTCGCAAAGAAATTGAAAATTTATCCAATTTTTAAGACTCCCCCCTCTTGTCGAGTTGTTCTGCATATTTTCTTCTTGTTGCCATGTCATTTTTTGGTGTATTGTGATCCGACTATGTTCATTTTTCTCGTTTGTTCCATAGATTTTGTAAATATTCTATGTTTAATTGTTTAATCTTAAGATTTTGATTAATTTTCAAGTGCGACGTTATCTTTGTTTCGTCGCTTGTGATGTTTAATTATAAAGAGGTGCGTGGCGGTGTTTTCATTTCGCTCTAGAAGAGGAAATTGTCTCACAAATCCGGTATTTACGAAATGGTTATGTTGGAATTCGTAGATTGTTTGTTTAGTTGAATTTGTCAGTTATTTTATTTTGGCTTTTCATTAGAAAGTGTCTAAGAATGTTTTGGGGTGCCCAGTTTTTGGAACTATTTTGAAAAGTTCTTAAACTGGAGGGTTACAAAATTTTTAGTAGAATCGTAGAATTTCATTTCTGATAGATCGATGAAAAAAATTGATGTATATCTTGTTTTATCAGGCAAATTTTATACGAAGTGTTGAAATAATGATGAATAGTTATTTACAGATCGCGATAAAATGACTATGGGCTGAGGGACTTTTTGTTAGTTCGAAAGAATTTCTTAAGTAAAACACAATGGGTGAGCCTGAACATAATGTTCAAGGCAAAAATTGGCTTCCGAAACACAGATTCATCACTCAAAATTGACATCAGCATCAACGATTTAGTCATAGTCAGTTTACTTCGAATGTTTTCAGTGCTTGAAGAATTTTAAATAGGTAAGTTTTCGAAACCGGTGAAAAAAATAAACCATTTTTTACTTACTTCCTTCAATGAATATACGTTTCTTGTCAAATCTCAGTGTGTTCTATTTTACTTGCTTACCTGTGTTCATTTGATTGTTGAAATTGAGGAAATACGTTTTTTCAACTTTGAAAATAGTCGTAGATAACCACTATATTTGCTATTTGCGATAAAACCGATCAAATTCAAGTTTGAAAATGATCAATTTTACTATGAAAACGCAAAAATCCTAATTGAACGATTAAATCGGATAAAAATACGTAATTATTTCGTTGCACAGTAAAAACCCCTTCAAATAGACGTAATAGGCAACTTACATATGAAAAATAGATTCAGAAAAATCAACTAGCGCTATGGGTACATAGCGACGATTTTTAGAACTATTTTGATTTTAACTAGCGCTCCAGACTGAATTTCACAGAACTACGCATTCTCATGAGTTTGCGTAGTTCTGTGAAATTCCGTCTGGAGCGCTAGTTAAAATCAAAATAGTTCTAAAAATCGTCGCTATGCACCTATAGCGCTAGTTGATTTTTAAATTCGAAAAATTCGTTCGAACCGTTGGTTTTTTACTGTTCCGCGAGATAGCGCCACGTGTATATGTAGCTCTCATTCGATTTTTCAAACTTCATTTTTTTAAACGCAGAACAAAACTTGATGTTTTTTCTCATAGATAGCGCTGTTTTCGTAATTTTTTGAAGACTATTCGCATTATTTCAAATTGCCAACATCGTTTTATTTTTCGCAATCAAAATTATCGATTAAATTGTCAATTAATTGAGTAATAATATACAACATCGAATCAATAAAATATTTAATATACATAATAATACAGGAATTACAAATTACCATTCAGCTGGCAACAATTAATTACAATTTAAAAAAAATACCTGAATATAAATAATTATAAATGTACCTAAGTATGTCATACAAATATTAAAATTATTAAAAGAAAAAATCGTGATTATTTTTTAAATCACGGTTTATGAAGCAAATTTCATTTTTGATTTTTGAAATTTTGTAAAGAGGGGTATTTTTTATGTTTGAGAGAAATTATGGGCTCAAATTTGGGGGTTTTGGCAGTAAATTGTTATCGTTTTTGTGATTTCAATTACGAACGTGGAAAAATTATCCATTTTCTATCAATATTGAACGTCTTGAGCTTAAATGCCAATACTTATTCGTGGTATTTTACTAGTAGGTACAAGGAAATACACAAAATTGTACAAAAATTACAAAATTAGTACGAAATTTGAAAAAAAAATCTATTGACCAAAAATGAAACTTTTTTCTATCGGAAATTGCTAGTTTTTTGCTGAACTCAGACCTGATAAATTTGTATTTTACCTAAATAAATGTCAAAATTTAACATAGAAGAGCCAATTTTCTTGTATAGAAATAAGAATTTTTTCAAAATGTTTAGCTCGTATTTAAAATGCAAGAATATTTCTTTTAAAAATATCAAATTTTAAAAACCGACTCGTACGTCGTGAATTTTGCCTATAAATACCTACCTATTTTCGGAGGGATGTTTTTAAAATTCTATAACATTAATAAAAAAAAATCAATCTACATTTTAATTTTTGAACGGATCAAATTGAGTTAAAAAATGTCAAGAATGAAATGACTAGCTTTGGATACTCCCAATTTTCCCATTTATAGACTTCATCGAATTTTTGAAATTCCGTTTTTTAAATAATTTCGAAATGTATTTTTTATTGTCGGATTTGATCATGTAATTTAATGATGATTCATTTATGTATCATTCGTTTAATTTTTATATTGAAAATGTACTTGTGGTTGAGAGTAATTTATAAGTTTATTTACGTAATCTTTATCAAGTTCTCTTCCGTCCTAGTATTCATCGGTTTTCTCTCCAGTGTATGTATTTTTGAATATTGCGATGTTTTTTTTTAATTATCGTAATCTTTTAAATAGCCCTACATTTTTTAATTTTACAAATTCGAAGATGTACGCTCGTAATACTTGAGTAATTTGAGGTTTTCGTTTTTTATCAAATTTTAATTTCTCAAATCTTTTTTTCGTATTTACTGATGAATTTTTTTTAATGGTACGTATATTGGCACCTAACGAAATTCCTGTATTCGGAGTAAAATTTCTAATTTTTTCGAACTGTGTTTTTAATTTTTAATTCATGATTTTAATTTACGACAGTCGACCAAAATTTTAATTCGTGAAATGAAATTTCGTGAATTTTGGCGAATTGTCGTAAATTAAAATCATGATGAGTTTATTGGAGATCCAAAATCATAATTCGAACTTCGAGGAACCTCATGAAATAAATTTACGACATTGGCCGAAATTTCAAAAAAATCGTGTTATTAATGTTGCCTATACCGCACGATTTTGTAGGCATTCTTCAGAAACAAATCGATTTTTCAAAGTTGAATTATGCTTTTTTGCGTGATTTTCGCTTAGATAGTACTATTACAGCAACATCACATGTAAAATAAGGGGAAAAAAGTCGACTAACATAGGAAACTAGAGCTAGAATAGAACAAACATAATGAAGCATTCGTGATACATATTATTTCATCATTTTACACACGTACTAAATATCTACACGAATACTATTTGAGCACCAAAAAAGGAGGAAAATAATAATGAAGAAAAGTGAAACAAATTCGAGGTCGCTGATTCCGAATCCGGATTCCATTTTTTTGCCCAAAAAGTGAGGATTTTTGGGAGAGGAAAATTTTTATTGACGGATCACGCTTGGAATTCGGCCATAGGCTAATTAGAGGGTGCTGAACACGAATCCGGCGTCGTTTTTTCGATCCTGCCATTTGTAGAGCTGATTTTCGCAATTATCTTTCCAATTTTTGTAGTTTTCGCGCGAATATCATGAAAACGCGGCGTCAAAACTGAAATCCGGCACCGGATTCGGATTCAGCGACCTCGAATTAGCCTATAACCGAGTTCCAAGCACGATGCGGCTGTAAAAACGATCGGTCGTTTTTTTGGCCCAAAAAGTGAGGATTTTGGGAAGAGGAAAATTTTTATTGTCGGATCGCGCTTGGAATTCGGCCATAGACTAATTCAAGGTCGCTGAACACGAATCCAGCGTCAGTTTTTCAATCCGGCCATTTGTAGCAGAGGCGTCGTCAAGGGGGGCCCGGGGGGGGCAGGCACCCCGGAAAAAGTTCTGGCCCCCGCTTGGCCCCCCCCAATTCATGTTGTGTTTATAAATTTACGTTACAGTTACATCAAATAGGGATTTTCAAAGCATTAAAACATGAAAAAACGTCTTTTTAAGGCAATTAAAATCCAATTTTTTCAAAATTTCGCCCTCGCTTCGCTCGGGCACAAACAAAATAACGCTTCTTTAATTTAATTGAGACGAAAGTGCGGAAGAATGCTCCCTTTTTACCACCTCCCCATTTTTAGCAGGTGAAAAAAGTCAGTCCAACTTTTGCACTTCGAAAAAGCAGAAAAATTGTCCAACACATGGCCCCTTTTGTGCCCCCCCAATTTTCCATTCTGTCGACGCCACTGATTTGTAGAGCTGATTTTCGCAATTTTCTTTCCAATTTTTGTAGTTTTCACGCGCGAATATCTAAAAAACGCGGCGTCAAAACTGAAATCCGGCACCGGATTTGGATTCAGCGACCTCGAATTAGCCTATAACCGAGTTCCAAGCACGATCCGGCTGTAAAAACGATCGGTCGTTTTTTTTGGCCCAAAAAGTGAGGATCTTGGGAAGAGGAAAATTTTTATTGCCGGATCACGCTTGGAATTCGGCCATAGACTAATTCAAGGTCGCTGAACACGAATCCGGCGTCGGTTTTTCGATCCGGCCATTTGTAGAGCTGATTTTCGCTATTTTCTTTCCAATTTTTGTAGTTTTCACGCGCGAATATCGAAAAAACGCGGCGTCAAAACTGAAATCCGGCACCGGATTCGGATTCAGCGACCTTGAATTAGCCTATAACCCAGCTCCAAGCACGATGCGGCTGTAAAAACGATCGGTCGTTTTTTTGGCCCAAAAAGGGAGGATTTTTGGGAGAGGAAAATTTTTATTGCCGGATCGCGCTTGGAATTCGGCCATAGGCTAATTCGAGGTCGCTGAACACGAATCCGGCTTCAGTTTTTCGATCCGGCCATTCGTAGAGCTGATTTTTCCAAATTTTCTTTCCAATTTTTGTAGTTTTCACGCGCGAATATCGTAAAAACGCGGCGTCAAAACTGAAATCCGGCACCGAATTCGGATTCAGCGACCTCGAATTAGCCTATAACCAAGTTCCAAGCACGATACGGCTGTAAAAACGATCGGTCGTTTTTTTGGCCCAAAAAGTGAGGATTTTTGGGAGAGGAAAATTTTTATTGCCGGTTCTCGCTTGGAATTCGGCCTTAGGGAGTGGCTCTACCTATCCGGTGTGGTGGGGCAAGACGCGGCGTAGTGCGGCAATACGCATTTTTCTTTCGTCGAAAAATTTTTATCTAACAAAACTAGGGTACTATAATATACAATGGGTAAGATCGATGGCCGCCATGTTGGTTTAAAAATGTAAATAAACTATTTCTGATAATTCGCGATGCAAAGTTCGCGAGGTTCGCTAGTATCGGGTGCTAAAAAGGTGATGTTGTAGTGATACACCACCACCCCTCCAATCTAAATGAATCAGTTGATGCTAAAACGTGGCCAAATGCTGCCACCGAATGCTCTACTCCTATTGGTTTAAACTCAACCAGCAGCACCGTTTCATCAGTTGCATGGAAGTCCACCAGATGTCAGCCACTATGCTTTGCATCGCGAATAATAGATCGTCGATGAAAATTGCCAATTTATTGAAATTTTTGCCTCTTTTTTACCAAATTTCCCGTGATTTTTTGATGAAATATTTTTAGAAATGTGAATAAAATGGTGAAGTGTATAATACAGGAGTGTGAAAATAAGTTTCCCGATAAAGGGGATATAATTTCATTGTTTCCCGAGAGATCGGCAAAGGAGATCGGAATGTCGTGAGTCAAATAATTTAGTTCTACAGTTTTTGAGCTGTGGACAACCTTTTCCCGGTAACTAGGTATATGGTAACCTAACGTTGTTGTGTTGTAAAGTTTAACGGTTTTAAGTTGTTCTCTTGTTGAAATAAAATATAGAAAATGATCGTTTATTTTCTTCGAAAGAACTTAAGAGCTTTTTGATCTTTAGTAAGTTCAAACATGGTAGCAGAGACTATTACGATTTGCGGCGTTAAATTTTCGTAAGTATGCGATTTCCGCGATTTTCCCGATACCGAAAACCGTTGACGATCGATCTCGTGTGCGCGAAATATCGAAAAAGCTATAATCATGATGAATGTAGCTGCCGATATCTTAAGCAAGGAATTCGAAATGTGGCTCGAAAGTTTGACAAACTCCACGAACTTAGTTTCACAGGCGTTAACTGAGTCTGCAGATGAAGATACCTTGACTGATTTATACGAAGACATGAAAGGTGACGAGATGAATCTGGAAGCGTTGAGACCAACAGCGAAGAAAGTGTATCTGTACGATTTTACCCCGGCAATTCAACTTTTATGTATAGCGAAGAAGCTAACGGTTAAGGTAAATCGTGTGTTAAATATAACGCCACCATCAAGTAGGGCACCGCAGAAATAACGGTTATCATCCCTGCTTTTTTGTACCTCGGTTTTCTTTTGTAACTTTCACTTTCCTTACTTTTACTTCTGCTTTTCCTTCTTTTACCGTCTCTTCCGTTTCATTTTTTACTTTGCTTTAATTACGGTTTTTTTCATCTATGCACTTGCACATTTCATTTTTTTTATTTCCCTTTTTTTGCATTCTACTTTGCACTTTCACTTTTCACCTTCAGTTTTTGCTCTTCACTTTTGTTTTTTGTTTCTGATTTTTCCTTTTGATTTTCATTTTCCTCTTTTCGCTTTCAGTTTCGCTGTATAATGTTGCATTTTCCTTTTGACTTTGGGTTTAGTTATTGGGTCCACTTTCACTTTTTCCCCTTTTTATTTTCCCTTTCTTTTATTTTACTTCTGTTTTTACTATTTTTACTTCCGCTTTCTCTTCGATTTTTCGCTTTCAGATTCCTTTCATTTTTTACCTTTGCTTTCTTATTTTATTTCGCTTTCTCTTTTTACTTTTACTTACACTTTCTTCCTTTTGCTGTATCTTATTTTCACTTTTACTTTTACTGTTTTTTACCTTCAATTACCATTGGCTGTTTTTTTCCTTTTCACAGTTTTTTTCACTTTTGCTTTGTTGCTTTCTCTTTCATTTTTCATTTCTGCATACACTACTTCTTTTTAGGTTCACTTTCATTGCTTTTCACCTTATTTTTTGTTTTTATGTTTTCTGATTTTTTGCTTTCAATTTTTGCTTTTTTTGCCTTCTTTTTTCCTATTTTAACTTCTTTGCTTTTCCTTTTCAACTTTCACTTTTACTTTCTCTTTCATTTTTTCACTTCTACTTTAGCTGGTTTTATACCTTAAACTAGCTTTTGCTGGATTTTCTCTTTTCTTTTTGCAGGGCTTTTCACATTTACTTTATTGCTTTTCCTTTCATTATGTTTTACTTTCACATGGGCTACTTCTTTTTTATTCCGCTTTCACTACTTTTTACATTGTTTTTTTGTTTTTGCCTTCGCTGTTTTTCTTACTCTCAATTAGTTGTTGATGTTTTTCATTACTTTATTACCCTTTCATTTTTTATTCATTTCTTTTTGAATACACTTTCACTGCTTTTTACATTGTATTTTACTTTTTTTTCTTGCTATTTTAAAATTTCAATTAGCTGTGGATGTTTTTTTCTTTTACTCTTGATAGGTTTTTTTCACTTTTACTTTTTGGCTTTCCCTTTCATTTTTTCTTTCTCATGAACTAATTCTTTTTTTGATTTCATTATGCAGCTTTTTTACACTTTTGCTTCACATTCACAGCTCTGTTTACTTTTGCTTTCTCTGTACTTATTATAAACGGTTTTTTCACACCTTTTTTTGAATTCGTTTTCGCGTTTTTTTACACCTTTGCTTTTTATTTCTGCTTTCACTTTTGAATTTTGATTTCTTTTTTTAATTTTGATTTTCAAGTTTTCAAAGTTTTTCTTTTAAACACATTTTTTCTTTTCAATTTTGCTTTTTATATTTTTAAATGTGGTTCAAAAGCACTTTTTTATTTTTAAATCTACTGCTACTTTTCATCTTGTACATATTTTCATTTGATTTCGATTTCACTTTATCTTTCAGAACTAAATCTTGTTTTTTTATACCTACAATTTTAGTGATGGAATTCAATTTTGAAGTGATGTTCCGATTTTTCATGTTACCTACGTGTCTTTAGTTTATTTTTCATTTTAAAACTCTCTTTCGATTATTTGATTTCAATTTTCAGTTTTCAATTCCGGTTTTGATTTTGATTTATTGGGTTAAATTTTCTTATTTTGATGGGAAATTTTTGTTTTAATTTTAATTTTTGATTTTGAATTTTAATGTTGTTTTCGATTTTGTTTCTATTTCTACATACCTATATCAGATGTGTCCCCTTTGATTTATTCTGTTTCGTTTTGGATGGGAGCCTTAAATTGTAGAGATACTCCACTTTAGTCAGCTATCGCAGGTTTGGTTTTAATTTTCTACGAGTGACCTTTGATTTTGAAGTTTTGTTTCAATTTTTGAGTTTCAGTTTGGACTTTATTTTGATTTGATCTTGGATCTTTCAATTTTAGCTTTGAATGTTTCAGATTCTTCAGTTTCCAACTACTGAATGTTTAGTTTTTCGGTGCATGACTGTTTTTGAACCTTGGAAACAGAACTTACCAAAAAAAAGAAATGCAAACCAAATTCAGATATGAAGAAGTCAGCAAAGTATGTAGTAAGTGCGTATTTTTAGAAATTAGAATCATTCGGTTTGGGTACCTGAGTAATAAATAATTTATTTCCCGAAATCATTTTAGAATTAAAAAATTATAGGTACCTTGGTACTTGAATTTATTATTTTAATTACTTACTTACCGTACTGTGGGTATTTTTAATTTCTCATCAAAGTATGTCTAGGTAATTGTAGTTCAGTTTCAAAATAACTGAATTTCCATTTGATTGTAGGATTTGGAGATCAAAGATCAGATCTCCATTAACGATTTTAAGTAACGTCAAAATTTAAAAAAAAAAATATATATATCAAGTATACCTGCCTATCTAGATTCGAGATTACCCAAGTAGGTAAGGGTTGTTTTATATTTTTTTAAACGACTCTTTATGTATGTACCTGGTAGGTAATTAGTAAATACTTACTTGATTTTTATTTTTTTTTTTAAATTCAAGATGTCTTAAGTATTTATTTTGTTTGATTCAAAATTTGAATATTTTTTGTTTCTAATTTATAGATATCTGAACTGTTGGAGTTCTGGGAAGTATATCGGCGACAAATGCACCACCATAGTAATTTTATTTTGTGTTTGGAGCATGGTTCGGAGTTCGAGGATAATCGATTATTGAAGAAAAATGATTATTTCAAGGCTTATTATCGAAGGTAAGGATTTTTTGTTATTTTATGTTTTCAATGGCTCATGCGGTGAATATCCAATTAATGCATATTATTTTCATGTTTTTAATTATCTACGATTTCGATGCATTTTTTTTGCATGAAATTAAATCAAACTGAATTCATTTTTATGTTTGTCAATTTTTTTCAAATGATTTTTCGTGAATTTTTTTCAGGTCCAAACTTGAATAGTTTTGTTATAGATGTTCCTTTTTTCACGTGGGAATTTTCCTAATTTTTATAGCAAGGTATGTACTAACCCATTGAATTTTTTATTCAATATTTTTATTTTAAAATGGGTATCTGTGTTGAATTTGTGCTTAATTGATGCATGTAGTGATTTTCAACTAGTACCTTGCGACTTGATGGTTTGATTTTTTTGCAACAAATTTATTCTTTTTTTTCAGAAAGAAGATTGAATAGTTCCATTTTCGTTTTTTACTTGTTAGAATTCAAATTGCTGTCGATGGAATTTCTCTTCTTTGGATTGGATATGGAAAAGTAATGAGTTTTATTAGATTTTATTTAAAATTCAATTTTCAAAATATTTATATCTGTTATGAGTGAGTTTTTAATCATTGAAGGTTACAACTTTGATAATTCTTGAATTTTTTTCACAGTCGAAGTTGAATTGGTGATTGTATCCTGTAATCGAATTTCAAATGCTCGTTGGAAAATCGTTACATCGATCGTTATTGAAAAATAATTTTTCGTGCATGATATTTTTTTCTACGATGGTGTGTGTTCAAAGAATTATACGGTTATACATTTTTATTTTTAATGCAAGTGACGTACTTAAATTCTAAGTATAGTTGTAGTGCTGTAGACAGTGTAGATATTACTCATTTTTTAATATTGATATTTTTTTGAGAGAGATATCAATATTTCGACGATAGGGATATCGATATTTTTCAAACCACCTTTTTTAATTATTTAGCATATATTTTTCTGATTTTTTCACATGAAAAAAGTTTTTTTTTTTTAGAATTCACTTTGAAAGTTTCGAAATGAAAAAATGAATTTTGGTAGGTAATGCAAAAGTTTTAAAATAATGAAAAAAAAAAGACAAGAACAGACCTAAATTCAATTTTTATAGGTAATTTTTATAAATCAAAAACTCAAGAACGAATAAAAAAGAGAATGATATCCCAAAAAAAAATCAATTACCTAGAATTTTAATTCAAAAAGTCAACAATTTTAAAATAGTTTTAAAAAATGAAAAAAATGTATAAGATTCTCATTTTCTCAAATTCAACTCGAATTTTAGTTCAAAAAGACAGAAGCTCGAAAATGATTTTTAAAAAATAAAAAAAAATAAAAATTTTCCTGTTTTCCAACATCCAATTCAAATTCGAAAAATCAAAAATTTTAAAATGATAAAAGAAGAAAATATATAAAAAAAATTAAAAACGCAAAATAACCACATGCTTCTTTGGATACAATTTATTTTAAATTTCGGTTCAAAAATGAATTTTTTTAACCCTTTCGGGCAGTTTTTTAAATATTAATTTTGATATTAGTTTTTATATCGATATATTTACACCACTGGTAAAACTTTATTTATTTTTTAGCTGTTTAGATGAAAAGAAGCTGTTCAAATCAGTTGATCATGGGTGGATGGGTCGTCCACAAGTCCCTGTTATTGACGAGATGCTGTAAATTGGAGTAGAAATTCTGAAAAATAAATGTTTTTTGGAGTCTGATGATTCACGAGGAGCAGATTTAGTAGTTGTACGTCATCGTTGTAGATAGGTAATCAGGTTTAGTGTTCGAATTTTTTTTTATCACGTTGCACAGTTTCAACTTTCAAATGATGTATTTGTATTTTTACCTACATCACGTATCATTTTTTCTCGTCCGCCCAAATGATCACATTAAGTTTTCAAATGGAATAAAAGTCAAGGCCAGTTAAGAAATTCATTTATTTGAACTAAATATTATATGTACCAATTAGGTACCAATTAATTTTATTCTACAGTGCAAATTAGTTGAATATGTGTTTATTATTATTTTCTCAGTTATCGATGGGTAACGTGTTGATAAATTTATTATACATGAGATTTTTTCTCAATTCTAAAATATCTTTTGAAACTTTTTTTCCTCTGAAATTTCTTCTTGAAACTTTTTCTACCTGGAATTTCTTCTCAAAATTTTTTTTTAATTTTTTCAACTCGGATAAGTTAGAATTTTGTATTTTTTACATATTTTTTCAAAACTCTGAAGTTTTTCCTCGAAATATTTTCCAAGTCTAAAATTTTTTAGGAATAAAATTTTTTTCAAAAATCATAATCAAAATGAAGAAAATTTTAAGAGAATTCAAGGATCTGGATTTTTAGAATTTCATTCAAAATGCACCCAAGTGTTAAAATTTTTGTGTTTTCAATTTTATTTAAAGTATTTTCTTGTAATTTTGATATATCGTTTTGGGTTTAAATTTTAGTAATTTTGATTTTGTGAATAGTGGTCATTTACTCTACTGAAATGTTTCCAATTTAATTAGTATTGAAATGATTCAATTTTTTTTACCAATTTTCGGTCAGAAATATGCGTTGTTTAAAAGAAATTTGCATTTATTTTATAAATTAAGTACGTAAATGGCCCCTAAATGGGAGCAGGATCAGTTTCCTGCTTCAACTCCTAGTTGCACGTCCACGTCGTGGGGGCTGGGACCTCACCGTAGTCCGGTGTGCTAACGCGACAGGGGGGCGTACCTGGCACGCTGCTTTCGGATCTAAAAAATGACTTTAATTTGGGCTATTTGAAGGGGGAGGGGGGCAAATTCAGTAATTTTGGATTTGGGCAAAATTGGCGAAGCAGGTAAGTTGTGTTAGGTGTCGTATCATGCAGGGTCACTCTAATACCTTTTTGTATCGAGTTACCCTGCATGAATCGGTCCGGTGAGAATTTTTCTCTTGCCGGATCAGGGCTTTGTCTCAATATTAGTTGTAGGACTTTCTTATGACCTGCGTAATGCGCGAAATCTTGTGCCTTTGTCAAGGGTCATTGATCTCCATATCTACCTTTGCAAATCCGGGGTGGAGGGCATTACGTGGCTCGTTGCCCAATCAGGTGTCTGGTCTTTTTATCAGCTTTGAGCAAAACCTGAAGATGGTCTGACCCGGACGGTCTTTTTAGTATCTTAAAAAAATAACTTTCACTTTCTATTTTGGAACTTTCAAATGAAAGTGAAAGTTCCAAAATAGAAAGTGAAAGTTATTTTTTTAAGATACTAAAAAGACCGTCCGGGTCAGACCATCTTCAGGTTTTGCTCAAAGCTGATAAAAAGACCAGACACCTGATTGGGCAACGAGCCACGTAATGCCCTCCACCCCGGATTTGCAAAGGTAGATATGGGGATCAATGATCCTCAGCAAAGGCACAAGATTTCGCGCATTACGCAGGTCATAAGAAAGTCCTACAACTAACATCAAGACAAAAGCCCTGATCCGGCAAGAGAAAAATCCTCACCGGACCGATTCATGCGGGGTAACTCGATACTAAAAGGTATTAGAGTGACCCTGCGTACGACACCTAACACAACTTACCTGTTTCGCCAATTTTGCCCAAATCCAAAATTACTGAATTTTGTCCACACCCCCCCCCCCAAATATCCCAAATTAAAGTCATTTTTTAAATCCGAAAGCAGCGTGCCAGGTACGCCCCCCTGTCGCGTTAGCACACCGGACTACGGTGAGGTCCCAGCCCCCACGACGTGGACGTGCGACTAGGAGTTGAAGCAGGAAACTGATCCTGCTCCCATTTAGGGGCCATTTATGTACTTAATTTATAAAATAAATGACAATTTCTTTTAAGCAACGCATATTTCTGACCGAAAATCTGTAAACAAAAAATAATAAAACTGGAAAAATCTCGGTAGAGTAAATGACCACGTTTACCAAAATCAAAATTACTAAGATTTAATTCAAACCCAAAAAGATAAATCAAAATTACAAGAAAATACAAAAATTTTAATACTTAGGAGCATTTTGAATGAAATTCTAAAAATCCGGATTTTTAAATTACCTTCAAATTTTCTTCATTTTCATTTTGATTTTCTGAAAAATTTTTTATTCCTAAAAAATTTTAGACTTGGAAAATATAAATACTTCGAATAAACTTTAAAACACAAAAATTCTAATACTTAGGTGCATTTTGAATGAAATTCCAAAAATCCGGATCTTTAAATTCTCTTAATTTTAATTTTGATTTTCTGAAAAAAATCTTACTCCTAAAAAATTTTAGACTTGAAAAATATAAATACTTCGAATAAAAATTGAAAACACAGAAATTTTAATACTTAGGTGCATTTTGAATGAAATTCTAAAAATTCGCACCTTTAAATTCTCTTCGTTTTAATTTTGATTTTCTGAAAAAAAAAATTCATAAAAAATTTTAGACTTGGAAAATTTCAGAGTTGAAGAAATATGTAAGAAATTACAAAATTCTTGCTTATCCCAGGTCGAAAAATTTTTGAAAATTAATTTTAAAATTTTGAGAAGAAATTCCGGAGAAAAAAAATTTCAGAAGAAGTTTTACAATAAATTGAGAAAAAATTACATTGAAATTAGAAACGAAATTCGTGGGAAAAAATTGTAAGGGTTAAAAAATATAGGAAAAAAATTTTACAATTGTGAAAAAATTTCATCGCAATTCTTCTATTTTTGTGTTTTCTGGGCAGGAACATTAATTGGCGAATTTTAAATAACTGAATCTATTCAGGAATGCATCTATTACATCAATCATTTTTACTTTCTTGGTTAGGAAACACCTCCTCAGCAAATTTTACGATTATTATTTTCTATCGTTATACGTTTGCAGGTGATGAAATTATCTCTCGAATTATAAATTGTTTGTTGACCATCGCGTTTTCACGTTCAATGATAATTACATTTTTATTTTACAATTCTCGAAAAACTTGGCAAATTCTCTGTAAGTTTACAAGTACGTGATTATATCTAGTACCTGTAAGAATTTTAGGTACCTTTGTTATTCGAATTTTGACATTTACGACGTTCCCATTCTGAGAACCCTTATCTATTTACAGACGATGAGCAACCACGGACGTATAAAAATGTTTTTTATTGTGCTATTTTTTTTTTTTTTCAAAATTCGAAGAAAATTATAAAAATGGACAATTGATTTTCGATTTTGGCGATACTGCATTATCACGTCAGATACATACGATGGGCTGTGGAAATAGCTGTTTTGGCAAATTTTGGTAAGTTTATATCTCCCATGGCTATTTCAAATTATAGATGCCAGAAAAATTGAAATTTGATACGTTTTCGCTATTTTGTATCCTTACAATAATTTTTTTTTGAAAAAATCGAGTACCTAAGCCACTTTATATTTATTAATAGATAATTTTTCAAAATATATTTCATTCTTTACTCGATAATTGGTGTTACTGTATTTCATGTTTTTTTACGACTAAGTACTTTGATAATACATATAGAAAAATATAGTTTTGTACTCGTATCATGTACTGACGAAAATATTTTCGTTTAATATTTTCAAATATATTTTACAATACCATTGGAACTTTTTAATGCATCATGATTGGCCACAAGAGAAACAATATCTCCCTGAGAAGTAATTTCGACAATCGCCAGTTTTTTACTACGAGGGTAATTTTGAAAAAAAAATCAATATTTGGTTAAAACGAATACCTTTTATCAAGTATTTTTGTATGTGGTACAGGAAAGTCAGAGGCTCCAGAAAAGTACCCAAAACCCAAAATGCAACCAAAATATAGATGAAATAGAAGTAAGTAATTTATGAGAAACTAGAGAAATTGGCGAAAAAAAAAGAGTTCGATCGTTATTTTCAAATTTTGTGACAATTCTAAAATTTTATTTGTATTTTCTATCAATTTTATGCTGGATTGTCATTCCCAAGTACTGATTTATTTGTAATTTTTTATAGGTGCTTTTTTCTTGACTCATTTTCAAAATAAAACCAATTTCCTCAATTTAATATTGTCTTTTGATTTCTCGTACCAAAAACCTTCTTTTTTTTTAGATACATAAAAAACACAATTAAATTTAGTACTTTTTCGGCTGAGAATATTTTAAAAATGTGAAATAGGTGTTTTTTTTCACCTTTGAATATTTTCTCCATTAATTTTTCAACCTTTGATTTCGCGTAATAAATTTGCGAATCATTGATGTAGAAAAAAAACCATTTGATATGTGATCAAGGACCATCGAATTGGAATTAGTCGAAAACAACTCTTGTTCAAGAAATTCGATACATTTGTGAATTAATATGGAGATTTCACCGATAAATATTGATCCTGCACTCGAAATACCATCTCCATTAAATTCTACGTATCGAAAATCCCCTGTATGAACATTACTCCTGCAAACGTTACGATAGACAACTTAAAATACATTCAAAAACGAAAAATAATACAACTAGAGCCATCTATATGGTTAAAAATAAAGTAATCGACGAAAAATGACAGAAAACAATATTTTAACGTAAAATCGAATATTTCAGACGTAAAATAATTAAAATAAAGTATTATTGTACACAATTTGTTGATTTTGCGAGTCACTTGGCGCACATTTACGACCGTTTTGTCCGTTTAAAAATCGATTTTACATACAAATCGAATTTAAACACATTCAATCAATAAAATGCTACTGAATTTTCACAAAAATCATATACAGAATATAAAAAAATTCGCATTAGTAGATTTAAAGTAGACATTAATGACATAAATTAGCCAATCTCAAAACAACGATCAGAAAAAATTGCCGAATGGTTTTTTTTGTGATTTGAAAACCCTCTCGATTTTTAGGAAGTTTGATAAAAAAAACAAAAACTACATTTTTCCAGCACAGAGATTCGCAAATAAATGTTGAAACCTTTCGCAAAGACATGGGAAATTTATGATCACCAAAAATTTCAATTCTCTTTGAATAATTAGAATTAAAAATCCTGTACGAATTTTATTAGTAGAAAAAAAGATTAAAATATCTTTTTTTTTTTTATTTGCACCAATCACTATTTTTTACAATTTTTTCTATAGATAAACGAAATGGAAATATTGACTTGGTATTCACAATTTTAGGAATTTTTCTAGGTAACCAATTTTCTGCAATTTTTAATTATTTCGAATAGCATTACATATTTATTCCTACAGATTAAAAAAATTATTGAAAATTAAAATTTTTCCCCTCTAATTTCATAATGAACCTTTTTTTTCCATTTTTTTTTCACGAAATATTTTCAAATAAAATTTTTCTAAAAACAAATTGAAGCATAATAAAATTAAATCCATTCGGTGATGATCATTCTCGACCACTGCACACTTCTGGCTCCTTTCCTTGTCATCAATTTCCATGTGATAGAAAATCAGGGAATTGCAGCACCTGAAATGAAAAAAAATTCGCAATAAAATCATTAAAAATAAAACAATATTTTATACGTTTAAAAAAAAGAGAAAAACTGCTAATCAGCCACACTGAATTTTTTAAAAAATTCGAATTACTTATTCAGTTTAAAAAAAAATAATATTTAAACAAGAATATCGACAAATTGCTGTAAAAAAAAACCACATAGGTAAGGTTAGGTACATTTCAAACTTCAAAAACATTTTTAGACTGGGTTCACATCTGCAGATTTTTCTGTCCCCGAATAATTACCAAAAATTCATCTCCCTCGAATTTAATTTTCAAATTGACAATTTTTTTTGAAAAAAATACAAATTTTACGACCCTACTGCAATCTTTGATCGTCAACAGCACAAAATCCAATAAGCCAATGGAAAAATCCCAAAGATTACGAATCACGTACCTATCTTGGTCATTTTCAAACATAGGTACCTACTATCTCACAAGGTAATTAATTTCAAATTACAGCAAGCTCTTCAATTCTTCACAGCAAAAATATCTCGTCCTCGCGTTACCAAGATAAAAAAAAACATATTTGCAGAATTTAAACTTCGCTGATAAATATAATCGCAAAATACTCGAGAAAATTGTACGTAAAATCACGTTAACTCATTCATATCTTATTCATTAGGCTCAGTTCGTTCCTAAATACATTAAAAGTACACACATCGCAAAAAATATCAAAAAATACCAAAATAATGCAACAAACGACCTCCTCGTGGAGATTTCCAAGGCGATACATCGTCGTCGTCATGGTATTCATCGGGTATATGATATTTTTCGCCATACATGCGAACGTTGGAATGGCTGTGGTTGAGATGACATCGTCGAAGACCATCCTCAGTCCAAATGGCACCTCTGCAATTCTCCAGGTGAGTTTTCACGCCAATTATTTCAATATTTTCTTATTCCTGTATCAATTCTCGACTTTATTCATCTCGACAGGATCCAGAATACAACTGGGACTCGGTTCAGAAAGCTCTGGTGATCAGTTCGCTATCCTATGGTCGTATGTTTAGCCCAATCGGAGTTACATTTGCTGCCAGAATTGGAGGAAGCACTTTATACCTATGGGGAATAATTTGTGTGGCAATTATTACATATTGTACGCCATATTTGCTATACCTACATTTTTATAGCTTTTTATTGGGAAACGCGTTGACAGGATTTTGCGAGGTAAACCGAAAATTTCCTCAGAAATCCACATTCTGTTTACATAATTTGAATGAAAAATCGTCCTCTCGATTTCCACAGGGAATGGCGTACGCGAGTGTGATCGAAATTTGGTCCAGATGGGCTCCGCCGAACGAGAGAGCGAAAATGGCTGCCATCAGTGATATGGGAGTATACGCTGGTCTCGCAGCCTCCTTCGTAATATCTGGATGGATTCTGTACGAATCAGGATGGGCAATGTTGTTCCACATTACTGGTAATATTTCCCACTCCTCCGGTCATTCAGTCCAATAGCCTCCTTATGACCTGTAAATAAAATTTTAAAAATTCCAAATTATTAAAATTCAAGGTATCGCGACCCTGTTCTGGGCTGGTATGTGGTACATGCTTGTGAAAAACGACCCAGCAGACGACGAATGGATTTCCGAAGCAGAAAAAAAATACATCAAGGAGCAAATGGAATCCAGCATCGACGACGGTAAAAAACTCCGTTACCCTTGGAAAGATCTGCTCACCTGTATGCCATTTTGGATGGGTTGTATGGTGAAATTTGCCTACGGTGTTGGATTCGCCTTCATGATGATGAACCTGCCACAATACATTAAAGGTTCGAATACCTATAAGGTTATTTTGGAATCAGATAAATTGACCGTTGTGGGGGGAATGGTCATGTCGCAGATACCAACGATGTTGATATCAAGAAAATAGGATATATTTCGACGATACCTCAAATTTGCGCTTTGATTGGGATGCCCATAGCCGGATATATTTTCGATTACATGAGATCGAACAAGATACTCTCGCTGACCAATGTCAGTCTCAGAATGAATAATTTCCAGTATTTTTCTGACGATGGAGATATTAATTTTGAACATATTTCTGCAGGTACATAAACTATACTCTTGCATTGGACTGATTTCTGGAGTGGTGACGTTCTTGGTGGCTGGTCTGTGGCCGAATTTCATCGCCTCGGTGGTCTGCATGTCTCTGTTTCAACTCTGCGTCGCATGTACTGTCCTAGGAAATCAGTAAGAAGATACTGAATTATTGTCAGAGCCATGCTATGTCAACTAGACCAAAAATTGACTGCTGGTCATCAATTTTTTAAAAATTTTTGCAGGCGATAAGAGCCTTGAAAAAAAATTATTCTAAAAATTTGAAAAATCAGGATGTATAGAATATTTCAGAAACAATTTTTCCTGACTTTTTCTCAAGTACAATTCCAAAAATAAAACTAGATTTTAAATAAATTTCATAGAATGAAAAAATGTAAATTACACCCAAGCGTAGTGAGAGTAATTTTTTTTTGAAAAATTCAAAGTTTAATAGGCAGAAACGTGAATATAAAAATATTAATTTTTTGTACTTAGGGGATTTTTTTTTGAAAAATTTACAATAAAATGAACAAAGAAACACTTTCCAGTTTGGATTTTAAAAAAAATCGAATGTGTTACAATTAAAAAGACATAGAAAAAATTGTATTTTTGGGAAATCGCGATTGAAATTTGAGTGTAATTGTTTTCATACCAAATTAAGGAATTCAACTGGGGAGAAATTTTTACCTTAAAAAATTTCATCATTTTGCTTCAAAAAAACAGCTCGCCCATAATTTGATATATTTTCTATATTTTTCTATATTGAACACAAAAAATTGAGTTGTATGTCCTTTTTAATGTGAAAAAATTTCCATTTTGACCCTTCTACCTTTGATGACGTATAATTTTGCCAGAAGTAAAAATTAAAAAAATCTTCATACAAAAGTTGAAGAGTATGAAAAACGGAACATTTTCGTGAAAAAATTCTTAAATTATAATATGACAACTTTTTTTTTGCTATCATGATTTTCATTTCCTTGGTTTAAAAAAAAATGCTACTTAAACATACATTTTGGACGAATTTTACCATTTTTTTCAAATTAATGGCAAAAAATCAACTAGGAAAACATTTTATTAAAATTTTACAATTTTACAATCATCTGAACCATGAAAAAATTAAACATTACAAAATTAATAAACACGACACGACGCATATCCGCTTCATAAAGAGATAATTTTAAAAAAAATTTCACGAAAATGTTCCTTTTTTCATCCTTTCAAACTTTTGTATTTTTTTTTCTTCCGGAAAAATTATACGTCATCAAAGGTAGAAGGGTCAAAATTGAAATTTTGTCACCTCAAAAAGGACATATAACTCAACTTTTTGTTTTCAATATGGAAAAATATAGAAAAGATATCAAGCGATGGGCGAGCTGTTTTTTTGTATCAAAAGGATAAAATTTTAAGGTAAAAATTTTTCCTCAGCTGAATTTCTTAATTTGGTATCAAAAAAATTACACTCGAACGTCACTCTCGATTTCCCAAAAAGTCATTTTTCTATGTCTTTTTTATTGTGACACGTTCAATTCTAGTTAAACCTTCGAAATTCTTTGATTTTTCCAGGGTTTTCAGAAAGGAAATAGTACTAAACGCCTTGAAAAAAGTTAAAAGGAGGAATTTGAATATCTTGACTTTATTTCTAAACCAAAAAGTCGACCCTTGAAAGAAAAAGCTGAGAGTAGACGAAAATAAAAAAAAAATGCAACTTATTCGAGTGAGGTATCGAAATTCATATTTTTGGCTTTTGAATCCGTTTTTGAAGCTATTTTAACCCCAAAACTTTCCATGGGGCCACAAAATTTAAAAAAAATCAAATTAATCAAACGAGATATTGATGCCCCTGTTTTTTTGGCCTTTCGAATTTATTTTCAGAGGGGTTTTGATCCAGAACTCAAAAAAAAATTCAAGGATGGGAGAGAAGCCAAAAATTACGATTTTTCACAATTTTCCCCCCCAATTTTGAACCAATTCTCAGATCTTCAAGGGTCAGCTTTTAGATTTGATATCTAAATAACCCCAGAATGAGTGAAAAGGAACACGAATTTTCAAAACAGGAAATTTAAATTTCGATCGCGTAATTTGCATAGGTACCTACTGACGAGTATTTGAAAGGAAAAACTTACAAGAATACCTAAACTTTGAAAAAATTGAATTTTTGCATTAAAATTTTTTTCTGAATTTCTCCAAACATACTGATAAAATGATTTGAAAAATAAAGATTTAGTTTTGCGACCCCCCCCCCAAAAAAAAAAAAAAATACTTATTATAGGTGAGCATTTTTTTTTTGGCAAACAGCTCTTAAATTTCAAAAGGGAAATTTTTCACATTTCTGACAAAATACTAATAAAAAATCGTTATTATTTTGTTTTCAAATTGAATTTCGTAATTTTGTCAAAAAAATTCGAAAATATCCAAAAAAATCGTAATTTTTTGAAATATTATTACTCTGAAAACATTTTTAAAAAAAATTACTTACTCGAAAAGGTTGCATATTTTTTTCAATTTCAAGTTTTTAGTTCAATTTTTTATAACACCTGTATGTGGCAACATTGATTTAGTGATTTTAAGTTAATTACTCGTTTGAATTTTGAACAAAATATGGGGGGGGGGTTGCTGTTTCTGAATTGATTTTTTAATCTTGACCTAGTTATCCTCACTCGAAATTTTTAGTAAATCGCCATCTTGCTAAAATTCAAAAAAAGCTCATAGCCTTGATAAAAAATTCACCGAGAGCTCGAAGCAAAATTAAAAAAAAAACCTGATCCAACGAGCAATTTTCGGCCAAGTTGACATAAAATAGCAATAGGTCATTTTATAAGTTCAATCACAAACCATATCTTACTTTATGAACTTATACTGATACCTAATTATCATTTATGCTCGAAGAATTATCATGCTGGATTTAGCTCCGAGATACGCCGCTTTCATGGTCTCGATAGCGAGCTCGTTTTACACCGTGGCACTGATTTTGACTCCGATGATTGTTGGATACGTGGTGACATCTCATGTAAGTATCTGGCTTCATTATCGTTCATCAAAGGTCCACCAATGAATCGATGATAATCCCAATTTCAGAGTCGGTCGCAATGGAACGTCTGTTTCATCATCTTCGGAATCCTGTTCATCAGCACTTCATCAATATGTCTGAAATTTTTAAAAGTCAGATTACAAAATTGGGCTAATTACTCGCCCGATGAGTCTACAGAGCAAAAACCATGATACGTACCTAATAAATCTGCGATCGGTGAAGTCCATGGAGTTTTTATTTCCTATCCAGATTTTACTTTGTTTTCTGCGGAGAAATTCTTCGAAATTATGCAACCCATTTGACACCAAAGCAAAAACCTCGTCGGACCTGAAACATAAAAAAATTATCACAATTCGAATTATTTTCAAAATTCTTCAATTTACACAATTTTTTTACAACTACGATACTTATTACCTATCTAGTAATCTAAAATTCACAACGTTTTGAGAAATGGGCGAGGGGAAGGAAGAAAAATCTGGCGAACATAAAAATCAGATTTAAAGGATTAACAAACGACACACTTGATGATATGTACAATAAAAATAAATTCTACCAATTTAGGTACCTTATCACTGAAAAAATAGGTATCTAGATAAA
Organism: Pseudococcus viburni; assembly: GCA_033439095.1. Classification (NCBI taxonomy): domain Eukaryota; kingdom Metazoa; phylum Arthropoda; class Insecta; order Hemiptera; family Pseudococcidae; genus Pseudococcus; species Pseudococcus viburni. The sequence goes on from JAVBJF010000218.1 coordinate 76,324, forward strand.
AATGACTTCAACATAAAAAAATTTAATTGAAATAAATCGAGAATCATTTTCAAAAATACCCAAACATATTTTTCCCAAATTCAATTTAGACTTTTTTTTAATCACCTGAATTCCATTTTTTTCATGTCCAATTGAATCTAGTAATGCTCTGAAAATACGCACAATTTCTGCGTTTGTTTTCACAACGAATTTCAACCTTCATACTACACCCAATTGATAATTTCAATGAACACGAAGATAAGTAAAAAGGTAATCGATGCAAATCGTGTCATATCTTTATTAGACACATTAAAAATTTTCTGTATCATTTAAGATCACAGCAAACAAACGTGTTAACAGCGAATAGGCAAATGGTTCAAAGACTTACGTATGATGTTGGTCGAGATTCAGTAATGTCAGAAACCTATTTGGGAGGTTAGTGATAGCGAGTTCGTGAATTTCGTTCAAGTTCGTTTTTCCTGTTAAAATTTTAGTTTCAAAAACATTTATAGCTGGAACCAGGTAAGAAAGTATTCTTCGATATCTACTAAGTCTGTGAACAAAATTATAATTTTTTCAACGAGAAAATTAGAATTTCTCATAAAAATTGGAAAAAATTGTTCTACTTTAAAAATTACATACTTATTTTTAAAGAGAGGAATTTCATATTTTTTTATTTTTATAAATCTCAATTACTGTTACTGAAGTTCAATTTCAACGTAATCTCTCTACTAGACAAAATCATAATAAGACGAGTCCCAGCTCCAGAGGCCCCAGTGCAAAAAATGTTGGTTCCTTTCTCCCTGAATAATTTGTCCGAAATTATTATATTCGACGCTTTACTTTTTCCCAAAGTATTCAAATCATCAAAAATCAATCTCAATTTTTGTTTCGACAAATTTTGGAGATTTTCAATTCAAAAAATTTATATTTTGGCAAAGAAAAATTACGTCTTTCATCACAATATCTAAAATACAGAAAAATTTGAAAAAGTTCAATTATTTGTTCCTAATTTTTCAAAAAAAAATTATTTTCAAGACATAGGTACTGTGTAAAATTTATTGACTTCTTTGGGTTGGTGGATTTTTTTCAGAAATTTTTCCATATTTTTGAAAATTCATCACTTTTTTAAAATTTTTTTGCCAAGTAGTAGAGTTTATTATTCTGATCAAAATTTCGAAAAAAAAACGCAGGGATATCATTTGCTACCTTTTCAAGTTACTGAATTTGAATATCAGCTTGATTTTTGAATTTGATTGTTTCAATCACTGCTCCAGAACGCAAGAGTGGACCCCAAAAATATAAAAATTCAATATCTGGAGTGGCATATGGTTTTTCATATTATTTGAGACGATGAGTTCGAATATGGGTAGTTTTTTTTACAACCACTTCCACCGAGATGTATTTTTTTCATATCAGCTTTGCAATATTTGTTTCAGAGGCAAATATGAGGGGAAAGGGGTCTTGGTCTTAACAAAAAACCAGACACATTGTGTCATGATGGCGAACTTCCTTTTATTCTTTTTGTGCATTGTCAATTTATCAAACTAGAAATTTGACTAAATCAACAAAAAAAAATCGATTCTTTTCGCATCTACTTGCAGCTCTTCTCCGACCCCATGCTGAGAAATATGATGCCTCAAAGGGACAATAAAACCAGTCTTTGTCCTAGTTCATCTGCAGACTCCCTGCAATAGAAATATCATCCTGAACTTGATCGAAAATTCAGGCCATGTAGGGCAATAAAACCAACAAAGGTTGAAAAGACCTTCACACAAAAAAAGAATTTGAAAAAAATATTTCATCTCCGACCTTCTTCCAAGAAATTTATGACACCTCAAAAGGGACAATAAAACCACTTTTCATCCGGGTCTAAAAATTCCGACACAGCAGGTGGCCCATCATAAAGAAAAATAAACAATAAAAATTTTCTTTCTAAATTTTATGGAAAATTTAGGTCATGCAGGGCAATAAAATTAACAAAGGTGAAAGAAATAAACGTAACAATCAACAAAGCTAATCCACCCACCTTGTGAAGAATTTCGAAAAAAAATTCATCTGCCACCTCCCTGCTGAGAAATATAATACCTCAAAAGGGCAATAAAACCAGTCTTTGTGCTGGTCTGAGAATACCGACACAGCAGGTGGTATGAACTCAGATATAATACACAGCAGGAGTTCAAAGAAAATATTTCATCTACCGATCCCCTGCTGAGAAATGAAAAGCTCAGTTTTCAGTGCACAGAATTGCACCAAAAATTAATCAGCCCTTCTCTTACATGTTCTGCACCTGCTGTCGAAATTTCAGCCTGATTTGTTTAGTTGAACAAGAGAAATCGCGTCAGAAAAAAAGGCTTTAACAAAAAAATAAAAAAACAAACCCTTACGATCGCAACTAGAGCGAAAATCCGCTAAAAAGGAGTCCGTATTTCGAATTAATCATACGCGTATCGAAAAATGAAATTCCACATGATATTTTCATGCATAAAAAATACAATGTGGGGAGGGAGGAGAGTACAAAGTATGTTCAAAATTAAATTTTTTAAACTTGGTACTATCCAACACAAAAAAAAGTGACATGTCATTCGAAATTTTGAATTTTTAAAATCTTTTGGACCCGATTGGAACCTTATTGGTTGGGATAGAAGGACAAAGCCCATAAACTGAGTTGATATTCAAATTCAGCGTCTCAAAAAACACAACAAACGATACGTCGCACTTGATTTTCATTTTTTTTTTAAATTTTGACCAAAATTATGAACCTTCTCCCATGACCCCTCGTTCGGAATCTGATGAACTCAAAATAAAAGTTGAACATGCCTGTGTTGTATTTTTTTACAGATTTTAAACTCACTTAAAAAACTTTTTAAAAAAGGTTCTGAACCCATCATTTTTGCAAACTAGGGAGGAAATGTTGATCTGAGCCAGAAAAATTTTTCCAATAAAATGAAAACAGACTCTGGGATACTTTAGCCCAATTGAGAAGAAATGGCCCGCCCCATCAGGTGATCTTTGCGAGAGAATCTCGTACGATAATAAAAATACTCAACGTATCAGCAAATCCTCGATAAGTAGGTACCCACTACTTACATATACTGAAAATTTTCAAGTACCCAGTAACTAAATACAACAAAATGGAACATAATTTTGGCAAATTTACAGAACAACAATCGTAATAACCAGTGAGATCAGAATCTTCATCAGCATGGCACCAACAGTAGTAGACCCAGCATCATGGAAATTTTCAAAACGATATCTCATCGTTTTTATGGTATTTGTTGGATACATGATTTTCTTCACAATCCATACCAATGTCGGAATGGCACTGGTGGCGATGACATCATCCAAGAATTATACATGGTCGAATGGTACAACCGTGGAATTTGTAAGTTCTGCTAGTTCTATATTTAAAAATCAATAAGTTAATTTCCTTTTTTCAAATCTAAAGCTTGATTTTTCAAATTTTTACTAACAAAAGCCACTGGAATTCAACTGGGATTCGATGGAGAAAGCAGCGGTGATCAGTTCATTTTCGTATGGTCGATTATTAGGCGCTGTGTTGGCAATATTTGTAGGAAGATTTGGAGGAAGCACGTCGTACTTCTTGGGAATTGTGTGCACAGGAACAGTGGTATTCTGTATGCCATTCTTCTTGCACTCTCATTTTTGGTTATTCGTTGTAGGTAATGCACTCTGTGGCACCTTCGAGGTAATCTAAGTTTCTTACTTATGATTTCCTTGCCATCACAAGACAGCATTATTCCATTTTTCCCGACTCCTATTTTGCAGGGCATTTCTTACACCAGTGTGCCTCAAATCTGGTCCAGATGGGCACCTCCAAATGAAAGAGCTAAAATGGTTTCCATCAGTATAACTGGTATATATTTTGGTATGATTTCATCCTTTTTGGTAGCAGGATGGATATTATACGAATGGGGATGGGAGACACTTTTCTATGTCACAGGTAGGACCACATTTTTTGCTTAATCAATTAATCTTCAATTCGTGTCATCCAATGAGTGTAGGTATCATCTTCTTGATGGATTGATTCTGTAGAGATTGTTGGCTATTGACGTTGTGGTGGTCCCATACTTTGCATACCCCAACATTTCTTCTTTTTTTTCATCATACATTTGTAGCTCAGGAAAAACTCAATTTCAAAAAAATTACTCACTGACTTTTCAAACACAGAATGTAATCTGCTTTCAAATGATATCCTTAATTTTCTGTTTCATTTCATTTTTAAATTACAATTTGTCCCTCTGATATTGAAAGGATAAAACTCCATTTGTCACTTGAGACCCGCGTAATAGATTATTTTCAGTCTGGTGCAGTCTCAATTTCATCTGAAATGTTGAGAACTGCTGAAAAGTTGGTTTCACTGGTAGATATATAATCTCTTCATTAAAAATTTTCATACATCTAATGGAAACTGCATCAGGCTGAAAAGAACCATCTACGCAGGTTTCAAGTGGTGAATGGAGGTACATCCTTTCAGTAATTAGAAGAACAATTGTAATTAATCAAAAGGATTCATATCATTGACTAATCACATCCTCTTCTAACACAAATCATCATTATTTCCTCTTCAAGCTGTAGGTATAGGATTCCTGTATCTTCACATATTTTTCAGGAACTGCAACACTTTTGTGGGGTTGTGTATGGTACATGGTGGTGAAAAATGATCCTGATGACGATAAATGGATATCTGAAGACGAAAGAAATTACATCAAAGAACAGCTGCAAAGTAAACCGGAAGATAATACAAAGTTGGTGTATCCTTGGAAGGATATGATGACCAGTGCACCATTTTGGATCACGTGCTTGGGTAAATTCTCATATGGATTTGGAATTACATTCATGATGATGTATTTGCCTCAGTATATCAAAGGTAAATAATAACTTTGAAGTTCTGATGTTGGTATGCAATATTCCACATCTTTGAGAATTTTTATCTTCTGCCTACCACAACTAATTATTATTGGGTTTTGCCACAGATACAAACGACGTCAACATCAAAGTAATAGGATACATATCAATGATACCTCAAATATGTGCAGTCATTGGAAATCCTCCAGCAGGCTATATCTTCGATTACCTGAGATCAAATAAAATCCTCTCACTGACCAATGTGAGTAACTTCAGGCTCAAAGACTGCTAGGATTATAGCTAAAAAACACTGACAATCACAAATTACTATAAATTCAGATTGATTTCAGATCCACAAATTATACGCTTGTATTGGTTTCATAACTGGAACAATCACTTTTTTAATAGCCTGCTTATGGACTGACTTCATAGTTTCTGTAATCTGCATGGCCATATCTCAACTGCTGCTCACATGTACAGTTATGCAAAATCAGTATGTTGAAAATATAAAATCTTTACATTATTTTACTTTGTAATACATCTCAATAATTTCTGTCTTAGAATCGTGGTCCTGGATTTAGCACCCAGATATGCTGCTTGTATAGCATCTGTGGCAATGTTCTTTTACAACTTGGCTTGCATTTTGACTCCTCTGATGGTTGGATTCATTGTTACCTCTCATGTGAGCATTCTGATATCACATCCTATAAATTCTTTAAAAGTAAAGGTAACACAGATTAATGAGCCTGTTTCACCATTTTGTTTTCAGAGTCGTCTGCAGTGGAACATGTGTTTCATTATTTTTGGTGTTGTTTTCACCAGCACAGCATTGATTTATTTGAAATTCCTTACTGTGAAATTACAATCTTGGGCTAATTATTTCATAGATAAAAGTTCAGAGGAATCATCATCATGAAGTTTTGGCTTATTTTTAATTTGGATTGCATTGTATTCTACATTTTTTTTTTCACTCTTTACTTTATCAGTGAGTTTTAAATTATATCACTGCTTTTATAATCAATATTTTTTGAGACATCAGAAATATGAACTGCAGTGTCCGAAGTTTAAAGATAAGAATTCGAAGAAGCTGCAATATATATTACATTAGGCAATAAAATTTTGAAGTTACTATTTTTTGAAAAGGTTTCAATTTTTTACTCTGGAAACTTCCCCATTTATCAATGCTGTAAAAATATAAATACAAATTATCTAGATCTGTACCATGTTTTGTAAATATTTAATAAAGACCATGTAAATGCATTTTGTTAAGAAACCTTGAAACGCCACTAATTTGTTACATCTTTTCATTACATTTTTCTAGCTCTGGTTTCAGTGGAAATTTTGTCCTCAATAATTTTTATTCTCGCAAATGGAGTTCTCTTGAATTTTTCCAACCACCCCCTGGGATAAATAGTCCGTTTTCTCATCTCCTCAACAGGCTCCTCTTCCACATAAATTTTTTCCCAAGATTTCTGTTATAACTTTTTTATGATGATTAGCTTTTTTTTTTAATTACATAATTATTCAAATTTTTCAATTTTTTTATCAACTGCAGGATAAATGTTTGTAATTCTGTTGAGTAGATTGCATTGATTTTCCTCAAATAGTTCAAACTGACAAGTTGGGAGACCAAAATGTTGCAGTAGATATGTCACAAACCAAATTGGGTAATTCTGATAATTTAAGGACAACAATATAAATATATAAATATTGAAAAAAAACCACACCTTAAAGTATTGTAGTGTTCAAAGGAGGGTAATGGTGTTTGTCTCAATGTGAAGAGAGTATACCAAAAAATAGACAATTTTTTACAATTGCTTACATCCTCAGTTCTAAATTTTTTGTTAGAAAAACTTGATAAGTTTATTTTTTCACAATTCATATTTTGTTTTAATCTTGATTACATTACATACCTCTTTGAAAATCCAGAAGTGGAGGACTGATCAAGTATTTTTGGTGTAGGCAAAACATATGATGCAAGTACTCATTTATTCAGCTAGGCACTTCATGATATAGCATTATCACTATCAGTATCTCTTCAACTTTCTACATTTTATTAATATGTACATGTATCTTGTTATCTTCAAGTGGTACTTCACACCTGAAAAATAGAAATTACATAGTGAATGGAATTCAACCACAATAAATTTAGTTAGTTACATCTGCAACATCATCGACATCGACATCGACACCGATCACCTTGCCAACACCACTATGCAATTCAGAGTATTACCAAGAAGAATACCTAAGAGATACATAATCGTTCTTATGGTATTCTTGGGGTATGTGAATTTCTACTATTTGCACACCAACATTGGTATGGCTGTTATACACATGACATCATCGAGGAAAATCACTCATCTTAATGGCACAATGGAAATAGTAAGAGAATTCCTTTAGAGATTTATGCAGTAGAATGGTTTAAATTACAATCTTTATTGCAGATAAAACCAGAATACCCTTGGAATTCAGTAGAGAAAGCTATGGTAATTAGTTCTTTTGCTTATGGACGGTTTTTTGGGCCAGTTGGAGCAGTATTTGCTGGACGTATTGGAGGTGCTACTTTATACAGCATTGGTATCCTGGGAGCAGCAGCTATTACCTTCTGTATGCCATTTTGCTTACATTTCAGTTTTCATTTATTTGTGTTAGGAAGTGCCATTTCTGGGTTATTTGAGGTAAGTAGATGCACCTCTTTAATATTGCCAATATATTACACAAAGGTTGTGAATAATTTTTTTTCAATCATTTTTCAAGTCTGTAGCTTATGCCAGTGTATCACAAATATGGTCTCGATGGGCTCCACCTGACGAAAGGGCTAAAATAATTTCCTTGGGCGGCATCGGCACTTTTGGAGGATCTGTGGTGTCGTTTTTGGCGTCTGGTTGGATTCTTCATGAATGGTGTTGGCAAGTTTTGTTCCATGTAAGTGGTGAGTACCTAACACACATAATCAATTTAATTCCAAAATCTTGACATCATACTCGTGTGATTTTTGGTTTGTGTACATTGATAAGATTACACAAATGTGAATTATGGAGAGAAATACATTACAAAATTCTGTACAACCAATTGGAATGAAACAACTTTTGTTATGTCAAGAATTTTCTTCTCTAAAAAAAACTTCAAATAAACTTTGCTCAGAAATTTACCAATTTTGTAAAAATTTCAAAAAACTACATTTTGTAATGTAATTTTCCTCATTTTTCACATTTACAAACTTCAAATCAGTGTTACCAAAGTGGTAAATAAGCAAAAATAAGCTAAATGTCATGCGACAATGAAGTCAGCCTTTGGAGGCAAATTCAACCAGTTATCATATGTTTTAAATGAAACATCATATTACATAGTTGACTGTTCTGAAATATAGGTATTTCCATGTTTTTATGGTTCTGGATATGGTTTATAATTGTGAAGAATGATCCTACTGATGATAAGCGTATGTCTGATATTGAAAGGACTTATATAAAAGATAGAATCAACAATGTTGTTAGGAGCAAAAAGCTAACTTATCCTTGGAGGAATATTGTCACTTGTGTACCATTCTGGATGGGCTGCCTCTGCAAATTTGGTATGGGAGCAGGATATACATTTACCATGATGTATCTACCTCAATATATCAAAGGTATGAAGATTCTAAAAATTTCCCATAAATTCGTAATGTTTTGAGATATCATGAACGACACTGATGTCATATTTTTTTCAGATATGAATGATGTTGATATCAAAAAAATTGGATACATTTCATTGTCACCACAAATATGCTCATTGATTTCAATGCCCTTAGGAGGTTATGTTTTTGATTATATCAGATCAAATAGATTACTCCACTTGACAAATGTAAGTAACTAAGGGCCGGTTTATCAATAGTCAGTTAAGGAAAATTAACCGACGGTTAAACGCCAACTACCTCTCAACAGCCAATCAGAACCGTTGATCCGTTGGTTAAAGTCTTCAGTTAAAATTAACTGACTATTGATAAACCAGCCCTTAAGTACCCCCTAAACATGATTTGAAGTACAGAAATATGCAAGGCGTATTGATCCAATTCAGTCTCTTATTATCTAACAAGTCACCTCTATATGTAACACTCAACTTTTTGATCTGTGATTTTTCCATTGATGTTTCCGCCAAAATTGTTTTCACAAAGATTATTAGACTTTCCTTATCAGTTCAATTTAATTTATCAAATTTTATTCATCAACTTCACTATCCCCTTACTCTTCAACTTTAATATACCTAGTTGCTTTACTCTACATCATTTTTCACACCTTGCATATCTTCTAATCTGTTTGCTCAGAATTAAGACACTTTTTAATCCAGAGTACACCAACAAAATTTTACAAAATTTACAGCTCCATAAATTATTCGTCTGCATAGGATTATTTTTTGGTACCTTGGCTTTTTTGGTAGCAGGTTTTAAGCCAAATTTCATCATTGGTATAATTTGCATGTGCATATTCCAATTCTTTGGCAGCTGTACTGTGCTAGATATCAAGTAATCATCCTTTCAATAAATACATATTTGTTATTGCCAAATATGCACACAATGTTTTATAATTTATCATTTTCTAGAATATTAGTACTTGACTTGGCGCCAAGATATGCCGCTTTCATGAACTCTGTGGCTACATCTTTCTACACAGCATCTAGTATTTTAACTCCAATCACAGTAGGATTCATTGTAACATCTCATGTGAGTTCCAAACTATTCCAAATTCGCTCCCCGGTTTTTAAATTCAATCTCACCTCAAAAAAAAGAAGATAAGTAATTCCTAATTATATTTAAATTCTTTCAGAGCCAATTTCAATGGAGTATATGTTTCATCATCCTTGGAGTTTTGTACCCTGCTATCGCTTTGATGTTCTTAAAATTCGCCTCTGCTAAATTACAACCTTGGGCTAATTATTCTCCAGATGAACTGGGATGTGAATGTGAAGACTCAATGGGTAGTAAACCACCTTCAAAAAAAGACAAATGTTGATAGCATCAAGCTATATATCATGTATATGTCATCATTTACACAAATTTTGCAACCAAAATAGGCCTATTAATTCTTATAAAAAGACTATTAGGTACTTTTTAGGGCTACATTTTCATATTTTTAAAATAAACATCAAAATATTGGTAAAAGATTTCATTACCTACTTTAAACCAAATTTCCTACAAAATATTGCAATAATTATCCATGGTCTCTGTGATTTTTTAAAAATGAAGGTTTCCAAGATTTTCATAAGTACAGTTTTCCATCAATTTTTTTAGAAGGAGAAAAAACAAGCTGCCTTGGATACTTCCTTTAGTCATGCTCAATTACTCAAAAAAATAAATGTTTTGACATTTCTGTTACTTTTCATATTTTGTAAAACTTCAAAACTCCAAAATTTATTGTCTGACTTCTAAAATTTCTAAAATTGGCACAAATAAAAAATGTTCCACCTCAGAGCTCAATGAAAAAAATTTTTAAAATAAAAAAATTTCATGATTTTAAATCAGTCTGCAATTTTTAATTGGATACTTTGATATTTAATTAATATAAAAGATAGATATAAGTTACTCACCAGAAATAGTGTTAATTTCTACATAGAACGTTCAATTGGAAACTTTCAATCTGTGGTCCAACATATAACGGAAAACAATAGTCCAATCAAACGGATTTTTTCCCCATCAAGAAGATATAAGTATTGTTACTGGTAATTTCCAACTACTCACTACTGCGCCTGAAACAATTAATTGCCACAATTTTTACTTAAGTAAGAGCACCTATAACAAAGCAAAATTACACAAATTTTGTTTTAAATAACTTATTGGAAAGAAAGCTAAAACTAGACTGAGCTAAGCAGATCTAGAAGCATTAAGACTGATGATTCCATAACAGATTTCCCCACGTAATCTTGGAAGTGGGACATGATAAGGGTGCAAGTGCACCCATGTCAATGCACCCATGTTATGTATTATGATTATGAATTAATAAATAGTAGCAATACGTTAAGTGGAGGAAAAAAACTCAATTTTTTTCAGTACTGGGTGCTAGCTACTCAATCATAATCCAAAAAGTCACCATTTTATCATATTTTCTTGTTAATGCTTCTTACATTCAACTATTAAACTTGATTATTAACCAAAAAAATAATAATTTAAAACCTAAACTATGAACTATAACCTGAGACAGAATTGTTGAAGATGTGATATCTGAATTATTAAGGATCTCCATTCTCCAATACCATATATATAATATAATATTGGAATCATTTTTCCTCTTCAATAAGATACAATTTATAATATTTAACAGTTAGTGAATTGTATTGTGCAAAGCTGCAATCACCACACATAACACATATCAAGTCAATTAAATATAATGAGTTGAAAATAATATGTACATACCAAACCATGATTAATAAATGCAGTTAATAAACACATAAGCACTATAGAATCACAAAATTAAATCACCAACGTAAATAGAATACGCATATAAATTATGTAATAATAATTGTTATACGATTAAAATAATAAACCCTGTGTAAGCTTAGATGCAAAAGTGAGAGAAACTAGTGATAGCTGATACATGGGAAAACAAAATAAGAATAAATGATTCAGATAGCCAATTCAGCTACCCGCTCAGAGGACCATATTCTAAGTAACCTTTCAGCAAGAGAACTAAAACTAGACTGAGCCAAGCAACTCCGGGAGCGCCAAAGTCGCTGTAAAAAGTGGGAGGAGCTACGCCCACAATCTGTTTCCCTCACTTAACCATATCTGTAGGACGTTACCAAATAGGGTCTAATCCAACCAGCAGGTGGAAACTAAACAAGCGCTTTGGTAAACAACTTCAGGTTGCAGCTTCGGATGCTGTCCTATTGTTCCAGAATGTGTCATGATATATATTTAGAGTGAAATAGAGTATTTAAGGCTGCCGCTAGGCTCAAGATCATTAATATTTGACTGAAATTCATTAATTAATTAATTTTATTTATTTGACACTTCTGAAAAAAAAAATCATTTTTGGTTATCATTAAAGAAATGTCAACTTCTCTCATTTTGTTCACAAAATTCAAATTATTTCCAACTTTTGTGATCATACATTACATAAGGTATAAACCTGGAAAATGACTTATTTTGATACCAACACCAATTCAAACATCACACTTATATCGTAAAAAATTGTATTTTGATACTGAAATGTCGTTTCTTAGCCTTTTCAACTATCATCAAGGTAACAGAATTTTCTTTTCTATTTTGATACTTGGACTAATTTTCAATTTATTTTATCAAAAAATTGATTTTTCACTCTTTTTTGTTTGAAAAGTGTCAGTTTTGATCAACAAACAGGGTAAATTTTGATAATAAAACGTCAATTTTTGACTTTTTGATGAAAAATGTAAGGTTAATTGTGGAATTGCGATTGCAAAACGACAATAATTCAGAACTTTTCAGTCATAAAATGTCAAAATTTTGCTTTTTGATATGAAAACGTCAACTTCTGACTTTTTGATCAAAAAATGTCAGGTTGTCGAATTATTGTTGCAAACCACAATTTTTGACATTTTAGACATGAAATGTCAAAATTTCCACCTTCAATTTTGCGATAGAGAAATGTCAGTTCATCAAAATTCTGATTACAAAATGACAGTTTTCAACTTTTAATGTCAGTTCATCAAAATTCTGATCACAAAATGACAGGTTTTAACTTTTTAGTCACAGAAAAACATACAAACATAACCGAAAACGACCATGAACGCACCCGAAGTCACAGCCTGAAGTTGTGTACTGAAGCGCTCAAGAAAAATAACACGACATAAAAGGCCTCAAAGGGGTAGATAATAAAATCAGTCTTTCTGCTGGTCTGATAAGCCGATAAACTCAGACACAATGCAACGCAGGAGTTCAAAGAAAATATTTGATCTGCCGACCTCTCACTGCGAAATTCCGAACAATTTTTTTTCTCAGCATAAACTTTGGAACAAGAGCAAAATTATCAAGTTGTAATGTAATCACTTACTTATCACAAAAAAATATCATTAGATGGGCAATTGATTAATTTTCTACTGAGCAATCATTTTACCTCCCAAAATCTTGGAAATTTTATATTTTCAAGCGGAATTATGATTATCCCATCGTTTCACTAAATTTTATTTTTGTTACCGACAAAATCGAGGTATGATTTTCACGTCCAGCATTAAGGATTTGATCGCGACTTTACTTCTACTACAAGGTAATTTTGATAGAAAATATTTCATACGAATAACCTAATAAGATTTGATATCAATTTCATTCATCATTTCAGTATTTTCAGTGGTAATTTCGACCTTAACAGCAGATCTATCTCAAGAACACGACATCACAGCAGTTTTAAAAGACACAATCCTTGGTATATTTCAAAGCGTTGAACCTCCCAATGCGACAGATTTGATCAAAAGCATTAAAAATATCGAACACGCGAATATTTACGCATACCATAATCATTGGCGGTTTCGATTTCGAAACACACGAATTTTAAACGTGTATTCCAACGAAACACGGATTCGTTATGGATTTCACAATAATACCATAGTACGAAGCATGAAATAAGTACCTAATTCAATATTTCAAAAATTAATATATAATATCTCCAAATTATACGCCTCTTTTTCCCTCAGCAAATACACAGCCCTCGATTGGTCGTACATCTATTTGCGTTCGTGGAAAAGGAAATTTTACCCAAAGGGTATCAGCCTTACAACATCGATGTAGTGATAAGTTGCAATGATTCTCTAATAACAGCGATCGCACTGCCCAATAATTCTCGTACCCCATTCTACATTGCACCTGAATATAATCACACGAATTCGGAAATTGAAGGGATAAGTGTAGGTATGTTATGAATACTACAGAACCGAAATTTTCAACCCAAATCGTGATTGCGTTTCATTTAATTTTTTTCTTCCTAGGATAAAGATTCACAAACGTTAAACCGAATGAAACCACTGATACCTTTGATATTACGAGACGATATAAATCATAACAAAGAATTCCTTCGCAAATTGAAACAAAGTTACGGTGCTAATCCAAAAAAACTCATCATCTCGAAACATCCAGACTTCTTGACCGACGAGTATCGATATTATTATCTCATACCGAAATTTTCCATTGATTCTTTTGATTTGACCAATATCGTAATCAGAGGATTATCGAATTTCCAATCGCTCAATTTCATCGATAAACCAGGCTCTCTCACTTATACCTTGCTGATGAAAAATATTCGAGGGGATATGACTCTGGAAAATGGATCTGAAAGTGGAACTGCTCCTTTAGAGTTGAATTTCTTCGCAGATTCAATTTCCATATCCATCGTGCAGGAAACCGATCAAATAAATGTAGAGACACGTAACCATTCAGTGGTACAGACCAAGTCCAATACCATTTTACCAAAGCTTGATTCGATCATCATGATCAATTGTTTAGAATCAGCTATCGCATCATCTTTGAGGCCATAGATGGAACGAATGTAAGTATCATTCTATCAATATGAGAAATTCATCTAAAGAAGTATAACACAGGGCGACACGAATTTTTTATTTTGGGTTCTCATCGCCAAATTTGGGTTGCTTTTATGTAACTAATAAAGGAAAAAATATTTTTTTTGACCAAAGTTTGCTGTGGGAGGTGGGGGGAGGCCAAAAAACTGATTTTTCGAGGTCAATAAGCCTGAGCATTACAAAAAAAATTGAAAAAAATTTTTTTGGACCAATCTTGTAGGAAATTTCACGGCAAATCCAATGCCGCAAACCGCAGACCTCCGTCTCTTTTTTAAAAAAAGTTACAGCTCATTCTTTCCAAAATTTTGTGAAAAAATCGCATTTTTTTCGCAAAGAATTGAAATTTGAGAGAAAAGTAAGGATTTTAAGGCCATAATGTTTATGGTGAGAGTTATAGGAAATTTCACGGCGAACAGAAAGGCGCAAACCGCAGACCTCTATCTCTTTTTGAAAAAAAATTACAGCTCATTCTTTATGAAATTCTGTGAAAAAATCACATTTTTTGTGCCTTTTTCGCGAAAAAGTGAAATTTGGGAGAAAACTAAGGGTTTTAAGGACATTATGACCATCGATGATGTACCACGACCCAATACCAATTTTACCCCCCCCCCCCCCCCACCAACAATTCTTTCCCGCTGTTTCTTTAGGGTCTTGTTCTACTGTAAAATTTGTTCACTACTTTTTTGTTTTACATTAATTTTTTGCAATTCTTTTCTGAAAAAAAAAAAGTTTTCCTGTGGAAAGTTACGAGTCAGAAAACTGCTAAGGATGGTTAGATTTCTTCCAAGAGTCAGATGTGTCTATTACGTTTTCGAGTAGTGAATTTTCGTGGTATATCATTAAGGTTAGTTAGTGGACCACCTTCAACAATTTTTTTGCAATAAAACCTTTGCCATCCAAAAATTGATTCGTTACTTTCTTTTTTGAAAGTTGTCTGTAATACTGTTGCCTGTTATTCGAAAATATTTTGAAAACTATGCCTCCAAGAAAAATCATCCAGGGCCTATTCGATAGGAAATTTAATTCTCTACAACCGTCACCGTGGTCATAATGGCCTTACAACCCTTAGTTTTCTCTCAAATTTCACTTTTTCGCGAAAAAAGCACAAAAAATGTGATTTTTTCACAGAATTTTGTAAAGAATGAGCTGTAACTTTTTTTCAATAGGAGATAGAGGTCCGCGGTTTGCGGCATTGGATTCGCCGTGAAATTTTCTACAACTCTCATCATAGTCATTATGGCCTTAAAACCCTTACTTTTCTCTCAAATTTCACTTATTGGCGAAAAAAAAACAAAAAAATGCAATTTTTTCACAAAATTTTGGAAAGAATGAGCTGTAACTTTTTTTTAAAAAAAGACGGAAGTCTGCGGTTTGCGGCATTGGATTTGCCGTGAAATTTCCTATAAGATTAGCCAAAAAAAAAATTTCAATTTTTTTTGTAATGCTCAGGCTTATTGACCTCGAAAAATCAGTTTTTGTCCCCCCACCCCCTAAAGCAAACTTTGAAGCCAGGATTGAGCAAGGTGATGTATTCTGATGTCTAGAAACAGAATTTTGGCATGAGAACCCAGACACAGAGCAAAAAATTTTTTTGTCGCCCTGTGTAATTAATTACCTATTGTACCTAATTAAGAGAATTTTTCCTTTGATGATAATAGTTCACAGAAAAAACAATTAGGATTACTTAGTTACCAACGAAAGTGAAATTAAAAGTTCGATCAGACAGATGATAAAGGCAGCAGGAAAATCACAAATGACAAATTACATAAAACAAATATGCAGATAGCAACCTCTCTACCTATGAAACTGAAAGAAATTTTCATTGCCCTTTTACAGCTGTATTTTAAAAAACATGTTCAAAAAATTCCTGTATTATGACGAAGAACTAATTAATAAAATCTTTCGAAAACGAAAAAAAAATGCGAAACATTCTACCTAGGTAAGTTTTTTTTTTAAATTTCTTTCAACCAAAAAATTTTAGAACGTCCCTCCCTCAGGCGTAATTAAAATAGTTTCTACAGAAGGAATTTTTAGAAATGAGGATTTTCTGATCACATGAAATTTAAAAATATCAATTTTGAAACTCTGCAGGTCCACACTTTTGAGCGAAGTGAATTCAAATTGGGCACCTCCTACTCGCCCTAAAAAAAAAATCATTTCAACCTTCCATTTCGCCATTTTCATTGATTTTTGAGTTCTGAAGTAATAGATCAGATCACCTTTCCACTCTAAATACGTTTTTACTCCGACAAAAACGACTCCCATTCAACCAAATCAGACCAACCCCGATAGAAAGGCAGAGAGGAATAGCTAAACCCAGTCTCCCTTACAAAGAAATATCATTTCGAGTCGAAGAAATCAGAAAAAATTCCATTTCAGTAAAAAAAATTCACGACCAAAACACCTCAAAAAAGTTGAAAGCCAAAATTTCAAGTTTTCCTCTTATTTTCAAGTCCTCCATAGGTGGATTCAACTTTTGCCCTTTCCCCCTCCCGATATGGCTTGGTCCTTTACAAAATTTATTTCAATCCAATTTCAAACAATTTTCAGCAAGGAAAAAAATTAATTATTAAAGTATTGCGACATTTTCCAAAGTTCATGAACTCGAGGAAAGAGAGATCAGATTTTTCGTACTGAACAAAAAAATTAAATTTAAGTGAAATATTTTTTCAAATTTCAAATTCTCAAGAGGTGGGTCGACTCCATTTCCCCTCGCATACAACTACGCCCTGACAACAATGAATCTATAACTCAATTCTGAACCAGGACCAGACAACCAGACTAAAAGAACAGAGAGCCAGAAAAAGCAACTTAACCCTGACCCTTATTCACCTAAAATGAATTCATCAAATTTCATTTTTAGTAAAAAAAGGCCGAGTCAAAAAAATTGAAGAGTTGACATTTCAAATCAGAAAAATTTAGAAAAAATGCCTCAAAAAGAGCCGAAAAGAGCATGTCAACTCAAAAATATGCATAATGAACACCATCTGTAAATTAGATCTAGGACGTCTAACGTATTTTTTTTATCACTACTTTTTCACTACTTTTTAACCAAATTTTCAGAAACCTCCCAACTCGAACCCCCCCCCCCCTCCAAAAAAATCAACGAGATAGAATTTACAAATTGTAATAAAATCTGCTCTCTCATTTCTGAATCAGTGAAATTTATCAAAAATCACTGAAAAATAGTCAGAATTGCAGCACAGTAAAAAATCAGTGAAATTTTTTTCACTGAAAACAAGTCAGTGAAAATTCACTGAAAACTCCGTGATATTTATAAAATTCACTGAAAAATCTGTGAAATTCTTTGAATAATCAGTGAAAAATCGCTTTTTTCCTGTGCTGCAATTCTGACTGTTTATCAGTGATTTTTCACTAATTCGGAATGAGAGAGTGTATTTTTAATCAAAATTTTAAAAAAATGAACACATTATAATGCTTATTTAGTTATCACAAAAAAAATATCGGGTTTAATTATTTTTTCACTACTCTCTCATTTATAAATCAGTGAAAATGATCGAAAATCACTGAAAAACAGTCAGAATTGCAACACAGGAGAAAATCAGTGAAAAAATTTACAACGAAAACAAATCAATGAAAAAATCACTGGAAAATCAGTGAAAATTCACTGAAAAGTCAGTAAAATTTATGGAAGTAGCAGAAAAATCAGTGAAAATTTTTGAAAAATCAGCAAAAATTCGCTGAAAATCAGTGATTATTGCTGATTTTTTCCTGTGCTGCAATTCTGACTGTTTATCAGTGACTTTTCACTGATTCAGAAAGACGGAACTTTAACCGCCTCTTAGATGCCTAGAAATCTTATTTTTTTGCAGATTTTTTTGAAAATGAAGCATTATCTCAAATTTTTAAATCATCAACTGAATTTTTGGAATCATTCTCGGAATCATCACCAAGACAGTTCCAAAACAAAATGACAAAGTGTTTTTTTCTTCACTCTGAAACCATTTTTGTAAGGAGGGGAAGGGGACAATATTTCCCTACGAACTACAGGCCTCTAAATCGTATACTTTGTGCTATGATCATAATTACAATCATCAACAATGAACACTCTTTCACTAATTAATGAAAAAAAAAATTAAATCAATACTCATTTATCATTTCCTATCACTTGAAATAATCTCAAAGCTGGTACAAAAATCCGGCTACAAATTTTTTTCTCGTCATTACACGACGTACACTTCCTGATAGAAGATCTAGATTATCGTATTTCGACATTGATTCTCAAAACATGGACGATCATTCACCAGAAACCACAATTACACCATTACTACTTTATCGTGGGTTCGGAATTTCGAAAAAAATCAACTCATTTGTGTATCGTGATTCAAGTTTTTCGACACGTTTCGAGATATGAATTTTAAAACATGGGCTCCATTTTTCATTTCGATTCTGGTCAAAGGTAAGTACAAATGTACCACGTCATATTACACACTTTAGATACATTATAACGATTCGATAAGTAAAAAATGAAGAAATAAATAAAGTTGAAATTTTAATTAAATATTTTAGAATTCGCATCGACCTCGATAACATCGAAAGACGAATACAATATCACAAAAGACTTGAACGATACGATTGTCGGAATATTTCAAAGTGTCGAACCGCAAAATGTGGCTAAATTGATCGATACATTCACAAATTTAAATCAAGGAAATAATTGCACTTGGAATACTGACAACGTCAATACGTCGTTTTACCATGTTCAAGTTATCAAAGTGATCTCCGACGAAACACGAATACATTATGATTTTCCACAAAATGAAATGGTAAGTTGGAAGTTTAATCCTAGATAAATAGGTGAGCAATTTTTACCTTTTTGTAGAAGTGAAAAGTCCAATTGATCGT
Source organism: Pseudococcus viburni (assembly GCA_033439095.1). Lineage (NCBI taxonomy): Eukaryota > Metazoa > Arthropoda > Insecta > Hemiptera > Pseudococcidae > Pseudococcus > Pseudococcus viburni. The sequence goes on from JAVBJF010000218.1 coordinate 95,551, forward strand.
CGACTCTGAGTTGTGTTCTTTCAAAATCCAAGTTTGGAAATCTGCAACAAAATTAAAATTTCCAATTTTGGATTAGAATAAAATTTTTTCAAGGAATGTATCCGGAATCTAAATCATTTTTCGTATTTTAGATTTAATTTTAATCAGACCTTGGCCAGTTCTAATCGAATCACTCCTTTTTTTAAATAGAAAATTCGCAGTACTCGGTTCATTGCGAATATAACCGGATTCATCACTCTTGATAATGACAGCCCTTGGTATTTCGAATCCAGAATGAATTTCAGAAATATCATAATAAAAGTTTACAAAAAACACTACTCAGTTGCCATTTGTATGCCCAGTTATGATATTTTGAACATCGAGCTAGTCGGAAACGCGAGCGTAAGTTGAGAAACCCAAACAACAAATCATTTAATAACTCACAGCCCTCCTAAAAACCAAATACTTTTTTAGGCCAACTCGAAGGTATCGAAACTAATCAGGAATTCCTTACCAGCCCTATTGAACGAAAACATCAACAAGAACGTACGATTCCTTCAATTTTTGGAAGAAACTTACAATATTTTGACTAAAAAGCTAATAATTTCGAAACACGCCAATCCCTCAGTCTACGAAAATCGATATCATCACCTAATACCGAATGTCACTTTCGCCTCGTATGTTCTCAAAAATATCATCATTGAAGGATTATCGAATTTCCATTCGCTCCATAACACCGAAAATCCGCTCACTTACATCTTGATGATAAAAAATATCACAGGAAGTCTCAATTTGCAAAGCGGTGCTGCAACTTCGGTATTGCAATTCATCATCGGTACCCTTTCCATTTCCGTCGAGCAGAAAAATAATATTGTAAGGGTAGCAGCACTAAATTATTCGGTTACTGAGTCAAGAACGAGTATTATGCTGAGCGAGTTACACTCGGCTGTGATAATGGAACTGATAGAGGCGACCATTGCTTGGTCAGTTATGCCTTCGATGGAATGTGAGTACTGAGTATTTTCACTACAGACTAAATTATTAAAATATCGGAAAGTAGAACCGAATAAGAGAGAAATTTACTCAAATTTTTTCGACCTGACCTAAAATTTTGAGTTAATTTCTATGAAACGAGGAAAAATTTACCAACAGTTCTCCACACCTTATTCAGACGTTTTAAAAAAATTCTCAAAAAAATGAAAAGAATATGTACTACGTGGATTATCGTTGGAAATATTTTTAGAAGCATCCAGTCCTAATTTTGACTCGCTCTAGGTGTGACTTCCCTAGGCCCTTTTTTTCAAGCTTCAAATTTAGGTCAAAAGTGAAAAAAAATGATTGCGATGTTTTTGAGGGAAAGAGTGATGGTTTTGCACTGGTTTTCAAAATTTAAAAGGAGCTGTCTCATTTTGAATTAGTGAAAGGTCACTGATGAATAGTCAGAATTGCAGCACAGGAAAAATCAGTGAAATTCTTTGATTTTTAGCGAATTTTCACTGATTTTTCGAAGAATTTCACTTATTGTTCAGCAAATTATTTCAAAGATTTTACTGCCTTTCCAGTGATTTTTCATTGATTTTCCAGTAATTTTTTTCACTGTTTTCTTTCAGTGAAATTTTTTTCACTGATTTATTACTGCGCTGTAATTCTGACTGCTTTCCAGTGATTTTCGATAATTTTCACTGACTTATAAATGAGAGAGAGGCACGAAACTCGTCCAGACCTAGAAACGTAGGTACTGGTAAAAATTTCACCCTCCCAACTCCACCTTTCCCTCTCCCTACTCGGCTAATATTGGAATCGAAAAAAAGTTCAAATCTTCAGGACAATTTATACTTCTCGAATTTTTGGAGAAAAGAGGAGAAAATTAAAAAACAAAATCTCAAAAAAAGTGGAAAAACATGATAAAATTCCTATTTTTGAAAAAAAAATCACCTAAATGTTGGTAATTTTCACGAATCAATGATATACAACCAATAAAAATGTGAAAAAATTCTCAAATGTCGATTTTTTAAAAGTATAATTAACATATTGAAAAAATTTCACTGGTACGATTTTACATTTTACATTTTAAATTCATCTTTGAAAATTATCTTCTGCCACAAGAAAAAAGGTCTCCATCCTAGTTTTTGACTAAGTTATTTCGCATTTAAAAAATACAATTTTGAGAATTTTTCAAATTTTTTGAGCGTGTGCATTACTGCTTTGATGCCTTTTTCATGTTTTGCAAAATGACAACACTGATTTTCCATACACCCTTAAATTTCCTTTAGAATACAGTACCTACTTGTGAGCCTGAATATCAAAACCAACCTTAGGAGTCAAAAATTGGTTTTTGGGTCGAGGTTCCCCCTCCATTCTGCCCCCTCTGAAAGGCCAAAAATGAGTGTAAACTCAAAAATCAATTTTCAAAACTTAAGAGTGGTTTCTATATACAAGCTCACACATGATGAAAAAAAAATTATGTTTCGAAAAAATATTGTCTTCGTAATTGAAAATTTAAGTTTTCAAAAATTCGTCATTTTGAAACTTTCAAACTCTCGCCATTCCATCTCAAGTAATCGTTGAGACCTCCGGTTTGCGCCATTCGACTTCTTTTGACAGCCTCAATCCCAGTAGCGTCGTCAGAATTGAAAATGGGGGAGGAGGCACAAAAGAGACCGTGTATTGGACAACTTTTTTTGCTTTTTCAAAGTGGAGAAGGGTGACTGACTTTTTTCACCTGCTAAAAAAGGAGAGGGGGTAAAAATGGAGCTTTCTTCCGCACTTTCGTCCCAGATAGATTGTAAAATAGTAATTTTGTTCATGCCCAAGCGAAGCGAAGGCGAAGTTTTGAAAAAATTGGATTTTCAACGCCCTAAAGACATTTTTTTCATGTTTTAATGCTTTGAAAATCCCTATCTGATGTAAGTGTAATGTAAATTTATATATACAACATTTTTTTTAGTGGAGGGGGGAGGGGGCAAGCGGGGGGTCAGAATTTTTTTCGGGGGAGCCCGGCCCCCTGGGCCCCTTCCTTGACGACGTCTATGCAAAAAATTGGCACCCCACCGGACAACTTTTTGGATAAGTTGATGTGAAATGAGCCATATATCATCTCAAGGAGCTAAAAACCATAAAATCAGTGATATTTTTCAAAACCCCCTGAAAAAATAGGTAAAAATGAAAAATATAGGGCCAGCAGGTTTTTTTTGGATACAAATAAGGTCACAATTTTCAAAAAAATTGTTTCAACTTTTTTAAAACTTTTTGAACCTCACCTTAGATTTTGAAAATTTGGTGGAAGAAGTAAGAACAGAGCCAAAAAGGGTGACATTTTTATTAGGTCGTTTTAAAGTCTACACACCCCCCCCCCCACTAGAATTCCAAACAAAAAGCAAACCAGGTTTGCATTAACAAGCGATCTATCCGAGGTCTGACAAGCCAAAAACAAAAATTATTTCACAGACTTGTAAATCATCACAAGAAACTTCCACAGCCAACATTTCAGTCCACAAAGTTGACTTGGGGGGGAGGGATTTCAAAAAATCTCCCAATACACCGAAAAAATTGCAAAAAATTTAAATAACTCGTCTCCATATGTCATTTAGAAGATAAATTTTATACCATCTGGAGATGGAGTAGTCGCCTGAATCCACATTTAACACCTTGGGCTGAATTTTAACTCATATTTTATAATATTCAGTGATTTTTTGAAATTTTAACCCTCATAACCCCCCTCCCCCCCAAGTAAATTTTAGGAGCTGAAATTTTTGCTGTGGAAGTTTTTCGTGATGCTGCACAAGCCTGTAAACCAGTTTTTTGACGTGCCATACCTTGGTTAGGTCCCTTGTAAGATGAAAAACCAAAATTCCTACTTTTTTGGATTATTAATTTTTCGACGACTAAAGCCAAATATTTCCATTGATCAAATTCTGTTGAAATTTCGTATTTTTTGTTAATATTTTTTTTTGGAAACGCTTACTTTTTTCGTATTTTTGTACTTTTCGTACTCGGTACGAACCCTACAAAACGATCACCTTTAGTGCAGAAACTAAATTTTGGATCTATTTTTCGATTTGAAATCGGTGGAACTTTATCTCAAATTAAATACTAATTTTCAGTCGAATTACATAAGTCAATCAATCCGGATTAATTTTTTTCTCAAATAAAACAGTTAAAAGAACAATGAAGCCGAGACCAGGTTCAAATCTGCATCAAACAGAAATTTCGCCTCGAATAATCATCACCACAACACAGCTCCCGACGAAATCGAAATCCAAACCTACTACTACACAACTGCTCAGCAAAACCACTCCGCAAAACACCACCAGTATTAGAAAAATTCAGACAACAACGAAGCAGAGATCCAGTTCAACGGCAGAACAACCTGAAAGCTCGACTCGATTAATCATCACCAGAATGCCACTTCAAACGAAACCCAAAACAACCATCACACAATTGACAAACAACCGAGTCCCATTAACAGTCACCAGTGCTACAAAACCTCAAACAACAAAACTGAGCCCTAAAGCAATATCACATCAAACAGAAAGTTCGACTCGACGAATCATCACCATAACACGATTTCTTCCAACGAAACCAACAGCTACCACCAAGCATTTGCCCAAAATTCCATTTCCACAAATTATTACCAATGCTGCGATAAAATCACCCGAGAGCACAACAGGAGACCAATTAAATTACGATCTTTTATTCAACGACGTGAACATCAAACTCATATTGGGGAATCAATCGTATCCTGAAAATTTCGAATGTGATTTACAAAACAATTTAAAAGTAAGGAACTAATTTACCCATTGCTAATCCCATATCCAAAAAAATTAGATCGATAAAAAATTGAAAACTAAATCTATATTCATTTTCTCTCGCCAGTTTACCCATAAAATAAACGCAGTGCCACTCGGATCAAAAAACAATCTAGTCAACACAACAGCCATCAATTTCCACGCCAATATCAGTTCCATAAATATTTCCGTCGTCAAGGTCAATAATACCAAAGACAACGATTCGTGCCAATTTCAAATCCACATCAATCAAATTATCGACGTAAATGCATCTTTTATAATTTCCTACCTCGAAAGATTTCAATTCTACAACAAAAAGGTAATCAAAACTAACCTCAATAATTTGTTTTTTTCAGGTCAACCCATCGCATTCGAACAGTGCCAAGATACAATCAGGCATCAAGTACAGAATCAAGAAAAAAATCGATGCTATGTTAGAAGGGGCTAGGAAAGATAAAGATCGAATCATTCAAATAGTAAAACCGACGGTTTGTTCAACTTTGGACGTTTGTTCGCAATCGGTAAAAATAGCCAAGTTTGTTTTTCTGAGTTACGTCGACACTATTTTAGAAAAGTGTTCGCTACGAAGAAGTTCAATGACCTAGCATAATTGAAAATTTAACCCTTTAATTTAAAAATCAAAAAGAAATTGACTGTCGTTTTTTTACTCTTTTTTTAAAAATAATATACGTTTGTGTATTTTAAGAATTTCTACGGTTTTTTTTGTACTGTCTGGATTTGAATTAGTCGAAGTTGGTGAAATTCTGACTTTTTGGAGCACCGAATCAGTGAAATAAATTTTACTAAAAATCGGTATATTTTTTAAACTGATTTTTCGATCAAAAATCACTGATTTCTCAATCAATTTCCAATTGGATAAAATTGGAAATTTTTTACTGAAAAATCGATGATTTTCAATAAAATATATTTCATTAAGATTTAAAAAGGTAGAATTCTCAAATTTTTGTCTATACACTGAACGAAGTCGAAATAAAATTGCTCATATTGAGCCCTGGCGATAGAGTTTACAAATTCTCTGAAGATTTTGCACTCTTCCATAATGCAATGAGTAAAACCGATATTTATGCATCATCACTTCCTCGCTGGAGAACTCAAATCTGGTAAATGTAAAACCGTTTGAAGATTTGGACGATCGTGTTTGAGTGCAGATCGTATCCGAACTCAGACGACACAATTTGTGTTGTGCCGCTGTATGTTAACGATCAGCTGATGAACACTCAGCTTGACACTGGGGCATACCCTAATGTCATGTCTGATCAAATGTTCGAAAGGTATTGGGATTTGGAACCAAATAAAATTTAGTTCATACAGTTACCCAGAGGTGTACTACTGAGATTGGCAAACCACGATACTGTTGGTAAGTCTAAGCTCATGCCACTTTTTACCCTGAAATTTGGACCTCAAATTCTAAAGGTACCCTTTTATCTGGTCGAATTTACCAACCCGATCAGTATAATGGTAGGTTGTCTATGCAGGAGTTGAAAATACAGCCACTTATTTTAGACAAGTTGGCTACCTGCACACTTTCAACTACCCCCCCCCCCCCCCCGGTCAACCTCCCATTCTTGACGGCAGTTGAATACATATATTACAGGTAATTGAGTGTATAATAAATCGAAGCCCATGAAGATGAGTTGGGTCTTGTTGTGCGCTACATCAAACAGTATACAAAACCAGTTAACGGGGATCTTTTAGAGCTAGAGGACCGTGATAATGGTCCGGCGATTTTCTCCCAGAAATGGATCAAAAGATGCAAAGAAATTGGACCTAAAAATTAGACGACTCTAGAGCGAGTCAAAAAGTTAATCCTCACATTTTCAGACTAATTCAGTATCTATCCAGGAGCCTATAATGGAGATCCCGCTACTTTTGAATTCCAATCGGAAGAGGACAACATGAAAAACTGGAGAGGAGAGAAGTACAAGCTACCTCGTAATAAGCTACCGAGGATAAGGCAATCAACATCATGCTTGCACTGAACATCATTCAACTTTCTAATTCATCGTTCATCAATACATTGTGTCCTGTTGAGAATAAAGATGGTAGTATCCGCTAGACTTTGGCTTCCGACGAAATGAACGAGAAACTGCGACTGAATTACATCGAACAGCCACCTCTGGAGTACATTATCATGAACAGAGAAGACCATGAGATTTTTTCAACATTGGACTTTGTGTTTTTTTTTTGCAAATGGTTCTTCACCCAGATTCGAGAAAATACACCACTTTCCAAATTGAGGGGCAAGACGGGGCCATGGAAGCAACAATAATCTTTCACTGCAGTATAAAGAATTTAATGATACCACAGCCATTCTTGTAGACATAATGGGGAGGGGGTGTGATACGAGCAAGGAAAGTGATGAAATTGTGAAAATGACATCAAACAAAAACCTAAAAAATTGATAAGACATAAACTTATTGAATGAGAAAAAATTCCAATTCCACTCTAAGCAATTAATTAACCAGATTTAATCAGGAAATACTTCAACGAGATCATATCATAATTAGAAATGAAGACGTATTTATTTAATACAGATCCATCTTTTTAGTGAGATAAATCATATAATACTTCAACGAGAGTTTAACCTTCTGTGTGCCAGAAAGACTTAATGTTTTAGCTTTCGTTCATCATGGAGCTTAATACTTTGTTCTTCTTCTCAACATGCTTTATTTGGGAGTTATGGGTGTCCAATTCAACGATCAATATGTGAAAGCCCTCAGAATAGTATCAAAAAAATTACCTATACCCAAAAACACCGAGCTCACTGACGGTAACTTATTGACATTATAATTCTTATGTAGTAGGTAGATATATTCATGATTTTTTTATGTACTTAATTTGTAAATATTGTTATAATTTCTGTTGAAGCTGAGTACACAAAATACACTTGTGTTGTAATTTTGCCCCTTAAGAAAGGAAAATGTGATTAACAGACGGGCTTTATTACTGAAGCTGATGTGAATAAGGTAATTAATATTGATTCTGTATAACATGTTACCACTCTTATTTTGATTGTCAGTAAAGTAACGCACAATTATCATATTTAGGTCTTCCCTCTACAAAAACCTGTAAAAGTACATATTGATCAAGATCCTGCAAGTGCTGAACACAAAGTTGTTGCTAAGTTTGAGAATAACGATGACGCTGTGCAAGCATATAATAATGTATGACAAATTTTTTTTTATTGGTGATTGTATTTCTCCTTTAAATGTACGGATGTAGGTATGTAATACCTATTAATAATTTATTTCAGAATTATAGATGGTTGGGAAGGAACAAAGTTAAAATGACTATGTCTAAATGCGAGGAAATGCCACCTTCAGTAAACTAACCTGTATAATAAATCCTCCAACAAAACTGTCAAAACCTATAGAAAAATTAACACGTTTTTTACCTTAAGGTAAAAATCTTAGAACATGGATATGTCAAAATATATTCAAAGTTATTCGAGTTTTTTAATTGACAAGTTTTGTTGAATCTTTGATGGGAGTTAAATTATTTTTAGTGGTTGATTAAGTTGTCATTAAACAAGTAAAACCTAAAGTTTAAGCAGATATAAGAATGATTTTGTATTCTCAACGGCCTCTACTACCACTATATAATTTCAGATTGTTTAGTAAAAATACACGGTGTTACCAAAAACCGCAACTTCTATTTCTCTTATTCAAATTTTGATTTTATTTTTAATGTTATATTACTCTTACTCATGCACTAAAAATCACAGAATCTCAGCCACAGCAACCATCATACCCTTATATCCAGGTCATCTGCTTCTGTTGCAGAACTTATTACCAAACACATGAACACATCGTCCCTCTAATGCTAAAAGGACGTAACTCCATTTGCCACTTAAAATCTGTGTAAATGGAGGGGTTCAGCCTGAAATGGTCTCAGTCGGATCTAAAATGTTGAGAACTGCTAAAAAGTAGGTCTGACCAGTAGATATACTCATTTCTTCATTGAAAACTTTCATATATCCGATGGAACCGAGTCAGGCTGAAAAGAACCATCCACACAGGTTTCAAGTGGCGAATGGAGTTACATCCTTATAGTATTAGAGGGACGACATGATATATAGAATCCAGCTACCTAGTTCTATCACAGCAAATAGTTTGCATTCAAACATAAACATGTCATGTCTATCAAAAGAGCAAAGAATTTCAATTTTACACATTTATTCTGCAAACTCTATCGGACTTTTTTTTTGATGGGGCTACCTAAAAGATAGTTTTTGCAACTGCTCCTCAAAATTTGGATGATTTAGGTGCCAGAATTATGGAAGAAACTAACAATATTGGTGTGGTAACTTTAAGATAATTTTTTTGTTTTTTGTGACATAAATGTTTGTATTAATAATGCTCATGGATGTCAATTTCAACACTTCTTGTGACTTTTTTTTCACTTTTTAATCTATATTCCAACATTTTTTGAAAAAAGTAAATATTTATTCACGGTTGGTATTTGTTTGAATGTGATAACTTTTTTTCGACGTTTGTTTCATTATTTTGTCATTGTTTCCTACTTTTTGTCGTGCAAACCCTCTACTTTGTCTTGCAGTATAATTAATGGCACCCTATGTAAATTACTACCGGAAATGGAAACATTCATGTGATAATCTGCTTCGTACATAATAAGTAGACACTATTTCAGAGATAAACTATCAAATTCTGGTTTTGAAATCAAACCATCTAACACTGATCACAATCACAACCAACGAATCTATATCCGCTTCATTAAATTATATTCAAACAAAATTTAAAAATATTATAACGAACCTTTAATCAATTTTCTTTTATTGAGTTGAGACCACAAGATCTTCTGAAACTATATTTGTACATGTGTACCGAGGATGGTTCATCACAAACGATTCTACATTCCCAAGTGTTCCTAATTTAAAATGTAAGATTGTTTTCAAATCGTGTAGATAATCTTGTTTACTTAAAAAATTCATCCTCAAATTTTTTTAGCTTCAAGATTTTTTCAATTTCTTCAATTTTCATTTCCCACGATTTTTTTTACTCTAAAATTTTTTCATTTACTGATATTTATTTCAACTATCAACAGTAAAATTCCATTATTTGATTTAAAAATTTTTAAAAACTTGACATTCTCTCGATTTTTTTCACCATGAGTTCATAAAAAATTTTCAGACCCAAATTTTTTCAAAAATTTTTTATTCTTAACATTTTAGAGCATGAAAATAATTTCAGAAAAAAATGTGACTATTTTTCAAAATTTTGAATTTTTCTTCATTTTTTTCCTAATTTTTATGTTTCATCATAGGTAAGTAGGTGATTTGAAAGAATCAGAATTGATAATTTTTTAAAATTGAACTGATAATGGCCGTGTAATTATGTAATGTGCAAAGAGGTTGGAAGTCAAGTATAAAAAATGAAAATCGTCGAATTGGACGCTGTTTTGATTTTGGTTTCGTTTTCGCTAGTGGCTCACTTTGCTCCCTTTTTGGTTACTTTATTGAATTCAATCTCGTATTTCAATTCTTCAATAAATCAATTTTCTCAGCAGTTAAAACAAACTCTCCTGAATTTTTTTTTTTAGAAAAACTTCACATGCACAAGTTTTTTTTTCGATGAGTTAATTTGATGCTTGAATTTGAATAGTGCTGTAACTGGGATACTTTTCAAAGATCATGACTATTAGACTTCAATTAGATGATTGAATAAAAATTCAATGAATCGGATGACTGGTATATTTCTTTAGCGGGATTTTTCTACATCAATTATTGAATGATATTAGCTGTTTAATATTGAAATATTTTAAAATTAAAGGTACAGTTCCATTTGGATTGTTACAAGAACTGGTTACCAGAGTATTTGTGAATGTTTTTTTTGGTGGAGGAACAAGGAAGCTAATGTTCTCGATTGGTCAACTTTCATAGCTTTCAAGATATTTTTTTAATTTTTGATATTCCTCATGTATGGCTTGGTTCTGACCCTCCTCTATTAGGGAGGCACCATTACTAGACGTATCTTCCGAACTCCAAAAATAGGGAAAAGCGACAGAATCTAAATTCAGGGGTTCTGAGTAAGGTTCAAAATCACAACGATAACGCGTTCCTAATATTTCATATACTACCTCAGACAAGCTACATACGTAAGTTAATCCTGCATATAAACTATAGCTACTTTCAATTTCATGCCAACCAGAGCACCTAGCACAGCCTATATTATCATCATATCCAATAGTTGGATCATTATGGGTTATAATAATAGCGCCGTATTCTTTATCGTGAGTTTCCATACGTCTGTACGCGTTATGTTCATAGCGACAGTGTCCTCGAATAATTCTGTATACAAATTTCGGAATGGGAAGGGAAAACTCGTTTTCTGTATCCCATGCGTACATTAATTGACTTTCATCACTGGTTCTATTGTAAAATGTCAAAACGCCACTTGTACCAGTTTCCTCCTCCCAAAGGGTCCAATAACGCATCTGAAAATTGGAACAATCATTCTTTTTACTGCATATATTCTACTTCTATTATCATCTATGACTATAAAGATGACCATAGACGAATTAACAGACTGGAAGTGCGGGGTTGGCCCATTAGCCAGGTCTCAATCGTACAAAAAAAGGCTTCCGCGCGAAATTAATGTTAAAATTGATTTTATGATTGATTCTTGTTCTGGACACTAAAACAAAGAAATTAAACCCGTATGCCCTTTTTTACCACTCTCCTTTTTCCCAGGGTTCACCCCCCCCCACAACATTTCAAACGCGTGTACCGCTCAATCTATGGGTCGTAATGAAAAAAATTTTAAACAAAAGTTGTTCCTCAAAAAGTTCCGTACATTTTTATTTCTCATCAAAATCCATTTTGGAGCAACTCCTGCCCCCCTCCTCCTAGGGTATAGCCGGATAAGGTGTGGTTTTGGCCCCAGCATCGATTTTTGATTCAATGCCCCCAGATTGTGTACCGTGATAAAAAAAATTCTGTAAAAAATTTTGCCCCCCCAACCCCCTTCCTTTCGGAGCAATGGTCATTTTATTGCATCATTTTCAATAATTTTTAATTCCAATGGAAGTGAATGAAATATTCTGTTTTTTGGCACAAAGTTAAAGCTCGTAGAGGTCTATTCCCGATAATTTTTTCATTAATTTTGGTGCACTCCTTCTTGAGGTTTTGGCCATTTGAAATTATCAACTGTAAAAAAGACCTAAACAGCGAAGTTCGACTAATTTTTGAAAATATCCTAAAAACGTGTTTTTTGACGTAGATTCACGTCACGTATTCAGTTTTGGCAATTGAGGTGGCGCAAGGGCCAAAAATTGCAAAAAACCGTAAAAAATGTTGTTATTTTGGCAGATTTTTTGAAATTTTGAGCATTTTATACGGAAAGAAATGAGCAAATTAAAAAACCGATCCCATATTCGTGTTCAGAAGGTCAAAATACCCCGATAAACACTCTTTTTGCGATCATTTTACTTTAAATCTCGAAATTTAGTTTTTGTCTTGAAAAATCAGTGAAAAAAGCGAATTTCGACATTTAAAGTAAAATGATCGCGAAAAGGGTGTTTATCGGGGTATTTTGACCTGCTTAACACGAATCCGACGTTTTTTTTTTTTTTTTTTTTTTTTAACAAACAAATTTATTTATTTCTTTAGCCTATTACATACCTCCTTCTCAACTGCCATACCAATGGTTTATTGATAGCTGAGGGGAGGGGAGACGAACAGGAATTAGTGTTTTCATTTGGCCATTTTTTTGCTTATAAAATGTTCAAGATTTGAAAAATCAGCCAAAATAACAACATTTCTGAAGGGTTTTTGGAATTTTCGGTCTTTCTTCCAAAAAAAAACAACGGCAAAACCAAAAATGAATCTACCAAAAAATAATTTTTCAAAAATTATAAATCCACTCCCATTCATTACTCTCTCATTCCGAATAAGTGAAAAATTACTGATAAACAGTCAGAATTGCAGCACAGGAAAAATCAGTGAAATTCGCTGATTTTCAGTGATTTTTCACTGATCATTCAAAGAATTTCATAAATATCACTGAGTTTTCAGTAAATTTTCACTGATTTCCAGTGATTTTCTTTCACTGATTTCCTCCTGTGCTGCTATTCTGACTGTTTCTTAGTGATTTTCGGTAATTTTCACAGATTTATAATTGAGAGAGTACATGTTTCCGTTGAAATTATTTTTTTTTTGAAAATAATGCAGTAAAATGGCCATAATTTCAAATGAGGGAGAAGAGGTCACAATTTTTCATATCAAAGGACACCTTTGGGGGGTCGTTTCTTTGGAAGAAAGACCGAAAATTCCAAAAACCTTTCAGAAATGTTATTTTGGCTGATTTTTCAAATCTTGAGCATTTTATACGTAAAGAAATGGCCAAATGAAAACACTAACGTCGGATTCGTGTTAAGCAGGTCAAAATACCCCGATAAACACTCTTTTTGCGATCATTTTACTTTAAATCTCGAAATTTAGTTTTGTTGTCTTAAAAAATCAGTGAAAAAAGCGAATTTCGACATTTAAAGTAAAATGATTGCGAAAAGAGTGTTTATCGGGGTATTTTGACCTTCTGAACACGAATATGGGATTGGTTTTTTAATCTGCTCATTTCTTTCCGTATAAAATGCTCAAAATTTCAAAAAATCAGCAAAAATAACATTTTTTACGATTTTTTGCAATTTTTGGCCCTTGCGCCACCTCAATCGCCAAAACTGAATACGTGACGTAAATCTACGTCAAAAAACACGTTTTTAGGATATTTTCAAAAATTAGTCGAACTTCGCTGTTTAGGACTTTTTTACAGTTGAAAATTTCAAATGGCCAAAACCTCAAGAAGGAGTGCACCAAAATTAATGAAAAAATTATCGTGGATAGACCTCTACGAGATGTTACTTTGTGCCGAAAAACAGAAAATTATTGAAAATGATGCAATAAAATGGCCATAGCTCCGAAAGAAAGGGGTTGGGGGGCCAAAATTGTTTCCAGAATTTTGTTTTATCAGGGTACACAATCTGGGGGCATTAGATCAAAAATCGGGGCTGGGGCCAAAACCACCCCTTATCCGGCTATACCCTTTGGAAACAAAACAGTTTTCAGAAAACTTGGAAATCACGTTTACTGCATTTTAAGCGAAAAGTTTCAGATACGACAAAATTTGAAACCACAAAAAGTATTCTGAATTGAATTTCTTTTCCAATGAGCTTTATGACGACCATTTTCGCCAACTTTTCCCGACAGAGTGAATCTCTTCCCCACCCCCTATCACAAAAGTTGGACCCACGAAAAAAAATTGAACGATTTTTGTTCTTTGATATCTAATACATAATTTCATTTATTATCGAATTCATTTTGGAGCGAATTTTGTTCGTGGGTCCAACTTTGGTAAAAAAGAGGAAGGGGGAGGGGTCCAGTCTGTCGGGAAAAGTTGGTGAAAATGATCGTGATGGAGCTCATTGGAAAAGAAATTCAATTCTGAATACTTTTTGTGATTACAAATTTTGTCGTATTTCCGAAATTACTCGTTTGAAATGAAGAAAACGTGATTTTGAGGTTTTCTCAAAAACATGTTTTGTTTACAAATTTGGGGGACAGGAGTTGCTCCAAAATGGATTTTGATAAGAAATTAAAATGCGCATTAGGTGCCGAGGAACAACTTTTGTTTGAAACTTTTTTCATTACGACCCGTCGATAAAGCAATACTCGCGTTTGAAATGTTGGGGATGGACCTTGGGGAAAGGGAGAGGGGAAAAAGGGCATACGGGCTTTATTTCTTTGTTTTGGTGTCCAGAACAAGAATCAATCATAAAATCAATTTTAACAGGAATAGCGTGCGGATTTATGATTGAGACCTGACTACATGCCCGCTAAACAAGTCGGAAAATTTTGATGTAAAATGGCAAATTTAAAAAAAAAAACGTATATTACCCCAGTAGTCGGTTTTTTATTAGGTATGTATAAGTCGGAAAATTTTTCATTTCATCCCCTCCCAGATTTTTTGACCAAGTTTTTCATCTTTGAAAGTGGTTCAAAATTACCGCTACCTGCATTAAGATAGTAAGTAAAAGACTACATGAACACACCGACCTTATCAAATACATTTTTCACTGCCTCTAAGTACAGATCGATATCTTTCAGATTTTTATCGACATCTTTCCATATTGGAGCTGACTCTTTTTCTGACATCACCAAAGTACCATAAGTTTGATTAATCCACAGTTTGAGTTCATCCCGATTTGGTGTTTCGTTTGGAATAATCATATTACCATCTGAATTTTCACTTTGATTCTGTTCATAGAGAAATACCAATTACTTTTTAAACAATTTGTTTCAAATTTTGGATATATTTTCCCTGGGTATTATGTTTGATCCGTCTCCTCCCAAAGCCAAAGACTTAATTTTCAAATATTTGGCAGTGTACTCGATACCACCTTTTTTGAAATTGAACCTAGCTCCCAAAAATACATTTTCGATTTCACACAATAATTTCTGCGATAAGTAGAGATTATTTATTCGAAATAATTTTTAAAAATTTCAAAATTTGTTAACCTTTTTTCTTTATTTCCGAAAAGCGTCAACTTCTTAGATTTTAATTTACTTATCTGCTCGAGTGATTTTTTTAAATTACCAAAATTTTCAAAATCGTGAATTTTATCTTTTTTTTATTTTTGTCAAATTTTTCAATGTCAATTAACGTTGCTATTTTTTCAGAGTGTTTTAGCTTTCAAAACTGTTTTCGAAACAATTGAAAAGTTCTACCCTATAACAGTTCTGATAACAATCACTTGATGATAAAATTCGCAAAAGATGTGTAAAATCATGTTAATTATAAACTAGAAATTTGGGAACTGGTATGGCTTCTCAGGTGAATAACGTAGAATCGCATTGACACTTTGCTTTTCCTTTGGTCACCTTGTTAAATTTATGACGTATTTTAATTCCTCAATTACTTATTTTCATTTTATCATCTCTCCCTGATATATTTCTCAGTAATTGCTTAATGGTTTAAATAGAGCTAAACTTACTGTGGAGTATAGGTATACATCCAAATGAGCGAAAATTCTGGATCTACAGATTTGAGTGTACCAAAATGCTAGCCATAGCAAGAAATTCATCAGTTTATTCATTTTCTTATAGGTACGCTTTACGTTTAATTGCTTACTGCCACTAGCTTGGTTAAAGCTCAAATGAAGATTGTTTTAAAATGTTTTGGTTATTAATGAGAAATTTTCTCAGTACTCATGCGAAATAGAAATGATTATCCATTTTAATTATGATTTGAATTTGAAAAGATTAAATACATACTGAAAAAAAAACTCGCTTCGAAGAAACATAACGTAGTAGGTACCTATATCTACTTACTATCAAGAATCATTCAAATTTTAATTATCAGTAAAAAAAAATTGAATTTTCGGAATAAAAGTTATACTATTGTAACCCAAATTTTTTCAAATTTTTTTATTCTTAAAATTTTAAAGCATGAAAATAATTTCAGAAAAAAAATTGAATTGAAAAAATTAGAATTTTGAGAAAAAATTTCAACAGCTGGAAAAATTGAAATTTTAAGAAAAAATTTCGAAAGCTAAAGAAAGTTTGAGAAAAGATTCAACATTCAGAAAAAACGTTTTAAGAGTTGGAAAATATGTATTTTTGGAAAAAATACCAGAGTTGGAAAATTTTTAAGACCTGAGAAAAACATGGAAGAGAAATTTCAGAGTTGATAAAAAATTCCAATCCAGATGAAAAAATTTTAAAGTTGGAAAATGTTTTGGTGAATAATTTTCAAAGTTAAAAAATATCTGCAGGAGAAAAAGAAATTAAGAGTTGAAAATATTCTGAGAATAGTGAAAAATTTTCCTAGTTGAAAAATGTTTAATGTCGGTTTCAAATTTTCAAGTAAAAAGCTAAAAAATAAATCTGTAAGAAAAAGTTTTCGGTTTGCTGTTAGTTCGCTATTTCTAAAACTTTTGAACTTTTGGCTTTTGGTTTATCGCCTGAATTCGGTCGACTTTCAGCTTTAAGCTTTTAGCTATAGCTTTTCATCCCTGCATTTTACCGCTAACAAAATGATGGCGTTTTGCTAAAATAGTTTTCTAACAAAAAGTTTCAGTAGCCAAATACAAACATCATTAATTTCTCCCACTAGGAAGTACATAGCTACATACTTTGAGAATGCAGTTTATGACCATTGCACTTCTCTACCTGTGTGAAATCTACAGTATTTAAAAAATCGTACCCCCATGAGCAAAAAGTGGACGATGTGAAATTCAATGGTCTGTATGTAAATTACTACCGGAAATGAACACATTATTGATGTGATAATCTGCTTCGTACATAATAAGGAGATATACTAATTCAGAGATAAACTATCAAACGTCGGTTTTGAAATCCAACCATCTATCACTGATCATAATCGCAACCAACGAATCTATATCCAGTTCATTAAATTATATTCAAACAAAATTTAAAAATATTACAAAGTGGTAATACGAGCCCTTAATTACTTTTTTTTTGATCAAGTTCAGACTAAAATTTTCCGATACTATATTTACCGAAGATAATTCATCATAAACCATTCTACGTTCGTACTAGTTCCTAATTTAAAATGCATGATCTTTTTCAAATCGTGTAAGGTAATCTTGCAGTAAAATTTCAGTGAATATCTCGTTGATGTGAATTTCATAATGAAATGCTACATATTGATTTTAATTCTTTCCAAAGGTAATGCGTAATAAGAATTCATATAGTTTTCGCAATTTCGATAAACAGTTCCTACTTAATATTATTTTCAAAGGGTATAGCCGGGTTTTAGGTGAATTTGGCCCCCGCTCCGAATTCCGATCTAACCCCTTCTAACCCCCTCAGATGGTGTACCTTGATGCAAAAAAAATTTAGAAGAAATTTTGACCCCCCCTCACCCCTCAAACCCCCTCCCATTCGGAGTAATGGCCATTTTATCGCATTATTTTCAACTATTTTTATTTTCAATGAAAGTGAAGGAAATTTTCTGTTCTTTGGCATAAAGTTACATCTCGTAGAGATGTATTTACGATAATGCTTTCAACAATTCTGATGCACCGCTTCACCTTGCTTCGGCTATTTGAAGTTTTCAATCGTACAAAACATCATATAAGCGAAGAGCGACCTCTTTTTAAAAATATCCCAAAAACGTGTTTTTTAACGTAGATTCACGTCACGTATTCAGTTTTGGCGATTTCGATGCACCAAGGGCCGAAAATCGCAAAAACCAGTACAAAAGTGTTGTTTTTTCAGCGTTTTTTTCAAAATTTTGAGCGTTTTGTATGGAAAGAAATGACTGATAGTGGAGTAGAATTTCAGTCTGACCCCCAACAATTTGCTATAAAAGTGGTTTTTGGTTTATTCTGTAGAAAAGGGTCTAATCTATCACATACTGAAAAGCCTCCCTGAACCTCTCCCAAGTCACTTTTTTCGATGCCACAGCCCCCTCAAAATCAGTTTTTCGCCTTCGACTTTCGAAATTACGCACTTCTGAAAAAAAAGTTGAAACAAAAGTTGTAGAGCATCAAAAAACAAACAATTTTGTTATTTACAATTTTTCACTAGGACGTCATGGGAGGGAGCTAGAGTCTTCAGAAAAACATCAAATTTAAAAATTTCCCATTACCAGAAAAAATCACCAAAAATCGGGTTAATCGACTTTTAGGAGCGGTTTCTTTTGCATAGTACATCCTATTACTATGTAGAATAAAAAAAATGTAAAATCCACCCCTTATCTCAAAATTGGGAGGGGGGACCCTCCGAAGAAAAAATCGCTGCAGTGCAATATTCGAAAAATTGGTTCAAACAGACGTTGTTGAGCATTAAAAGACGAACATTTCAGTTTTTTTACTTTCTTTCTACGTGATCTTGGAGGCGAGCTATTGCAAAAAGAAAAAAAGATCGGCGTTCGGAAATTTTTCATTACCTCAATGAAGTACACATGGGTAAGCCTGGTAAATTTAAAATCTAGCGAACCAATAGTCGAACAAGTGGAGTTCTGGGATTTTCGTAGGCGCTGAACTCGATTTTTATAATAATTTTGACTCCTGGACCCAAATTGGATCCCAAAAGGAGAGTTTATTGAGTTGATGAAAAATTTTCCAATGCCGCGCTGCTTTTTTTCTTTTTGCAATAACTCGCCTCCAAGACCACATAGAATAAAAAATAAAAAACTAAAATGTTCGTCTTTTCAAGCTCTACAACGTTTGTCTGAACCAATTTTTCGAATTTTTCATTGCAACTGAGCTACGCTTGTGAGTTCAACATATTTTCCCTAAATTCCCTGCATTTTGATTTTTAGCCCATAGTTCGGAATTTTTTCAATTTTTAATTTTTTTGACTTTGCAGAAATGAAAAACATATTACCGAACTTCGGAGTTTTTCGCGATTCGCCGATCCAAAACCAAATGATATAATTGTTTCAAATACGCAGCTCTCGTTTCGGTTGACAAAGTGGGTAAGGTGCAGTGGGGCAATTGCAAACCACTTTTTGATTAGTGACACTTTGCCGGTTCACTGTGCCGGCTCTATGGCACCAATCAACCTGAAATTTCTGTCACACAAACTTCAATGGGTTCTCTATTGGTGGGAAAAATTTCGTATAATTTAGTTCATAAATTTATGAGAAAATAAAATTTTAAAATTTTTCAATTGCGTTTTTGCATTTACCCCGCCATGGGGCAAATGCCAAATCGTAAATTATTTCTGAAGGTGCTAATTTTTTTTTCAGTTTTGATGGTCAAATCGGAATCTACGTAAAATTTACTACCTTTTAATATACTCATAACCTTCGTTTGATCAAAATTTGTCGGAGATATCCGCGAAAGAAAGAATTTTTTAAGGAAGTGAAAAAATCTCATTTTTTATTTTTATTTTTATTTTTTTTTAATGAGCTAAAAATTGAAAACAAATGATCACTTGTGATAAGTATAACGTATTTTATTGGAAAACACAAAATTTTGATGAAATTTGAACAATATTTTTATAATAACTCCCAAAAACGCAAAAAATGGCAAAATTTTGTAAGTAAATATCAAAAATTTAATATAAATTTTCACACTTTTGAAGGACTAGTATTCTTTTTTTTGTATTTTCGACCCATTTTACATCTAAAAATCGTTTAAAAAATTCTGAGAGTATAAATAAAATGATAAATATTTTCGATTTTGCAATTGCCCCCGCATGACCTTTTTCGGGGTAAATGCAAAAACGCATTTTTCCACTAATGTAATGAAAATTTTTCAAAAATGATAGTCTTTGCTTTAACTTAGATCTATTAGTATAATTAATCAACAAAAATCAGTTCAAAAAAATTTTACTTTGTACGTTTTTGACCATTTTGAAAAAAACTGATTCAACTTTACTTATGAGTGATTTTGACACATGGTGATAAAAACATTTCCACAAAGCAAATGCGTGCACCGATTTCGTTCAAACTGAGTGAGTATATAGGTAATAGATGTGCCTTAACCTACCAAAAGATGGCGCGATCAAAAATTATGTTAACTGACCTCCAGAAGCTGATTTTGCAAATACCCCGATTTTGCAATTACCCCACTGCACCTTACTAGGTAAAGGTTGGAGAGGGGAGGGTAATGTTGTGTTTCTTGCTTTAGTAATGTATTGCACATTTTCATATTTGTTGAAAAAATTATCGTAAATACATCTCTATGAGATGTAACTTTATACCAAAGAACAGAAAATTTCCTTCACTTCCATTGAAAATAAAAATACTTGAAAATAATGCGATAAAATGGCCATTACTCCGAATGGGAGGGGGTGGGGGGGGGGTCAAAAATTTTCCTAATTTTTTTTTTAAATCAAGGTATACCATCTGAGGGGGTTAGATCGGAAATCGGAGCGGCGGCCAAATTCACCTCCTTTCATGACAAAATGAACCCATAAAATTATTTGGTGTGAATTTAAATCAATCTCGAAATATTTCAGTTCTCTCTTCAACCCGAGCAATAGAATTTTCGAACCAATACGACATAACCAATGCGTTACAAGATACCATCGTGGGAATATTCCAAACCGTCGAACCACAAAATATTTCCAAAATAATCGCTACCGTAATAAATTCAGATCCAGTTGACATTAACACGCCTTATAATTTCACAATACCATCTTCTTCGTCGAAAAGCGCAAGCTTTTATGAACTTCGAATAACGAATGCATCGTCTATCAATCCTTGCATCTCTTATGATTTCTTCAACAATAAAATGGTACGTACGAGCGATGAGATGAAATTTTTTCTTTTTTAAAATCATAACAAATAGGTATTACCTGATTTCATAAAAAAAATTTCAAACCATACACTAACACCTCTCAGTATGAAGTGTACAACTCACGAAAATTTGAAAAAATTTGGTTGAAAACTCGCGTAAATAAAAATTTTTAATGGAAAAGCTGAAAAAATAACGTTTTGCCCCATAACTAAGGTTAGGAGAGGGGTAGGGTGACAAAATTTTCACCACGTGGTTTTCAGAGTGTTTATCAGGGTATTTTGACCCAGTCAACTTCAGGGGCCAAAGTTTTGGCTGTGGGAGTTTTTTGTGATGCTCTATAAGTTTGTGAAAAAAAATTATTTTGGCGTGTCGCACCTCGCGCAGTTTCCTTGCAAACATAAATAACCGCTACTTTTGTGCTTACCTATTTACCTACATCTGCCCAGTAAGTTCCTGCCACTAACTGAAATAAAATTTATATGTTTTTAAAACGCAGAACCTATACAGTCCTCGATTTGACGTACAATTATCTGGGGAAATGAGAGTGGATCAAGGATTTTCTAGAGAATTCAATTCGTATATACATTTTAGAGGATGTTCGATTAGTATGATCGGGCAGACGAACTATTTTGATGGCTCCTTTCCTCTTATTGATTTACAATATGTTCACTTAGATACTTCATCTAATGGCGATGCTGTAAGTCTTTCTTACAAAAGTTTTATTTTCATCCATAGGTAAAGAAAACTGCGTAGTTACTTTGAAATAGAAAACTTCCGCTTATTTCGGTTCAAAGAGCCTCACCTCACTAAGATGGCGAAATCAACATCTTTCGAACCACAAACAATAAGATAAATGGGGGAAAAAATCAAAAAATTATAATATTTACACGTTCGTAATACCCATATTCTGGGAAAATTTCAGACAATTTCCCTCCCCTATTCCGGAGATATCATAAACTGTATTGTCGGTATATAAAATGGGATAACTCTTGAAGGGGAAGAGGGGGCGGATGGTCAAAAATTTAGGTGAACTGTTTTTAGGTACCAAGCAACATTTTCAACTCCCTTGGAGCGAATTAGAATCAAAAGCCGATTTCACCATCTTAGTGAGGGAGGCTGTTTTTTGAAATTCTCAATCCGGACATTTTTTCACGATCTTCTTTGATTAAGAATCGTTAATACTGTCGGTACAATGGTACATGTGTCATTTTCAAAAACTTTTTCATCATTTTAGCCTAGTTTCTGGCCAACTTTTAAAGAAAACATGGAACGTATTTCACCATCGATATTACAAACGCTTATGAACCGAAATGAAAACTTTCTGGACGCTTTGGGTGAAATTCACGAACAATCTACCAAGCATATCATTACAAAACATCTTAATTTCTTCGGCCACGAACACCTATACTATTACCCCATCCCAAATGTACCCATTGGATCCCTCAATCTACGAAACATTGTTGTCAGGGGATTGTGCAATTTCCATACGCTCAATTTTACTAGGAAAGCGAAAACTGTAATTTACACTTTGCTAATAAAAGATATTCGAGGAAGTTTGATTTTAGAAGACGTATCAAGAACTCCGACGTCAAGTTTAGAATTGCATTTTTTCGCCGATTTTCTGTCCATATCCGTCATCCAGAAAACCAGTCGTGTAAGCGTCAGAGCGGAAAACTTTTTCTTTCTCGAAACAAGATTCAACACAAGTTTGCCCAAAGTTCAATCAAACATAATAATGGATCAAGTTGAACGCGCTGTTGGATCATCGCTGATGCCATCGATGGAATGTAAGTACCCAACCGATTAATATATTTGTCGCGTCAGGGGCGTATTAACCAATAGGCGGAGTAGGCGACGCCTAGGGCGCAAAAATTTTGGGGGGCGCAGAATTCGGAAAGCCGTACTTTCTATAATATAAATCACGAATAAAAGAAATATATTTTGAAGCTGTGATAAAAAATGTCTCAGATGCAACATGTCCGAAGACCCAAGCAAGAAACTGGGAAATTTCCTGGTATACCCAAATGTTTATTTGCGCCCAATTTTAAATTTCAACCCCTTAATTATTGTGAAAACTACTCACAATAGTTGGCAAACTGAATTGAAAACAGACACAAAAAAACACAAATTTTTATCATGTAAGTAAGTATGTAATATAAAAACACGAAAAATGCGTAAAAATCAGTAAAAAAAAAATTAAAAAGCAGGTGATTTTTACTTCAAATTGATGGAATTTTCCCATAATTTTTTCAAATCTTAGCCCTCGCTTTGCTCGGGCATACAAATCCTAACTTCTATAAAAAAGAAGGGGATTGAGGATTTTGGATCCTTTTCAATGAAAAAATATTGATTTATAAAATTGTAATATTTTAGCTTTTGGATGTTCTTTTTCGAAAATTTTCGCCCTCGCTTCGCTCAGGCTCGATGAATCTACTTATTTTTTTCTTAAAAGGATGGTATGAACCCTCTACTTCTCCATTGTGAGTAAAAAACTTCAAAAAGTGTGGGCAAACCCTTATAGAAAAAAACTTGCAGTTTTACTGCAAGTTTTACCAACTAGTAAATTCGAACAAGTAATACTCAAAGTTTTACTTGGTAGTTTTACAAGTAGTAAACTAGGAGTTTTACAGGTAGTAATACTACTAAAAATTATGAGCAAGTTTTACAACTAGTAATTTCGAACAAGTAATACTGGAAGTTCATGTAGTTTTACTTACAAAGTCTTGATGTCTTGGTTTAGAGGAGCACGCCACTATGTCAGGTTGAAGTTTCAGTGCTGAAAGCAGTTCTCAAGTATGAGGCTGAAATTTTTTTTTTTTTCTATTTCAATGAAATCGGGGAAATCTTTTGCTTATTTTGTTTATTATAATAAATAAAAGATTTTAGGGCACATTCAGAGAATTTTCATTCCTCCCCTCGGGGGCTGGGGCTTCAAAATTCAAAAAATTGGAAAAATGAGAAGTAAAACTTAAAAAATTAAGATTTTGCAATTTTTTGAGTGATGTAAATAAATTTATATTTTTGAGGACATGAAATACGAATTTGGCAATATTTTCTGCTTAGGAATAAAGGGTTGGTGGGAGAAAGGGGTAAAAGAAGAGGGGATGCAACCTTTAAAATTTTGAATTTTGTAATATTGTTTCGAGTTATATGTCGAAATCCATGTTTTAAAGATCGCAGAATCCGAATTTAGAAATATTTTCTGCCTAGAAATGAAGAATTAGGGGTGAGAGGGGGGCGAGACCCTGAAAATTTTCAAATTTTCAATTTTTTTTGAGTTATATGTCGAAATCTATGTTTTCGAGATCGTAGAATCAGAATTTGGCAGTATTTTTTGCCTAGGAATGAAGGGTCGTGGTTGGGGGAGGGGGAGGTGAGTGGGGCCCCTAAAACTTCGAATTTTGTAATTTTTCCGAGTCATTTGAAATCTATGTTTTCGAAAATTGTAGAATACAAATATTTTTTGCTCAGGAATGAAGGGCTCGAGCGAGAGGGGGTGGGGTCTGGGAAAATTTGAAAATTTGATGATATCACTGACGCTTTGGCATTCTATTAGACTTTTTTTTAACAGTTTCAATACAGAAACATTTATTATGTATTGCCAAGACCACGACTAGATGACATTTTGTTAAGGATGAAAAAACATGGAAGAATAATTCATACGATCGTTGATGTGATAATATTCTGTTGTGCAATTTGACATTTTAATTAAAAGGTTCAAGTATGAGATATGTTTCAAGTTGAAAAATAATAATTTTATAAATAACTGGAAACAGTATTTATGCTGAAAAAATTGTTGATTTTTTTCCAACCACTAGTGAACTACAAACAACATTAATTTGAGTTTTACTTGTTGTGCATCTACCAATAAACTGCAAGATTTTAAACAACTCTTAGTTTTTCCTGCAAAACTGCAAGTTTTTTCTCCACTCGCAGTTTTACTTATTGAATAACTACCAGTAAACTACAAGTTTTAGAAAATACTTGTAGTTTTTGTTGTAAAACTGCAAGTTTTTTTCTACTTGCAGTTTTACTTATTGCATTATTACCAGTAAACTACAAGTTTTGGTTGTAAAACTGCAAGTTTTTTTCTACTTGCAGTTTTACTTGTTGTATAACTGCCAGTAAACTGCACGTTTTTAAAAATACTTGTAGTTTTTGTTGTAAAACTGCATGTTTTGGCTGTAGAACTGCAAGTTTTGGATGTAAAACTGCAAGTTTTCAAAAAGACTTGCAGTTTTTTTCTATAAGGGAAATAACCCTATCACTAACTCTCTGCTGCGAAGCGCCCTTTTAGTTCTCAAATTTCCGTTTAACTTTACTGTTTCTCGAATAAATAAAAAAACGTTACATGTGAATTCTGCCAATTTTTTCTACCTCCTCCCCCTCATGTGTACCTTTGAATTATTTCAGCTTTGTCCTTGGAGAAAAAATTGGGGGGGGCGTTCGCTTTTGCCTTCGCCTAGGGCGTGAAAAATTCTTAATACGCCTCTGTGTCGCGTTGAGTTTTACAAATCCTCATCGAAAGTCATATAGTAAGTAGGGTGTGCCGAAAAACCAAAAATTTTGATTTTTGAAAAGTTACCCCCCCCCCCACTCGGCAAAAGTTGTTGGCTGGATAGGCTAGAAAAATAAAATAAAAAATTTCAAAATCGATTCATATCTTCCGATCGCGTAAGAGCCTTCAGTTTTTCAAAAATTTAAATTTCAAAAATTTCGAAAAAATTTAAAATTGACTAAAATTAATTTTAGAGCTTCTATAGTGACTATCTGGACCGAAAATTACGTTTTTTAAAAAAAAAAATCAGTGTTTTATAACTTTTTTTCAACTTTTTTTATAAGGTGAAAAAATATGAGTTTAAAAAAACTATTACATATAACATGGATTTTTTCTAAAAAGTTGTAATTTTTGTTTCAAATAAGCCCTAAATAAGCTCTAAAATTAATTTTAATAAATTTTGATTTTTTTGGAAATTTTTAAAAATTTTTGAAAATGTTGAATTTTTGACAATTTCTGAAGAATTGAAATGCGCGATCGGAGGATATGAATCGATTTTGAAAATTTTCATTTTATTTTTCTAGCCTATCCAGCCAACAACTTTTGGTGGAGGTAACTTTTCAAAAATCAAAATTTTTGGTTTTTCGGTCCTCCCTAATAATCAAGTCTCAATCCTACAAAAAAAAACTTCGACCGGATATTCCTAATAGAATTGATTCTATAATTGATTCTTGTTAGTCCAGTCATTTTAGGAATTGACCCCAAAAAATTAAATCCTGATTTTTTTTCGCGTTTTACGTTTGTAATGGTCCACTACACAACATACTAAATTGGCCACCCCTCAACCCTCCGCTACCTCCAGGGGATGGATAAATGTCTGCTGAAAACCGGTTTTTCGTGAATATCTCCTCAAATAGGCCACAAAATTGAAAAATAATTATGAACAATCTTGTTTTACGTGTAATTTTCTATCAGTAGGGTTTTTTTGTTTTTTCAAAAACACTCACTTCCTTGACCAAAAATTAAGGGTAAAAAACACCTATTTTTCAACAATTTACTGCATTTTTGGAAAAAATCTAAAGTTTTGTGAATATCTCCGCAAATAAACCTCGAAATGAAAAAATGGTTATGAACAATCATGTTCTACGTGTAATTTCCCATCAGACAGGTTCGTTTCTTTTCGAAAACACACACTTCTTTGCCCAAAAATTAGGGGTGGAAAACGCCTATTTTTCGAATATTTACTGTATTTTTGGAAATGATGAAAACACGAAGTTGAAAGTACCAAAAATTGTACCAGTGAAGAGTAATTTTTTTTATACATGCTGGTAGAGTATTCCAAAAAAAGTCACCGCAAGAATTTCAACCCCTACCGTTAATTGAGGGGCTTGGTTCCAAAACTCACTTTTGCCAAAAAGGTACTTTTTGAGACAAAAGTGAGTTTTGACACCAGTGTCACTTTTCTTACGTCTATTATAGCAAAGTCGAAGCGTTAACATGAAAATGGAGATTGTAGAGTCATGAAGCTTTAAAAACGGAACCCAAATCCGCAAAGAAAACGTAGTAAATTTTCGTGGCAAAAGTGAGTTTTGGAACCAAGCCCCTCAATTATAAGGGAGGATATTGCAGTATTCAGTAACTTCCCTTATAATTAAAGGTAGGTGTTGAAATTCTTGCGGTGACTTTTTTTGAAATACTCTACCAGCATGTATAAAAAAAAATTACTCTTCACTGGTATAATTTTTGATTGTTCATAACTATTTTTCAATTTTGAGGCTTATTTGAGGAGATATTCACGAAAACCCGGTTTTCAGCAGACATTTATCCCTCCCCTGGGGGTAGCGGAGGGTTGTGGGGTGTCCATTTTAGTATGTTGTGTAGTGGACCATTACAAACGTAAAACGCGAGAAAAAAATTAGAATTTAATTTTTGGGGGTTTGGTACATTTTTTCTCTTATATGACTGGACTATATTCTGGACACTAAAATAAAGAAATTAAGCTCGTATGCCCTTTTTTCCCTTCCCCCTTTCCCCAGGGGCCAACCCCCAACATTTAAAACGCGTGCATCGCCATATCTATGGCTTGTAATGAAAAAAATTTTAAGCAAAAGGTGTTCCTCACCACCTAATGTATATTTTCGTTTCTTATCGAATTCCATTTTGGAGCAACTCTTGGCTCCTAAATTCGGAAATAAAACATGCTTTGAAACACTTTCAAACGTTTTCTTCATTTTCAACGAAAAGTTTCGGATATACAGAAAAATATGTTACTACAAAAAGTATTCAAAATTGAATTTCCTTTTCAATAAGCTATATCGCGACCATTTTCATCAACTTTTTCTGACAGGGTAGACTTCTCCCCCCCTCCCCTTCTGAAAAGTTTGACCTACGAAAAAAAATTTGAACGATTTTCATTCTTAGATATCTAATGTACAATTTCCTTCATTATAGAAATTCATATTGGAACAAATTTTGTCCATGGGTTCTACTTTGGTGATAACGAGGGAAGGGGGAGAGGTACGAAAAGTTGATGAAAATGGTCGCGATATAGCTTATTGAAAAGGAAATTCAATTTTGAATACTTTTTGTAGTTACAAATTTTTCCGTATCTCTGAAAATTTTCGTTAAAAATGAAGATAACGCGATTTTGAAGTTTTTTCGAAACACTGTTTTATTTTCAAATTTGAGGGGCAAGAGTGTTCCAAAATGGAATTTGATGAGAAATGAAAATGTACATTGGGTGCTGAGGAATGACTTTCAATAGAAATTTTTTTCATTACGACCCATAGATAAAGCAGTACAAGTGTTTAAAACGTTGGTGGTGAACTAAGGGTAAGGGGGAAGGGGAAAGAGGGCATACGAGCTTTATTTCTTTCTTTAGTGTCCAAAACAAGAATCAATCATAAAATCAATTTTAACAGGAATAGCTCGTGGAGGTACGATTAAGAATTGAGAATTGACTAACACTACTAACAGTATAACATAAAGCAAATTAAAATGAACCTTTCATACCTTTTTGGACAAAAATATTTTAAGCCAAAACATGAAGGCAACTACATACAGTAGATAGTAATTCCGGACAGAGAAATCATAATTGTGCGATTTTGACTGAAAAAGACCTAATGGCAAAGGCTAGGCAGGATTCTCCAAAGAAACGAGCCAGACATGAAGGCAACTACATACAGTAGTAATTCAAGACAGAAAAATCATAATATTTTGAGATTTTGACCGCAGACCAAAAATGCTCAGAAAAATGTGGAATGATTTTTTTGGGACAAAAATCCATTCTAATGATCATCTCGACCTCAAAAACGAAAAAAAAACATACGATTAATTTTGCGATTAAAATTCATCCCAAATTAATCGCAGCTCAAAAACGCTCCGAATACTCGTGGGATGATTTTTTTAGGATGAAAATTCATTCCAATGATCATCCTGACCTTTTTTTTTTTTTTTCAAAAACCCGGAATTATGCAACTTCAGGCGACTCATCTTGCAAACATAAGTACTTACTTAGGTACCTACCTAAATTCAGATATATGAATAATTTATAATTTCTATGATTTTTAAAAACAGATCAGAAATCAAATAGGTGGAGCTCTTGCCCAAATGAGTGTGAAATTGAAAACTCACTCAGACAAATTTTAATCGAAACACAATTCAATTCAGACAACAAGGGTTCTACGAGAAAATCGGCGTATTTTGGTAAGTTCGTAGTGCAGTTTTTCTAAAAAACTAAGAATTTTCTCCAGAATAATTATTCAATAACGCTTCGAATGTTTCAGAGCTGGCAACAGCGACGATCCCGCATATGAACACCGCAGCCGAATATGACATTACAAACACCTTGAAAGATACCATACTTGGATTATTTCGAAATTTTCGCAGAAGAAATGTACCCCAACTAATCAAACAAATGAACAGTTTCAGCCATAAAACCAAACACACAAGTTTTCCCGATTTTCGAATTAAAAGTGGGTACTTGGAGAGAACGCGCATCTGGTTTGGGTTCCATAATAATACAATGGTACGTAATACGTATAGATTAATGCGCTTTACTTGGAATGGAGAAATCAGGATGGTTCAAGATTTGTGATTTCCGAACCTGTCATTTGTTTTATCGTTTGAAAAATAGGCAATAATTTTGTTTTTAATTATCAGAAATAAAAAATAAAAATTTTTTCTGTGAAAATTTTGTACGTCAGTGCAGCCAGTTGCTAATTGTGATATTCTGATATTATGAACTCGAATCCATTATTTTTTCGTCAAGTAATTTTTTTATTTCTGATGATTGAAAACAAAATTATTGTGTATTTTTCAAACGATAAAGAAATTAATTCGAGGACAACGAAAACTCCATAGTGCAGCATGCCACGATTTATAACAGGCTGCACTGACATACAAAATTTTCGAAATATACTTTTAGTGATTGAAAAAAAAATACATAATATTTTCAGGCGAAAAAATAAATCAATTCAAAGTCGATATAAATTCCTTATTTTGGAATATTATGATTTGCTGTTGGCTGCAGTGGTTTATAAAATTTTCAATTTTTTTTCAAAATTCACTTTCAGTGGTTGGAAAAAATTTTTATTTACATACTCGATGAAAAAAAAAATCATTCCAGCTTAGTGATAATTTCATATTATTGAAATATTGCAATCTGCAACTTTTCAACCCCCTGGTAGAAGTCAGAGTTTTGATCGGAGAAGGATGACGATGGTTTAGGGAGATGTAGAAACTCAAATCGCATCTTTCAACTCCTACGAAGGCATCTCACACAATTTTGATTGGCTATACAACGCAAAAAACAGCGCTTTTTTCAAAAGGATGTGCACTTTGAGCATCTCCTGGTCCCCTCCCCTTGCCTCTCGGGGGCTCAACTTTTTTGTTGTGAAGTCTCCCACTCAAAGTAAACCACCCCACCAAATTTGGTCAAAATCCAACATATATTTTTTTTTAGATCCACCCTAATATACAGTACTATGCATCGATAGTAAATAATATTCTATGCTTTACCGCAGCAAATAAGTGCTCATTTAGTTATGCATTTAACCGGAAGTGTAAAAGTAGAAGGCAAATGCAGTTTCGAATCGACGATGCAATTCGATGAATGTTCAATAACCGTAGTAGAACCGAAAAGTTTTTTGAAATTCCCCACTGTCGATTTTCAGTATAAGAGTGAGAGTATCACGCTTGGAGGAGAAGCAGTAAGTTTAAGGGAGCGGCTCCACCTATCCGGTGCGGTAAAGTGCAGTGAGATGCGTCATGTCACAATGCGATTTTTTTCCGCAATAAATTTTTATACTAATACAGTAATTTCAAGTCCTAACATCAAAAAAATTCGTAGAAAACTGAAAAAAATCGTAATTTTCAACCATCTCTAAAATGACTTAAAAATAGGAATTTTCAAAAAAGTTTCGTTTCATTTCTATAGGAAATGTAATGTAGCAAAAATGTTTACTCTTGACATTTTTTGATTACACCTTTGGGAAACTGATTTTGAGGGTGGTTTTTACTCATTGTGGATGGTGCCGGGCACTTGCGGGTTGAAAGTCTTGCTATGTTGTTCAGGAAGCCATTCCATAAAAATAATGTGAAATTCAGCTTTCTAAGAATTTTTTTCAGGTTCAGATTTGAAATTACTGTATTAGTATAAAATTTTGTTGCGGAAAAAAATCGCGTCGTGATGCATCGCACCCTACCGCATCGTATAGATGGAGCCACTCCCTAAAAGACATTTATTGTAATAAAATAACAAAAAGATTCTATACCAGCGTAAAACATTTATAAATTACAGCACCGCTTCCCCAGTATTTGCGGCTCGGCGGAACAGGTGAAAAAAGAGATCAAGTCAACGATGATGAGTGAAATGATCGAAGGGAAATTTTGGAGCAACCTGATGGAGTGTTTTGATCATAACCCAGCGAAGGATATCTCACAATACCCTTATTTTTTGAGTCGCAAGCAAGAATACTACTATCTAATTCCAGAAGTTCCTTTCGCCTCGTTTCGTTTGAGAAATATTACCGTTACTGGATTATGGGATTTTTACTCACTTTGTTTCACCGATGAACCTGAAGTACTGACATTAACGATGAAGAATATTCGAGGCAATATGACTTTGGATGAAATTGCAACTGGTTCGAGCTTAGAATTGAATTTCTTCGTGGATTCCCTGTCCATAGGCGTCACCTGGAACACAAATCAAATGAATGTAGAGGCACGAAACTATTCAGTTTTTTACACAAAAACTAACATGAAGTTGAGTGAACTCCATTCGCTGCCAATTATCGAACATATTGAATCAGCTATCGCTTCGTCAATTGAGCCATCGATGACATGTAAGTACATATTTGCAGTACAAAATTTATCAACGTAATTACGTCGGTATGCCGTAACTGATAACAATTTCGTTGAGCAAATTTCATTTTCAGGGTAAGTATGTTTCACAGAACCTAATAATAAAACGATGATTTTGCTGAGCTTGCTATTAAAAACTGAATGGAAAATGTTGAGATGCTGTGTTTACAATTCAAAAAGATACAGTTGAAATTTTATTCCTCAACTCGACCGTTACCTTTCCCTGTCAAATTACCCATCAAATCAGACTACAAAAAATTTTGAAAACTAAAAAAAAATTAATTCGAAAATATCTGGTCAAAAAAGTAGATGTTTACACCAGCAGTGTATGTGTTTCTATTTCTACCTACCCAAAAAAAGAAAAATTTATTATTATATTTACTCAATTGTCAATTTATTTTTATTTTTCAATGATTACACAAGTCAACGCGATTTTTGTGTTTGGGTTCCGATTGCGAAATTTGGGTTGCTTTTATGTATCTAATGAAGGGAAAAAAATTTTTTTGTCTAAAGTTTGCTTTGGGGGGTGGGAAAGCCAAAAATGTTATTTTTCACAAACAATACACACGAATTTGAGAAAATTTTGAAAAAAATTTGAAAACATTTTTTTTTTGATTCAACCTTATAGAAAATTTTACGCTGAATCGAATGCCGCAAACCACAGACCTCTATCTCTTTTTAAAAAAAGGTTACGGTTTAAATTATGTGAAAAAATCGCATTTTTTTCGCCTTGCTCACCGAAAAGTGAGATTTCTGAAAAATCAAGCGTTCTACGACCATAATGACCATGACAAAAGTTGTAGAGAATTAAATTTCCTATCGGATAAGTGCATTCAGATTTTTCAGGGAGGCGTAGTTTTCGAAATATTCTCGAGTGAGATTGAACATTAGTTGAGGCAATTGAGAAAAAAATGGAAATGAAGCAATTTTTGGCTGTTAAAAGTGTTACAGCGAAAAATTGTGAGAGGTCATGGTAACTTCTAAAGGTTAGTCGCCTTCCACAATTTTTCACTGTAACACTTTTGACGGCAAAAAATTGCTTAATTTCTCTTTTTTTCTCAATTGCCTCAACTAATGTTCAACTTTACTCGAGAATATCTCGAAAACTACGCCTCCCGGAAAAATCTGAATGCACGTATCCGATAGAAAATTTATTTCTCTACAACTTTTGTCATGGTCATTATGGTCGTAGAACGCTTAGATTTTTCAGAATTCTCACTTTTTGGTGAGCAAGGCGAAAAAAAATGCGATTTTTTCACATAATTTAGGAAAGTTTTAACCGTAACTATTTTTTAAAAGGAGATAGAGGTCTGCGGTTTGCGGAATTCGATTCAGTGTAAAATTTTCTATAAGGTGGAATCAAAAAAAAAATGTTTTCAAATTTTTTTCAAAATTTTCTCAAATTCGTGTGTACTTATTGTTTTTGAAAAATCACATTTTTGGCCCCCCATCCCCCCCCCCCCCCCAAGCAAACTTTGGAAGCCACGAATGAACATATCGGTGTATTTTGATGTCTAGAACCAGAATTTGGCCAAGAGAACTAAAACACAGAACTTTTTTTTTTGTTGACTTGTTACCTATTTTTAAAAAATTACTTCATTAAATTTTATCCAAAAAGTCGAGTAAAATTAGTATTCTTGAAAAAAGAATCAAGAAATGATCTCAGTATAGATATACTTCAGCAAAAAAATCATCAACGATAATTCTCCACCATTCCTTTGATTGTGGATAAAAAACATTTACAATCACCTACATACTTTATTTTTACAAAATGGTCAAAAGAGAGGGAGAGGACAGATAATTATGGAAAGTGATCATAGATGATTTTTAGACAAGGTATCCACACTAAGTATAAGGTCATATTGAAAAATAGTTTTCAAATAAACCATCTTTCCTCGACTTTTTGAAGCAAGTTCTGCCTAGAAAAACACGAAAAAGTGATTTTTTCGAAATACTTACTCCTGAGAAATGGAGTAGGGGACACGATTCGTGTAGTGCACTTTTTTAAGCAAAAATTTCAGTGGGAAAAAATTTCAAAAAATCTAAAAAAAATGAGAAAAAATTTAATGACGTTGAAAAATAATTAAAGAATTACCTATCGAGGAAAAATTTTCGAGAAAAAAATTCAGAGTATGAAAACAGTTGAGAAAATATTTTGGAGTTGAAAAAAATTTGAAAAACTATGAACGTAATAAAATTGACGATAATTTATGTTTGGAAAAACAATTGCTGCGTGACAAGGGTGCCGAGATCCTCAAAGCTTTTGAAGACTTACCACAAATTTTCTCTCGTCCCCATATTCGTGACCCTCCACTTTTTTACGTGACTTTCAATAAATACAAAAAAATCTGTCGTTTTACCTCGTTTTAGTCCTGTTCCCATTAAATCAGTAGAACGAATTTACCCTATGCAATCAGTGAAATTCAATTCACTGGTTCATATTTAGGGAGTAATCAGATTTTAAAGGCAGCTGAGCAGAGAGACAGAGATTACTCAGTGAGTAAGAGTTCTTCCAAATATTTTTGAAAAAATTCAACGATCAATACTATAATTTACTTTTGTAATTTTTCACTGAATCACCCTTCGAATAATTGATTTAGATTTTTTGCTCTATTACACAATAGTTCAAAGAACAATCAGAGTGAGTCCCTTTTCCAGCAAAAGTGAAATGGAAAAATCATTCAGGAGATTGTTGATGGAAAACTCATTCCAATCCGCCGAGGAAAATATAAAACAATTACATAATACGTGCATTCCGATTGCATTCCATGACAACAATTCGTCGACAAAATTACCTCACAGCATCACGATTAATAATAATAATATATGTAACAATAATCAGCAATACCATTTGTCATTCCCGAACCTCACGATTATTCAGTTTATATCAGGAAATCAATCTCATCCGGAGCAAATCCAATGCTCGTTATTGGGCAATTCCATGGTAAATTACTCAACGATCGCGATACTTATAAAATCAGAAGATGATATAAAAATTAAATTATTTTTCTTTTTTTTGTTTGCCGAACAGTTCAACCATCTAATAAACGTCGTTCCTCCCGGAAAACTATTTCGAAACAACGATAAAGCCAAATCAATAGATGCCAGTTTTCATTTCAATGTACCATTCTTGAATGTATCCGTGATCAAACAAAACAATTCAAAAGAAAACAATTCGTGTGAATTCCAAATCAGCAACAATCAGGATATAGAAGTACATAATTATAACATCTTAAAGGGGGAAAATGGCATTATCGACAGAGAAAATGAATTCCTTTCAATTTCAGATCCATTCATCTCCTGCGGAAAGTAATTCAACTGAATCAGATACTGAACGAATCGAAATAAAAAATAAAATCGACAAGACATTGATGTCGATGACGAAAGAACGCATCGTCCGGACTGTCAAATCCATAGCTTGTTCATCGTTCGACGTTTGTGCGCAATATGCGAGAATAATCGACGAATTTTTCCAACGTTTCGTGGATAAAGTACTGAAAAAAAGCTCGCTTCGAAGAAATACAACGTAGTACTTACTATCAAAAATCATTCAAATTTTAATTATCAGTAAAAAATTTGAATTTTTGGAATAAAAATTAGTTCTTTGATTTTTTTTCATTTTGCGACGAAAGTGTGAAAGTTTTGAAAATTAGAAAAACTCACAACCTCTCACCCCCTTCACTGCAATTTTCTGCTTTCTTTTTGACAGTTTTTCTAGCAAAAGACTTGCGTCACTAATACAACACTAGCATGGGTAAAAAATACTCGCATCACACTAGCATAGGTCAGACTAGCTTCATGTCTGCTAGCAGAGAGCTAGCTTTTTGCTAGTACAATTTTCTAACAATACGTTAAGGTTATACTTACTAGCTAAATACTAGCATGCGTTAGACTATGCTATGTACTAGCTAATTTCTAGTATTTTACCAAGGATGAAAAGCCGTAAAATAAAACTCCTGCTTTTGGCTTTCGGCTGAAAATTAAAAAAAAAGCTTTCGGATTCAGCTTTTAGCTTTTTGATTCATACAGCTAGCTTTTGGCTAGTTTTCAGCTTTCTCGCGCTTCAGCTTTTGGCTATATTTCATCAAACTTTCGGTTTAAAACTTTTGATTTACAACACCATTCACGACACAATGATAAAAATCATCGTCCATGTCTGACTGTCTGTACTATTTTCGCCAAATTTTAATTTTTTCAGGTTTCTATTTTTCTTCAAAATTTTACTTAAAATTTCATCCTCAAATTTTTTTAGCTCCAAGATTTTCTTCAATTTTTTCAATTTTCATTTCCCAAGATTTTGTCTACTCTAAAAATTTTTTCATTTACTGATGTGGTGATGTGTAACTCAACTATCAATTGTAAAATTCCATTATTTGATTTTAAAATTTTTAAAAAATTGACATTCTCTCGATTTTTTTTCACCATGAGTTTATAAAAAATTTTCAGACATAAATTTTTCCTAAAATTTTTTATTCTTAAAATTTTAGTGCATGAAATAATTTCAGAAAAAAATTTGAACTGAAAAAATTAGAATTTTGAGAAAAATATCAAGACCTGCAAAAATTTAAATTTCAAGAAAAAAATTTGAGAGCTGAAAAAAGTTTGAGAAAAGATTAAATACTCGTATTGAGAGAAAATGTCTCAAGAGTTGGAAAATATGTATTTTTGGAAAAAAATACTAGAGTTGGAAAATTTTTAGACCTGAAAAAAACATGGGAGAGAAATTTCAGAGTTGATAAAAAATTCCAATATAAATGAAAAAATGTTTAAAGTTGGAAAATATTTTGGAGAAAAAGAAATTAAGAGTTGAAAATATTCTGAGAATCGAGAAAAAATTTTTCTAGTTGAAAAATGTTTGATGTCGATTTCAAATTTTCGAATAAAACGCTGAAAAATAAAAATGTAGGTAAGAAAAAGTTTTCGGCTTGCTTTTAGTTCGCAATTTCTAAAAATTTTGAACTTTCGGCTTTTGGTTTATCACCTAAAATTGGTCGACTTTCAGCTTAAAGCTTTTAGCTATAACTAATGATGGCGTTTTGCTAGAATAGTTTTCTAACAAAAAGTTTCAGTAGCCAAATACAAACATCATTAATTTCTCCCACTAGGAAGTACATACTTTGAGACTGCAGTTTATGACCATTGTATTTTTCTACCTGGGTGAAAACTACAGTATTTAAAAAGTCATACCCCCATGAGCAAAAAGTGGACGATCTGACATTCAATTGTATGTAAATTACTACCGGAAATGAACACATTCATGTGATAATCTGCTTCGTACATAATAAAGAGATATACCAATTCAGAGATAAACTATCAAATTTCGGTTTTGAAATCAAACCATCTAACACTGATCAATGATCATAATCGCAACCAACGAATCTATATCCAGTCCATTAAATTATATTGAAACAAAATTAAGAAATGTTACAAATAATACGAGCCTTTAATTACCTACTTTTTTTTTGATCGAGTTCAGACTAAAATCTTCCGATACTATATTTACCGAAGATAATTCATCATAAACCATTCTACGTTCGTACGTGTTCCTAATTCAAAATGTATGATTGTTTTCAAATCGTGTAGGTAATCTTACGGAAAAATTTCAGGGAATATCTCGTTGATGTGAATTTCACAATGCAATGCTACAAATTGATTTTAATTCTTTCCAAAGGTACGTGGAATAAGAATTCACACAACTTTCGCAATTTCGATAAACATTTCATTTAAGTATGAAATGTTTTGAAAATATTACTTTTAAATTTCATGACAAAATGAAACCATAAAATTATTTGGTGTAAATTTAAATCAATCTCAAAATATTTCAGTTCTCTCTTCAACCCGAGCAATAGAATTTTCGAACCAATACGACATGACCAATGCGTTACAAGATACCATCGTGGGAATATTCCAAACCGTCGAACCACAAAATATTTCCAAATTAATCGCTACCGTGATAAATTTATATCCAATTGCCATTAAAACGCCGTATAAT
This sequence comes from Pseudococcus viburni, assembly GCA_033439095.1. Lineage (NCBI taxonomy): Eukaryota > Metazoa > Arthropoda > Insecta > Hemiptera > Pseudococcidae > Pseudococcus > Pseudococcus viburni. The sequence goes on from JAVBJF010000218.1 coordinate 133,418, forward strand.
TTCACAATAACTGCTTCTAATACGCGAAGCGCAACGTTTTTAAAACTTCGAATAACCAATGCATCGTCTATCAATCCCTGCATCTCTTATGATTTCTTCAACAATAAAATGGTAAGTACGAGCGATGAAACGAAATTTTTTCCATTTTAAAATCATAACAAATATTACCGAATTTCATTGAGTTTTTTATTAGGTATTATTATTATTTTAATCTTAAAGAATGTTGGGTGCAAAATTGAAGTGCATGAATCAACTTTTTCTTGAAATATTGTACATACAAAGGATCTGGCCGGATAAGATGTGATTTTGACCCCCCTACGATTTTCAATCTAAGCTACTCGAATTGTGGCTCTTGATGTAAAAAAATTTCAAACAATTTGTTTGACTTCCCCCTCTTTTTTAGAGCTGTGGCCATTTTATTGCATTACTTTCAAGAATTTTTTAATTTTGGCGGGAATGAAAGAAATTTTTTGTTCTTTGGCATAAAGTTACATCTCGTAGAGATGTACTTATTTATGGTCATTTCTTCATCAATTTTGGTGAACTTCTTAATGAGGTTTTAGCCATCTGAAATTTTTAACAGTAAGAAGAGCCGATTTCAATGTCGCAAGGGTATCAAAAAAATCGTTAAAAAAATAGGCAAGGGTGAAAAAAAAAACTCCCTATTAATTTTATAACAAGAATGGAAAAAGTTAAATTCATTATTTTTATTACGAACAAAATGTAAAAAATTTCCAAAAATGAGCTAAAAACATGTTTTTTAAAAAGTCAAATCACTTATTTTTTCAAAATTTTCTTCAGTATTTATGTACGATGTACTACTCTTTCAAATTTTAGTCCAATTTAGTCCTTAAAAAACAGAAAAATTAAAAAAAAAATCCGCAACGCACTGTGGCGATTTTTATTACTGCATGAAATGAAGTAGGCAGTGTTATCAACATTTTTTATGCGAAAAAAACTGTTTGTTCGGCGCACCGCAACAGTTGTACATAGAACCAGTATGTCATCTTAGGCGATTTTCTCTCAATCCACTTGGATTTATGATATCCACACTTACTACAAAACTTAGACCCCCTCTAAACTTTGTTCTAGCATGAAGTCTTTCTTTGGAATTACAGATTTTTACAAATTTTTCCGAAGTTGAAAAGTTTAACCCCTACTGTAGAGGAAAAATTACAACTTTGAGAATATTTGAGCCGGTCATGTTTATAGGAAATTAATGTAGAACAATTTTTATTTCACGACTTTTTCCTCTCCGACCCTTCATTTCAGCACTACAGCTGAAAGCTGCATACACGCTAGGGTCATTGACCTCATGCGGGGGTGGTGTACAAGTTGCAGGGGTGAACCTTTTGACAGCATATTTTTGAGCCTATTTTAGCTTGAAGTAACAGTTGAAAGGGCTGATTTTTTCAAATTTTTTGAATGTTGAAAAGTTTAACCCCCACTGTAAGTGGAATGCCACCATTTTGGGAACAACTGAACTGGTCAAGTTTGTAGGAAATTTCACGTAGAATATTTTTTATCTCACCACCTTTTGCTCTCCGATCCTTCCTTCCGGTACTACAGTCCAAAAACATATATCCGCAAAGGTTATTGACGTCTTGCGGGGGTAGTCGGCAAGTTGCGGAGTGCACAAATTAGGAGTATGTTATGTTTGGCAGGCGATTCTGAACAAATATTGTGAAATTCAACTTTCGCCTAATTCTTGAGAGGTTCGCGTGAAATTTTTTTATAATTTCTGGGCTATGAATGCTATGATGATGGAATAATCATTTACCAAGAGAAGTGGATGGGATGTAATACGCCAAAATATATATATATATATGGACCAACATAACCTCGACGTCACCTTTTATAAACAGTACCTTTTCGTCACCACCTTTAAATATGCTTCTGTTGGTTTCTACACATCGTATTTAAAACCAGCATAGTTTTTATAGTATTATAACGTCTTTGCTGCATTCAATTCAAATGAATATGCAGGTGGCCTAAATCAATGATCGATAGTAGAACAAAGGATTTTAAAATTTATATATAGTAGGTATATACATAGCCTCTACGTCACCACAAAAAAAAGATCGCGACCTCATGTGCATTGTGAAAAAAACAGTTTTAAGCCAGTATACACAGGGAGACGTCTGCGTAACCACCAGACGCCTCTGTCACCTTCGTTTTGGGTTAAAAAGAGTAGTTTTAACTTGATATACACAGGGAAACGCCTTCGTCACCGGCAAAACGCCTTCGTCGCCGATTTCGGTGACGGAAAGGATACTTGCCTATATAAACGGTGACGAAGAGGTACTGTTGGCATATATAGGTAGTAATATCCGTACATGTCAGCCACCTTGTGGGTTAATTCTACATACAAAGTGAGCCACCGTACTTCTCAGCCATGGCTGAGATTGAATGGGTTAATTCTACATACAAAGTGAGCCACCTATTTTCAAAACTTCCACCAGAGTGCGCACCACTTAGAAATTGAGTCGCGAGGATGAACGTAGGCTCATTTTTTAAGTGGTGATGAGTAGAATAAGGAAAACAGGTCGAAATTTTTTTACCTGTACCAAATTTGGTTATGCACAATGTTAAATTTACCCCATCATTTTTTTGTCATTTTATCAACTTGAACAAAAATTTTTGACACCAAAAATTCTAATTTAAGCCAGGCTTTTTTGTAATACAAAAACTTTTCCAAAATTTGCAATGGCTTGGAAAATTTTGCAATTTTTTTTCAAAAATTTTGTTGCAGGAGTCTCATTTTTTTGCCAAGGTGGATTTTGTGTAGCTAAGCAAGAATCTGCAATTAGAATTTTGATAAGTCAATTAGTAACAATTTTAGAAAATTTTGAAAATTTTGAAAATTTTCAAGAAATTTTGAGTATATATAGAAAGTGGCTGACAACCTACGGTCGCGTGCAAATATATATATATAGGCATGTTGCAGCGTTGCGAGACCCGTTTTGGATATCACGCTATCCTTATTAGGCCCGATTTTACCTTGCGAGGCCCGAAATCGGGTCTCGCAACGTCATGCCATATAAAGTGGTTTTTCATGATGTATGCATACTCAGGAGTCTGTAGGCAGAGGGTCTCGCAAGGTCGTTTGTATATCTTTATATACAAATTACCTCGCCTCTCTGCACACAGCAAAACTTAAAAACTTTAACCATGCGCCATTCTTAGGCATAAAGAGATAGAAATATGACGCTAGCACCATTAGACTCGCCTCATTTTCTACTATTTTTTTGGTTACACACATTGGCATTTTTACCTGACCCTTTATTTATGCCTATTTTTAAAGTATTGGGCCTCACAGTGTCTGTATGATCTCTTTTTGCAAAGCGGGTCTCGCAAGGTTAGTATGATCCATATATATATAATTGCCCGCGACCGTAGGTTGTGAGCCAAATTCTATATATATTCGAAAAATTTTAAAATTTTTCAAAATTTTCAACCTTTTCTCATTTTTTTCCTAGTTGACCAATCAAAATTCTGATTGTAGATTCGTTCTCAACTACACAAAATCCACCTCAGCAAAAAAAATGAGACTCCTACAACAAAATTTTTGAAAAAAAATTGCAAAATTTTCTAAACTATTGCAAATTTTGGAAAAGTTTTTCTGTTACAAAAAAGCCTAGGTTAAATAAAAATTTTTGGTGTCAAAAATTTTTGTTCAAGTTGATAAAATGACAAAAAAAATATGGGCTAAATTTAACACTGTGCATAACCAAATTTGATACAGGTAAAAAAATTCCGACCAGTGCACCTCATTCTACTCATCACCAATTAAAAAATGGGCCTGTGTTCATCCTCACGACTCAATTTCTAAGTGGTGCGCACTCTGGTGGAAGTTTTGAAAATAGGTGGCTCACTTTGTATGTAGAATTAACCCATTCAATCTCAGCCATGGCTGAGAAGTACGGTGGCTCACTTTGTATGTAGAATTAACCCACAAAGTGGCTCACATGTACGGATATTACTACCTATATATATATATATATATTTGCTTTTTTCAGCACATGTCGACCAAATTTTTTTATATACTCAAAATTTTTTAAAAATTTGTTATTTTTTTAATTGTTTCTAATTCCTTTGCTAATTGACTAATCAAAATTCTGGTTGTAGATTCGTTCTCAGCTATAAAAAATTCATATTGTCAAAAAAAATGGGGCTCCTACAAAACAATTTTTGAAAAAAAAATTGTAAAATCCACAGAGCCATTACAAATTTTAGTAAAGTGATCACGTTACAAAATAGCCTGACTTTAATAAAAATTTTTGGTACCAAAAATATTTGTTCATGTAAATAAAATAGTTGAAAACTCATGGATCAAATTTGACACCATGCATAATCAAATGTGGCATAGGTACAAAAATTCCCACCAGTACCCTTCATTCTACACATGGCCAATTAGATTTAGGTCCTGCGTTCATCCTCGCGATCTTTTTTCTAAGAGGGTCGCGCTCTGGTGGAAGTTTTTGAAAACAGGTGGTCGACTTGGTATGTAGAATTAACTCAGGAAATCTCGACCATGGTCCACATGTGAGGTGGTCGACTTTGTATGTAAAAATAACCCATATATTGGTCGAGATGTGTGGAGATGCCTACCTATATATATATATATATGGATCATACTAACCTTGCGAGACCCGTTTTGCAAAAGGAGATAATACAGGCACTGTGAGGCCCGAAACTTTAAAAATCGGCATAAATTAAGGGTCGGGTAATACCGCCGATGTGTGGAGCGGAAAAAATAATAGAAAATGAGCCGAATTTCACTGTGCAAGCGCCATCCCTTTAGCTTGATTCGTATTTGAATGGCGCATGGTTGAAGTTTCCAAATGTTGCTGTGTGCAGAGAGGCGAGGTAAATTATATACAAAGATATACAAACGACCTTGCGAGACCCTCTGCCTACAGACTCCTGAGTATGCATACATCATGAAAAACCACTTTATATGGCATGACGTTGCGAGACCCGATTTCGGGCCTCGCAAGGTAAAAACGGGCCTAATAAGGATAGAGAGATATCCAAAACGGGTCTCGTAAGGCTGCAGCATGCCTGTATATATATATATATATATATAGGTAGGCATATCCACACATGTCGCCCCACATATGGGTTATTCTTACATACCAAGTCGACCACTGTACATCTGGACCATGGTCGACATGTCATGGGTTAATTCTACATACTAAGTCGACCACCTGTTTTCACAAACTTCCACCAGAGCGCGGACCCCCAAGAAATCAAGTCGCGAGGATGAACGCCAGGGCTAAAATTAATTTGGAACAAGTAGAATGAGGAGTGCTGGTCGGAATTTTTGCAGCTACACCCAATCTGAGTATGCACAGTATCAAATTTGACCCGCAATTTTTTATCTATTTTATTTACGAAAATGAAAATTTTTGGCACCAAAAATTTTTATTCAAGTCAAACTATTTTTTAACAGGGGCACTTTTCAAAAATTTGTGATGACTGATTGAGTTTTGCAATTTTTTTTTCAAAAATTGCTCTGGATAAGCCCCAATTATTTTTGTCATGATAGATTTTGCATAGCTGAGAACAAATCTGCTATTGGAATTTTGATTGGTCAATTAGCAAAGGAATTAAAAACAATTGAAAAAATTAAAAATTTTAAAAAAATTTGGTCGACATGTGCCGAAAAAAGCAAATATATATATAGGTAGTAATATCCGTACATGTGAGCCACTTTGTGGGTTATTTCTACATACAAAGTGAGCCACCGTACTTCTCAGCCATGGCTGAGATTGAATGGGTTAATTCTACATACAAAGTGAGCCACCTATTTTCAAAACTTCCACCAGAGTGCGCACCACTTAGAAATTGAGTCGCGAGGATGAACGTAGGCTCATTTTTTAAGTGGTGATGAGTAGAATAAGGAAAACAGGTCGACATTTTTTTACCTGTACCAAATTTGGTTATGCACAATGTTAAATTTACCCCATCATTTTTTTGTCATTTTATCAACTTGAAAAAAAAATTTTGACACCAAAAATTCTAATTTAAGCCAGGCTTTTTTGTAATAGAAAAACTTTTCCAAAATTTGCAATGGCTTAGAAAATTTTGCAATTTTTTTTCAAAAATTTTGTTGCAAGAGTCTCATTTTTTTTGCAAAGGTGGATTTTGTGTAGCTAAGCACGAATCTGCAATTAGAATTTTGATAAGTCAATTAGTAACAATTTTAGAACATTTTCAAAATTTTCAAAATTTTCAAAAAATTTTGAGTATATATAGAAAGTGGCTGACAACCTACGGTCGCGTGCAAATATATATATATGGATCATACTAACCTTGCGAGACCCGCTTTGCAAAAAGAGATCATACAGACACTGTGAGGCCCGAAACTTTAAAAATCGGCATAAATGAAGGGTCAGGTAATACGGCCGATGTGTGGAGCGGAAAAAATAGTAAAAAATGAGACGAATTTCACTGAGCAAGCGCCATCCCTTTAGCTTGATTCGTATTTGAATGGCGTATGGTTGAAATTTCCAAATGTTGCTGTGTGCAGAGAGGCGAGGTAATTCATATACAAAGATATACAAACGACCTTGCGAGACCCTCTGCCTACAGACTCCTGAGTATGCATACATCATGAAAAACCACTTTATATGGCATGACGTTGCGAGACCCGATTTCGGGCCTCGCAAGGTAAAAACGGGCCTAATAAGGATAGCGAGATATCCAAAACGGGTCTCGTAAGGCTGCAGCATGCCTGTATATATATATAGGCATGTTGCAGCGTTGCGAGACTCGTTTTGGATATCACGCTATCCTTATTAGGCCCGATTTTACCTTGCGAGGCCCGAAATCGGGTCTCGCAACGTCATGCCATATAAAGTGGTTTTTCATGATGTATGCATACTCAGGAGTCTATAGGCAGAGGGTTCCGCAAGATCGTTTGTATATCTTTATATACAAATTACCTCGCCTCTCTGCACACAGCAAAACTTGAAAACTTTAACCATGCGCCATTCTTAGGCATAAAGAGATAGAAATATGACGCTAGCACCATTGGACTCGCCTCATTTTCTACTATTTTTTTGGTTACACTCATTGGCATTTTTACCAGACCCTTTATTTATGCCTATTTTTAAAGTTTTGGGCCTCACAGTGTCTGTATGATCTCTTTTTGCAAAGCGGGTCTCGCAAGGTTAGTATGATCCATATATATGAAGACCCACATTCCAAAACGGGCTTAGTCCATACAACAGTATGTGAGAAAAAGGACTTAAATGTACTGAAAAATAGATTACACCTAAGCCCCTTTTCTCATATACACTTGCATGGACTAAGCCCGCTTTGGAATTCGGATCTTCATATATAGGTAGTAATATCCGTACATGTGAGCCACTTTGTGGGTTATTTCTACATACAAAGTGAGCCACCGTACTTCTCAGCCATGGCTGAGATTGAATGGGTTAATTCTACATACAAAGTGAGCCACCTGTTTTCAAAACTTCCACCAGAGTGCGCACCACTTAAAAATTGAGTCGCGAGGATGAACGTAGGCTCATTTTTTAAGTGGTGATGAGTAGAATAAGGAAAACAGGTCGAAATTTTTTTACCTGTACCAAATTTGGTTATGCACAATGTTAAATTTACCCCATCATTTTTTTGTCATTTTATCAACTTGAACAAAAATTTTTGACACAAAAAATTCTAATTTAAGCCAGGCTTTTTTGTAATAGAAAAACTTTTCCAAAATTTGCAATGGCTTAGAAAATTTTGCAATTTTTTTTCCAAAAATTTTGTTGCAGAAGGCGCGTTTTTTTTTGCTATGGTGGATTTTGTGCAGCTAAGCACGAATCTGCAATTAGAATTTTGATAAGTCAATTAGAAAAAGAATAAGAATAGATTTAAAATTTTGAAAAATTTAAAATTTTTTTGAGTATATATAGAAAGTGGCTCACAACCTACGGTCGCGTGCAATTATATATATATTTACAGGCTTGTAGAGCATCATAAGAAAGTTAGCGTTGAGGATGTAATTTTTTTACCTTGAACTAACCTCACCATAGGCCATCTGCAGAAGGAGTAGTCTCCTGGATCCACGTGTAACACCTCAGGGCGAATTTTCACACGTACCTTATTGGGCAACTTTTCGAAATTCAAATCCCCATCACTCTCTCCTCCAAGTCAACTTCAAGGACCAAAATTTTGGCTGTGGGAGTTTCTTGTGATGCTCTATAAGTTTGTAAAAAAAAATTATTTTTGTGTGTCACACCTCGTGCAGTTCCCTAGCAAAAAATAAATAACCTTTACTCCTGTGCATACCTATTTACCTACATCTGCCCAGTAAGTTTCACCCACCAATTGAAATAAACTTTATTTATATGTTTTTAAAACGCAGAACCTATACAGTCCTCAATTTGACGTACAATTATCTGGGGAAATGAAACTGGATCAATACTTGCATAACTCATTCAATTCGGATATGCATTTCAGAGGATGTACAATTAGTATGAACAGGCAAACAAACTATTTTGATGGCTCGTTTCTTCCTATTGATTTTCAACATGTTCACTTAGATATCACATCTAAAGTCTATGCTGTAAGTCAAAAATTTTATAAAACATGTAACCCTGAAAATCTCAATGATAGCACCTCCAGCCTACAATTTCTTACTAAAGTTATTTTTCTTAGTGCATACTATGAAAGTTTAGCTTTACTCCCACTCCGCAGCATACGAAAGTAAACCATTTTGTATAGCAGATACTTTTCCATATGAGTGTGATGAAAGTACTTCTTTTCATCGCACTACACTCGCGCACTCCATGAAATAATTGTTTTTGAGTAAAAAAAAGGATGAAATTTTACGTGCTGGAGTAATTCTTAAAATTTTGTAATGTGTATTAAGAAAAATATGTATCTTGCAATGTAGGAGGTGAGAATGAACATTCACCTAATATATAGTAACATACTATTTCCTTCCATAGTTTATAGGAAGCTGTGTATTTACTTTGAAATAGAAAACTTTTGTATTTTTCTGTTCAAAGAGCCTCCTCCCACTAAGATGGCGAAATTGGCATCTTTCAAATCCCCCAAAACATAATTATAGTCAGGTCTCAAGGTCTCAATTGTATCCGGGCGCTCATCATCATGCGGTTTCAGTTGTGAACAACTGTACTGCCCCAATGAGTTTTTGTCACCAATCCCGGTCCTGTGCTTCCTTTGCAGCATCAACCACTGATCCCATCCTAGCTCTTATGCTGTCTAACCATCTGATTGAAGATCATCCTCACCCTCTTCTGCCAGGTGCCTTACCAAAAAGGAAGTCTTTCTCCAGGTTGCTATCCTCTCTTTTCATAATATGTCCAAAATTCCCTAGTTTGCGTCTCTTGCATAGAACACTCAGCCTGACTAACTCATCCAGTTCGTTGACGATGGATACATTTATTTGTCTTGCAGTTTAGGGTATCTTCAGCATTCTCCTCCAGACCCACATTTCAAAGGCATCAATTCTTCTTCTGTCTTCTACCTTCATCATTCATATCTCTGCCACATATATAATCACAGAGAAGACAAGCCTTATCTATGGGTTGTAATGAAAAATTTTTCAAACCAAAGTTGTTCCTCAGCACCTAATGTACATTTTCATTTCTCATCAAATCCATTTTGGAGCAACTCCTGCCCCCCCCCCCCAATTTGGAAACAAAACATGTTTTTGAGAAAACTTCAAAATCACGTTTTCTTCATCTTGAACGAATGGTTTCGGAGATAGGACAAAATTTGTAATCACAAAAAGTATTCAGAATGGAATTTTTTCCTTACCAAAAAGCTCCATCACGACCATTTTCACCAGCTTTTCGCGACAGAGTGGACCTCTCCCCTTTCCTCGTTTTCACAAAAGTGGGACCCTCGAATAAAATTTGCTCCAAAATGAATTTCGATAGTAAATGAAATTATGCATTAAATATTGAAGAATAAAAATCGTTCAATTTTTCATCGTGGGTCTAACTTTTGAGATAAGGGGGAGGAGAGAGATCCACACTGTCTGGAAAAAATGGTGAAAATGGTCGTGATAAAGCTCATTGGAAAGGAAATTCCATTCTGAATACTTTTTGTGTTTACAAATTTTGCCACATCTCTGAAACTTTTCGCTTGAAATGAAGAAAACGTGATTTTGAAGTTTTCTGAAAACTGTTTTTTTATTTTCAAGTTTGGAGGGGCAGGAGTTGCTCCAAAATGGATTTTGATGAGAAATGAAAATGTATATTCGGTGCAGAGGAACAAATTTTGTTTAAAAAAAATTCATTAGGGTAAAGTGCCCCAACTTCGACCGCTTCCTAATTTCGACTCTCACTTGAGAGGGCAGCAAAATCACGGGTTTCCTAATCCGGGATTTGCTGTAAGGGCTCACACGGGTTCTATTAATGAGAGAGCTATTAGGGACGAACGGGTTAATTAATCCGGGCGTTATTAGGTCACTGATTGCATATATTTCAACACCAGTGGCGTAGCCAGGATTTTGTTAAGGAGGGGGGGGGGCAAGAACGAGATTTTATGTCAAATTTTCTGTGGTTGTTTTGAAACATAGCAAGTATTTTTTCACTACATATTTTCAGTGGCGTAGCCAGTCTCATGGCGGGGGAGGGTCAGAGCTTTCAAAATTTTTTGAGAAATTTTAAGTAAATTTTTAAAAAATTTCAAGTTTAGCCCTCCCTCCCTCCCTCGCCACAAAATTTATTTAAATTTGGTATCATTTTCATAAATATTTAGGTAAAAGTTGCAGAAAAATACTTAAATTTTGGAGCAAACAACTTCCATGCCAATTATTTTGACCTTGAAAACCAAAAATAATGACAAATTTATACAGTGGCATTGGAAGCTTATATTTCAGAAGGGTACAAAGAGGGTATGAAGACTTGGATAACTAGAAGATTTTAGGGAAAGGGGTTAAAAGGGAGAATTTTTTTGCAATATTGCCTCAATTAGTTGATATAATTATGATTTTGTTTATGCCCGAGCGAAGCGAGGGCGAAGCTTTGAAAAAATTGAATTTGTAGTGTTCAAAAAAGATGTTTTTTTGCTCAATTTTTTTTTTTAAAAAGGCCATGGGGGCGATCGCCCCAGGCGCCCCCCTTGGCTACGCCACTGTTCAACACGGACGCGCATCCGAGATATTCGTTGTGGCCCTTCCAGTCAACACGCGCCGCCGCAACATTTGTTTGTAGGAAACGACTCACGAAACCTACAATTTAATAAATTCTACCAAATAAGTGTGAATTATGATGGGGCATGACAAGACAGTCAAACCCTGAACTCGAATACCTTCATGACGTCACTACTCATACCGCTGAATGTCGTTGAATATTTGTACCTGTACGTCAATGTTAAACAGTTTAGAATTTTTTGAGTTTTCCAACTCAGAATTTTTTCCTCAAAATTTTTTTCTCAGAATTTTCTCAACTGAAATATTTCTGACATATGTAATGTTCTCCACTGAAATTTTTTTCTGAAGAATTTTTCCATCGTTGAACTTGCATCTTTTTTTGAAAAGAATGATTTCTGTTTGATTGACGCCATAAAAATTTTGAGGAAAAAAATTCGAGTTGAAAAAATTGTGATTGGACGTGGAAAAATTTCAGATGTGAAAATTGCGAGAAAATACAATTTTTACGACGTCAATCAAACAGAAGTCATTCTTTTCAAAAAAGATGTAAGTTCAATAATGGAAAAATTCTTCAGAAAAACTTTGGTCGTGGAAAAATTACGTCAAAAAAAATTCACAGAAAAATTTCAGTTGAGAAAATTCTGAGAAAAAAATTAGGAGTTGAAAAAATTTAGAGTTGGAAAACTTTTTCAGAAAATTCTAAACTGTTTAAAACCAAGTAAAATAATCTGGACTTCGAAAAAAAAAGTCGAAACGACATTCAGCGATATGAGTAATGACGTCATGAAGGTATTCGAGTTCCAGATTTGACTGTCTTGTATGGGGCATGGTGTCAGATATCGATAAAATCATCGTTTTGGAAAACAACTGAAGGTACGCAACAAAAATTTTCACCAAAGTTCAAACTGTTTGGGGTGCCCTATATCTCGATCAGCTATACTATCTTATGTAATCTGTTTTTTGAATGCGATTTTGTTTTTTCTGATTTTCTCTGTGAGTTTTGGTCTCATTTTGTTTATCTGTGAAAGAATATGAAAAAATTCTTTTCGGGTAGATTCCGCTCTATGCGGGCGAAATCAGCTGGTGATCGAAATTAAGAACCCAAAATTTCGAAATCGATTTTTAAGTTTCCTCAGAAAAAAAATCGCGAAAAATACAAAAAATGATTGCATCAGCTCAAAATTTTAGAGAGTGGTAGAGGAAGGATCAAGGTATTTTTAAAGTCATTTTCGACGTTTCTACCTCAAAAAGTCTTCAGTCGGTGGAAGTTTGAAAAAAGTGGTCGAAATACGGCAACCTTACCCTTAATACTTGCAGGGGTTGGGTAGAGGGTCAAAACTTTAGGTGGAATGTTTTTAGGTACAAAAAAAAATTAATAACTACTTTGGAGCAAATTTGGATTAAAGGTCGATTTCACCATCTTAGTGGGAGGTGGCTATTTTTTGAAATTCTCAACCGGGGAATTTTTTTCACGACCTCCACGGATTCAAAATTGTTGATACTATATGTACATTCGTCTTTTTCAAAAACTTTTTCATCATTTTAGCCTTATTACCGGTCAACTTTTGAAGAAAGCATGAAACGTATTTCACCATCGATATTACAAACGCTTATGAGCCGAAATGAAAACTTTCTGGACGCTTTGGGTGAAATTCACGAACAATCTATGAAGCATTTCATTGCACAACGTCTTAATTTCTTCTTGGGCCACGATCACTTGTACTATTACCTCATCCCAAATGCACCCATTGCATCCCTTAATCTACGAGCCAATGTTGTCAGGGGATTGCGCAATTTCCATACGCTCAATTTTACAAGGAAAGGGAAAACTGTAATTTACACTTTGCTAATAAAAGATATTCGAGGAAGTTTGATTTTAGAAGACACATCAAGAACACCGACGTCAAGTTTAGAATTGCATTTTTTCGCCGATTTTCTGTCTATATCCGTCAACCAGAAAACCAGTCGTGTAAGCGTCAGAGCGGAAAACTTTTTCTTTCTCGAAACACGATTAAACACTAGTTTGCCCGAAGTTCAATCAAATATAATAATGGATCACGTTGAACGCGCTGTTGGATCATCGCTGATGCCATCGATGAAATGTAAGTATTCAGCCGATATATTTATCGCGTTCTCGCGTTGAGTTTTACAAATCCTCTGAAATTCCATTGGAAAGTTCGCTAATTTAATCGAAAGTCATGTAGTCGGGTCTCAATCGTACAAGGAAAAATTCTCGCACGATATTCCTATTAAAATTGATTTTATGATTGATTTTTGTTCTGGACACTGAAACAATGAAATTAAACTTGTATGCCCAGGGGCGGCAACTTGGATTCTTTTCATGTGCAGCAAACAAACCTTTTCAATAGTCGAACGCGGAGGTGGGGGGGGGTGCCCCGTCGATGCTTAAAAGTAAATTTGTACATGTACAGCGAGTTTTCTCATGCACAGCAAACGCAGCTCTGCTGTAGTGTGGATGCCGCGAATGCGTATGCCCTTTTTCGCCTTTCCCCAGGGTTCATCCATCAACATTTCCAAAGCGTGTACCGCCTTATCTATGGGTCGTAATGAAAAAATTTTCAAACAAAAGTTGTTCCTTAGTACCTAATGTACATTTTCATTTCTCATCAAATTTCATTTTGGAGCAACTCTTGTTAGTCTACAGTCCAGGCCCCGAAAAGTGTTCAATGGGTCTACTTTTTTGGGAAACAAAAAAATCAGTTGGTTTTTTGTTGGTTTGGATGGGGTATTCACGAAAATGAGCATTTTCGATTTTTGCCGGGTCACTATAGGGGGCTGGAGCCTAAAAACCCCCATTTTTTCATGTTGGCCGGGAACAAATTTTTTTTGCCATTTTGTAGCACATGCTCCCCCGAGTCCGAATATGTGTTTCATTTCCTTGGGCATGGTCACAATGGTCCCCTAGGGCCCCAAAAGTGCGATTTTTGGTGAAATTTGGCCATTTTTGAAAGTAAAATGATTGTGTAAACGTGATAAAGCTCGCGGAACAAGAAAAAACCACCTTCATGGGGACATGAACTCATTTTGAACCGATTGAGCCTAAATTTTTGGACTGGCACAATGAACCGCAGGCGAATTTTAAAAATGCACCGCTCGGCGATTTCTCAAAAAAATAATATATAAACCGCTACAAAATTTTTACAAAATGGCTATGCACGCGTGTAACATATGTATCAAAATTGGGTAAAATTTCGCGAAAAATCCGAAAATGCCAATGAATTTTGATTTTGACCCCTTCCAAAAATTTTAAGGGTAAAATTTGATCAATTTTTGACCGATTTTGAAAAATTGTCGTGTTACCTATCAAAATGGGATAAAATTTTCCGAGAAAACCAAAAATACCCATAAATTTGTAATTCTACCTCTTAAAAAATTTTAAGGGGTGAAATTTGGTCAATTTTTCAGTAATTTTGCAATCATCGGCCAAAGGGTATGGACGGATAAGGGGTGAATTTGGCCCCCGGCGCTTTTGGGCTCCTAAACACTTCAAGTCGTGTATATTGACTAGAAATAATTTTTCACAAAATTTTGGACCCTACCCCCCTCTCTTTCGGAGCTATGGCCATTTTATTGCATTATTTTCAAGAATTTTTAATTTCAACGGAAGTGAAGGAAATTTTCTGTTCTTTGGCACAAAGTTACATCTGGTAGAGGTGTATTCATGATAATTTTTTCAACAATTTTGGTGCACTCCTTCACGTTTTTTCGGTCATTTGAAGTTTTCAATCGTAAAAAATACCATATAAGCGAAGAGCGACCACCCTGGAAAAATTCCTAAAAAATACGTTTTTTTATGTAGAATTTTACTATGTATTTGGTTTTGGCGATTTCTTTGAACTAAGGGCCGAAAATCGCGAAAAACCGTACAGAAATGTTGTAATTTTAGCAGATTTTTCAAATTTTGAGCGCTTTATACAGAAAGAAATGACCAAATAATTAAACCAATTTCAAATTCGTGTTCAGCAGGTCAAAATACCCCGGTAAACACCCTTTTCGTAATAGTTTTGATTAAAATTTCAAAATTCACCTTTCTCACTAATTTTTAATGAAAAAAAAGTGAATTTCCAAACTTCGAGTAAAACGATCGCGAAAAACGTATTTTTCGGGGTATTTTGACCTGCTGAACACGAATTTGAAATTGGTTTCCTTATTTGGTCATTTCTTTCTGTATAAAGCGCTCAAAATTTGAAAAATCTGCTAAAATTACAACATTTCTGTACGGTTTTTCGCGATTTTCGGCCCTTAGTTCAAAGAAATCGCCAAAACCAAATACATAGTAAAATTCCACATAAAAAAAACGTATTTTTTAGGAATTTTTCCAGGGTGGTCGCTCTTCGCTTATATGGTATTTTTTACGATTGAAAACTTCAAATGACCGAAAAAACGTGAAGGAGTGCACCAAAATTGTTGAAAAAATTATCATGAATACACCTCTACCAGATGTAACTTTGTGCCAAAGAACAGAAAATTTCCTTCACTTCCGTTGAAATTAAAAATTCTTGAAAATAATGCAATAAAATGGCCATAGCTCCGAAAGAGAGGGGGTAGGGGTCCAAAATTTTGTGAAAAATTATTTCTAGTCAATATACACGACTTGAGGTGTTTAGGAGCCCAAAAGCGCGGGGGGGCCAAATTCACCCCTTATCCGTCCATACCCTTTCACCAAAAATCGCACTTTGGGGGCCCTAGGGGACCATTGTGACCATGCCCAAGGAAATGAAACACATATTCGGACTCGGGGGAGCATGTACTACACAATGGCAAAAAAAATTTTGTTCCCGGCCAACTTGAAAAAATGGGGGTTTTTAGGCTCCAGCCCCCTATAGTGACCCGGCAAAAATCGAAAATGCTCATTTTCGTGAATACCCCATCCATACCAACAAAAAACCAACTGATTTTTTTGTTCCCCAAAAAAGCAGAGCATGTTCACTTTCCTGAGCACTTTTCTGCGTCTGGACTGTAGACTATGTCCCCAAGTTCGGAAATAAAACATGTTTTGAATAAACTTCTAAACGTTTTCTTCATTTTCAACGAAAAGTTTCGGAGATACGGAAAAATTTGTAACCACAAAAAGTATTCAGAATTGAATTTCCTTTTTAATGAGCTTCATCATGACCATTTTCACCGTTGGTCTCACGAAAAAAAATTTGAACGAATTTTGTTCTTCGATATCTAATGCATAATTTCATTCATTATCGGAATTCATTTTAGAGCAAATTTTGTTCATTGGCCCTACTTTGGTGATAACGAGGGAAGGGGGAGAGGTCCACCCGGTAAGGAAAAGATGATGAAAATGGTAGTGATATAATAGCTCATTGAAAAGGAAATCGAATTCTGATACGTGTTTAAAGTTTGCGCAAAAAAAAGTGGTGCAAAAGTGGCCACAATGGTATTGTAAGCCTTGCTGTCATTGGTTATGGTTCCGATAACGTCACTATTACAGTTTCCAACTTTTTTTCGCTTATGGGTAGCGCTAGCTGCAATCATCGCGGCCATTATTTTAATGAATTCGGTTTTTTTTCAAATTATTTTTGTAATTTTTAATGTAATTTAATCAAAGGGTATAGCCGGATAAGGGGTGGTTTTGGCCCCAGCCCCGATTTTTGATCTAATGCCCCCAGATTGTGTACCTTGATGAAAAAAAATTCTGGGAAAAATTTTGGCCCCCCAACCCCCTCCCTTTCGGAGCTATGGCCATTTTATTGCATAATTTTCAAGAATTTTTAATTCCAATGGAAGTGAATGAAATTTTCTGTTCTTTGGCACAAAGTTACATCTTGTAGAGGTCTATTCAGGATAATTTTTTCATTAATTTTGGTGCACTACTTCATGAGGTTTTGGCCATTTGAAATTTTCAACTGTAAAAAAGACCTTAACAGCGAAGTTCGACTAAATTTTGAAAATATCCTAAAAACGTGTTTTTTGACGTAGATTCGCGTCACGTATTCAGTTTTGGCGATTGAGGTGGCGCAAGGGTCAAAAATTGCAAAAAACCGTAAAAAATGTTGTTATTTTGGCAGATTTTTTCAAATTTTGAGCATTTTATACGGAAAAAAATAAGCAAATTAAAAAACCAATCCCGTATTCGTGTTCAGCAGGTCAAAATACCCCGATAAACACTCTTTTCGCGATAATTTTACTTTAAATCTCGAAATTTAGTTTTATTGTCTTGAAAAATCAGTGAAAATAGTGAATTTCGACATTTAAAGTAAAATGATCGCGAAAAGGGTGTTTATCGGGGTATTTTGACCTGCTTAACACGAATCCGACGTTAGTTTATTCATTTGGCCATTTCTTCCCGTATAAAATGCTCAAGATTTGAAAAATCAGCCAAAGTAACAACATTTCTGTAAGGGTTTTTGTAATTTTCGGTTTTTCTTCCAAAGAAACGACCAAAACCCCTTCTACCAAAACCCCTTCTACAAAATGTAACATTGTGCCAAAGAACAAAAAATCCCCTTCACTTCTGTTGAAATTAAAAATTCTTGAAAATGAAATAGATTTTATGCATTTTCAGTCATTAATAAAGTTTATTTCTTGCAAAAAAATAGGTATAATGTATCAAAATGTATAAATCATCCCTAAAGCAATTCATAAAATGTACATTTCAGCAGTTTTATCTTTGCTTTAGAAAGCGAATTTTCGAACGAAAATGGAAATATGATTTTTCTAACACCTACAACACAAATCCACACGCCATTGTAACAATATGTAGTTCACCAAATTCAATGAAATCTACTCTAACTCCAATTTTTATCCCCCCCCCTCCTCCAAAAAGGTGTCCTTTGGTATGCAAAAATTTGACCTCTACTCCCTCATTTGAAATTATAGCAAATAGCCATTTTACTGCAATATTTTCAAAAAAAAAATCATTTCAACGGAAACATGTAATTAATGGAAGTGGATTTATAATTTTTTCATCAATTTTGGTGAGCTCTTTCACGTTTTTACGAAAAAACACCATATAAACGAGAAACAACTACCCGAGAAAATTTTCTGAAAAATTATTTTTTGGTGGATTCATTTTTGGTTTTGTCGTTGGTTTTTTTTTGGAAGAAAGACCGAAAATTACAAAAACCCTTACAGAAATGTTGTTACTTTGGCTGATTTTTCAAATCTTGAGCATTTTATACGGGAAGAAATGGCCAAATGAAGAAACTAACGTCGGATTCGTGTGGTAAGCAGGTCAAAATACCCCGATAAACACCCTTTTCGCGATCATTTTACTTTAAATGTCGAAATTCACTATTTTCACTGATTTTTCAAGACAATAAAACTAAATTTCGAGATTTAAAGTAAAATTATCGCGAAAAGAGTGTTTATCGGGGTATTTTGACCTGCTGAACACGAATACGGGATTGGTTTTTTAATTTTCTCATTTCTTTCCGTATAAAATGCTCAAAATTTCAAAAAACCTGCCAAAAAAACAACATTTTTTACGGTTTTTCGCAATTTTCGGCCCTTGCGCCACCTCAATCGCCAAAACTGAATACGTGACGTGAATCTACGTCAAAAAACACGTTTTTAGGATATTTTCAAAAATTAGTCGAACTTCGCTGTTAGGTCTTTTTTTACAGTTGAAAATTTCAAATAGCCAAAACCTCATGAAGGAGTGCACCAAAATTAATGAAAAAATTATTGCGAATAGACCTCTACGAGATGTAACTTTGTGCCAAAGAACAGAAAATTTTATTCACTTCCATCGGAATTAAAAATTATTGAAAATGATGCAATAAAATGGCCATAACTCCGAAAGGGAGGGGGTTGGGGGGCCAAAATTTTTTCCAGAATTTTTTTTCATCAAGGTACACAATCTGGGGGCATTAGATCAAAAATCGGGGCTGGGGCCAAAACCACCCCTTATCCGGCTATACCCTTTGATATAAAAATTCAGGTTGCCAAATTTATGTTATAACTCGGAAAAAAATTGATTTTAGGATTTTTAAAAATTATTTCCTATTTTTCCATTTTTTTTTCATTTTTTGAAATTTCCTTCATTTGTTTTCAAGTGTTTTACGACGTATAATAATTTTTTTTTTGCAAAAAACTACCTATCCGTCTATCCCATCTCATTCTACATACTTTCAAGTATCAGAATCGGTGAAAAACTCAAAACTATTCTCGACAATTTTTTCACTAAAAACAGCCATTTGTTATTGAAGATCTTTCAAACAGGAATACTCCATCAAACAGTTCTTAATCACAACTTTAATGTAAATTTCAACCAAATTCTCTCATTTTTAATTCGTGATACCTTCCCCCCAAAAAAAACCGGAATTATGCAACTTCAGGCACCTCATCTTGTAAACATAAGTACCTAGGTAAGTACCTAAATTTAGATAATACGAATAATTTATGATTTCTATATACTTTTTAAAAAAACAGATCAGAGATCAAATAGGTGGAGCCCTTACCCAACCAAGTGTAAAATTGAAAACTCACTCAGGCAAATTTTAACCGAAACACAATTCAATCCAGACAATAAAAATTCTACGACAAAATCGCCGTATTTTGGTAAGTTCGTAGCGCAGTGCAGTTTTTCAATCGTTAAATAAGATAAGATCCGCCAAAAAATTCTCCAAAAAAGATATAAAATGTTTTTTATACTTAGTTGTATGTGCAATGTGACTGGTCATGAGGAAAGCAGGCTATTAAAAGATGAGAAAGTTATGAAATTTGAACTAGAAATTTTTTTAATTGATTTGGAAAAAATTTAGAAGACCATGTTATTGCATTTTTTTAAATTCAAAGTTAAAAAAAATGAGGAATTTTTTTAAATGGTTGGATGAAATTTCAAATTCGATTTTTTTTTTTAAATATGGAGATGAACACATTTTTTTAAAAATTGAAATTGGAAAAATTTCAAGAAAACTTAATTCAGAAAATTTTATTGTTAAAAACTTTTGAAATATTGAAATCTACTCTAGTTGAAAAATCCTAAAACTACCTATGGTTTTTCGACAATGACTTTCAAAATTAAGAACTTACAAAAAAAAAGTTGAGACAGTAGTATTTTTATTCCAAATTGCTCATTATTTATTTAAAATTTCTCAAAAATTGCATGATTTATTACTGGAAATCTTTTTTAAAAAGTTATCTATCTTATATCCTACTAAATATCCTACCTATTTCTCTAAAGGGATTAAAGTTTTCTAAATTGATGACCGAATATTTCTGCTCTATCTATATTATCATTACCATAAACCCAGGGTTACCAGTTTCAAAACTGTTCCATTCAACTTTTTTCAACATTCCATTGCATTGTAAGTTCACTTCAATGTGTGTCCAAAGCTATAAAGCTTTTAACAGCATTAAATGATCTGCGATTTTGACCATGTATACTTTATACATACATATCTTTGGTGCCTTTTGATATCCCCACCACTCAACAATTTTCCATTTCTTCACATTCGAAAGTTAAAAATAGTTGATATTCAGCTTTTTTAAAAACTTTGTCTACCTCTATAACATTCAAAAAAAAAAAAAACCTTTTGATCTGAAATTTTCAACATTATAAACGTTTTTACCTAAAAAAAAGTGCCTTTCAAGGTGAATTTTGGGCCCTCAAAGAGGAAAGTGAAGGGGCAAACTCCAAAATTTTGAATCGGCTTGGAACAGTCGATCCGGATTGACGACTAGACCCCGTTCCCAAATTTTCATCAATTTCCAGCCAAACTTTTCTCCACCATTGATCCATTGTTTTTTCAATTTTAGTACAAACAACAAAAATCAGGGGTATTGGAACTCGGCGAATTTTTCTCTCCTACAACGTTAGTTTTGGTCTTAAAAGAAAGTGCTTGAAAAATTAAGAAACTTTTATCACAAAAGTTTTTTAATTTAGCAAGCCGTTTTCGAAAAAATAGAGTTTGATAACGCTAAAAACCGAAAAACGGCCCTATCGATGGCGGTATACCTGAAAGGCTAAGAACTGTTTCCAGAGTAATTTCAGTAACGCTTCGAATGTTTCAGAACTGAGAACAGCGACGACTCCACATATGAATTTCGCAGATGAATATGACATTACAAATACCTTGAAAGATACCATACTTGGACTATTTCGAAGTTTTCGTAGAATAAATGTACCCAAACTAATCAAACAAATGCACAGTTTCAGCCATAAAACCGAATACAATAATTGTTACGATCTTCGAATTGAAAGTGGATACTTGGAGAAAACGCGCATTTGGTTTGGATTTCATAATAATACAATGGTACGTATAGATTAATTTGGTTTACTCAGGCCTCATAGCGAAATTCCGAAGAAAAAATGTGACTTTTAGTGACCTTTTTTTGAGAAAAAAGTGACCAAAAAGTGATTCTGATTCTAGACATCAAAATACACCAATATGCTCATTCTTGGCTTCCAAAGTTTGCTTGGGGGAATGGGGGGCCAAAAAATGTGATTTTTCAAAAACAATACACACAGATTTGAGAAAAATTTGAAAAAAAAAATTTCTGATTCAATGTTATAGAAAATTTTACGCTGAATCGAATGCCGCAAACCGCAGACCTCTATCTCTTTTAGAAAATAGTTACCGTTAAAACTTTCCTAAATTATGTGGAAAAAATCGCATTTTTTTCGCCTTGCTCGCGGAAAAGTGAGATTTCTGAGAAATCTAAGCATTCTACGACCATAATGATCATGACAAAAGTTGTAGAGAATTAAATTTCCTATCGGATAGGTGCATTCAGATTTTTCCGGGAGGCGTAGTTTTCGAGATATTCTCGAGTAAAGTTGAACATTAGTTGAGGCAATTGAGAAAAAAAGGGAAATGAAGCAATTTTTGGCTGTCAAAAGTGTTACAGCGAAAAATTGTGGGAGGTCGTGGTAACTCCTAAAGGTTAGTTACATTCCACAATTTTTCGCGGTAACACTTTTGACAGCCAAAAATTGCTTCATTTCTCTTTTTTTCTCAATTGCCTCAACTAATGTTCAACTTTACTTAAGAATATCTCGAAAACTACGCCTCCCGGGAAAATCTGAATTGCACCTATCCGATAGGAAATTTAATTCTCTACAACTTTTGCAAGGTCATTATGGTCGTAGAACGCTTAAATTTCTCAGAAATCTCACTTTTCCGCGAGCAATAAGGCGAAAAAAATTCGATTTTTTCCACATAATTTAGGAAAGTTTTAACCGTAACTTGTTTTCTAAAAGAGATAGAGGTCTGCGGTTTGTGGCATTCGATTCAGTGTGAAATTTTTCATAAAATTGGAGCAAACAATTTTTTTTTTCAAATTTTTCTCAATTTTTTCTCAAATCCGTATGTATTGTTCTTGAAAAATCACATTTTTGGCTCCCCCACCCACCAAAGCAAACTTTGGAAAAAAAAATTATTTTTCCCTCCATTAGATACATAAAAGCAACCCAAATTTCGCAATCGGAACCCAAACACAAAAATCGTGTTGACTTGTGTAATTAATTTAATTATACAGATTTGAGCAAAGAAAAATTGAAAAATGACGAGATTTTTTGAAATGAATTAAATTGAAAATCTGTGATATTTCAATTGTTTGATTGATTTATTTTAGTCAAAATTATTGATTTATTCTGCCAAATGGAGAATTGATTAAAAAATCAATTACTTTACTGATTTAGAAAAACAGGATTTTTTCAAATTTAGAAATAGAATTATTGAAATATATCCCGAGCGATGCGAGGGCAATTTTATTTTGAAAAATCATTATCAACTTTTAATTTTTTTTTCTGGAAGAATTTTGAAAAATAGAAATTTTTACGTAAAAATTTGAATTTTTGCTTGAAAATTTGAATTTTTGCTTGAAAATGCGAAAAAAGTGACTTTGGGAGGAAAAAAGTGACTTTTAGTGACCAAAGCCGAAAAAAGTGACAAACACCCTAAAAAAAGTGACCTGCTATGATGCCTGTCTGTTTAATTGGAATCGAGAAATCATGATTGTGGATTTCATGATTTCCGATCCAGGCATATGCAGTACTATGCATCGATAGTAAATAAATTCCTATGTTTTACCGCAGCAAATACGCAGTGCTCAGTTAGTAATGAATTTGACCGGAAAAATAAAATGGTCCTATGCGTGGACATACGATTTCGAATCGACGATGCGATTCGAAGGATGTTCAATAACCGTTGTAAAACCGAAAGACCCTATTTCATTCCCCGTTCTCGATTTTCAGCATAACAGTGAAAGTATCACACTTGGAGGAGATGTAGTAAGTTGGTGCTGTGCGGTGCGGTGCACCAAGACGCGATTTTTTTCCGTAACAAATTTATATACTAATTACAGTAATTTCAAATCTGAACCTCAAAAAAATTCTTAGAAAGCTGAATTTTACATTATTTGTCGTCCCATTAATGCTAAAATCTTCTAAGTACAATGAGCAGTATCGATTAAAAAAAAAAAAGAAGTAAAAAATCTGATCCAAACCTCAGTGCAGTGGATTTAAAAATCTGCCGCTCTCAAAGAATTTTTTCAAGACTCAGACTTGAAATTACTGTATTTTATAAAAATTTGTATTGCGAAAAAATCGTGTCGTGACGCACCGCACCGGATAAGTGGAGCCGCTCCCTTAAAGGCACGTTTGTAATAAAATGACAAAAATATTCTATGTATACCAGCGTAAATCATTTGTAATTACAGCTCCAGTATCCTGCATCCAATGCGGCATATCAGGTGGAAAAAGAGATTAAGTCACTGATGAGTGATATGATCAAGCCATCGATGAGCGATATGATCAAAAAGAAATTTTGGAGCAACCTGATGGAGTGTTTTGATCATAACCCAGCGAAAGATATCTCAAAATACCCTCATTTTTTGGGTCACGAGCAAGAATACTACTATCTAATTCCAGAAGTTCTTTTCGCCTCGTTTCGTTTGAGAAATATTACCGTTAATGGATTAGGAGATTTTTACTCACTTTGTGTCATCGATGAACCAGAAGTCCTGACATTAACGATGAAGAATATTCGGGGCAGTATGACTTTGGATGAAATTGCAACTGGTTCGAGCTTAGAATTGAATTTCTTCGCGGATTCCCTGTCCATAGGCGTCACCTATAACACAAATCAAATGAATGTAGAGGCACGAAACTATTCAGTTTTTCACACAAAAACTAACATGACGTTGAATGATCTCCATTCGCAGCCAATTATCGAACGTATTGAATCAGCTATCGCTTCGTCAATTGAGCCATCGATGACATGTAAGTACATTAGGGTGGAGCGTGAAAAAAAACACACATCGGATTTTGACCAAACTCGGTAGGGTTGTTGGGTCACCTTCGGAGACTACCCAAAAAAATTTTGAGCCCCTAGATGGAGGTGGAGGGGAGCTGGGGGTTCCCAAAGGACACCTCCTTTTGAAAAAAACGTGGTTTTTTGTGTTTTTTAGCTACTTAACGTGGCTGGAGAATTATGGAACATGAAAAGGTGCGATTTGAGTTTCTACATCTCCCTGAACCATTTCCATCCTTCTCGGATCAAAACTCAGACTGCTACCAGGGGGTCGAAAAGTTGCAGATCGCAAAATTTCAATATTGCTAAATTTTTGCTGGCTTTGAATTCTTTATTTTTGCGCCGGATAGTTTCACTTTTTTTTGGAATAAATTTTTGAAGAAAATTTTCAAAATTTCTTCGATCAGTGTCGCCAATTGCAGTCAAATTAGTGGAATTCGCGTTGATCTGAACATGTAGTACCTAACTACATCTTATCCCTGGAAAATTTCACAATTTTTTTTTCAATAATTTTAAAACAAATTGAGAAGAAAATTCATCGTACCAGTGCAGTCACTTGTAAACCACGAAACTCCGAATTTTTCATTACGAAAAAATGAATTTTGAGGCTTGAAGTAAAATGATCGCGAAAAGAGTGTTATCGAGGTATTTTGGTTCGCTGAACATGAATCTCCCGATAGTTTCGTGATTTAGTATTGCCTATCTTCATACAACGCTCAAAAGGGTATGGACGGATAAGGGGTGAATTTGGCCCCCGGCGCTTTTGGGCTCCTAAACACCTCAAGTCGTGTATATTGACTAGAAATAATTTTTCACAAAATTTTGGACCCCTACCCCCTCTCTTTCGGAGCTATGGCCATTTTATTGCATAATTTTCAAGAATTTTTAATTTCAACGGAAGTGAAGGAAATTTTCTGTTCTTTGGCACAAAGTTACATCTCGTAGAGGTGTATTCATGGTAATTTTTTCAACAATTTTGGTGCACTCCTCCACGTTTTTTCGGTCATTTGAAGTTTTCAATTGTAAAAAATACCATATAAGCGAAGAGCGACCACCCTGGAAAAATTTCTAAAAAATACGTTTTTTTATGTAGAATTTTACTATGTATTTGGTTTTGGTGATTTCTTTGAACTAAGGGCCGAAAATCGCGAAAACCCGTACAGAAATGTTGTAATTTTAGCAGTTTTTTCAAATTTTGAGCGCTTTATACAGAATGAAATAACCAAATAAGGAAACCAATTTCAAATTCGTGTTCAGCAGGTCAAAATACCCCGGTAAACACCCTTTTCGTAATAGTATTGATTAAAATTTCAAAATTCACCTTTCTCACTGATTTTTAATGAAAAAAAAGTGAATTTCGAGACTTCGAGTAAAACGATCGCGAAAAACGTATTTTTCGGGGTATTTTGACCTGCTGAACACGAATTTGAAATTGGTTTCCTTATTTGGTTATTTCATTCTGTATAAAGCGCTCAAAATTTGAAAAAACTGCTAAAATTACAACATTTCTGTACGGGTTTTCGCGATTTTCGGCCCTTAGTTCAAAGAAATCACCAAAACCAAATACATAGTAAAATTCTACATAAAAAAACGTATTTTTTAGAAATTTTTCCAGGGTGGTCGCTCTTCGCTTATATGGTATTTTTTACAATTGAAAACTTCAAATGACCGAAAAAACGTGGAGGAGTGCACCAAAATTGTTGAAAAAATTACCATGAATACACCTCTACGAGATGTAACTTTGTGCCAAGGAACAGAAAATTTCCTTCACTTCCGTTGAAATTAAAAATTCTTGAAAATTATGCAATAAAATGGCCATAGCTCCGAAAGAGAGGGGGGTAGGGGTCCAAAATTTTGTGAAAAATTATTTTTAGTCAATATACACGACTTGAGGTGTTTAGGAGCCCAAAAGCGCCGGGGGCCAAATTCACCCCTTATCCGTCCATACCCTTTGAAAATTGTGCTGAAATAACGACATTTCTGTATGGTTTTTCGCAATTTTCAATATGTAAAATTTTTTCTGGCCCTGAATTAATTATTTTTGCACCGGGTGATTATTATTACTTTTTTAAATTATTTTTGAAGGAAATTTGTTGGTCAAGAAAAATAATAATTTTACAAATAAAATTTTATAGTTATTATAATGTGAATATGAATGAGATGAATTCTGCCCGAGCTAAGCGGAGGAATTTTTTTTTAGAAAATCTCAAATTCAAGGTGCAGTAAAGCAATGTTTTGGATTATTAAACGCGAATAAAAAATTGCCCATTTCAACTTTAAAACAACGGAGAAATACATTATGCCGAACGGAGCGAGACCAAAGCAATTGAAAAATTTTTACTTTCAAACATCAAAAATAAGTCTTGAGGAGAAAATTAGTTGATGACATGAAGTTGAGGAAAAATACAAAAAAATGCCTTTTGCAGATTAAAATTGAAGACCTCTTTTCCAAAGTGGCCTAAGTCAATTTTTGAAAAGAATTACTCAGTCAATTTTGAAGGGTCATAGCTCGTAAAGATCAAATTTTTGGAGATCGAGACTTTCGCCACATTTTTGGTATAGCACTGTACAATACATTTAGTTTGGTAGCAGAAAAAATACTTCAAAGGCGTACAGTACAAACGTATTTTTCGTTTTTTGAAAAAAAAATTTATTGTTTTGACATTGGCCACTTTGGAAAAGAGCTCTTCAATTATTTTAAACTATGGAAAGAGAAATTCATATTTATTGAGTAATCAGATTTTAAGGGCAACTGAGCAAAGAGACGGAGACGATTCAGGGAGTAAGATTTCTTTCAAGTATTTTTTAAAAATTTCAACGATCAATCCTATTATTTACTTTTGTAATTTTTCACCGAGACATCCTTTCTTTCCTTGTCACGTTTGGCCTCTCAAAGAGGGAATATCTAAGTTAGTCGATTAGTGGTGATATTATTATGCTTCAACTGAATAATTAATTTAGATTTTTTGCTTTATTACACAATAGTTCTGAAAACAACCAGACCGAGCCCTTTTTCCAGCAAAAGTGAAATGGAAAAATCATTCAGGAGATTGTTGATGGAAAAATCATTCCAATCCGATGAGAAAAATATCAAACAATCACATAATAAGTGGACTCAGATTCCATTCGATGACAACAATTCGTCGACAAAATTACCTCATAGCATCACGAATAATAATTATAATCAGCAATACCATTTGTCATTCCCGAACCTCACGATTATTCAGTTTATAACAGGAAATCAATCTCATCCGGAGCAAATCCAATGCTCGTTATTGGACCATTCCATGGTAAATTATCCAACGATCGCAATACTTATAAAATTAGCAGATGATATAAAAATTATTTTATTTTTATTTTTATTTTTTTTGCCGAACAGTTCAACCATCTAATAAACGTCGTTCCTTCCGGAAAACTACTTCGAAACAACGATAAAGCCAACTCGATAGATGTCCATTTTCATTTCAACGTACCTTCCCTAAATGTATCCGTGATCAAACAAAACAATTCAAAAGAAAACAATTCGTGTGAATTCCAAATAAGCAACAATCAGGATATAGAAGTACATAATTATAACATCTTAAAGGAGAAAAACGGCATTATCGGCAGAGAAAATTAATTCATTTTAATTTCAGAACCATTCGCCTCCTGCGGAAAGTAACTCAACTGGAACAGATACTGAACGACTCGAAATAAAAAATAAAATTGACAAGACATTGATGTCGATGACGAAAGAACGCATCGTCCGGACTGTCAAATCAATAGCTTGTTCATCGTTCGACATTTGTGCGCAATCTGCGAAAATAATCGACGAATTTTTTCAACGTTTCGTGGATAAAGTACTGAAAAAAAGCTCGCTCCGAAGAAATACAACGTAGTACTTGCTATCAAAAATCATTCCAATTTGAATTATTAGTAAAAAATTTGAATTTTTGGAATGTAAATTAGTTCTTTAATTTTTTTAAATTTTGCTACGAAAGCGTTAAAGTTTTGAAACTAGAAAAACTCACAACCTCTCACCCCTTCACTGAAATTTTCTGCTTCCTTTTTGACGATTTTACTAGCAAAAGACTTGCGTCACCAACACAGCACTAGCATGGGTAGAAAAATACTCGCATCACACTAGCATAGGTCAGACTAGCTGCAAGTTTACTAGCGAAATGCTAACTTTTCGCTAGCACAATTTTTTTACAAAAAGTTACAGTAGCCAAGTACTTACTAGCATCACACTAGCATTAGTTTGACTAGCTTCATGTCTGCTAGCAGAGTGTTAGCTTTTTGCTAGTACAATTTTCTAAAAATAAGTTATACTTACTCGCTAGATACTAGCATGCGTTAGACTAGCTTCGCGTCTGCTAGCATAGCAAAATTATAACGTTTTGCTACTAACTAATTTTTAGCATTTTACCAGGGATGAAAAGCCGTAAAATAAAACTCCTGCTTTTGGCTTTCGGCTGAAAATTTCAAAAAAAAAACTTTGGGATTTAGCTTTTAGCTTTTTGATTCATACAGCTAGCTTTTGGCTAGTTTTCAGCGTTCTCGCGTTTCAGCTTTTAGCTAGATATATATTTTATCAAACTTTCGGCTTAAAACTTTTGATTTACAACACCTTCGCAACACAATGATCAAAATCAGCGTCCATGTCGATTGTCGATACTATTTTCACAAAATTTTAATTTATTCAGTTTTCAAAGTTTTACTTAAAAAATTTCATTCTCAAATTTTTTTAGCTCCAAGATTTTTTCATTTCCCGAGATTTACCTCAACTATCAACTGTAAAATTCCATTCTTTGATTTTAAAATTTTTTAAATTTTGACATTCTCTCAAATTTTTTCACCTCAAAATTCTTTAAAATTTTTCCAACCCAAATTTTTTAAAAATTTTTTTATTCTAAAAATTTTAGAGCATGAAACTAATTTCAGAAAAAAATTTGATCTGAAAAATTTCAACAGCTGCTAAAATTGAAATTCTAAGATAGAATTTCGAGAGCTAGAAAAAGTTTGAGAAAAGATTCAATATTGAGAATAAATGTCTCAAAAGTTGGAAAATATGTATTTTTGGAAAAAATACCTGAGTTGAAAAATGTTTAGACCTGAGAAAAAAAATCGGGGGAGAAATTTCAGAGTTGATAAAAAATTCCATTCTAGATGAAAAAATTTTCAAAGTTGAAAAACATCTGGAGAAAAAGAAAATGAAAGTTGAAAATATTCTGAGAATCGAGAAAAATTTTCCGAGTTGAAAAATGTTTGATATCGGTTTCAAATTTTCAAGTAAAAAGCTAAAAAATAAATCTGTAAGAAAAAGTTTTCGGCTCGCTTTTAGTTCGCTATTTCTAAAACTTTTGAACTTTCGGCTTTTCGTTCGTCACCTAAATTTGGTCGACTTTTAGCTTTAAGGTTTTAGCTTTAGTTTTTCACCTCTGCATTTTACCGCTAACGAAATGATGGCGTTTGGCTAGAATAGTTTTTTAACAAAAAGTTTCAGAAGTCAAATACAAACATCATTCATTTCTCCCACTAGAAAGTACTTTGAGACTGCATTTTACGTCATTGTACTTCTCTATCTGTGTGAAAATTGCAGAATTTAAAAATTCGTACCCTCATGAGCAAAAAGTGGACGATCTGAAATTTAATGGACTGTATGTAAATTACTACCGGAAATGAACACATTCATGTGATAATCTGCTTCGTACATACCTAATAAGGAGATATACCAATTCAGAGATAAACTATCAAATGTCGGTTTTCAAATCAAACCATCTAACACTGATCATAATCGCAACCAACGAATCTATATCCAGTTCATTAAATTATATTCAAACAAAATTAAGAAATATTTCATAAAACATTTTACGTTCGTACGTGTTCTTAATTTAAAATGTATTATTGTTTTCAAATCCTGTAGGTAATCTTGTGGTAAAATTCGAGTGAATATATCTCGTTGATGTGAATTTCACAATGAAATACTACATATTGATTCTAATTCTCTCCAAAGGTATGTGAAATAAGGATTCACACAACTTTCGCAATTTCGCTAAATACATACATATTTCATGCTTAATATTTTCAAATTCCGCGACTAAATGAAACCATAAAATTGTTTGGTGTATATTTAAATCAATCTCGAAATATTTCAGTTCTCTCCTCAACCCGAGCAATAGAATCTTCGAACCAATACGACCGCGACATTACCAATGCGTTACAGGATAACATCGTGGGAATATTTCAAACCGTCGAATCACAAAATATTTCCAAATTAATCGCAACCATAATAAATTCAGACCCAGTTGATATTAAAACGCCGTATAATTTCACAACATCTGCTTCTCCTATGAAAAGAATAACGTTTTCTGAACTTCGAATAACCGATGCATCGTCTGTCAATCCTTGCGTCTCTTATGATTTCTTCAACAATAAAGTGGTATGTACCAGCGATAAGACGACATGTCGACATTTTTTCTACTTTAAAAACATAACAAATATTACAGGATTTTATCATTCGTTTTTAGTTAAAAACTAGTTTTATGAGAATACGGTATTTGAAAATATTGCAACCAGAAAAACTCTATTTTTGATACGATTCTTAATCTTGAAGAATGTTGGGTGCAAAGTTGAAGTGCTACTCTCTTAATTTGAATCAGTTAATTTTCACTGGTTTAAAGTCAAAATTGAGTGAAAATGACTGAATGAAATGGTCAGAATCACGTTAATGCCAAATTCACTGAAAAAAAAATAATTTT
The DNA here is from genome assembly GCA_033439095.1 of Pseudococcus viburni. NCBI lineage: Eukaryota > Metazoa > Arthropoda > Insecta > Hemiptera > Pseudococcidae > Pseudococcus > Pseudococcus viburni. The sequence goes on from JAVBJF010000218.1 coordinate 164,530, forward strand.
CCTGATTCATCCAGTAAAAAAAAATTACTTTCGAATCAGTTAAAAAACTACCAAAATTTCAGTAATTTTCACTGATTCAGTAGTAATTTTTTTTTTCATTCAACGGATTCAATTGGTGTTTTTTTCCACTGTAAATGTTGTTCAGTCAATTTTCACTGATTTGCAGTTAAAAATGACTGATTGAAATCTACAAAATTGAGTTACTGCCGAATCAGTAGAACTTCACTGATTCATTCAGTAAAAGAAAAAAATCATCTCTGAATCAGTAGAAAAACTACCGAAATTTCAGTAATTTTTCACTGATTCATCCAGTAAAAAAAAAAATACTTTTGAATCAGTTGAAAAACTACCAAAACTTCGGTAAATTTTACTGATTCAGTAGTAGATTTTGTAATGTATGAAATAAATCGGTGATATCTTACTGATTCTACAGTATTATGCATGTTGAAAAACATCACTGATTAATCAGTTGTCTGAGAAATAATTTACTGTTACAAATTAAACCAGTGCGCACGGTTTTTTTTTCAAAAAATTAAGGCGATAGTAAGGTGATGTGAAATGTAACGTGGTAAGAGATGACTTTGAACGAATGTACAAAGCTCATCTTTGACCTCCTATCATTCCATAGCACTGCTCAATCAGTTGAGAAAAAGTCACGAAGTACTATCCGGAGGAAAAAATTGGATATAATTGGATCTGATTGGATCTGATTGTATCCAAAAAATGGCGTGATCCAATCGGATCCAAGTGGATATAATTGGTAGATACAAACAAATCCAAATTAATCCAATTAAAGACATTTTTCTCTTTAAATTGAAAACATTTGGATCCAATTGGATCTTTTTGGATCTAATCGGATCTTTTTGGATCCAATCGGATCTTTTTTAATCTAATTGGATAACATTTCTTTAAGATCCAATTAGATCCAATTAGATCCAAAAAGATCCAATTGGATCCAAATTTTTTCAATTTAAAGAGAAAAATGTCTTTAATTGGATCCATTTCAAATAGATCCAATTAAAGACATTTTTCTCCTTGAATCTAGATAAAATTTGATCCAATTGGATCTTTTTGGATAATTGGATCTAATTGGATCTAAAAGAAATGTTATCCAATTAGATCCAAAAAGATCCAATTGGATCCAAATTTTTTCAATTTAAAGAGAAAAATGTCTTTATTTGGATTAATTTGGATTTGTGTGTATTTACTTATATCCACTTGGATCCGATTGGATCGCGCCATTTTTTGGATCCAATCAGATCCAATCAGATCCAATCAGATCCAATTGGATCCATTTTTTTTCCCGGGTACCTACTTACAGCTATTGTAATTACTTACTTGAACCGGGAATCAGTCAATATCATGATATTTTGACTGATTCAGATTTAAAGAGTAGAATCAACTTTTTCTTGAAATATTGGCGTCTTTTGACATCGCACTAAGGATGTGACACTTCGTCCATTATAAACGGGAATATCGATTCTTTTAGCAGCCGTTCCCAATTTCGCGTTTATCTGATTGTAAATTAGAATATTTTTCATTTTTGCAAATGAAAATAACGTGTTTACTAAATAAATGAATTAATTAATTCATTAATTAATTTTTCATCTGAAATTTTTTTTACAACTCAAAATTTTCGTCTTGAAAATTCAAAATTTTTTCTATTTTGCATTTTTCTCTAAAAAATATTTTCAACTCTCTGATTTTCGTTTCAAATTTTTTTCGACTCGTATTTTTCTCTAAAAAGATGTTTCTACTCCCTAAATTTCGTTAATTTTTTTTTCAGTTCGTATTTTTATAAAATTACAACTCTGTCTAAATTTTTGTCTCAAAATTTTTCCTATTCGTATTTTTTTAAAAATATTTTTCATCTCCAAATTTTTTGCCTAAACGTTTTCTAATATATTTTCATTGATTAATTTTTGAACACTGAAAAAATGTAGTGTGCTCTATATTTGCTTCAATTATCAAGTAGGTACAAAAATTTTTTGAAGAAAGCTAAAATACAAATTAAAATGATTCTTTGAGACAAAAATTTGAAGTTGAATTGAATTATTGTTGAAAAAAATTTTCATCAAAAAATCCGAGTTGAATTAATTTCTTGAGACGAAAATTTAGTCGATTTCTTAAAAAATTTTCATAAAAAAATATGAGTTGAAAAAAATTGAAAATCTGAGAAGCAAAACATCGACAATAATGACTGGGGGAAGAGAAGAAACTGGCGAAAGTAAAGATAATTAGTTGTTTCATTGAATCATTCATGTGAACGGCGCTTCTGATTGGTTGAGTGTCACATCCTTAGTGCGATGTCAAAAGACGCGAAATATTGTACAAAGAATCTGGCCGGATAAGATGTGAATTTGGCCCCCTCCGATTTTCAATCTAAGCTCCTCGGATGCTGTCCCTTGATGTAAAAATATTTCAAAAAAAAATTTTGACCCACCCTCCCTTTCGGGGTTGTGGCCATTTTATTGCATTATTCTCAAGAATTTTTAATTTCGCCCGAGTGAAGGAAATTTTCTGTTCTTCGGCATAGAATTACAACTACCCACCAATTGAAATAAACTTTACCTATATGTTTTTAAAACGCAGAACCTATACAGTCCTCAATTTGACGTGCAATTATCTGGGAAAATGAAAATGGGTGTAACCACTAATTACCATTTCGATTCGAATATGCATTTTAGAGGATGTACAATTAGTATGATCGGGCAGACGAACAATTTTGATGGCTCGTTTCCTCTCATCGATTTACAATATGTTCACTTTGATATCATATGTGAAGGCAGTGCCGTAAGTCAAAAAAATTTTAAAGCGTGTAACACCGAAAATCTCAATGATATCACCTCAATACTGCTATATCTTACAAAAGCTCTTTTTCGTTCCATAGGAAGAAAGCATGTGTATTTACTTTGAAATAGACAACTTCCTTACTTTTCTGTTCAAAGAGTCTTTCCTCACTACAATGGTGAAATCGGCCTCATTGAAATCTCCAGAAATATGATAAATGAAATATGAAAAAAAAGGTCAAAAAATAATCATACTTACACACAGTTAATACCTATATTCTGTGAAAATTTCAAAAAATCCCCCCCGCCCTTTCCGGAAATACCACAAACCGTATTTTCGATGTAAAAGTGGGATAACTCTTGAAAAGGTGGTGTAGAGGGTCAAAAATTCAGGTGGAATTTTTTTAGGTACCAAGTAACATTTACAACTATGTACTTTGGAGCGAATTTGGATCAAAAGCCGATTTCACCATCTTAGTGAGAGGGCTCTTTTTTAAATTCTCAATCAGGGATTTTTTTTCCACGATCTTCATTGATCCAAAATCGTTGATACTATACGGGTATTGATTTACCGACCCGACAAAAAAGGGCGAAGGGCGAATGCACGACAAAAATAGGAGGTCTAAACGACAGGAAATCAAATCAGAACAGACGTAAGAAAGGCACGACTAAAATATTTATTGCACGGTAAAAAAATACATTCGAAGATAAATAAAAAATCTCACGTCAGCATGATTACTTCACACGACAACCAGTTAAGCGACATTCACGACACAATAATATTTCGGAACGGCAATGGGGAGGCGGCGCCACAGTGTCCCAAATGCACAAGCTAGGGTGAAATGACTCGATTACTGAAAATCGCCAGGCGGTATGGAAAAAAGTGCACCGTGGAATTATACCTTGAAGTGTGTACTTTCACGCTGTGTTTTCAGAATTTGCACTTTTAGAGCATTTTCGAAATACTCACCCTTGAGTGAGGGGGTGAAAAATCGAGATTTTCGGCGCTGATTTCGACTCCCGTGCTCGTTTGACCCCAAAACCGAAATTGAATCCCCTAGGGGGGAAAAGGGGGCTCAAAATTTTGAAAAATACAATATGGGTATCGAAATATAGGTTCTCGAGGGCACTGAATCTCATTTCGACACCCATTTAAACCAAATACCGAAACTGGGCCCCCTAGGGGGAAGAGGGTCTCAAAATTTTGAGAAAAACGATATAGATATCAAAATGTAGGTTTTCGAGGGCGCTGAATCTCATTCTGGCACTCATTTAACCCAGAATCCAATTTTGAGCTCCCTAGAGAAGGAGAAGAGGGGCCCAAAATTGAAAAAAAATTGATTATACAATATTGGTGTCGATAGGCATGGTATTAAGGGTTCTGATTCTCATTTCGGTGTTCATTTGACCGAAATACCAAGACTGAACTCCCTGGCGTGAGAGAGGGGCTTAAAATTTTGAAAAATACGATATGGTATCAAGATGAGGGTTTTTGGGGGTCCGAATTATCATTCCAGTAAATGAATAAAAAAAAGATTTAGCTCTCTATACTTAGGTGGCAGGGTCCAAAATTCGATGGCAATACCCATATCGTGTTTTTCAAAATTTTAGGCCCTTGTCTCATGCCAGGGAACTCAATGTTGGTATTTGGGTCAAATGAGTACCGAAATGAGAATCAGCACTCCTGAAACCACGCGTTTCGACACCAATCTTGTATAATCGTTTTTTTTTTAAATTTTGGGCTCCTCTTTCCCCCCTCTAGGGAGCTCAATATTGGATTCTGGGTTAAATGAGTGCCGGAACGAGATTCAGCTCCTCCGAAATCCTATATTTCGATACCCATATAGTACTTTTCAAAATTTTGAGCCCCCTTTTCCCCCCTAGGGGACTCAATTTCAGTTTTGCGGTCAAACGAGCACCCGGAATCGGAATCAGCGCCCCTCAGAATCTAAATTTCGACACCCATATCGCCTTTACTCCGCGAACTTTAAAAATCTCGATTTTTCACCCCCTCACTTTGGCGATTTTGAGTAATTCATCCTAGCTTGTGCATTTGGGACACTGTGGCGGGTCTCATAAGTTTCATGCAATTGCGATTTTTCGCCAAATTACTCAACTTTTGAAGGCTAATATGTAACTCTAGATCGGTTATACTTCGAGAAAACTGTTTGCGGGGTTTGAAAGAGAACTGACAGGAGATTCAAAAACAACAATCACATTTTGAAAACCTCAAAGTTGAACTTTGACGATGAAAGCTCAACTTTCATGATGAATACAAAAGACGAAAGTAACCATTTAAAAATTTGAAAATTTACAGTAAGTTACCTTTTTTCAAGCAACAAATTTTCAAGATTGGATCTTTACACCCCTGCAGGGTACAGAAGGCCACAACTTTGACCAAAATACAACAATATCGAAAAAGTAAAGTAACACATCGATTTCTACTGATTCGAAGGCGCTGAGTTTGATTATGTACTCAGTTTTTTCTTCCGATCATATCCCTCAGAACCCCCTATTAGCCCCCTTGATAAAGCTACAATTAGAAAAAAAATAAAAATAACGTATGACCTGTCCTTTGTTAGGTTTTTGAGGGCACTGAGTTCAAATATTTGCTTATTTTTTGGATTTGAACCTTCAGTGTCTCCCCCTGCCCTAGCCTCTCTCCCATTTTGAGAAAAATTATGTGAAGAAATGAAAGTAGCAAGGAGTATATTGATTCTCAATAATTTCTACTCCCTCCCCCTTGCTGTAACCGACTCCTCCTGTCGTGGGAGGAATTGTCGTGATTCAGAAACAAAAATAGACGTGATGACAATCTATGTATTCTGTCGTTCAAAAATTACAGGTTTTAACAGACTAATCTGCCGTTAATACCTAATTACCAACCACTCTTATTATCGTTACACTTGGCTGTCGTTCAAACCTCCTTTTTTGTCGTTCCATCATAAATTACATACATTTCCCATACTATATGTAAACGTGTCATCTTCAAAAACTTTTTCATCATTTTAGATTAGTTTCTGGCCAACTTTTGAAGAAAACATGGAACGTATTTCACCATCGATATTACAAACGCTTATGAACCGCAATGAAAACTTTCTGGACGCTTTGGGTGAAATTCACGAACAATCTATCAAGCATATTATTGCAAAACATCTTAATTTCTTCGGCCACGAACACATGTACCATTACCTCATCCCAAATGCACCCATTGCATCCCTTAATCTACGAGATATTGCTGTCAGGGGATTGCGCAATTTCCATACGCTCAATTTTACAAGGAAAGGGAAAACTGTAATTTACACTTTGCTAATAAAAGATATTCGAGGAAGTTTGATTTTAGAAGACACATCAAGAACACCGACGTCAAGATTAGAATTGCATTTTTTCGCCGATTTTCTGTCTATATCCGTCATCCAGAAAACCAGTTGTGTAAGCGTCAGAGCGGAAAAATGTTTCTTTCTCGAAACAAGATTGAACACCAGTTTGCCCACAGTTCAATCAAACATAATAATGGATCACGTTGAACGCGCTGTTGGATTATCGTTGATGCCATCGATGGAATGTAAGTACCTAACCGATTAATATAATGTATTTGTCGCGTTTAGTTTTACAAATCCTTTGGAATTCTATTGGAAAGTTCGCTAATTTAATCGAAAGCCATATAATCAAGTCTCAGTCGTAAAAAAAAACGTAAGGGCGATATTCCTATTAAAATTGATTTTATGATTGATTCTTGTTCTGGACACTAAAAGAAAGAAATTAAGCTCGTATGGCCTTTTTCCCTTCCTGAAAATCAAGTTCCTATGTAATATTTATGTTTTTATCTCTTGTATGAACTTAAATTTCACCATTTCTAGCCATTTCGGAGCTTGCATCTCGATTTAAAATTTTTTCTTGTACATTATTTTCAAATTTTTCCAGAAAATTTAGGTATTAATCAATTTGGTTATCTAAAAATCTGATTTTCGCCTTTCTTAAGTACTTCAACGAAAAAAATCTGACCTTGTTGGAATTCCCAGGTGTACTATTCAATTTTGTTTTTCACCGCCTTTCTAGTAGTAAGTTGATAAATTTAACAAAATTTCAAAAAAAATCGTAACCATAATTTCACTTCAAGCTCCAGAAATTGGCTGAAAATGACACAGTTGAATTTTCATAAAGGGTATGGACGGATAAGGGGTGAATTCGGCCCCCGGCACTTTTGGGCTCCTAAACACCTCAATTCGTGTATATTGACTGGAAAAAATTTTTCAGAAAATTTTGGACCCCTACCCCCTCTCTTTCGGAGCTATGGCCATTTTATTGCATCATTTTTAAGAATTTTTAATTTCAACGGAAGTGAAGGAAATTTTCTGTTCTTTAGCACAAAGTTACATCTCGTAGAGGTGTATTTATGATAATTTTTTCAACAATTTTGGTGCACTCCTTCACGTTTTTTCGGTCATTTGAAGTTTTCAATCGTAAAAAATACCATATAAGCGAAAAGCGACCACCCTGGAAAAATTTCTAAAAAATACGTTTTTTTATGTAGAATTTAGCTGTGCATTTGGTTTTGGCGATTTCTTTGAACTAAGGGCCGAAAATCGCGAAAAACCGCACAGAAATGTTGTTATTTCAACAGATTTTTCTATTTTTGAGCGTTTTATACCGAAAGAAATGACCAAATAAGAATACCAATTCCATATTCGTATTCAGCAAGTCAAAATACCCCGATAAACACCCTTTTCGTAACAGTTTTGATTAAAATTTCAAAATTCACCTTTTTTCACTGATTTTTTATGAAAAAAAAATGAATTTCGAGACTTAAAGTAACACGTTCGCAAAAAAAAGTGTTAATCGGGGTATTTTGACCTGCTGAACACGAATATGGATTTGGTTTTTTCATTTCTCCCTAAAACGTTCCCATTTTCAAGTTTGTGCCAATGAGTTACAATATTGTGTCACCAGATCTCGAACAATAATTTTTTGAAATTTTTTCACAAGAATCAACATAGCAATTCGAGATTGGAAAAAGCGTCACGAAAACAAGAGCGAGGCATCGAAAATAGGTACATGACTTTTTTTCAAATCCCTAATTCGAAAGACCAGATTAAAACTTGAATATGGGGACGTTTTAGGGAAGAAATGACGAAATGAAAAAACCAAATCCATATTCGTGTTCAGCAGGTCAAAATACCCCGATTAACACTTTTTTCGCGAACGTGTTACTTCAAGTCTCGAAATTCATTTTTTTAAATGAAAAATCACTGAAAAAGGTGAATTTTGAAATTTTAATCAAAACTATTGCGAAAAATGTGTTTATCGAGGTATTTTGACCTGCTGAATACGAATATGGAATTGGTTTTCTTATTTGGTCATTTCTTTCGGTATAAAACGCTCAAAAATTGAAAAATCTGTTGAAATAACAACATTTCTGTGCGATTTTTCGCGATTTTCGGCCCTTAGTTCAAAGAAATCACCAAAACCAAATATCTACACAGCAAAATTCTACATAAAAAAACGTATGTTTTAGAAATTTTTCCAGGGTGGTCGCTCTTCGCTTATATGGTATTTTTTACGATTGAAAACTTCAAATGGCCGAAAAAACGTGAAGGAGTGCACCAAAATTATTGAAAAAATTATCATAAATACACCTCTATGAGATGTAATTTTGTGCCAAAGAACAGAAAATTTCCTTCACTTCCGTTGAAATTAAAAATTCTAAAAAAATGATGAAATAAAATTGCCATAGCTCCGAAAGAGAGGGGGGTAGGGGTACAAAATTTTCTGGAAAATTATTTCTAGTCAATATACACGAATTGAGGTATTTAGGAACCCAAAAGCGCCGGGGGCCAAATTCACCCCTTATCCGGCCATACCCTTTAAATCAGATTCTCTCATTTTTAATTCATGACAATTTTTCCTTTCAAAACTCCGGAATTATGCAACTTTAGGCGACTCATCTTGTAAACATAAGTACCTACAGTGCCGTGCAAATTAACGTGGACAAGCTGTTTTGGCGCATATGCAGTCACGACTTTAAACACTCGTTACTCCGGCCAAAATCAACGGTTTGGGCTCGTTTTGGTCTCATTCGATTCGTTGGACTTTCTACTACAAAATAAGACCAGAACGACCGCTCAATATTATTTTACTCCGGAGTAATTCGCGATTAAGTTGAAAAAAACGTGAAAATGAGTAGTTTCACGGAAATTCGTGTAGTTTTGAACGAAAATAAAATCGAGCGGTCGTTTTCACCTAGTTTTGTAGTAGACAGTCCAACGAATCGAATGAGATCAAAACGAGCCAAAACCGTTCATTTTGACCGGAGGTACACTTGCTAGAAGTTGGAGTAATATACACTAATTAACGTGGACAAGGTAGTGAGTTTTTTCGCGTTTTTTTCAACTTAATCGCGAATTACTCCCGGAGTAAAATAATATTGAGCGGTCATTCTGGTCTTATTTTGTAGTAGAGAGTCCAACGAATCGAATGAGACCAAAACGAGCCTAAACCGTTGATTTTGGCCGGGGTAACCAGTGTTTAAAGTCGCGACTGCATATGCACCAAAACAGTTTGTTCATGTTAATTAGCGTATATTACTCCAACTTCTAGCGAGTGTACCTCCGGTCAAAATGAACGGGTTTGGCTCGTTTTGGTCTCATTCGATTCGTTGGACTGTCTACTACAAAACTAGGTGAAAACGATCGCTCGATTTTATTTTCGTTCAAAACTACACGAATTTCCGTGAAATTACTAATTTTCACGTTTTTTTCAACTTAATCGCGAATTACTCCGGAGTAAAATAATATTGAGCGGTCGTTCTGGTCTTAATTTGTAGTAGAGAGTTAAACGAATCGAATGAGACCAAAACGAGCCCAAACCGTTGATTTTGGCCGGGGTAACGAGTGTTTAAAGTCGTGACTGCATATGCGCCAAAACAGCTTGTCCACGTTAATTTGCACGGCACTGTAGGTATCTAAATTCAGATAATACGAATAATTTATAATTTCTATGCTTTTTAAAAAACAGATCATAGATCAGATAGGTGGAGCTCTTGCCCAAGCGAGTGTGAAATTGAAAACTCACTCAGACAAATTTTAACCGAAACACAATTCAATCCAGTCAATAAAAGTTCTACAACAAAATCGACGTATTTTGGTAAGTTCGTAGTGCAGTTTTTCAATCTTTACGTAAGTTAAGATACAGGAATTTATGACAAAAGGAACAATAATCACAATATTGAATAAAAGCCAGATTCGTGAGCATTGAAAAACTAAGAACTGTTTCCAGAGTAATTTCAGTAACGCTTCGAATGTTTCAGAACTGAGAACAGCGACGACTCCGCATATGAACTCCGCAGATGAATATGACATTACAAATACCTTGAAAGATACCATACTTGGATTATTTCGAAATTTTCGTACAAGAAATGTACCCAAACTAATTAGACAATTGAACAGTTTAAGCTATAAAACTGAATACAGTAATTTTCACGATCTACGAATTGTAAGTGGATACTTGGAGAAACCGCGCATTTGGTTTGGATTTCATAATAATACAATGGTACGTATAGATTAATGCGGTTCACCTGGAATGGATCGTTTTTTCGGATCCTGGCATACACATTACTATGCATCGATAGTAAATAAATTTCTATTTTTTACCGCAGAAAATACGCAGTGCTCAGTTAGTAATGAATTTGACCGGAAAAATAAAATGGTCCTACTATGAGTGGACATCCGATTTCGAATCAACGATGCGATTCGAGGGATGTTCAATAAGCATTGTGAAACCGAAAGACCTTTTTTCATTCCCCGTTTTCGATTTTCAGCATAACAGTGAGAGTATCACACTTGGAGGAGATGTAGTAAGTTGGTGCTATGCGGTGCTGTGCACCAAGACGCGATTTTTCTCCGCAGCAAATTTATATACTAATTACAGTAATTTCAAATCTGAACCTCAAAAAAATTCTTAGAAAGCTGAATTTCACATTATTTGTCGTCCCATTAATGTTAAAAGCTTCTGAGTACAATTTTTTTCAAAATTGGGGTTCTTAGTGTTTTGGATTCAGGGAATCGAGCAGCATCGATTTAAAAAAAAAAAAGATGTATAAAATTGATTCAAACCTCAGTGCAGTGGATTTAAAAATCTGCCGCTGTCGAAATTTTTTTTTAAGATTCAAGACTTGAAAATACTGTATTTTATAAAAATTTGTATTGCGAAAAAAATCGTGTCGTAACGCACCATTCCGGATAAGTGAAGTCGCTCCCTTAAAGACACATTTGTAATAAAATGACAAAAAGATTCTATACCAGCGTAAATAATTTGTAATTACAGCTCCAGTATCCTATAAACATGCCGGCAGATCAGGTTGTAAAAAAGATCAAGTCATTGATGGGTGATATGATCAAGCCATCGATGAGTGATGTGATCAACGGGAAATTTTGGAGCAACCTGACAGAATGTTTTGATCATCGGCCAACGGAAGATATCATCTCAAAATACCCTTATTTTTTGGGTCACGAGCAAAAATACTACTATCTAATTCCAGAAGTTCTTTTCGGCTTGTTTCGTTTGAAAAATATTACCGTTAATGGATTATGGAATTTTTACTCACTTTGTTTCACCGATGAACCAGAAGTACTGACATTAACGATGAAGAATATTCGGGGCAGTATGACTTTGGATGAAATTGCCACTGGTCCGGGATTGGAATTAAATTTCTTCGCGGATTCCCTGTCCATAGGCGTCACCTGGAACACAAATAAAATGAATGTAGAGGCACAAAACTATTCAGTTTTTCACACAAAAACTAACATGGAGTTGAATGATCTCTATTCGCAGTCAATTATCGAACATATTGAATCAGCTATCGCTTCGTCAATTGAGCCATCGATGACATGTAAGTACACATTTACAGTACAAAATTTACCAACGTAATTACGTAGGTATGTCGTAACTAATAACAATTTCGTTGAACAAATTTCATTTTCAGTATAAGTAGGTACGTTTCACAAAATCTAATAATGAAACTATACGGTACTGCGATGATTGGGCTGAACTTGCCATTGAAAACTGAATGGAAAAGGGGGTAGTTGAGATGATGTGTTTCCAAATCAAAAAGATATGGTCGATATTTTATCCCTCCACTCGACCGTTTTTTTTATTTATTAACACGATTCGTGTGGTGCACTTTTTTAAGCAAAAATTTAAGTTGGAAAAAATGAAAAAAATGTTATGACGTTGAAAATTTTTATAATTTGAATTAAATTTCGAGAAAAATTTTAAAACTATAAACATTTTCGAGAAAAAATTTCTGAGTATGGAAACAGTTGGGAAAATATTTTTGAATAAAAAAAAATTGAGAAACTGTGAACGTAACAGAAATGAAAATAATTCAGATTTGGAAAAAACCATTGCTGCTTGATGGCAAGGGTGCTGAGATCCCTCAAAGCTTTTGAGGACTGACCGATATTCTCACGCAGCTCCCCCTAATTTTCATACCTCTCCTCATTTTTTCGCGACTCTCAATAACTATAAAAATCCGTCGTTTTACCTCATTTTGGTCCTGTTCTGATTCCTAAATCGTGAAAACTCAATTTTTTTTTTGACCAACCAAATACGTTTTGTCGCCAAGAGGGGGTAAAAATCTGTTAAAATCTCAATTCAGATTTTCAATTTTCGCAGTTATACGAAACCTACGTCAATTTTAAATACCTAGTACATAGCCTGGACTTCAACCCAATTGAATTTTATTTAGAAGATAGCTGCAGGAAACAAAACTAAAAATTTTGAAAATCAAGTTATTCAGGCACGAAACTGAACGGGGGGGGGGTGGCATTCTGCCATTTGAACTAATTTTTCTGACCTCTTATCCCTCTCATTCAGTTCATTGGTTATTCCAAATTTGTCATTTTTTTCAAACCTATTACTAATTTTATTGTAATTGAAAAACTTACGAAATTATCAGGTATCATGTCGAGATTTTTGAAGAAAAAAGTAACTTTCAGTAACTTTTTTTGAGCAAAAAGCGACCAAAAATTGAACAAAAAATGACCAAAAAGTAACCAAAAATTCAATTTTTTCAGGGGCAAATTTTTTCACAGTTTTCTGGGGAGGGGGGATTTTGTAGTTTTCTGCAAACATTTCAAAGATAAATCAACTGAAAAGACGTGAATAATTTCATTTCTTAAATTCCTTCGTCAAAACAACAAACACACTAGCAAAAATCAGTTTTCCATTTTTTTTCTTGAAGAATTTTTAATAATAACAATTTCAACGGGAAAATTTGAATTTTTGCCTGGAAGTGCGAAGAAAACGTGAGTTCTGAGGGGAAAAAAGTCACCAAAGTGACGTTTTGAACATGAAAAGTAACCAAAAGTGACTGAAGTCGAAAAAAGAGACAAACATTAAAAAAAAGTGTCCCGCTATGATGCCTGAATTATTATCCATTTGTTCCGAACGAAGAGAGGTCTGAAAATGTCTAGAAAAATAATAATTTTATGAATGAAATTTTGTAGTTTTAATAGAGAGATGAATTTTGCCATATAGTTGAAGATCAATCTATAAAATAGAGGATCAAATTTTGGACACTAATGAAATAATTACATTTTGTTGGGCATAAAAAAACTTGGAAGTTTAAAAACAATTTAATGCGTAAAAATTATACTTTTGGATGAAATTTATTATCTCTAAAATATGGATTAGTGAATTACACTGATTGAATAAACTAAGTTTGGTTTACTGATTTAATGGATGAAACGTATGTAAATCACTCTCATCACCCATTAAATCAGTAGAACGAATTTACCCCATGCAATTAGTGAAATTCAATTCACTGGTTCATATTTAGAGAGTAATCAGATTTTAAGGGCAACTGAGCAGAGAGACGGAGATAACTCAGTGAGTAAGATTTCTTCCACATATTTTTGAAAAATTTCAACGATCAATACTATAATTTACTTTTGTAATTTTTCACTGAAACACCCTTCGAATAATTGATTTAGAGTTTTTTCTCTATTACACAATAGTTCAAAGAACAATCAGAGCGAGTCCCTTTTCCAGCAAAAGTGAAATGGAAAAATCATTCAGGAGATTGTTGATGGAAAACTCATTCCAATCCGCCGAGGAAGATATCAAACAATCACATAATACGTGGATTCCGATTCCATTCGATGACAACAATTCGTCGACAAAATTACCTCACAGCATCACGATTAATAATAATTATTATCATCAGCAATACCATTTGTCATTCCCGAACCTCACGATTATTCAGTTAATAACAGGAAATCAATCTCATCCGGAGCAAATCCAATGCTCGTTATTGGACAATTCCATGGTAAATTATCCAACGATCGTGATAATTATAGAATTAGCAGATGATATAAAAATGATTTTTTCGTTGTAGAGGGAGAAAAACGCTATTTATTCTCCCTCGCGATGCTTAAATTCGCGTATTTCTCCCTCAAAAACGAAAAATATAGTATGCAACTAAGGAAATAACTCATTTTCGACGATTTTGAGTTATTTCCCTCGCTTCGCTCGGACAATAAACCTCAAAATTCGTCGAAAATCACTTTATTTCCCTTGTTGCATAATATACTATTTGTTTGCCGAACAGTTCAACCATCTAATAAATGTCGTCCCTTCCGGAAAATTACTTCGAAACAACGATAAAGCCAAATCGATAAATGCCAATTTTCATTTCAATGTACCTTTCCTAAATGTATCCGTGATCAAACAAAACAATTTAAAAGAAAACAATTCGTGTGAATTCCAAATAAGCAACAATCAGGATATAGAAGTACATAATTAAAACTTCTTAAAGGGGAAAAATGACATTATCGACAGAGAAAATTAATTCATTTTAATTTCAGATCCATTCATCTCCTGCGGAAAGTAACTCAACTGGATCAGATACTGAACGACTCGAAATAAAAAATAAAATCGACACGACATTGATGTCGATGACGAAAGAACGATTCGTCCGGACTGTCAAATCGTTAGCTTGTTCATCGTTCGACGTTTGTGCGCAATCTGCGAAAATAATCGACGAATTTTTCCAACGTTTCGTGGATAAAGTACTGAAAAAAAGTTCGCTTCGAAGAAACACGACGTAGTCCTATCAAAAACCATTTTAACTATCGGTAGAAAATTCGGAAATTTGAAATAAAAATTAGTTTTGAATTTTTTTCAATTTTGCGACGAAATCGTGAAAGTTTTGAAACTGGAAGAACTCAAAACCTCTCACCCCTTCATTGAAATGTTCCCCTTGCGAAGAAAGAGCGTGATAAAAACAATATTATTCTGTGAAAAGTAATTTCGGATTTTTCCATTTTTCCAGGAATTCTACGCCTTGAAAATTATTTCCGAAATTGATTCGTTGATAAAAATCATCGTAGAAAAAATAAATAAACACACCCATATCGTAATTGGCTTCAATACATAGAAATCACGTTGGAAATGAAATTATTAATATCGATTTTGAAATCAATCTATCTCACACATTAATCACAATCGCGAAGAAGTCTCCAGAATTCAGTTCTTGAAAAATATTACGAAATTTACGAACCATTTAATAACATTTAACGCGAATCCATTAACATTTCTGCTCATAGATATCAATAAATCGACATAAACATTGTATTTCCAATACCATATGAGATAATTTATTATTAATTAATTGATGTATCTTGCATATAAACCCGCTTCATCAAAACATCGAGTTATTCGCAAATGGTGCAGTCGTTGGAGTAAAGTTCTTGTATTTTTTTATGACAAAATTTTCACAATGAAAAGTTTCGTGTTAGTTTTACTTCTATCCAAAGGTACGTGAGATTTTTATTCGTAGCCTTCGTCGAATATTTCGTAATGTTCTTAAATCCCAAATTTCAAAACCAAAAACACACTTTTACATTAAAAAATTCACAGATACTTGTATAATTTTTAATCGATTTGTAAATATTTCAGCACTTTTCTCAATTCTGGCAGCAGAATCTTTAGACGAATTTGATATCACGAAAGACCTGAATGATACCATTGTCGGAATTTTTCAAACCGCCGAACCTCAAAATATGACCAGATTGATCGAAAGTTTGATATTTTTAGATCCAGCCGATCTTGGAAGTACTCCATATACGTATTATTACACATGGCAAAATGGAGAGAGCATTAAAATACGGTTTTACAATCTTCGACTAATTCACGCGTCGGCTAATAATTCGTGCGCCTCTTATGGATTTCCCAACAACGAAATAGTAAGTAAAATCAAAATATCCTCATTTTCAAATTCAGAGTAATAACTGTCTCGCCCTTCAAATCAGTTCGTTTTAATGAATTTGTTGTCTGTTTTGGCGAGAAAATGAAAAAATACACTGAAAGATAACAGAAAATTCAAAAATTTTGGAAACTTTGCATCCTCAACTTATTTTTTCAACTCGAGAATTTTAGATAACTTGAGACGTCTCCAATTCTCATTTAGAGAATCAAAAAATTTTCAAAACTTTCTGGTTAAAAAAAATTTTAGCATGAATTTTGCATTGCAAGAATAAAATAAATGATTTAAAATTCTTCAAACATTTTTCTTTGAATAACTTTTTTTCTGAAAGGAGGATTCGAAACGTGCAGGCATCACCTCATCTATTTCATATTAAAAAATTTCAGAAATTAAAGTTCAGTTTTTGAATTTTGGTAGATTTTTGAGAATTAAAAGGAATTTTGTGACTCAACAATAAAGCAAAACATGAAAATTGAATACAATCAAAGTAAAAATTTGAAATTCGTTACATACTAACCCCAGATTCAATCTTCTAAATCTATTTAAAACCGGTTTCGAGATAATCAGGAGTGCTCAGAAAATTTTTGTATTCTCCAGCTCGAAAAAAAATTTTAAAATAGGTAGCCTAAATGAACGTTGGCAAACGAAAAAAAAAAATCGGATCATCTCTATTGGTGATCTATTTTGACCAACTGAAGAAAATTTTTTCAAAATTTGTGATTTTCGGTTCAAATATTATTAGGTATAGACTTGTCTCACAAAGTGAGAATCTAAAATTTTCTGGAGACTCCAGAATATCTTGAAATCGCTTTCAATCGATTCGAGAGGTCAAAAATAAAAATGTACCCCAGATATAATAATACACTTTGCAAGTTTTTATCTTAGTTAGATCAAATTTCCATAATCCGCACTTTGGCAGGGCCAAGGGTAATTTTGAATTTTCAAAAGTTTATCAAAATTCGAAACTTGAATTTTAGAAACTGAAATTTTGGAAAATAGGATTTTTTGATGCATTTTTAATAAATTTGTTTCGGATTCAATTTTATTACAGCGAGTTGAGTTGCTTCTCTTGCATGTGAGAACAGAATTTTTATAAAAATTATTTTTTCATTAAAAAAAACAATTTTGATGAGAGCAAAAACTTACACGTTTCTTTACAACTATACCTACATCCCTTGACTGGGCATTCTCCAATTTGAAAAAAAAAATTGGACTACTTGAAGAATTATTTTGAACAACTTATCCCACGATTTTTACTCGTTGAAGTTAATTTTTCGAATTTTATAAATTTTGAAATTTAGATCTGTGATTTTATAGAAATTTTAAAAATTGAAAGGATGAAAATCTCGAATTATTCGTTAATCATGTGAGTTTCAGTATCTGAAATTTAGGCTACGGATATGAAAAAAAATCTCAAACATTTTTAGTATTCGAAATTTTGCGTAAAAATAATACAGAAAATTAAAAATTGAAAAATTCATCAAAAATAGAAAAATTAACTTCAATAACTAAAAAGAAAAGAAAAGAAAAGGAATTCAACGAAATAATCCAAGGGACTCGGCTGTCAAGTCTGCCCCATTCCCCCCCCCCCCCCCAGACATCCCAATCACATTAAACTGAAATTTAATACGCTTGCTTTTATATCGCAGCAACTATACAGTTCTGAATTTGTCATGAATTTATCTGGAGTTTGGAACGTTGAAAATTTACTCCTCGATTACGATTTCAACTCCGAGATACGTTTAAAAGAATGCACAATCAGCGCGATCCGACAGTTGAATAATTCTGATAACCCGTTTCTCGTCGATTTACAATACAGCCATATGGATATCAAAACCGAAGGCCCAGCTGTAAGTAAAAAATTCTTCAAAGTTTTAAAATTTCTAATAACGCCACTGACAGGCTAAAATTAGTTTCGAAAGGTCTTCCAGGGCTAATTATACAAGTCGACATAGGAAATGCTGTTTGAAGTTTAATGGGTAATTTTTATATTATTTTTCACACTGATAACGAAAAAAATAGTAAAAAAAGTCCATCATCTCAGGATTTTTCATAATTTTAATTTTTTGTTCAACATTTTTTCAAGATTTTTTGAGTTTTTGATGACTTTTGACACTTCAAGTCAATTTTCTGAGCAAAAGAGGGCTTAAATGAAAAAAATGAATAGAACATAAATTGTAGAGCGTAAAATTTCCTTTCTATAAAGTACAATTAGTTTTCTCTCAGGAGGCTTAATTTCTAAGATATTTGCAATTTAAAAAAAAAACTTGATCCTTCAAATTTCATCAAGAATATCTCGAAAGCTAAGGTTCCTCAGAAAAAACCTAATTGGACTCTACAGAAAGATAATTTTATGCTCTACAATTTATGTTCCATTCATTTTTTTCATTAAGGCCCTCCTTTGCTCAGAAAATTGACTTTAAGTGTCAAAAGTCATCGAAAACTCAAAAAGTCTTTAAAAAATGTTGAACGAAAAATTAAAATTGTGAAAAATCCTGAAATGTTGGCATTTTTTTACTACTTTTATTCGTTATCAGCGTGAAAAATCCTATAAAAATCACCCATTGAACTTCAAACAGAATTTCAAAAGTTGAAAAATGTCGACCTGTGTTATAGAAAATAATGCCCCAATGAATAGTTCTAAAAAGTGGCCGAATTAATTTTGGAAATTCTTATCGTAGGTTGAAAAATTAATTTTTGAGGATCACAATTTCGATCTGTTCAAAACCCAACAACTCAACAATAGGAAGACCTTTTGATACAATATGCTCAATTTTCACAACTCACTCCAAATTTAATTTCAGAAACAATTTTCTGGTTTCCGAAAACCTTTCGAATACGTTCTACCGTCGATATTACGAACACATATGAACCGTAATGAAAAACTTTCGCGCGTCTTGAGTGAAATTTACGACAATCAGTTGGCCAATCACATCACCTCAAAACATCCCCGCATCTTGGACCATGAAAACCAGTTTCATTACCTGATACCAACCGCCCCCATTGGATCTTTCGATCTGAGAGACATCGTCGTCAGCGGATTATCGAATTTTCATTCGCTTAATTTCACCATTAAGCCGGATACAATAATTTACACATTGCTAATGAAAGATATTCGAGGAAGTATGATTTTAGGGGACGTTTCAAGGACTCCGGGGTCGACTTTGGAATTACATTACTTCGTCGATTCGCTGTCCATATCCGTGACTCCAGAAATTAATCGTATAAATGTCCGAGCAGAAAATTTTTCGATAATTGAAACGAGATCGCATAAAAGCCTGACAGACGTTCAGTCAGACATAATAATGGATCAAATTGAAAGGGCTATTGGGTCATCAATAATGCCATCGATGGAATGTAAGCAGCCCAAATTATCAAATTTAACCGCGAAATTATTATTTTACCTATTTATTTTTATTAGTTTAAATGTAATTATTACAAGAAACGCATATTATTTAATAATAAATTTTTACTTAGTCCTATTAATTTTATCTATTTTTATAAATTTTATTTAGGTTTATCACTTTGTATATTATTTATTTTAAAACGAATAATAATAAATTTAGTTATTAGATTTGTCCAAAAAAGAACCACCTTTTTTAATACTTCGAGTAAAAAACTCAATAAAGAGGAAAATTTTGAAAATGCTCGCTTTGGCAGTAAAATCAATATACTTTTTGATATTTTATGGGTTCCTTGCCACTGGAGTGAAATTCTAGCTATTTTTTGGGGTTTTCTTGGTTTTTTTTGGCCAGTTTTATAGCTTAAAAAATTCTCCAAAATTCAAAAAGAATTTAATCCCGTCCATTTAAAAAGAGGAATTTGTCGAAAAATTTGTCATGGCATCTAAATTGACAGATACATTTCATAATAAGTAATTAATTTTGACATTTTCCCTCTGACTGCAGTTCAGAAAACAAACAGATCGAGTCTTTCATCAAATCGAATTGGAAAGGAAAATTACTTAAGAAGATTGTTGAACGAAAAATCATTCCGATCTAAGAACGATATCGAACATCCACATGACACCTGGATCTCAATCAACGAGAAAAATTTGCCGACAAAATTACCTAAAATCGTCTCGAATCACTTCACCTACCATATTTCATTCTCAAACCTGACAATCGTGAATTTCATATCAGGAAATCAACCACATCCGGAGCAAATTCTATGTCCAATATTCAATAATTCCCAGGTAAATCATCACACGATCGATTGATCGATAAAATAATAAAATAAGAAACTAATAGGCGGGTATGATATCGAAATGGAATAATTTTTTGAATTTTTTCCACGACAGTTCAGCTATCAGATTAGCGTCGATCCTTCCAGGAAATTATTTCGAAACAACGATATGGCCGACTCGACAGACTTAAAATTCAACTTTAATTTATCTTCCTTGAATTTTTCCACAATCAAAGTAAACGATTCAATGGCAAACGATTCGTGTGAATTCCAAATAAGCCACGATCAAGATATCAAAGTACTTATTAACTTCTAGGCTATTCCATACTAAAACAGACCAAAAATGAAGCCGGGTCTTCCGATTTTGCTCCAATTTTTTTTACGAGTTCCCCTTGGTGGTCTATTCACAAAACCACGATCATTTTTTTCTAGACCCTCAAGGGGGCGGGGAGGCGGGCCTCGAAATTTTTTTCAATTGTGATTTTTAGCCAAACCCATCATTGAAGGCTCATATCTCGAGATCGGTTGTATTTGGGGAAAAACTGTTTGTGGGGTCTGATAGATAATTAATGGGACATTCAAAAATGGTAATCACATTTTGAAAAGCTTAAAGTTGAAGTTTGGTGGTGATAGCTCAACTTTCATGATGAAAACAAAAGATGAAAGCTACCATTTGAAAATCTGAAAAAATTACAGTGAGTGGCCCTTTTTACTTTTTTTTCAACCAACAAATTTTCAAGATGGGATCTTAGGACCCCCGGGGGGTAGACGGGTCCACAATTTTGACCAAAATTCAAAAAAATCGAAAAAGTAAAGTAACACATCGATTACTACTAATTTGAAGGCGCTGATTTCGAATATGTACTCAGATTTTTCATTCGACTCCTCTGAACCCTCCTATCGGCCTCCTTGATTGGGTCAAAATTCAAAAAAATGAAAAATGACGTGTGACCTATCGTTTGTTAGGTTTTTGAGGGCGCTGAGTTCAAAAATTTGCTTATTTTTTGAATTTGACCCTTTAGTGCTCCTCTAGCCTCCCCCACATTTGGGAAAAACTATATGTTAATTAAGGAACGAAAATATCGTGTGGCATATCGATTCTAACTAATTTGAGGGAGAAGAATTCGAATATAAACTTACTTTTTGATCCGACCCCCTCCCCGTGCTTCAACTGACCCCTTCCTCCAGTCTTAGGTAATCGATACGGAATTGAATATTTCGAAAAATTGTGGGGAGGGGGTCGGATCAAAAATTGAGTTGATATTCGAATTCTACGTCCTCAAATTAGTTAGAATCGATATGCCACACGATATTTTCATTTCTCAACATAGTTTTCCCCAAAATTGGGGGGAGGGAGGCTAGAGGGGCACTAAAGGGTCAAATCCAAAAAATAAAAATAAGCAAATTTCTGAACTCAGCACCCTCAAAAACATAACAAACGACAGGTCACACGTTATTTTTCATTTTTTTGAATTTTGACCCTATCAAGGAGGCTGATAGGAGGGTTCAGAGGAGTCGAATGAAAAAACTGAGTACATATTCAAAATCAGCGCCTTCAAATTAGTAGTAATCGATGTGTTACTTTACTTTTTCGATTTTTTTGAATTTTGGTTAAAATTGTGGACCCGTTTACCCCCCGGGGGTCCAAAGATCCCATCTTGAAAATTTGTTAGTTGAAAAACGGGTGAAAAGGGCTCCTCACTGTAATTTTTCAGATTTTTAAACGGTAGCTTCATTTTTTTTCTCATCATGAAAGTTGAGCTTTCACCATCAAAGTTCAACTTTGAGCTTTTCAAAATGTGATTACCGTTTTTTAATCTCCCATTAATTATCCTTCAGATCCCGCAAACAGTTTTTCCCAAGTACAACCTATCTCGAGATCTCGAGATATGAGCCTTCAAAGATGGGTAATTTGGCAAAAAATCTCAATTGCATAAAAAATTCGGGGCCCGCCTCCCCGCCCCCTTGAGGGTTAGAAAAAAATGATCATTGTTTTGTGAATAGACCACCAAGGGGAACTCGTGAAAGAAAATTGAGCGAAATCGGAAGACCCGGCTTCATTTTTGGTCTGTTTTAGTATGGAATAGCCCTCAAATTGTTTCATAAAAAAAAAAAAAAACAATTAACATGGGAAACTAATACATTCCAATTTCAGATTCATTCGTCTCCATCGGAGGAAAGTAATACAACAGAGCGATTTGATATGAAAAAGAAAATCGACACGACGCTGACCTCGATGGCGAAAGAACGGTTTGTCCAAACGATGAAGTCGATGGTTCGTGTACCACTCAACGTTTGCGTGCAATCTGCGAAAATTATGGACGAATTTTTCCGAAGTTTTGTGGATAAAGTACTGAAGAAATGTTCGCTTCGAAGAAACGCATCGTAGCCAAATCAAAAATTTTCCAATTCTTACCTACTTATTGAAAAAGAATTCGTGATTTTTTTTTTTTAGATAAGTAAACAAAATTTATTTTTAGTATTTTAGCTGACTTATAATAAAGATGAGAAAATTTTAAAATTGAAGAAAAATTTTGGCATTTTTATCTCTTTATTTGATCATTTTAATGGCACAATTATCAAATGAAATTTTTTCCTAGGCCACAGTTGTTTCTTCGAAGTCTGACTTCGGGACGTTTTCGACATCACTTTATTAAATTATACTGTTCGTAGATATTGATCATCACAAGAAATAAATACACACATTCCAGTCGTGGTATCTTAATTAGCTTACAAATACGTTTTGAAAATTA
The DNA here is from genome assembly GCA_033439095.1 of Pseudococcus viburni. Classification (NCBI taxonomy): domain Eukaryota; kingdom Metazoa; phylum Arthropoda; class Insecta; order Hemiptera; family Pseudococcidae; genus Pseudococcus; species Pseudococcus viburni. Next base: position 187,521 of record JAVBJF010000218.1, read on the forward strand.
ATTAATCCATCTTAAATTAATCACACTCCCAACAAGGCATTCTTCAGATTAAAAAATCAAACGATATTTTAAAATCAATATTGTGAAACACGAGCAATTAGCCATGTCTGATTATCATTAATGAACATAAATTTCCATATTGATTGACGATACCATCGACATTGAGATAATTCCAATTCATCATAAACTATCCACGTATCGACTTGAGTTTTAAAAAATCGAGTTAATTATAAATCGTATATCTAGTCATTGCGGTAAATTTTTCCATCGTATTTTTTGGAGACGTGAATTTCACAATGAAAAATTTGGCAGTGATTTTACTTTTATTGAAAGGCAAGTAAAATAACTATCAATTCGTAGCATTTTTCAATTATTAAGTAACATCTGCTCCTTCTTCTCCCCACAAAAAAACATTAAATTATTTTTCAACCATTTTAGTATTCTCTTTGGTCAAGGCGACAGAGTTTACAGACGAATATGATATCACAACAGCCCTAAACAATACCATCGTGAAGATATTTCAAACTGTCGAGCCACAAAATGTAGCCAAAGTATTCGACAGCGTCGTGAATTTTGATGACGTTGACTTGAGTACAACTCCGTATAAATATAATTTCACATGGATGGATGGGAACAAGGATACCTCAAATTTTTACAGCCTTCGAATAACCAATGCATCGTCCAATAATCCATGTGCATCTTATGCATTCTTCGACAATCAATTGGTACGTATGTGCAATAATTGTGCAAAGTAGGTACAAAATATTGACGACCATATTGGGTTGGTATATCTCAAGGTGGTTTTTAGTAAGATTGGACATAGAAACACCAACTTGGCAACTCGACGGCGACTCGCAATTTGCAACCTGCATGAAAAACATCATTAATTGAAATTACGATTTGAAATATCGAAAAAATGGTTAATGTTATCATAAAAATGGTAACAAAAGCAATTGCTCGGGGCGCAGTTCCTCGTCTTCGACAATTCCCCACCCCCTCCCTTCACCAGAGGAATTTCTCGTGAACTAATGTTTTAGATTTTCAGTATATTTTAAGCATAAATTTGCCCAAAAAAAGGGACATAACAGACGAGCCGCTTTAGAAAAGCTGAATTTTTGGTTTGAAACTTGTTGGAATTCATTATTTTAATGAAATTTACGTTTTGGGACCTCAAAAGGAGTGCGATGATCTGCGAACCTGAAATTTGGGTATGTTAGAGACAAGGCCGACACTTAGCAGAGTTAAGAATTTCAGAAATATTGATCCAGCTCAATTTGATGCTCCTGGACAAAGAAACGACTAGTTTTAGGCAGGGAATAAGAGTCAGCCAAAAAGTTGACTCCTGACTCTGCAGGGTGTCTACCGATTTTTCAAAATCAAATTTCGCGATTTTTTCGCGACCTTTTTCTAAGGTATCTATTATCTATCTCTCAATTTGACACCCTCCCCCCCCAAAAAAAAAAACCATCAGCGAGATCAGGGGAAAATTTTACGAAAAATCTGGTTAGAACGGATAAAATTGTCAGATGATTATTGAGCATTTACCTACCTAATAAGATATTTTTAACACAATGGAAAGCTCGCATAACATGGACTGATAATCAATCTTAATAATTTTTTTTCATCACACCAAAATTTTTTTTGAGTCTAAATTTTTTCCAAACGAAATTTTTTTTAACCAATTTTTTTTGATTTCAAATTTTTTTCCAAACATAATTTTGGTGAGAAAAAATTACGTTTGAAAAAAAACTGGGCTCGAAAAAATACGTGTAAACAAAGTATACCACATATCTCTATCCAGTATGTTCCCTTTTCTAATGCACAGTCATGACGGTGCATGAGAAAAGGGACCTAGGTGTAAATGAAAAAAACACCCTGGTACCTTTCCTCAACTGTGCATGAGAAAAGGGACCCGAGTGTAATTTTTTTCATTTACACCTAGGTCCCTTTTCTCATGCACAGCCATGACTGTGCATGAGAAAAGGGACCTAGGTGTAAATGAAAAAACCTCTTAAGTACCTTTTCTCAACTGTGCATAAGAAAAGGGATCAGAGTGTAACTTTTTTTTCATTTACACCTAGGTTCCTTTTCTCTTGCGCAGTTATTGGAATTATACATTACGTAATGAGCCAGATGAGAAATCTACCATTTCAAAAATCAATTTCATATGTTTCATTTGAAACAAAAATCCAAGAACTTGAGAATAGGAGCAAAAAAAGACGCAGATTTCAAATTCTTCAACAATTTTCGAGTAGGTCCCAAAATGAGCTCCCTATGGAGGGGGGTTTAAATCCAAAATTGTTAACATTTTTGAGAAAATCTTTCTAAGAATCAAGATAGGTATGTAAATATAGGTTATCGATCAGGCTGATTTCAAATTTTTCAACCATTTTTGAGTAGGACCCAAACTGAGCCCCCAAGGGAGGCCAAAATCCAAAAAATTCAAAATTTCAAGTTGGGTGTTGAAATATAGGTTATTGATCACGCTGATTTCAATTTTTTCAACCATTTTTGAGTAGGACCCAAACTGAGGCCCCAAGGAAGGCCAAAATCCAAAATTTTTCAAAATTTCAAGTTGGGTGTTGAAGTAAAGGTTACTGATCACGCCGATTTCAAATTTTCCAACCATTTTTGAGTAGGACTCAAATTGAGCCCACAAGGGGGGGTCAAAGTTCAAAATTTTGAGATGGGTGTAGAAATATAAGTTATATTTTTCAGATGGAGGGAAGGGGGTTCAGAGGGGACGAATGAAAAAAATCAAGCACATATTCAACCTGAGCATCTTCGAATTAGTAGAAATTAATGTGACTTTACTTTTTACTTTTTTTTTTTGAATTTTAATCAAAGGATGAATTTAAATAGTTTGCACACCCAACTACGTATAGAAAACAACTGATATAAGCAAAAAATCTCCGAAAAAGAAGTAGTTCCCCGCCCAGTGGGGACTGAAACCCAAAGTAATGTCGATAACAAAATGTTATGATATAAAGGTGAAATCCGCCCAAAAAACTTCCTCCTCTTCTGGGAAAAAAATGAAAAACTTTTGATAATAAAATGTTATGATATAATGGTGAAATCCGCCATGAAAAAATCCTTACTTTCTTGAAAAAAAATTTCCAAAATAGAATTGGCATCAAAGTCGAAAATGGAACAAAAAATAAAATAAAAAATGGAAAAAGTGGTGGGCGGACAGCGCTCTCATTTTACAAAAACACTTTCAATTACTGATTAAGAGCTCTGTCCGCCCACCACTTTTTCCATTTTTTATTTTATTTTTTGTTCCATTTTCGACTTTGATGCCAATTCTATTTTGGAAATTTTTTTTCAAGAAAGTAAGGATTTTTTCATGGCGGATTTCACCATTATATCATAACATTTTATTATCAAAAGTTTTTCATTTTTTTTCGCAGAAGAGGAGGAAGTTTTTTGGGCGGATTTCACCTTTATATCATAACATTTTGTTATCGACATTACTTTGGGTTTCAGTACCCACTGGGCGGGGAACTACTTCTTTTTCGGAGATTTTTTTGCTTATATACATTTCGCGAATTTTGACTCTAAAACTGAGAAATAAATTCATGGGAAGTCTGAAATATTAGCAGATTACCAATGGTAATAATGTAATTATTTGACCCGAGTGAAGCGAGGGCGAAATTTTTTCGAAAAATTTTGTTCAAAAACAGCAAAAAAGAGACTTTCCAAATGATTTCTCCTTCTGAATTTTTAAAACATCTGTTAAAAAATTCCAAAATTCTCCATTTTTAAAATTTTTTTTTGAGAATGGACACAATATTTCCTTTGAAATTCCTAATCGTGATCGCTACTCAGTCTCCCACAAGAACATATTTTTCCGCTTCAAAATATTCAATTGTCTGATAAAGAAGGGAAGAAGGATTTTAATTTAAGAATAGGTTTTTAAAATTTATATGAACCCGAGCGAAGCGAGGGCGAAAATTTTTAGAAAAAATGTTCAAAAAGGTGAAATTTTTTTACTTTTTCTGTTTTGTAAAAGACGAAAATAAATTGAAGTAGGTAATTTCGGAAAAATTCGCGACTTTTTCGCGACTTTCGCGACCAGTAGACACCCTGCTCTGGCTTGACTCCGGAGTCAGGGGAGAAAGCTGACTCCTGACTGACTCCAGAGTCATTTTCAGACCTCTACTCCTGATACTCCTGACTCCACCTTGACTCCTGACTCCTGCTTGACTCCGGAGTCAATCTGTGACCGTGACTCCCTGACTCCGGCTTGACTCCCAAAATCAAGCCGGAGTCGGAGTCAATTTGGAGTCAGTTTGACTCCGATTTTGGAGTAGAAAATAGAAATAGCCAAAAAGTTGACTTCTGACTCCACTTAACTCCCGGAGTCAGGCGGAAAGTTGACTCCTGACTCCACCTTGACTCTGGAGTCAAGCCGGAGTCGGAGTCAATATGGAGTCAGTTTGACTCCGACTCCGGAGTCGATTTCTATTCCCTGGTTTTAGGGCTTAAAATGAGGCGGAAAAACATATTTTTCAAGTCTAGAAATTTTTTCAATTCCAACGAAATTTTCAACTTCCAAAATTTCTCCGACAGAAATTTTTCTTATTTACAAGGGAGGTATCTCAACTCAAAGTAAAATTTTGAGCCCAAACAAAAAAAATCGAAAGTACATCATGACAGGACCCCGTATCCAAAATTTCAGGAGCTGAAGTTCATTTCTCGATATTTGGTAAATTTTTGAAATTTCAAAATTACCTCTAATCAACGAAAAAAGCTGAAATTTGATACATACCCTATTTTCAACCCCCCGAATCGATGTGAAGTGGTTTCGAGATGTTTCGAAGCTACCAGAAAAGTTTGGAATTTTCCAGCACATAAAAAAAATTTCTTACCCAAAAAATGCGAATTTGAACTCAAAGTTACGATTTTTGGAAAATTGTGTTTTAATCGATCAAATAGGTCACCAATATGGATAATCCGCGATTATAGGTGCTGAAGTGCATATGGGTCATTTTTATGAGCTTTTCTCCAGCGGTGGAAAATTAAAAATTTTTCTGGTGGCTCCGAAACATCGATACATCGATTAGGGAGGTCGAAAATAGTAGTATAGCCGGACGTTGGGTACACCCCCTCTCTGGCCTCTCTCACCCAGCCCAGTAACCTAACCTAACCTAACAAAGCCTGGTACCACTGTACCAGTGTTAGGTTAGGGAGGGTTAAGGCGGGTGGGGGAGGGAGAGAGGTGGAGGGGAGAGGTGTACCCAACGTCCGGATATAGTATGGTTTTGGTAAGACAGGACTGTCTTAATATGAGCTCAGAATGCTCAGATGGCATACTGAGCTGTTGGAGTGTTGGATAGTGTGTTGTATTTATATGCTTATTTGAAAGTGGAGGGGGTAATACAGTGGTCATAATACCCCACTACTTTCTCCTCACTCTTAAACAGGTCTTACTTTTTTTTCGTTGATTAGATCAAATTTTCATATTTCGCAGGGCGGAGGTAATTTTGAGATTTCAAAAATTCGCAAAAAATCGAGAAATGAACTTCAGCACCTGAAATTTTGGGTACGGGGTGCTGTTATGATGAAATTTTGTTTTTTTTTGTTTGGGCTAAAAATTTTACTTTGAGTTGGGATACCTCCCTTGTTAGAAAACTTTTCTATAATTTTTTTTTTCTTAGAATATTTTGCTACTCTGTTGTAAAATTTGACTTCAAAATTGTCAGAAATTTGGATAGGTATGTTAGGAGACAATATCGATATTAATCACAGGTAAAAATTTCAGAAATTTTTTCAACCTGGGCTTGTTTTAGAACTCCCACTACATATAGAAAGGACCCACTCCCAATTTTTGAGGTCAGGGTCCAAAAACGGCGAAAAACATCTCAATGACCTGTACAAACTCTATATTCAAAATTTCAGGTCCCTTGGTCGTTTTATTTGGGCTGTAGGCCAACAACCTGTATCATTGTTAATGAATCTGGCAACAGTTCGCCGAAAGGGAATTTTTGCCGTTTTTGAATTATCGCTCTCGAGCAATTTGACCTCTGGAAATTGTCACCGAGGAATTGTGACAAACTCAATTCAATTAATCAAGTAGAAAGCATTGTCAGAAAAAATTTCCAGCAAAAAATATTTTGCTTACTTTCGAAGCCATGGAACAAGCAGCATGGATTCGAAAAAATCACGTATGAAATTACAGGTGGAACTTTAATCCTGAAATAGAAAAAAATACGTGATTTTTCAAAAGTTGCATAAATTTGGAGATCCCATCGCTTTCCACTGACCAGAAAACTTATGAATTTTCTCTGGGAGATTCAATACTCCCGCAAGCTTCGTTAAAATTCGAAGAACGTTTTTTTTTTTCGATCTACCTTGAAATTCTAAGTAGATTTTTCCAGTGCGAGTACAAATCATTTGAAACCAACTTGATATGCTGTAATATAACACATGTACCTACTCAGTAAATTCTACCCATTGATTGAAATAAAACTTTACATGCTTTAAAAACGCAGAACCTAAACAGTCCTCAATTTGTCATGGAATTATCAGGAAAGGTGAAGTTGGATGGTTTCAATTTGATTAATATTTTCAATTCGGTAATGTACTTTATTGGATGTACAATCAGTGCGAGCCGGAAGTCAAACGTTTCTGTTCAACCGTTTCTTGTCGACATACAGTATAATCATGTGAATATCAAAGAAGGAGGCATGGTAAGTTGGAAATTCTTTTTGATATCACACGCTGCAGTATTTCAGAAAAGGGTATGGACGGATAAGGGGTGGCTTCTAAACACCTCAAGTCGTGTATATTGACTAGAAATAATTTTTCACAAAATTTTGGACCCCTACCCCCATCTCTTTCGGAGCTATGGCCATTTTATTGCATCATTTTTAAGAATTTTTAATTTCAACGGAAGTGAAGGAAATTTTCTGTTCTTTGGCACAAAGTTACATCTCGTAGAGGTGTATTTATGATAATTTTTTCAACAATTTTAGTGCACTCCTTCATGTTTTATCGGCCATTTGAAGTTTTCAATCGTAAAAAATACCATATAAGCGAAGATCCGACCACCCTGGAGAAATTTCTAAAAAGTACGTTTTTGTATGTAGAATTTAGCTGTGCATTTGGTTTTGGCGATTTCTTTGAACTAAGGGCCGAAAATTGCGAAAAACCGCTCAGAAATGTTGTTATTTCAACAGATTTTTCAATTTTTGAGCGTTTTATACCGAAAATAAGAAAACCAATTCCATATTCGTATTCAGCAAGTCAAAATACCCCGATAAACACCCTTTTCGTAATAGTTTTGATTAAAATTTCAAAATTCACCTTTTTCACTGATTTTTCATGAAAAAAATGAGTTTCGAGACTTAAAGTAAAACGATCGCGAAAAAAGTGTTAATTGGGGTATTTTGACCTGCTGAACACAAATATGGATTTGGTTTTTTCATTTCGTCATTTTTTCCCTAAAACGTCCCCATTTTCAAGTTTGAATCTGGTCTCTCGAGTTAGTACGGACAATTTAGCTTAAAAAAAACCAAACGCCAAAAAAAATTCCCGGAAACGAGAAAGTTTGTATATTTGCTTTGTAGAGGGTGTATTTCAACATACCCGACTTTCCCTAAAATCGGGGAATATTTTGTCCCTCTTTTGGGGGTGAGGGGGTTCAAATTTTGGTTTTTTGGATATAGCTTTCGAAATTACGCCCTTACGAAAAAAAAGTTGAAACAAAAATTGTAGAGAATTTGAAAACAAACAATTTTTTTATTTGCTATTTTTTTCTAGGACGTCATGGGAGCGAGCTAAGGGCTTCTGAAAAAAATCGATTTTGAAAATTTCCCATTATCAGAAAAAATCACCAAAAATCGGGTTAATCGACTTTTAGGAGCGGCTCTTTTGAGTAGTACATCCTATTACTATATAGAATAAGAAAAATGAACAACCAACCCCTCGTCTCAAAGAAGGGGTGGACCCCCAGTAGAAAAAGTTGCAGTTTTCCCCCTGGAATATCTCAGCTACAGTAAAAAATTCGAAAAATTGGTTCAAACAAACGTTGTAGAGCGTTAAAAGACAAACATTTTCCTTTTTTTACATTTTTTCTACGTGGTCTTGGGGTCGAGCTATTGCAAAAAGAAAAAAGATCAACGCGGGGTTCGAAAATTTTTCATCAAATCAATAAATTACACGTGTGTAGGAATGGTATAAAATCTAGCGAACCAATAGCCCAACAAGTAGGTTTCTGGGGTTTTCGTGGTAGCTAAACTCGATTTTTATAATCATCAAACCCCTGGATCCGAATTGGACCCCAAAAGAGGGGGTTTAACATTTTGTGAGAAATTTTCGAACGCTGCGTCGATCTTTTTTCTTTTTGCAATAGCTCGGCCCCAAGACCACGTAGAAAAAATGTAAAAAAAGGAAAATGTTCGTCTTTTAACGCTCTACAACGTTTGTTTGAACCAATTTTTCGAATTTTTCACTGTAGCTGAGATATTCTAGGGGGAAAATTCAACTTTTTCTACAGGGGGTCCACCCCCCTACTTTGCGATGAGGGGTCGGTTGTTCATTTTTCTTAATCTACATAGTAATAGGATGTACTACGCAAAAGAGCCGCTCCTAAAAGTCGATTAGCCCGATTTTTGGTGATTTTTTTCTGATAATGGGAAATTTTCAAAATCGATTTTTTTCAGAAGCCCTTAAGCTCGCTCCCATGACGTCCTAGAAAAAAATGGCAAATAAAAAAATTGTTTGTTTTCAAATTCTCTACAATTTTTGTTCCAACTATTTTTTCGTAAGGGCGTAATTTCGAAAGCTAATATCCGAAAAACCAAAATTTGAACCCCCTCATCCTCCAAAAGGGGGACAAAATATTCTCCGATTTTAGGGAAAGTCGGGTATGTTGAAATACACCCTCTACAAAGCTTACATACGAACTTTCCCGTTTCCGGGAATTTTTTTTGGGTCAAAACCTAAAATGACCGTACTAAGTAAGAAAATTACAATACACAACAATTAATGCCATATTCGTGTTCTGCGACCCAACATTAGTCAGAAATCGAAATCTTTCCATTTCAAATCTTTAGAGTTACATTTCAGCCACAGAAACCGCCCAAGAGGAGTAATGGTGAATTTTTTTTCCACGTATCCTCCATGTCTTTGATATTAAATCGTACCAATGAGTTACAATATGTTGCGCGACCAGATCTCGAACAATAATTTTTTGAAATTTTTTCACTAGAATCAACATATGTACTCATAGCAATTCGAGTTTGAAAAAAGCTTCACGAAAACAAGAGCGAGGCATCGAAGATACTTGACGTTTTTTCAAATCCCTAAATTGACATTTTGTCATCTCGTTACGCTGCGCTGTACAAAATTAATTCAAAATAGATTTTCTAATGGGGGGGGGGGGGCATTGGAGATCAAAAACACAATAACACATTTTTTTTGAAAATAAAATATTTAAGACCAATAACTTCACTATCAATAGTATTAAGAAGCTTAAAATTTAAATGGGAGGATTTTAACTCTAGGACTACCACACAACGTATTAAATTTTGTACAGCGTAACAACGAGATTACAAAATGTCAATTTAGGGTTTTGAAAAAACGTCAAGTATCTTCGATGCCTCGCTCTTGTTTTCGTGAAGCTTTTTTCAAACTCGAATTGCTATGAGTATGTTGATTCTAGTGAAAAAATTTCAAAAAATGTTGCTGAAATGTAACTCTAAAGATTTGAAATGGAAAGATTTCGATTTCTGACTAATGTTGGGTCGCAAATTGTAATTTTCTTACTCGAGAGACCAGATTCAAACTTGAAAATGGGGACGTTATAGGGAAGAGATGACGAAATGCGATCGTTTTACTTCAAGTCTCGAAACTCTTTTTTTTTTCATGAAAAATCAGTGAAAAAGGTGAATTTTGAAATTTTAATCAAAACTATTACGAAAAGGGTGTTTATCGGGGTATTTTGACTTGCTGAATACGAATATGGAATTGGTTTTCTTATTTTCGGTATAAAACGCTCAAAAATTGAAAAATCTGTTGAAATAACAACATTTCTGAGCGGTTTTTCGCAATTTTCGGCCCTTAGTTCAAAGAAATCGCCAAAACCAAATGCACAGCTAAATTCTACATAAAAAAATGTATTTTTTAGAAATTTCTCCAGGGTGGTCGGATCTTCGCTTATATGGTATTTTTTACGCTTGAAAACTTCAAATAGCCGATAAAACATGAAGGAGTGCACCAAAATTGTTGAAAACATTATCATAAATACACCTCTACGAGATGTAACTTTGTGCCAAAAAACAGAAAATTTCCTTCACTTCCGTTGAAATTAAAAATTCTTAAAAATGATGCAATAAAATGGCCATAGCTCCAAAAGAGAGGGGGTAGGGGTCCAAAATTTTGTGAAAAACTATTTCTAGTCAATATACACGACTTGAGGTGTTTAGAAGCCCGAAAGCCACGGGGGGCCAAATTCACCCTTTATCCGTCCATACCATTTATAATTATTTATGATTTTGCGGAGAAACTTGAGAATGAATTTGTAAATTTGTTTGGTTCGGTACTGAATTTTGACATAGTAATTTTAAAAATTCAGTTCACTGGTTACTGGCACACCCAGACGTAAGGTCGCAAATATTGATGAAATTCCGATAATTTTTTTAAAAAATCTAAATCATTCACAAACCAACATAAAATGAGAAAAGGTGAGAGAGAGTTGAAAAAGAGACTGAAAATTACACCAGAAAGAAAACATTCTGCCCTTGAAAAAAAAAAAAGACTCAGCTATTGCAACATTTTCCAACAAGGGAGGTATCCCAACTCAAAGTACATCATAACAGGACCCTGTATCCAAAAATTCAGGTGCTGAAGTTCATTTTTCGATTTTTGGTGAATTTTTGAAATCTCAAAATTAATTCCGCCAAGCAAAATATGAAAATTTGAAGCTGAAATTTGGTATAGACCCTATTTTCAACCTCCTGAATCGATTTGAAGGGTTTTGAGACGTTTCGGAGCCACCAGAAAATTTTGAAATTTTCCAGCGCTGAAGTAATGCCCATAAAATGGTCCATATGCACTTCAGAACCTATAATCGCGGATTATCCATATTGGCGACCTATTTGATCGATTGAAACACAATTTTCCCAAATTCGTATCTTTGAGTTCAAATTTGCATTTTCTGGCAAGAAATTTTCCTGGAAAAAATTTAAAAATATTCATTTAATATACATTGAGGTGAAAAGTTGAAACTTTTGTAGATATACTATTTTCGACCTCCCGAATCGAATGGAAACGGTTTCGAGACTTTTCGGAGCAATCAGAAAATTTTGAAATTTTCCAGCGCTGCGCTGGAGAAAAGCCCATAAAAATGTCCAACATGCACTTCATCACCTATAACCGCGGATTATTCATATTGGTGACCTATTGACCTATTAAAACATAATTATTTAAAATTCGCACCTTTGAATAGGGATCATATCAATTTTTTCAAAAAAATATATGTTATAGTCCTAGCCGAGACAAAAATTTTGACACCACTCCGGTGAAGATACGATCATTGTGAGCCGAGAAATAAATTCTCAAAGTCGCGAAAACGCGACCCTCTTAAAAAACGCAGTGATATCTTATCAACACACTGTATGACGTCAATATTTTGCAAGACAAATGATCATATTACTTATTTTTTCATTTGCATTGAAATAACTCAAAAATTTGAGTGAGGACATAGGTGTTTGAGGTAAGGAAAATGATCTACGTGAAATTCTCTACAAGATGGGACCGGTTTAAAAGTCGTGCAGACGATACAACAAAAGTTATGAAAGTTCAAAGCTATAAAAATACGTTTTCATTGCAAATTTTACATTTTTTTCCCCCTTTACATTAAAACAACTCGAAATTTTGAGTGAGGACATAGATGTTTGAGGTAAGGAAAATGATCTACGTAAAATTCTCTACACGATGGGACTGGTTTGATAGTCGTGCAGGCAATACAACAAAAGTTATAAAAGTTCAAAGCCATAAAAATATTTTTTTCCCCCTTTACATTAAAATAACTCAAAATTTTGAGTGAGGACATAGGTATTTGAGGTAAGGAAAATGATCTACGTAAAATTCTCTACACGATGGGACTGGTTTGAAAGTCGTGCAGGCAATAGAACAAAAGTTATAAAAGTTCAAAGCTGTGAAAATATCTTGTTTTTCCTGTACATTAAAATAACTCAAAAATTTGAGTGAGGACATGGGTGTTTGAGGTAAGGAAAATGATCTACGTGAAATTCTCTACAAGATGGGACTAATTTGAAAGTCGTGCAGGCAATACAACAAAAGTTATAAAAGTTCAAAGCTATGAAAATACGTTATCATTGTAAATATTACATCTTTTTTTCACTTCACATTAAAATAACTCGAAATTTTGAGTGAGGACATTGGTGTTTGAGGTAAGGAAAATGATCTACGTAAAATTCTCTACAAGATGGGACTAGTTTGAAAGTCGTCCAGACAATAGAACAAAAGTTAGGAAGGTTCAAAGTTGTGGGAATATCAAACGTTTTAGTACGTGCGTTTTAATACACGTGAATGCGCCGTTATGGACGCGTCGTTCGTCGTTCTGGTTTATGCAAAATATTGACGTCACGTCTACAGTGTGTTCCGCAAGGGTCCGTTTTTTCTGACAACAACATACAATCATCTATAAAAAATGTTGTATGAGGTCTTTTTGAAAAATAATTTCGGGAGTGGTTTTCTGGTATATTAGACTATATTTTGTCGAAGTTTCGAGTAAATCGGACTACCTGTATATGATCCCTATTCAGATTTATACTTTTTTGACAGAAAATTAATTTTTTTCCAGTAAAATTGTCAGCCAAAAAACATAAATTTGAACTCATAGTTACGAATTTTGGAAAATTATAATTTATTCGATCAAATAGGTCGCCAATAATATGGATAATCCGCGATTATAGGTGTTGAAGTGCATATGGACCATTTTTATGGGATTTTCTTCAGCGCTGGAAAATTTTAAAACTTTCTGGAGGCTCCGAAACTTCTCGAAACCCTTCCAATCGATTCAAGAGGTCGAAAATAGGGTCTATACCAAATTTCAGCTTTTTTCGTTCATTAGATCAAATTTTTATATTTCGCAGGGCGAAAGTAATTTTGAGATTTAAAAAATTCGCCAAAAATCGAGAAATTAACTTCAGCACCTGAATTTTTGGATACGGGGTCCTGTTATGATGTACTTTCGATTTTTGTTTGTTTGAGTTCAAAATGTTACTTTGAGTTGGGATACCTCCCTTGTAAGCAAGTCAATAAAACTCGCATAACAAAGAAATTCATCTCACGATCTTCATCGATTCAAATTCAAAACACAACGACGCGCGACGCTGGCAAGAACTTTTGACAGCATAATTACGGTATTTACTCACACGCTACATTTCAAAAAACCAACTTATTATTTCAGTTGAGTTGGCCATCTTTCTGGATAAACCTCGAACAAAATTTACAATCGATATTACGAACACATATGAACCGCAATGCAAAACTTTTGCACGCTATGGGAGAACTCTATGACAACCTGAATCAGTCGATCGAGCGTGTAAATTCAAATCGTCCTCATTTCTTGGGTCACGAACACTTGCACTACTATCTAATACCTAATTTACCCTTTGGATCTCTTAATTTGAAGAACATTGTTGTCAAAGGATTATGGAATTTTTATTCGCTCAATTCCACCATCAACCGTGATAACACTTTCACTTATACCCTGCTGATAAAAGATATTCGAGGGAGTATGATTTTAGAAGATGAAAGTCAAACTAAATCGTTGATTTTGGGATTGCACTATTTTGTCGATTCACTGTCCATATTCGTCACCCAGGATATAAATCGTATCAGTGTGAAAGCAGAAAATTATTCCATGATTGAAACAAAGTCAAATACCAGCTTAACAAAAGTTCAATCAGACATTTTGATGGATCAAGTTGAACGAGCCATTGGATCATCGCTGATGCCATCGTTGGAATGTAAGTAATCGATTACACTTAGGTATCACCTATACGTTTACCATTTTTCATGATTTTACAAATTCCATTGCAAGAGAGGTATCCAAACTGGCAATAAAATTCGGAGCGAAGACAAAAAAAATCGAAAATACTTTTTTAAAAAATTATGTTAAATTTCAGGTGTTTATGTTCATTTTTAGAATTTTGGTGAATTTTTGAAAATTCAAAATCTTCTCATTGCCCACGTTATTTTCGATTTTCCAAATTGATTGGAAAAAATTTTAAATACAGAAAAAATACATTCTAAGCGTAAATATTCATGACAACATTTGCAGGCATTACAGCGAAATTTTTGAAGAAAAAAGTATAACTTTCAGTAACTTTCTTTGAGCAAAAAGTGACCAAAAAATGACTAAAAAGAAACCAAAAATTAGAATTTTTTTAGTTTTTTTTTTGTAGTTTTCTGCAAACATTTCAAAGAGAAATCATCTGAAAAGACGTGAATAATTTCATTTATTAAATTCCTTCGTCAAAACAACAAATAAATTAGCGAAAATCAATTTTTTATTTTTCTCTCAAAGAATTTTGAAAAGTAGCGATTTCCACGTGAAAATTTGAATTTTTGCCTCAAGTGCGAAGAAAAGGTGACTTTTGAGGGTAAAAAAGTAACCAAAGTGACTTTTTAGACGTGAAAAGTAACCAAAAGTGACTGAAGTCAAACAAAGTAACAAACACCCTAAAAAAGTGACCCGCTATGATGTCTGTATTTGCAATAAAAAACATTTAACTTGATCAGAATGCATCAAGGGCAAAAATTTTAGAAAACTAAATCTGACGCAATTCATTATCTTCTGATAGTGAAATAAATGACCCGATCGAATCGAAATTTTGAAGTCGGTTATGAGTGCTACCTGCTGGAAAAAAAAAAAACAGTTTTCCTCGATGCCATAAATGAAGTACATGTGGAAGCTTCCATCTTACAAGTCCCCCTCCTCTTCAAAAAAAATAGAGCAAAAAACAAAATTTCCATTCTCAATTTTTTTTTTGCTTCAAAAAATTTAATTGATTTTGGGCATCAGATGTTCCCAGTTCGAGATAAGTCAATTTTAAAATTACGATTTGAAGGCTCTTAATATGGACCTTTTTATTTATGTTTTCATTAGGTATTAAAATTATCAAAATTTTGTAATTTTGCGCTATTTTTGACTCATAACGTTACCGATGAGTAAAGTTCGGAAAGCATTGATCTCTCCCCCCCCCCCCCCCAGAAAACTAAATTCTACTGTTTTAAAAAATTTTTGGGGTCCATATTAGGTACCCAAAATTTTAAAAATTCACCAAAAATCAGGGTAATTTATTTTTTGGAATTCGGTTTGCTCTGATTGTCTTAACTAGTCCCTGCGGTTAGCTCGAGCATACTGAACTTTTTGAACACAAGTTGAAATGTGGTTTTTATTTTAGTATGACCCAAAAGAAAATTTTCGAGAAGTGGAGACGTCAAAAATTTTCCTTAGGAGTGGAGGGAGGGGGAGTTTTAGGAGAGTTTTTACCCCTATTCTTTGATATGAAGGGGTTGTGGTGAATTTGGTGTCATTTTCATATGATTCGACTCTCCTGAACTCGAATCTGCGATTAGTTTTCCGATCTGAAGCGTAGAATTTGCACAATCGTATGATTTGTGTCGCGAAAAGAGGCCAATTTTGAGGAAAAAGAGGTAAAATTGCGATTTTTTCATCTTGAGAGAGTGAAGTGGTTCAAGTAACGTTTGGAACCAGTTTTTTATATAATTCGAACCTTCTGAATTTTAATTTGTTATTGGTTTCCCCATAGTAAGTGAAATAGCTTCTTGATCATCGCTTTTTGGCAGTGAAAAACAGCCAATTTTTGCTAAAATTGACTCGAATTCGCAGTTTCTTATTTTCTCAACCCAATACCTCGAACCAATCCTGGTATATAACCATTTTTAGACGTAATTCGAACCTCCTAAACACGAATTTATGATTAGTTTCTCGATTGGAAGTAGAGAATTCTTTTAAGCGTAAAACGCCCAATTTTTGCTAAAATCTACTCGAATTCGCTATTTCTTATCTTCTCAACCCAATACGTCGAACCGTTCCTGGTATGAAACCATTTTTAGACATAATTCGAACCTCCTGAACACAATTTTATGATTAGTTTCCCGAATTGTTGGAAAAAATTAAAACTGACCACTCGTCGTATTAAGCCCGTGCAGATGCGTCAAATTTTCCACGGCGCTCTCGTGGAAAGTACAGCGTTCACGGGCTAATGGATTTTACACATAGAAAATACTAAAAAAAGCACCACTTCCGTTAAAATTAAAGAAAGTTGTAACTGATTAGTTGAGAATGTTCCAAACATTTTTTTAGCTTCATGCAACTTGGAAGAGCTGAATCAATTTTTTTTAAAGAAGTCCCCACTTCGAGAAGCCACGGCTCAGCCTTTTGGAGTCCCAAGAAGCTAAAAATTTTGTTGGTACTTTCTCTGGATCCAAAAAATTCGAATTGGACAAAAAATGATTTTATATCACAATTGGAAGGACGTGCAGTGTTAGGAAAAATTGAAAATCGCAATTTCATGACAGTTTTGGCGAAAATTGGGTGTTTTACACAACACTAATTTCACGATTGAGAGAATTCTCTACTTCCAATCGAGAAACTAATCATAAATTCGTGTTTAGGAGGTTCGAATTACGTCTAAAAATGGTTTCATACCAGGATTGGTTCGAAGTATTGGGTTGAGGAAAAAGGAAACTGCGAATTCGAGTCGATTTTAGCGAAAATTGGCTGTTTTTCACTGCCAAAAAGCGATGATCAAGAAGCTATTTCACTTCCTATGGGGAATCCAATAACAAATTCCAATTCAGAAGGTTCAAATTATATAAAAAACTGGATTGAAACCTTACTTGAACCACATTACTCGTCTCAAGATGGAAAAATCGTGATTTTACCTCTTTTTCCTCAAAATGGGCCTCTTTCGCGACACAAATCATACGATTGTGTGAATTCTACGCTTCAGATCGGAAAACTAATCGCAGATTCGAGTTCAGGAGAGTCGAATTATATGAAAATGACACCAAATTCACCCCAACCTCTTCATATGAAAAAATAGGGGTAAAAACTCTCCTAAAACTCCCCCTCCTCCACTCCTAAGGGAAATTTTTGACGTCTCCACTTCTTAAAAATTTTCTTTTGAGTCATACTAAAATAAAAACCACATTTCAACCCGTGTTCAAAAAGTGCAGTAGGCTCCCTTTTTTTCATGCTAACCGCAGGGACTATACCGCACGATTAGACAATAAATGAACACATGTTTTCTGATAATTTTTATGGTTTTTTAAAGACATTTTGGAAGGGTCCATATTGAACGCCCAAAAAAATTGTTTTTGAAAAATCACCTTTTTACCAAAAAAATTGCCAAAAATCGGGGATTCATTTTTTGAAATTCGGTTTGGGGGATGATGGCCAACCCTTCCAGGTACAATTTAAGCCCACTACCAACTTTTTTGGGGTAATGGAGTCACTGTAGAGCTCAAAAACGAGATGAGGTCCATATGGTAACCTTACTTTATATTATACATCCAAGTGAATTTCAACTTTTTATCTCGATCACATGAAATCATCAATGTATTTCGTGCTTTTGTAAGACTACGAGCTTTCGAATTTTCAATAATTCGCTTAAATTTCAAAAATGAACTTGAGAACCTGAAATTTTATTCAAAAAAGGGTCTTTTTGGATATACCTACTCTCGATATATTTCGATACCAGTTCAAAATGTTACTGCTAAACAGGATACCGCCTTCGTTAGAGATAGTAACGCAAAATGTTTTTTTTTTTTTCAATTACAATAGTTTCAGGGAACAAACCGAACGAGTAATTTTTCGAGTAGAAGCGAAATGGAAAATTCATTAAGACGATTGTTGACCGAAAAATCAGTTCAATCCAATGAGAAAAATATCCAACATCCGCATACAACAAGAAGATCCATAGACGACAAAAATTTGCCAACAAACTCACCTCCAACTATCATAAATAATTATTATTACAATACCAATAACTACCAAATTTCATTTCCGAATCTGACAATAACGTATTTCATATCAGGAAATCAACCACATCCGGAGCAAATTCAATGTCCATTACTTGACAATTCTCAGGTAAGAAAATCAACTGATGATCAGTGACCATAATATTTAAAAAAAATGGGGAATACGATATCAACGAGAAATAATCTTTTAATGATATTCATGAAAATGTACGACAGTTCAGCCACCGGATAAACGTCGCTCCTTCTGGAAAACTACTTCGAAACGACGATCGTGCCAATTCGACACATATAAATTTTAATTTCAATTCGCCTTCTCTAAACGTATCCATAATCAATCAAAATAATTCCAAAACAAACGATTCGTGCGGATTCCAAATAAGCAACGACCAGGATATCAAAGTAAGTATAAACCTTTCCCATTTCAGATAAATTATTTTGGAAAAATCAGAAAATTGGAACCCTAAATTTATAAATTCTATTTACAGGTTCGTTTGCCGTCGGAAAATACCACACGGGGATCGAATAAAGAACTACTCGAAATTAAAAATAAAATCGATACGACGTTGATGTCGATGGCGAAAGAACGCTTCGTCCAGACTGTCAAGTCGATGGCTTGTTTTCCATTCGAAGTTTGCGCACAATCTGCAAAACTGGTAAACGAATTTTTCTTACGTTTTGTAGACGAAGTGCTGAGGAAATGCTCGTTTGAAAGAACCACAACGGCGCCAAATCAACAATCAGAAGAATTTTTGGATCCTTGAAATAAAATTCGTTCTCTAATTTTCCCGATATCTTGATGAAAATATTAAAACATTCACAGATGGAGGAAAAAGTCCAGTTCCACATTCCATTCCCCACTTCCTCCTTTGAAATTTGTTTCTACATATCCAGATATGGAAAAAAATGTGAGAAGACTATAATGAATCATTCCTTTATGAAAAATATTCAAAATTCCAGCGTTTTTTTTTTACATTTCAGTTATAAAATTTATTATTTCACAGATAGGTATAAATTATAAGAGAATATTTTTCCTCTCATATCGCATACTTGATTAGTTCAATGCTCATCACTCTGTATTGACATGCTGAAAATTAAATATCTACAGTATCAATTGTTTCTTCGAAGTCTGACTTCGGGACGTTTTCGACATCACTTTATTAAATTACACTGTTCGTAGATATTGATCATTACAAGAAATAAATACACACATTCCAGTCGTGGTATCTTAATTAGCTTACAAATACTTTTTGAAAATTAATTTATCCATCTTAAATTAATCACACTCCTAACGAGGCATTCTTCAGAATTAAAAATTCAAACGATACTTTAAAATCAATATTGTGAAACACGAGCAATTAGCCATGTCTGATTATCATTAATGAACATAAATTTCCATATTGATTGACGATACCATCGACATTGAGATAATTCCAATTCATCATAAACTATCCACGTATCGACTTGAGTTTTAGAAAATCGAGTTATAATCGTATATCTAGTCATTAAGGTCAATTTTTCCATCGTATTTTTTGGTGCCGTGAATTTCACAATGAAAAATTTGGCAGTGATTTTACTTTTATTGAAAGGCAAGTAAAATAACTATCAATTCGTAGCTTTTTTCAATCATCACGTAACATTTGCTCCTTCTTCTCCCCACAAAAAAAAAATTATTTTTTAACCATTTTAGTATTCTCTTTGGTCAAGGCGACAGAGTTTACAGACGAATATGATATCACAACAGCCCTAAACAATACCATCGTGAAGATATTTCAAACTGTCGAGCCACAAAATATAGCCAATGTATTCCACAGAATCGTGAATTTTGATGACGTTGACTTGAGTACAACTCCGTATAAATATAATTTCACATGGATGGATGGGGACAAGGATACCTCAAATTTTTACAACCTTCGAATTACCAATGCATCGCCCAATAATCCATGTGCATCTTATGCATTCTTCGACAATCAATTGGTACGTATGTGCAATTGTGCAAAGTAGGTACAAAATATTGACGACCATATTGGGTTGGTATATCTCAAGGTGGTTTTTAGTAAGATTGGACATAGAAACACCAACTTGGCAACTCGACGGCGACTCGCAATTTGCAACCTGCATGAAAAACATCACTAATTGAAATTACGATTTGAAATATCGAAAAAATTGGTTAATGTTATCATAAAAATGGTAACAAAAACAATTGCTGGGGGTCAATTACCCATGCGCAGTTCCTCGTCTACGACAATTCCCCACCCCTCCCTTCCCGAGGGAAATTTCTCGTGAACCAATTTTTTAGATTTTCAGGCATCGGACCGAAATTTCGAAAAAAAATAGTAACTTTAGTAACTTTTTTTCTGAAAAAAGTAACCAATTTTTTGTGAAAAAGTAACCAATTTTTCGTAAAAAAGTAGACAATTTTTCAATTTTTCGCCTTTAAAAAATTATTAATACCCCCTCCTCCCCATTTTTTTTCAAACTTGTTTTTTTCTCTGTAATTTTACTACCGAAGAGAGAGAAAAAAATTTCATCTAAGAATGAGTTTTATCAGTGGCGTAGCCAGGAATTTTTCATGGGGTGAGTCAGAACTTTCATGGAACTTTCATAAATTTTTGGAAAGTTCTAAGTTTACTTCCATGCCAATTATTTTGGCCCTAAAACTCCAAAATAATAAGAAATCTAAGCAGTAGGCGTCAAAATCTGTCTTTGGAGAGTACAAAATTGCCATGTATAATTTTCCTAATTGTGATGTTGTTCATGCCCGAGCGAAGCGAGGGCGAAACTTCGAAAAAATTGGATTTTCAATGCCTAAAACAGGTATTGGAAACCATTTTTTTCGTATAATTGCCTCAAATAATTCATTAAACTGTGATTTTGTTCATGCCCGAGCGAAGCGAGGGCGAAGATTTGAAAAATTTAATTTTGTATGTCCAAAAAAGACATTTTGCATGTAAATTTTATGATTTCGTTTTGCCATTTTTTTTTTGCGAGTTGAGCGAAAAAAGTAACTTTGGAGCTGAAAAAGTAACTAAAGTAACTTTTTAGCCAAAAAAGTAATCAAAAGTAACCGAGCTTGAAACAAGTAACCAAGTTACTTTAAAGTAACCGCCGTCCGACGCCTAGATTTTCAATAATAACGTATTAGTCCAGTAGAGTTAACATTCCATAGGCAAAGACTCGGCGGCCCACCGATTTTTGGCTCTAATGGTCCATTTTCACATCCTGAACATGAATCTGAGGTGTCCGGTCCCGTCCGGTGTTCGCGTCTCCCCTAAATTGTGGATCTTTGCCCCCTAAATCAGGGTTTTGGCCCATAACTGCCAAAATATTGGCGCTAGAGAAAAACTGAGGTCTATAAAACTTATTCTACGTCAAATTTCCTATCGGATGACTTTTGAATGGTAATCACAAACCCAAGGGGGCTGGAGTTATAATTGATCAAAGGGAGGGAGTTTTCTCCAAAAATCTGATTTTTGGCTTATATCTGCTGAAATATTGATTCTTGTGCAAAAATGAGATCTACAAAACTTAATCTACATCAAATTTCCAATCAAATGACTTATGAATGATACGCACAAACCCAAGGGGGCTGAAGCTGCAATTGAGAAAAAAAAGGGGTTCCCAATTTTATTCATAACACAAGTCGACAACAAATTTCTTTTCTGTGTTACAGTTCTAATCCCTAAATTCTGATTGTAGGAATCGAAATACACCAACATACGTGTTTGTGGCCTTCAAAGTTTGCGTGGGAGGGTGAAGGGAGAGGGGGGTGTCGAAAAATAAAGTTTTTTGAGAACAATAAACACGAGCTTAAGAAAAAATTTTTTATCAAATTTCTTTGGCTCAGTGTTGAATAAAATTTTACGACGAATCGAATGGAACAAACTGCAGATCTCTATCTCATTTAGAAAAAAAGTTACAGCTTGAACTTTCCTAATATATTCTGTGAGAAAATCTCATTTTTTTTTGTGCCTTGGCTACCAAAAAGTGACATTTCTGAGCAAACTAAGCGTCCTATGACAAAAATGATAAGAACCAAAATGGCAGAGAATAAAATTTCCTATCTGGTAGAAGCGGGTAAATATTTTGGGCACCCATAGCTTTCAAGATATTTTTGTGTAAAGTTGAACATTAGTAACTTTTGTTGGCCAAAAATTGATTTATTTTTCATTTTTTTCTTAATTGCCTTCACTAAAGTTCAACTTTACTCAAAAATATCTTGAAAACTGTACGTCCCAAAAAAATCGAATCGCTTCTACCATTCAGTTGGGAAATTTCATTCTCTACAATTTTGGTTCTTATCATTTCAGCAGATATAAGCAAAAAATCAGATTTTTGGAGAAAACCCCCTCCCTTTGATCAATTATAACTCCAGCCCCGTTAGATTTGTGAATACCATTCAAAAGTCATCCGATAGGAAATTTGACGTAGGATAAGTTTTATAGACCTCAGTTTTGCTCTAGCGCCAATATTCTGACAATTATGGGCCTAAAACCTGATTTAGGGGGCAAAGATCCACAATTTAGGGGAGACGCGAACACCGGACGGGACCGGAAACCTCAGATTCATGTTCAGGGTATGAAAATAGACCATTACAGCCCAAAATCGGTTGGCCACCGAGTCTTTCCTTATAATCTCCTTTTTTTGGCTAATTCTACCGGACTATATATTTTAACCATGAAGGGTATACTTAGCTGGGTTTTAGGTGAATTTGGCCCCCGCTCCGATTTTTGATCTAATACCCTCAGACGGTGTTCCTTGATGTAAAAAAAAATTGGAAAATTTTTTGACCCCTCCCCCCTTCTGGAGTTTTGGCCATTTTATTACATTATTTTCAAGAATTTTCAATTTCAGTGGAAGTGAAGGAAATTTTCTGTTCTTGGCACAAAGTTACATCTCGTAGAGGTGTATTTACGATAATTTTTTCAACAATTTTGGTGCACTCCTTATTCATGTTTTTTCGGCTATTCAAAGTTTTCAATCGTAAAAAACACCATACATATAAGTGAAGAGGGACCACTTTTTGAAAATATCCCAAAAACGTGTTTTTTAACGTAGATTCACGTCACGTATCCACTTTTGGCGATTTCGATACACCAAGGGCCGAAAATCTCAAAAACCCGTACAAAAATGTTGTTTTTTTTAGCAAATTTTTAAAATTTTGAGCGTTTTGTATGGAAAGAAATGACTAAACGAAGAAATTACCGCCGGATTCGTGTTTAGCGAGTGAAAATACCTCGAAAAACACCCTTTTCGCGATCGTTTTACTTGAAAACTCGAAATTCACAATTTTTGTCGTAAAGAATCAGCGAAAAAGATGAAAAGGGTGTTTATTGGGTTATTTTGACCCGCTAAACATGAATCCGACGCGACGTTAGTTTCTTTATTTGGCCATTTTTCCGTATAAAACATTCAAAATTTCAAAAATCGGTTAAAGCAACAACATTTCTGCATAGGTTTTCGTGATTTTTGACCTTAGTTCAAAGAAACAGCCAAAATAAAATACGCAGGGAAAATCTACATAAAAAGATATAGACTTTATATGTAGAATTAACCCACAAAATTTCGTCTGTAATGATAAAAAATTTTGTCCAACCAAAAAATATAAATTAAAATGACGGCAAAATAACTGAAAATAAAATTCATCAATACAAGTCGAGTAATCCAACTGGCGATATTTTCATCGGATTCTACGTGAAATTTTATAGAAGGATCAATCACTAACTCAAAACTCGTTTTATTTTCAGTTTTTTTTGTTGATTAGATCAAATTTTCATATTTCGCAGGGCGGAGGTAATTTGGAGATTTCAAAAATTCGCCAAAAATTGAGAAATGAAATTCAGCACCTGAAATTTTGGGTACGGGGTGTTGTTATGATGAACTTTCGATTTTTTTTGTTTGGGCTCAAAATTTTACTTTGAGTTGGGATACCTCCCTTGTTAGAAAAACTTTTCTATAATTTTTTTCAGCATTGAAATTTTTTCGTAGAATATTTTGCTACTCTGTTGTAAAATTTGATTTCAAAACTGTCAGATATTTGGATAGGTATGTTAGAGACAATATCGATATTAATCACAGGTAAAAATTTCAGAAATTTTTTCAACCTGGACTTGTTTTAGATCTCCCACTACATATAGAAAGGACCCACACCCAATTCTTGAAGTCAGGGTCCAAAAACGGCGAAAAACATCTTAATGACCTGTACGAACTCTATATTCAAAATTTTAGGTCCCTAGGTCATTTTATTTGGGCTGTAGGCCAACAACCTATATTATTAGTAATGAATCTGGAAACAGTTCGCCGAAGGGGAATTTTTGCCGTTGGGGAATTATCGCTCTCGAGCAATTTGACCTCTGGGAATTGTCACCGAGGAATTGTGACAAACTCAATTCAATTAATCAAGTAGAAAGCATTGTCAGAAGAAATTTCGAGCAAAAAATATATTGCTTACTTTCGATGCCATTGAACAAGCAACATGGATTCGAAAAAATCGCGTATGAAATTACAACTGGAACTTTAATCATGAAATAGAAAGAAATACGTGTTTTTTCAAAAGTTGCATCAATTTGGAGATCCCATCGAACTCCAGCTTCCCATTGACCAGAAAACTTGTGAATTTTTTCTGGGAGATGCAATACTCAAACTAAACCACTTCTGCAAGCTTCGTCAAAATTCGGGGAACGGTTTTTTTTTTCAATCTACCTTGAAATTCTAAGTAGATTTTTTCAGCACGAGTACAAATCAATTGAAACCAACTTGATATACTGTAATATAACACACGTACCTACCCAGTAAATTCTACCCATTCATCGAAGTAAACTTCGTATGCTTTAAAAACGCAGAACCTATACAGTCCTCAATTTGTCGTGGAATTATCAGGAAGGATGAAGTTGGATGCTTGCTATACCAGAGATATTTTCAATTTGGTATTGTACTTTATTGGATGTACAATCAGAGCGAGCCGGAAGTCAAAAGTTTCTGTTCAATCGTTTCTTGTCGACATACAGTATAATTGTTTAAATATCGAAAACTATTGCAAAGTAAGTTGGAAATTCTTTTTGATATCATAGGCTGCAGTATTTCACAACATTTATAATTTATGACTTTGTGGAGAAACTTGAGAATGAAATTGTAAAATTGTTTGGTTCGGTACTGAATTTCGACACAGTAATTTTAAAAATTCAGTTCACTAGTTACTGGCGCACCCAGACGTGAGGTCGCAAATATTGATAAAATTCCGATAATTTTGGAAATATTGTAGAAGAAATTACACGCTATGTGTATTTGGCCGAGATGAAATTAAAAAACTTAAATAAAAGTCTAAATCATTCAAAAAGCAACATAAAATGAAATGGGGTGAGAGAGAGTTGAAATAGGGACTGAAAATTACACCAGAAAGTAAACATTCTGTCCTTGAAAAAAAAAGGCTTAGCTGTTGCAATATTTTCTGGGAGGTATCCCAACTCAAAGTACATCGTAACAGGACCCCATATCTCAAAATCCAGGTGCTGAAGTTAATTTCTCGATTTTTGGCAAATTTTTTGAAATCTCAAAATTACTTCTGTCCTGCGAAATATAAAAATTTGATCTAATAATCGAAAAAAGCTGAAATTTGGAATAGACCCTATTTTCGACTTCCTGAATTGATTGGAAGGATTTCGAAACGTTTCGAAGCCACAAGAAAATTTTGGAATTTTCCAGCGCTGTAGAAAAGCCCATAAAAACGGCCCATATGCACTTCAGCACCTATAATCGCGAATCATCTATATTGGTGAGCTATTTGATCGATTGAAACGCAATTTTCCCAAATTCGTAACTTCGAGTTCAAATTCGCATTTTTTGGCAAGAAATTTTCCGGGAAAAATTTAAAAATTCCTTTAATGCGCAAAAAAATGAGGTAAAAAGTTTAAACTTGGTAGATATCCTATTTTCGACCTCCCGAATCAAATGGAAGCGGTTTCGAGACGTTTCGAAGCAATCAAAAAATTTTGAAATTTTCCAGCGCTGGAGAAAAGCCCATAAAAATGTCCAACATGAACTTCAGCACTTATAACCGCGGGTTATCCATATTGGTGATCTATTTGATCTACTAAAACAGACTTTTTTGAAATTCGCACCTTTGAATTCAAATTTATACTTTTTTAACAGAAAATTAATTTTTTTCCAGTAAAATTGTCAGCCAAAAAACATAAATTTGAACTCATAGTTACGAATTTTGGAAATTATAATTTATTCGATCAAATAGGTCGCCAATATGGATAATCCGCGATTATAGGTACTGAAGTGCATATGGACCATTTTTATGGGCTACTCTCCAGCGCTGGAAAATTCCAAAATTTTCTGGAGGCTCCGAAACTTCTCGAAACCCTTCCAATCAATTCAGGAGGTGTAAAATAGGGTCTATACCAAATGTCAGCTTTTTTCGTACATTAGATCAAATTTTTATAATTCGCAGCGCGAAAGTAATTTTGAGATTTAAAAAATTCGCCAAAAATCGAGAAATTAACTTCAGCACCTGAATTTTTGGATACGGGGTCCTGTTATGATGTACTTTCGATTTTTGTTTGTTTGAGTTCAAAATTTTACTTTGAGTTGGGATACCTCCCTTGTAAGCAATTAAGTCAATAAAACTCGCATAACAAAGAAATTCATCTCACGATCTTCATCGATTCAAATTCAAAACACAACGACGCGCGACGCTGGCAAGAACTTTTGACAGCATAATTATCTACTCACACGCTACATTTTAAAAAACCAACTTATTATTTCAGTTGAATAAATGGCCATCTTTCTGGATAAACCTCGAACAAAATTTACAATCGATATTACGAACACATATGAACCGCAATGCAAAACTTTTGCACGTTATGGGAGAACTCTATGACAACCTGAATCAGTCGCTCGAGCGTATAAATTCAAATCGTCCTCATTTCTTGGGTCACGAACACTTGCACTACTATTTAATACCTAATTTACCCTTTGGATCTCTTAATTTGAAGAACATTGTTGTCAAAGGGTTATGGAATTTTTATTCGCTCAATTCCACCATCAACAGTTATTACACATTCACTTATACCCTGCTGATAAAAGATATTCGAGGGAGTATGATTTTAGAAGATGAAAGTCAAACTAAATCGTTGATTTTGGGATTGAACTATTTTGTCGATTCACTGTCCATATTCGTCACCCAGGTTATAAATCGTATCAGTGTGAAAGCAGAAAATTATTCCATTATTGAAATAAAGTCAAATACCAGCTTAACAAAAGTTCAATCAGACATCTTGATGGATCAAGTTGAACGAGCCATTGGATCATCGCTGATGCCATCAATGGAATGTAAGTAATCGATTACACTTAGGTATCACCTATAAGTTTACCATTTTTCATGATTTTACAAATTCCATTGCAAGAGAGGTATCCAAACTGGCAGTAAAATTCGAAGCGAAGACAAAAATATATCGAAAATACTTTTCTTTAAAATTATGTTAAATTTCAGGTGTTTATGTTCTTTTTTAAAATTTTGGTGAATTTTTGAAAATTCAAATCTTCTCATTGCTCACGTTATTTTCGATTTTCCAAATTGATTGGAAAAAATTTTAAATACAGAAAAAATACATTCTAAGCGTACATATTCATGACAACATTTGCAGGCATTATAGCAAAATTTTTGAAGAAAAAAGTAACTTTCAGTAACTTTCTTTGAGCAAAAAGTGACCAAAAAATGACTAAAAAGAAACCAAAAATTCAAATTTTTTCAGGGTATTTTTTTTGTAGTTTTCTGCAAACATTTCAAAGAGAAATCATCTGAAAAGACGTGGATAAATTCATATATTAAATTCCTTCGTCAAAACAACAAATAAACTAGCGAAAATCAATTTTTCATTGTAGAGGGAGTAAAAGTCTACTTTTACTCCCTCTCGCGAATCGCTCGAGTGCTCAAACTCGACTTTTACTCCCCCTACAATGAAAAATATCGTATGCAACTCGGGAGATAAATGATTTTCGACGATTTTGAGTTATTTCCCTCGCTTCGCTCGGGCAATAAACCTCAAAATTCGTCGAAAATCACTTTATCTCCCTTGTTGCATAATATACTATTTTAATTTTTCTCTCGAAAAATTTTGAAAAATAGCTATTTCCACGTGAAAATTTGAATTGTTGCCTGGAAGTGCGAAGAAAAGGTGACTTTTGAGGGTAAAAAAGTAACCAAAGTGACTTTTTAGACGTGAAAAGTAACCAAAAGTGACTGAAGTCAAACGAAGTAACAAACACCCTAAAAAAAAGTGACAAAAAAATTGAACTTGACCAGAATGCATCAAGGGCAAAATTCTTAGAAAATTAAATCTGACGCAAAAAAAAAACATTTTGGAATATTTTGTCTTTCATGAATATTTCATTTTCTTCTGATAGTGAAATAAATGACCCGATCGAATCGAAATTTTGAAGTCGGTTATGAGGGCTACCTGCTGGAAAAAAAGCAGTTTTCCTCGATGCCATAAATGAAGTACATATAGAAGTTTCCATCTTATAAGTCCCCCTCCTCTTCAAAAAAAATAGAGCCAAAAAAACAAAATTTCCCTTCTCAATTATTTTTTGCTTCAAAAAATTTTATTGATTTTGGGCATCAGATGTTCCCAGTTCGAGATAAGTCAATTTTAAAATTACGATTTGAAGGCTCTTAATATGGACCTTTTTGTTTATGTTTTCCTTAGGAATTAAAATTATCAAAATTTTGTAATTTTACGCTATTTTTGACTCATAACGTTACCGATGACTAAAGTTCGGAAAGCATGGATCCCCCCCTCACCCCGCAAAATAAATTCTACTGTTTAAAAAACTTTTGGGTCCATATTAGGTACTCAAAATTTTAAAAATTCACCAAAAATCAGGGAAATTTATTTTTTGGAATTCGGTTTGCTCTGATTGTCTTACTAGTCCCTGCGGTTAGCTCGAGCATACTGCACTATTTAGACACGGATTGAAATGTGGTTTTTATTTTAGTATGGCCCAAAAGAAAATTTTCGAGAATTTGAGAAGTCAAAAATTTCCCTTAGGAGTGGAGGGAGGTGGAGTTTTAGGAGAGTTTTTACCCCTATTTTTTGATATGAATAACCACAGGGACTATACCGCACGATTAGACAATAAATAAAGCCATGTTTTCTGATAATTTTTATGGGTTTTTAAAGACATTTTGGAAGGGTCCATATTGAACGCCTAAAAAAATTGTTTTTGATAAATCATCTTTTTACAAAAAAAATTGCCAAAAATCGGGGAATTCATTTTTTGAAATTCGGTTTGGGGGATGATAGCCAACCCTTCTAGGTACAATTTAAGCCCATTACCAACTTTTTTGGGGTAATGGAGTTACTGTAAAGCTCAAAAACGGGATGAGGATGAGGTCCATATATGGTAACCTTACTTTATATTATACATCCAATAGCCCAGTAATTTTAGGTCCGAACCTCCAAAAAATTCTTGCGCCGCTGAATTTTACATCATTTGTGTAGAATGACCTCCCAAACAACATACTAAAACTTGCACCCCGCAAGTGTCCGGCTACCACCGCAAGAGGGTGAAAACCACCCTCAAAACCAGTTTTTCGCGTTTTACGCCGAAATAACAACCTAAATCAAAAAATGTAAAGAGTAAAAGTTTTTTCTGCGTTAAATTTCCTATAGAAATACTGTAGAACTTTTTCGAAAATTTTTATTTTTAGGCCATTTTTGAAGGGTTGAAAATGATGATTTTTCAAAATTCACGATTTCTTTCATTTTACGAGGTTATGCGGTATTTTTGGAGAAAAATCATGAAAAACAAACTTATTTTACATTGAATTTTCAATAGAAGTCATCCCTCAGTTTTTACAAGTGGTTAAGGGTGGTGCGAGGAACATGGTAAGGGATGAAAGAGATTGTTTTTAATAGAAATACCAATGGTGGTAGGACTAAGTGATTGAGTAGAGTGGAACAAAAAAAAAGTACCCTGAGTTTTGATCAAGTTCACAGGGATGGTTTGTCTGGAGTTGGGAACCAACCATAAAAAATTTCAGCACCTTAGCTCAAAAAGGGGTAAAGCCAGGGGGTTCATAAAATAAGGTCGTTTTTGAAAAAATCGCAGTTTTTCTAGGGTAAACTCAAACTAAAATGACGTAGGAAAGAGGGAAGGGCGTTACAAAAGTACAATTTGACGTACTGAAATTATTTTGATATAAAAAATAGGAAATGTTGTATTTCAGTGCTGCCATTGCGATAGTAAAAATAAATTTTTGTAATACAAAATCGTAAAATGTGAGCAAAAAAATATTTTTTGCAAAAATCGGAAGTTGGAACCACAAAAATGAAGAATTATCAATTTTTCATTTCTAAAATAGTTTTTTACGCCAATTTTTAAATGTTGGTTAAATTTTGGTGACCAGAGGAACGTCATTTCATTTTTCAGATAACTTAAAACCACAAATTCCTAACTATCTGTAGCTTTTGAATTTGCAGAGGAACTAATAAAAGTGGTTTTGATTCAAGTCGCCAATGGTTCGAGGAGGTGTAGTAACTCAAATTGTACTTTTTTCGCGTCTCCCCCACTCCCCCCCCCCCGTTTCTATGTCATTTTAGTTGAAGTTTACCCTAGAAAAACTGCGATTTTTTTCAAAAACGACCTTATTTTATGAACTCCTGGCTTTACCCCATTTTGAGCTAAGGTGCTGAAATTTTTTATGGTGGGTTCTCAACTCCAGACAAACCATCCCTGTGAACTTGATCAAAATTCAGGGTACTTTTTTTTTGTTCCACTCTACTTAATTACTTAGTCCCACCACCATTGGTATTCCCATTAAAAACAATCTCTTTCATCCCTTAGCATGTTCTTCGCACCACCCTTAATCGCTTGTAAAAACAGAGGGATGACTTCTATTGAAAATTCAATGTAAAATAAGTTTGTTTTTCATGATTTTTCTCCAAAAATACCGCATAACCTCGTAAAATGAAAGAAATCGTGAATTTTGAAAAATCATCATTTTCAACCCTTCAAAAATGGCCTAAAAATAAAAATTTTCGAAAAAGTTCTACAGTATTTCTATAGGAAATTTAACGCAGAAAAAACTTTTACTCTTTACATTTTATGATTTAAGTTGTTATTTCGGCGTAAAACGCGAAAAACTTAGCCGGACACTTGCGGGGTGCAAGTTTTAGTATGTTTTTTGGGAGGTCATTCTACACAAATGATGTGAAATTCAGCGGCGCAAGAATTTTTTGGAGGTTCGGACCTAGAATGACTGGGCTACAAGTAAATTTCAACTTTTTATCTCGATCACAAGAAATCATCTATGTATTTTGTGCTTTTGTAAGACTACGAGCAAATTTCGAATTTTCAATAATTCGCTTAAATATCAAAAATGAACTTGAGAACCTGAAATTTTATTCAAAAAGGGGTCTTTTTGGATATACCTACTTTCGATATATTTCGATACCAGTTCAAAATGTTACTGCTAATCAGGATACCTCCTTCGTTAGAGATAGTAACGCAGAATGTTTTTTTTTTTCAATGAGTACCGTTTTTCCAAACTGAGCTAACTTCAAAAACCGTGCATGAGGAAAGGGCCTTAGGTGCCATTTTTTTCAGAAAGGGCCTTGAGTGCAATTTTTTCTGGGAAAAAAATTACACCTAGGGCCCTTTCTGGAAAAAAATGGCACCTAAGGCCCTTTCCTCATGCACGGTTTTTGAAGTTAGCTCAGTTTGGAAAAACGGTACTCAATTACAATAGTTAAGGGAACAAAGCGAACGAGTAATTTTTCGAGTAGAAGAGAAATGGAAAATTCATTAAGACGATTGTTGACCGAAAAATCAGTTCAATCCAATGAGAAAAATATCCAACATCCGCATACAACAAGAAGATCCATAGACGACAAAAATTTGCCAACAAACTCACCTCCAACTATCATAAATAATTACAATATCAATAACTACCAAATTTCATTTCCGAATCTGACAATAACGTATTTCATATCAGGAAATCAATCACATCCGGAGCAAATTCAATGTCCATTACTTGACAATTCTCAGGTAAGAAAATCAACTGATGATCAGTGACCATAATATTTTTAAAAAAAATGGGGAATACGATATCAACGAGAAATAATCTTTTAATGATATTCATGAAAATGCACGACAGTTCAGCCACCGGATAAACGTCGCTCCTTCTGGAAAACTACTTCGAAACGACGATCGTGCCAATTCGACACATATAAATTTTAATTTCAATTCGCCTTCTCTAAACGTATCCATAATCAATCAAAATAATTCCAAAACAAACGATTCGTGCGGATTCCAAATAAGCAACGACCAGTATATCAAAGTAAGTATAAACCTTTCCCATTTCAGATAAATTATTTTGGAAAAATCAGAAAATTGGAACCCTAAATTGATAAATTCTATTTACAGGTTCGTTTGCCGTCGGAAAATACCACACGGGGATCGAATAAAGAACTACTCGAAATTAAAAATAAAATCGATATGACGTTGATGTCGATGGCGAAAGAACGCATCGTCCAGGCTGTCAAATCGATGGCTTGTTTTCCATTCGAAGTTTGCGCACAATCTGCAAAACTGGTCAACGAATTTTTCTTGCGTTTTGTAGACGAAGTGCTGAGGAAATGCTCGTTTGAAAGACCCACAACGGCGCCCAATCAACAATCAGAAGAATTTTTGGATCCTTGAAATAAAATTCGTTCTCTAATTTTCCCGATATCTTGATGAAAATATTAAAACATTCACAGATGGAGGAAAAAGTCCAGTTCCACATTCCATTCCCCACTTCTTCCTTTGAAATTTGTTTCTACATGTCCAGATATGGAAAAAAATGTGAGAAGACTAAAATGAATCATTCCTCTATGAAAAATATTCAAAATTCCAGCGTTCTTTTTTTACATTTCAGCTATATAATTTATTATTTCACAGATAGGTATAAATTATAAGAGAATATTTTTCCTCTCATATCGTATACTTGATTAGTTCAATGCTCATCACTCTGTATTGACATGCTGAAAATTAAATACTTATCTACAGTATCAAATTTGATTTTGAAATTAATTCATCTTACGTCGATTACAATCACAACAAAGTCCCAAATCAATATTCATTAAATTAATCGTACGATATTTAAAAAATTATAATAAAATTTACGAACCATTTACCAGAATTGAACGTCAATCTATGTATTTCGACATGCATATCTGATTATCGATCAATTGATATAGACTTTGATTTCCAAAGCTACCGATGATAATTAATAATAATTATTATATCCAATGTAATCATCGGAGAAAACTTTACTTTTCCTTATATTTTTTATGATGATGTGAAAAATTGACAATGAAAATTTTCGCGCTGCTATTGCTTCTATCTCAAGGTACGTGAAATAAATTCTCATTTTTCTAAAACCACTACAGCGGAGGCAAATTAGCATCATTTGGAAGAAAAAAAAAACATTTTTGCCTGGCAAAGCTTTTATTTCGGAAAATTGTCGAGAGTGGTCCCCTGAATAACCCCAAAGAGTTACCACCCCACAGACCTCAGACTAACTTTTTAACCCCTCCAAAAAGCCGGTTTTTCACATTATCTCCTCGGGGATTGATTTTAGTATAAAAATAGCTCAGTACTTTTTTGTTCGACACTCAATTTCCAACATTTTTTGTATGAAACATTTTTCAGTAGGACCGTGAGCAAAGGAGATAGAGAGTACCGAAAGAAGGGGGTTGGGGAAATATACTATTATTTGAAAACGTGATAATACGTATAAAATCGTACTAAACTGAATGTTTTTGGCATGAAAATAGTAGTTTTATATGTAAATTGGCGAGGTTAATACTATTTTATCCCCCCCCCCTCCCATTTATATGTGCCCACCCCAAAACATACAGTTTAGTACGATTTTATACGTATTATCACGTTTTCAAATAATATGTAGTATATTTCTCCAATCCCCTTCTTTCAGGACTTTTCATCTCCTGTGCTCGGGGTCCTACTAAAAAAAATTTCATACAAAAAATGTTGGAAATTGAGTGTAGAACAAGAAAGTACTGAGCTATTTTTATCCTAAAATCAACTCCCAATGAGATAATGTGAAAAAACGGCTTTTTGGAGGGGTTAACCCCTCTAAAAAAGTTAGCCTGAGGTCTGTGGGGTGGTAATTCTTTGGGGTTATTCAGGGGACCACTCTCGACAATTTTCCGAAATAAAAGCTTTGCAAAGCAAAAATGTTTTTTCATTTTCTAATTTGCCTCCACTACTTCGCAACTTTCAAAAAACATACAAAATCAATTAATTTCGAAAAATTTCAGCACTTTTTTCAACCCAGACAACAAAATCGTCAGACGAATACGACGTAACAAAAGTCTTAAACGATACCATCGTTGGGATATTTCAAACCGTCGAACCACAAAATATCGCCAATTTAATTAGCAATATAGTAAATTATGATGATGTTGACGCTAATACAACTCCGTATAAATACAATTATACATTCGTACTGAGGGGCAGAAAAAGTACAGTAAACTATTACCATCTTCGGGTTACTCGAGCATTATCTGATAATCCACGAGTCTCTTTTGGATTTTCAGACAATGAAATAGTAAGTATACGTAAAAGTAAAAATAATTACTGGCGACCATTGTGCTATCATGAAGATAGATAAGATTCCAGGGCGGGGCGCAGGGGGTCCTATTTAAAATTTTTCAAACTTGCTATTCCGTCTCTTCAAAGTTGATTGTTTCTTTAATCGAAAAAATTCTCTCCAAAATTTGATAAGCAGTATCTGAGAATCCGAAATTCCAAGAAAAAAATTTGCCAAGAATTCAAGTCGATTTAAATAGGGAACAACGGTGACAATTTTTTAGCGGACTTCCCGCTCTAGCGGGAATCCGCTATTGCGATCATAAGGGTTTTTTGTTTTATTTGTTGAAGCCTTTTTGGTTCTGACGCGATTTCTCTCGCTAAACTGAATAGATCGGGCTGAAATTTTTACAGTAGGTGTAGTTCATGCAGGAGAAGAGCTGATTAGTTTTTGGTGCAATTCTGTGCACAGAAAGCTGAGCTTTTCAACTTTAAAGCTCATTTTTGGGACATTTCTTTCTGACGCGATAACTCACGTTAGAGTTGACCAATCGACTTGAAATTTTTACAGTGGTTAGAACGTGTACAGGAGAAGAGCTGATTAAATTTTGAAGTCGATCCGTGCTTTGAAAGTTGAGCTTTTCGAGTTCAAAGTTTATCCAGTTTTTCGAAAATATCTCGCGAACGGCACATCGTAGAGGAAAACGGAGGCCAAAAGGATAGTCAGGAATTTCACGCTCTACAACTTTGGTTCTGAGGACTTTTTCTTGAAAGCTCACCATTTACGAGAAAATTGAGCTCAAAGTTGGAAGGCCTGTGATTGGTCAATTTTTCCACCTCAATTTCTCTCGTTTAACTGAACCAATCGTTTCGAAATTTCTGTAGTAGGTGTAGATCGTGCAAGAGAGAAAATGATCATTTTTTGGTTCAATTCAGTGCATAGAAAGCTGAGCTTGGAGCTTTCAAGTTCATTTTTGTGATCCTATAATTCAAGTTAGAGTTGACCAATCGACTTGAAATTTTTACAGTGGTTAGAACGTGTACAGGAGAAAAGCTGATTAAATTTTGAAGTCGATCCGTGCAATGAAAGTCGAGCTTTTAAAGCTCAAAGTTTATTTAGTTTTCGAAAATATCTCGAAAATGGTGCATCGTAGAGAAAAACGGTGACCAAACGGATGGTTAGGAATTTTAAGCTCTACAACTTTGATTCTCATGAATTTTTCTTAAAAGCTCACCATTTTCGAGAAAGTTGGAAGGGTTGTGATTGGTCAATATTTCTGACTCAATTTCTCTCGTTCAACTGAACCAATCGTTTTGAAATTTTTACAGTAAGTTTACATCACACAGGAGAAAAACCGATTATGTTTTGGTGTAACTCTGTGCATAGAAAGCTGAGCTTTGAAACTCCAAAGCTCATTTTTCTGAAACCTCCCTCTGGCAAGATAAATAAAATCGACCGATCGATTCGAAATTTTTATGGTGATAAGAATGTTTTTAGGAGAAAATCTGATTGAATTTGGAAGGCGATCTGTGCATAGAAAGCTGAGCTTTTGAAGCTCAAATTTATTCAGTTATTCAAAAATATCTCAGAAACGATGCATTGTAGAGAAAAATGGACTTCAAAAAAATGGTTAGGAATTTCAAGGTCTACTTTTCATGAATTTTTCTTAAAATCTCACGTTTTCGAGAAAAATGAGCTCAAAGTTCAAAAGCTTGTAATAGGTCAATTTTTCCGACTTGATTTCTCTCGTTTAACTGAACCGATCGTTTTGAAATTTTTACAGTACGTGTAGATCGTGCAGGAGAAGCCATAATTTTTTAGGTTAAATTTTGAGCAAGGAAAGCTGAGCTTTGAAGTTTTAAAGTTATTTTTTGTGACACCATAACTCAAGTCAGAGTTGATCGATCGACTTGAAATTTCCGTAGTAATTAGAATGTGTATAGAGGAAGAGATGATTAAATTTCGAAGTTGATACGTGCATTGAAAGTTGAGCTTCACAAGTTCAATTCTAGTTTGTTTTGTATATAATAGGAAGTCCGCTCTTTTGACACAGTGTGTCTAGTTTTTAGTTTTTTTAGATGGCTCATTCTATGCCAACTCGACCAGGTTTTGACCTTGGGTCTTCCGATTTTGCTCTAAATTTTTTTACGAGTTATCCTCGATGGTGTAATGAAGGAATCACCGTCATTCCGATCCTAATCCTTCAGGGCGTCGGGGGGGGGCTTGTAATTTTCGTATGATTGAAATTTTTTTCGAAATTGCTTAACTTTGAAGGAGCATATCTCGAGATTGGTTAGGTCTAAGATAAATCTGTTCATTCTGTTTTGTAAAGAATTGAAAAGAGATTCAAAATTGATAATCACTTTTTGAAAAGTTCAAAATTGAGCTTTTGTGATGGAAGCTCAACTTTCATGATAAGTACAAAAGATGAAGGGCCCCATTAAAAAATCTGAAAAAATTATTATGAAGAGAACTTTTAATGTATTTTTCAACTAATTACTTTTCAAGATGGGATCTCAATATCCCTAGGGGGGAGGGGGCACAGGGGTCCTAAATTTTGGTCAAAATTCAAAAAAATGGATAAAGTGAAGTAATATATCGATTTCTACTAATTCGAAGGCGGTGAGTTCGAATATGTGCTTAGTTTTTTCATTCGACCCATCTGAACCCCCCTATCAGCCCCCTAATGAGGTCAAAATTCAAAAAAAATGAAAAATAACGTATGACGTGTCGTTTGTTGGGGTTTTGAGGGCGCTGAGTTCGAATATTTGCTTATTTTTGGAATTTGATCCTTTAGTGCCCCCTAGTCTCCAATTTTGAAAAAACACATGCGAAAAAATGGAAATAGCATGTGTCATATCGATTTCTACTAATTCGAGGTTGCTGAGCTCGATTATCAACTTACTTTCTCGATCCGCCCTCCTTCGTTCTCCA
The DNA here is from genome assembly GCA_033439095.1 of Pseudococcus viburni. Classification (NCBI taxonomy): domain Eukaryota; kingdom Metazoa; phylum Arthropoda; class Insecta; order Hemiptera; family Pseudococcidae; genus Pseudococcus; species Pseudococcus viburni. The sequence goes on from JAVBJF010000218.1 coordinate 225,103, forward strand.
CACTGACTTCAAAATTACCGTAAGTCGGGGTGAATAGAATCAATTTTTGGCCCCCTTTTTTTTTTAAATGCTCATAACTTTGCTTAAAGTCGCTGAAAAAATGTGATTCAAAAAAAAAAAATGTGTACAATTGGTTGATCTTTCAGCCTATTTAATTGTCCACTCCCACTGCCTTAACCAAAATTTTATATAAATTTTTGAAAATGCTGATTCTATTGGTACGTCAGTTGGGGTGAATAGAATCACTTATCTTATTTTCTATTTTCAGCCTACTGTAATCGACTCTGAGTGAAGAAATTCACTTTAAATTTTTAAATAATCATATTTGAATAGAACCTGTGAAAAAAACCGCGGTAAAAAAGCTTCAAACGCATAGCTTTTGAAATGAAACATTTTTCTAAAAAAAACAAGCGAAAAAAAGTTGAAAATAAATTGAGAATATGATCAAAAAATTTTTGGAAACGCATATCTCAGCTCCTAATCGCTTGAACAGTCTGATTCCAACGGCATTGTGATGAGTGACTAATGTACATTCACTAGGGCCACTTTCTTTGAAGCTATATCAATAATAGAATGTTGAAAAACTGAATTTTTTCTGTGATTCTATTCACCCTATTTTTTTTGACTTACTCACTTTGTGATGAAAAAAAATTCGTAAAAAATTCACAGTAATAAATATTACGCATTCAATCATCACAAAAGATTCGGGAATAAATTTACTAACGATTAGCGCAAAAACGAAAATCGTAGCTCTAAAAGCAGCAACGTGGTGGAACAAGTTCTGAATTGGACATCGGCGTGTTACCTAGCAGTGACAACACTAGATGATAAGCTGTGGGCATGGGCGTCAATATAACTTTCTGGAAATCGACTCTACTGATTACATACTGGTCTCTCGTCACATAGCCGTTGGAATCGGGCCGATAGAGCGATATGGAGCAGAGATATGCATGTTTAAAACTTTTTTGATTCTATTCACCCCCACTGATTCTATTTACCCCAAGTTACGGTACTAAATCATTTAAAAAATCAATGTGTTTTTTTTTCAAAATTGGTGGCTAGGGGGGCACTACAGGGTCGAATCCCAAAAATAACCAAATATTCGAACTCAGCGCTCTCAAAAACCCAACAAACGACAAGTCATACGTTATTTTTCATTTTTTCGAATTTTGACCTCATTAGGGGGCTGATAGGGGGGTTCAGATGGGTCGAATGAAAAAACTAAGCACATATTCGAACTCAGCGCCTTCGAATTAGTAGAAATCGATATATTACTTCACTTTTTCCATTTTTTTGAATTTTGACCAAAATTTAGGACCCCTGTGCCCCCCCAGGGATATTTAAAAACACGTTTTTGAGATATTTTTACAAAGTGGCCGAACTTTGCCATCAAGGCTCTTTTTACAGTTGAAAATTTCAAATAACCAAAACTTCATGAAGAAGTGCACCAAAATTGATGGAAAAATTATCATAAATTGGTACACCTCTACATGATGTAACTGGGTCCCAAAGAACAGAAAATTTCCTTTAATTTCGTTGAAATGAGAAATTCTTGAAAATAATGCAATAAAATGGCCATAGCTCTGAAAGGGAGGAGGGTGGGAAGTCAAAAATGTTTCCAGATTTTTTTTACATCAAAGGACACCATTTGGCGAAGGTACATCCAAAATCGGAGCGGAAGCCAAATTCACCCCTTATCCGGCCAGACCCTTTCTAAATTAAATATCATACCAACACTCCATTTTTCGAAACTCAACTAAAAAAAAAAATCGAGGGGAAGTAAATTAGAATTTTTTTGATTAAATTGAGTAATTTTGCACAATTCATTTCAATTCACAGCAAATCTCACGCGAGAAATTGAAAACAAGTAATTCTGAATCCTTCTTAGTTATTTTTCATTTCTGTACGATAATTCAATTTTTATCGATGAAAATGATTTTAGCAATTCTTTGAAGGCGCTATCTCAGAAAATCACAAAGAATAAACCTTTCGATTTTTCCAGGATGTAATCGAAGATAATGTTTCACTTGAAAATACATAATTTTATCAATATTCCAAAAATTTACCTTTTTTCAATTGATAATATCACTTTTCAAAAAAGCTTCGCTGAAATGTTGATAAATACCTACCTAGATAATGTGATTTCAAGAAATTTTTCAAAAATTGTGCTGTTCTTTGATTTTTTATCGTTTGAATCTCGTTTTTTTTTTCGAATTCTCGAAAAAACATTCCTTGAAAACGTATAGGCACCTAAAGTTGAAACTTCTAATGCTACAAAACAGAAAATGAGTTTAATGTGAACCTGGATATAGAAACCACCCTTAGGTGTCAAAAGTTGATTTTTGAATTGACACCGCTCTTGGACCTTTCAAAAAGAGTATAATAAAGAGGGAATTTTTGACATCTAAGGGAGGCTTCTATATCAAGGCTGACATATTGTAAAATACTTTCTTTTCTATCAGAAACATATGGAGGGGAGGAGGCGAAATCTCTATTTCTATGTGAAGACTAAAAAGTTGGAAAAAATTGCGAAATTTCAGCTTTTACAGGATTTTTTTGGCTAGAATTTTTGCTCGATCTCAATGAATTTTTTCATTTTAATGCACATTTTTTGGGATTTTTTCTAATTTCACACAAAATCATACTTTATTTGCACAACTTTGTTCTCGAATGGTCCTTTAGCTTCGCCACTGTTTTCTAAACTAAACCATTGTAGAACCCACTCGTCAGAATTCTATTTTGCAGCCTCATTAATTTTTTTTTTGGCATCAATCTTGAAGAATAACTGGTATTAGACTTTTAAGCCAAATATTTACATTCCTCGTACATTCAATATTTCTATTTGCTCTGCACCTGCCAACTGAAATTAACTTGATATGCTTTAATAACACAGAAAATATGCAGTGGAAAATTTGTTGCGCAATTATCTGGACATGCCAATCGTTTATCACCTTTCAACCAAAATATCAGTTTCGAATCTATTATGCGTTTTACCCCATGTACTTTCAGTGCCATTCGACAGTCGAACAACAGTGGCTCGTTCCTCATCGATTACCAATATGATTTTGCGGATATCGAAATTATTGAAAGTGAAGTAAGTATAGTAGGTACAGTTATTTTAGGTTTGACCTCAAAAAAATTAGCAGAAAGGGGAAGTTTCGTATATAAGCTCATTAGGGTATATGTATTTTAAGATTCCCGAACTTCCCTAAAATTGATACACATTTACGTCCCCCTTTTGGGAGGCGAGGGGGTTAAAATTTTAGGTTTTCGACCATCACTTTCGAAATTACACTTTTACGAAAAAGTAGTTGAAACAAAAGTTGTAGAGCATTAAAAAACAAACAATTTTGTTATTCACCATTTTACCCCAAGATGTCATGTGGAGGAGCTAGGATCTTCAGAAAAAAAAACAATTTTGAAAATCCTATTACTATGTAGAATAAGAAAAATGTACCAACCCCTTTTCTTAAAGTAGGGGGAGTACCCTCTGTAGGAAAAGCCGAATTTTCCCTTAAGTATAGCTCAGCTACAGTGAAAAACTCGAAAAATTAGTTCAAACAAACATTGTAGAGTGTTACTTAAAAGACAGACGTTTTACTTTTTTTACTTTTTTTCTACGTGGTCTTGGGAGCGAGTTATTGCCAAAAGAGAAAAAAAATCGGTGCAGCGTTCGAAAATTTTTCACAAATTTTGAGCCCCTTTTTTTAGGGCTTAATTTGGGTCCCGGGGTTAAATGATTATAAAAATTGAGTTCAGCGACCATGAAAACCCCAGAAACCCAATTGTTGGGCTATAGGTTCGCTAGATTTTTCTGTTAATGGAATATTTTTAAAATTGATTTTTTTCTGAAGGTCCTAGCTCCTTCCTATGACATCTTGGGGGAAAATGGTAAATAACAAAATTGTTTGTTTTTCAATGCTCCACAATTTTTGTTTCAACCACTTTTCGGTAAAACAGGGTGTCCACTACGTCTCAGAAATGATTTTCCCTGACTTTTCCAGGTTTTCCACACCAATTTTTTGAAATTTTCCAGATCTTTTAAATATGTTATTCCTGAAGAATGAAGAAGGAGGTGGTTTTTTCGCGTGATGAAATTGTGTAGAAAAATGAACTAAAATGCATAATGTCCAATTTTTTTTCAAAAATCAAAACTTCTTATAAGATTTTTAGATGCTCCCTTTTCCGGCCACAAAAACGACTTAAATTCAATTCTGAAAATTGTAACGTTTTGTCCAATAACTGGGGCTAGGAAAGGAGTTGGGGGCCAAAAATTTTACCACGTGGTTTTCAGACCCTAAGAACCAAATTCCATCGGTTAGTTTCGAATCTCAGCTCGGGGGCAGATTCGCCTATCTTAACCGCCGGTACCCTTTATACAGGGTGTCCACTATATTTCAGAAATGATTTTCCCTGACTTTTCCAGGTTTTCCAGACCAATTTTTCGAATTTTTCCAGACCTTATACATATGATATTCGTAAACCAGGAAGGAGGGGAGGGGGGGGGGGTAATTTTTTCACGTGATGTACTTACATCCCGAAATTTTGTATAAAAATGATATAAAATGCATAGGGTCTAACGATTTTTTTTTCAAAATCACTAGATACTTTTTACGAGATCTTTAGATGCCCCTCCTCGGATCAAAAAAATATTCAAATTCAATTCTGAAAATTTTTCCGCCTATCCAAATCCCCCTCGCTACAAAAATTTGAAAATTTGAATTTATTACCTACAGAAAAAAAATTAAATAAAAAGAAAAAACCAAGTATTCCAACGCAAAATTAAGTTTTGAAAAATGAAAAAAATTATGCCAGGGTGTCTACCAAATTGAGCGAATAAAAATTCGGATTTTTCCGGGCTAAAAATTCAAAATTTTCTTCACATTTCATTCCTCCGCTTCCTCCAAAATGAAAAACACTTGTCTCAAATTTATAAATTCACGCAATCACTTGCAATTTTTTCGTTTGTACCAATAAATAAAAAAGTGAATGAGAAGGTAAAATATAAATAATTTTATGAAAATATATAAATGTGTTGAGCCCGAGCGAATCGAGGGCGAAAATTTTTGCGAAAAAAGATCTTCAAAAGATGAAAATTCATCACTTTTCCCCCATTCATGTTTTCCAAAACATGGCCAATAATTTCGATTTCTGTTCCATTCCTTTCTTTTTTTTAACATCGTGGTCCAGGGCATCATGACATTTCTTTCTCATCACAGCTCATTAAAAAGTAAGTTTCCAAAAAACTGAAGATTAAAAATAAATTCTGTAGAAAGAAAGAGTATAAATTACCCCGAGCGTAGCGAGGTAATTTTTTTTTGGATAATTCATAATTTAATGGACAAAGACATGCATTTTGAATATCAATTTTATTGTACATTACGAGCGACAAAAAATGATGAATAAAACAATAATTGGATAAAAGATGTAATAATTTGGCCCAAGCGGAGCGAGGGCGAAATTTTTTGAAAATTTTATAATAAAGTAAGCAAAAAACCATTTTTTAAAATGATTTACATTTTTTTTGGATTTTCGAAAAATTCCAAAATTTCCTGACTTTTCCAGACCACCAAAATTCTCTTGACTTTTCCCGGTTTCCCCGTTTTTCCAGAGAATGGACACCGTGTTATAATAAAATGAGTGCAGAGACTTCAGATAATTTAGTTTTTTACAAAATTCGAGCAGAAATGTCGGAAATTTCAAAATTCCCTGACTTTTCCAGACTGTCAAATTCCCTGACTTTTTCCGGTTTTCCCGGTTTTCCAGAAAATGGACACTCTGTAAAAGCGCAATTTCGAAAGTTATACTGGAAAACCCAAAATTTCAATCCCCTCGCTCCCAAAAGGGGATCAAAATATTCATCAAATTTAGGGAAGTTCGGGAATATTGAAATATATTCCTTACTCAATTTATATACGAAACTTCCCCTTTCTGCTAATTTTTTTGGGGCTAGGGCCTTATTTTAGCCAAAATGACTGTACTGAAGTAGAAACTTCTATGTAATATTAAAAATCAAAACGATACCAGCAACAGGCAGAAATAGGTATCAAAATATCTTCCAAGCAAAATGGCTTAGGAGAGAAAATCATGAAAAATAAATCTCATCCCAAATCACTTTTTCCCTTATTTTATACTAAATTTTAACGTAATTTCAGATAATGAAATGGAAAAATTTAAAGAACCACACAATATATCTATTACCATCGATATTAAGAACACATATGAACCGCAATGAAAAACTTCTGCACGCTTTGGGTGAAATTTTCGATAACCAGTCGAATAAACATATTTCAAATCATCCTCATTTCACGGGCCTCGAACACCTTTACCATTACCTCATTCCGGATATTCAAATCGCATCTTTCATTTTGAAAGATATCGTCGTCAAAGGATTATGGAATTTTCATTCGCTCAATTTTACAGTAGGATGTAATAATATTGTCACTTATCGCTTAATAATGAAGGATATTCGAGGCAGCATGATTTTGAAAGACGGAATTTCAAAAGCGGCGACTTTGAAATTACACTACGTTGTCGAATCTCTATCCATATTCGTTACCCAAAAACTTAACTATATTCGTGTCACGGCGGAAAATTATACTTTCATGGAAATGAAGTCATATACCAGTTTAACAGAAGTTCAATCGGATATTATCATGGATCGAATTGAACGTACTATTGGATATTCATTAATGCCATCCATGGAATGTAAGTATCTAACTTGTTTCTTGCTTGAAACGAAAGTAAAACAGGCTCATTCTATGTCAACCAGGGTTGTGCCGATTCGAATCATTTTTGATTCGAATCATGATTCGAATCACTTATTTTATGATTCGAAAAATGATTCGAATCATTTGAGAGAAAATGATTCGTGATTCGTGATTCGTTCGAATCATTCCGATGATTCGTGATTCGCGATTCGAATCATTTCATTTTTTTAAAATTTTCTTTGTGTCTCTAAAATTTACAAATTTTTGGGCGTAAATTTTTGGATATTTCACCATCATGGTATCAATACACAAAAAGTGTCAGAAAATTAGAAATTTGCTTTAAAAAAGGATAAATTTCAGTCTCGAAAATTGAAATTTTTTTTTGCAAAAAATCCAGAAACATGACAGTGTGATGGAACGTCGTTTCTTAGCCCAAAAGTGGCGTTTTTTGTGTGTTTATATTGTGTAGTAGTAAAATATCCAAAAAAAGAAGTCAAAAAATGTCCAGATATCGGAGAAACTGAACAATTTCAAATGAATTAGATGATTCGAAAAATGATTCGAAAATTACGAATCACGAATCATTTTTTGGAAAATGATTCGAATCATTGATTCGAATCATTTCTCAGGAAAGGATTCGTGATTCGTGATTTATACGAATCATGTTGATGATTCGTGATTCGTGATTCGAATCAAAATGAACGTGATTCGGCACAACCCTGATGTCAACTCGACCAGGTTTTGACCCTGGGTTTTCCGATTTCGCTCAAATTTTTTTTTACAAGTTCTTCTCGATGGTCTAATGAAGGAATCTCCGTCATTCCGATCCCAATCCTTCAGGGGGGGCGGGGGTGGCCCTTGTAATTTTCGTATAATTAGGATTTTTTGCGAAATGGCTTAACTTTGAAGGAGCATATCTCGAGATTGGTTAGGTCTAAGATGAATCTGTTCATGCTGTTTTGTAGAGAATTGAATGGAGATTCAAAATTTATAATCACTTTTTGAAAAGTTCAAAGTTGAGCTTTTGTGATGGAAGCTCAACTTTCATGACAAGTACAAAAGATGAAGGGTCACATTTGAAAATCTGAAAAAATTACTATGAAGAGAATTTCTTATGTTTTTTTTAACTACATAATTATTTTTCAAGATGGGATCTCCATACCCCTGGGGGACACAGGGGTCCTAAATTTTGGTCAAAATTCAAAAAAATGAGAAAAGTGAAGTAATACATCGATTTTTACTAATTCAAAGACGCTGAATTCGAATATGTGCTTAGTTTTTTCATTCGACCCCTCTGAACCCCCCTATCAGCCCCCCTAATGAGGTCAAAATTCAAAAAAATGAAAAATAACGTATGACGTGTCGTTTGTTGGGTTTTTGAGGGCGCTGAGTTCGAATATTCGGTTATTTTTGGGATTCGACCCTTTAGTGTCCACCTAGCCCCCAATTTTTAGAAAACACATTCATTTTTTAAATTTTTTAGCAATTTGTGAGTCAGTGTGTGGGGAACGAAGGAGACGGATCGAGAAAGTAAGTTGATAATCGAGCTCAGCACCCTCGAATTAGTAGAAATCGATACGACACATGCTATTTCCATTTTTTTTGCATGTGTTTTTTCAAAATCGGGGCTAGGTGGACACTAAAGGGTCGAATCCCAAAAATAACCAAATATTCGAACTCAGCGCCCTCAAAACCCCAACAAACGACACGTCATACGTTATTTTTCATTTTTTTGAATTTTGACCTCATTAGGGGGGCTGATAGGGGGTTCAGAGGGGTCGAATGAAAAAACTAAGCACATATTCGAATTCAGCGCCTTTGAATTAGTAAAAATCGATGTATTGCTTCACTTTTCTCATTTTTTTGAATTTTGACCAAAATTTAGGACCCCTGTGTCTCCCAGGGGTATGGAGATCCCATCTTGAAAAGTAATTAGTTGAAAAATACATAAAAAGTTCTCTTCATAGTAATTTTTTCAGATTTTCAAATGGGGCCCTTCATCTTTTGTACTTGTCATGAAAGTTGAGCTTCCATCACAAAAGCTCAACTTTGAACTTTTCAAAAAGTGATTATCAATTTTGAATCTCCTTTCAATTCTCTACAAAACAGCATGAATAGATTCATCTTAGACCTAACCAAGCTCGAGATATGCTCCTTCAAAGTTAAGCCATTTCGCAAAAAATCCTAATTATACGAAAATTACAAGGGCCACCCCGCCCCCTGAAGAATTAGGATCGGAATGACGGTGATTCCTTCATTAGACCATCGAGGAGAACCCGTAAAAAAAAAATTGAGCGAAATCGGAAGACTCGGGGTCAAACCCTGGTCGAGTTGACATAGAATGAGCCAACATTTGAACAGGAAATATTCCTTTAAAATACTTCCATTTTTTCTTTTTTCTTTTTCGTTGATAACGCCGATGCAGATCAGAAAACCGCCAGATCTAGCACAGCTTTGAGTATGCTCGATACGGAGACCTACCTCGAGAAGATTCTGATGAGAACATCAAGACATTCCGACAATAAACCTGCTACCAAACGTCCATACGGAAATTCAACTCCATTTGAAAACAGTACAAATTCGACTCTAATTCACGACATTTCAAATTTGACAACGCAAATCCAAATCAAAGAGGAGAAAACAACCAATATATACAACTATCATATTTCATTTCGCGACACGACCATCAATCTGCTATCTGGAAATCCGGAGTATCCAGATCGAATCCAATGTCCATTGACTACTAATTCCAAGGTACGTAAATTAGACACGTCTGTCGATCTCGATAATCAAATTTAAATTTGAAAATTTTCAATTCACTTAGTTCACACACCGTATAAACGTCGCTCCGTGTGGAAAAATCGGTTCAAAAAATAACGAAGCGAACACTATCGATGTAAATTTCCACTTCAATTACCCTTTTGTAAACTTATCCTCTATCAAATCAAATATTTCCGAGGGAAACGGCCGTAATTTGTGCGAATTTCAAATTCGAAACAATCGAGATATCGAAGTAAGCAGCTGAACACCTCACACGTAATAAACTCATCTTACAAAGGAATCTACCTATATAACTTATCCAGGCCGATCGAACCAAAATTTGGCACCCTGAAAGTTTATGTATATCTGGATGTCTACTGGATCTGGAAAATGAAAATTATTGTGTTTTTTTTCTCGTTTAGCTTACCATTTTTATACAATTTTCTTTGCGTCAAATTTGCCCATAAAGACCCCCCCCTCGCGTATACTCGTTTTAAATGAAATTTCAAGCACTTTTTTGGCGCGTTCCACACTCCTTACGTATATTAATTTTGAAGGGAATTTCAAGCACATTTTTGGCAATTTCATTTTGATGAGATAATTTATGAGGTAAAAAATGAAACAAATTGACGAGCCGCATAAAAACATGGAACATTCGAGGTATTTAACTATTCTCGAAATCAACAGGTAAGATTTTAGTAGAACCTTTTCAAACGAATTTTGCTAAAATTTCTCCAGACCTGAGGAAAAACATCCTTCTCTCTATTCTCCAATATTTTTTCAATTGATAAATTCCTCAATTATTTTCTACTTGCCTCTTTCTTCTACTCTTCAAAAAGTTGGATTCCAATTTGTCTATGAATTTGGCCCCAGCGAAACCAAGACAAAAATTTAGAAAAATAAAAATTTCAAAAACAAAAAAAAAATACCCTTGGAATAAATTTTAAGAATTTTTTACCAATATTAAAGGGTACCGGCAGTTAAGATAGCCGAATCTGCCCCCGAGCTGAAATTCTAAACTAACCGATGGAATTTGGTTCTTAGGGTGTGAAAATCACGTGGTAAAAATTTTGGCCCCCAACTCCACTCCTAACCCCATTTATTGGACAAAACGTTACCTTTTTCAGCCTTTCCATTAAAAATTTTTATTTCCGCGAGTTTTTCACCAAATTTTTTCAAATTTTCGTGAGGTGTACCCTATACTGAGGGGTATCAGTGGGTGGTTTGAAAAAAAATGTTTGATGATTTTTCAAGCCAAAAATTGCGTTTGCTCTCTACATGATGTTTCGGAGATGGAATTTTGAAAAAAATATGTTTCATGTACCTATAGTCTCTATGTACATTAGGGTGGATCGAAAAAAAACCAAACATATCTTGAATTTTGACCAAATTTGGTGAGGTGGTTTACTTTGAGTGGGAGAGTTCACAAAAAATTTTTGAGCCACCGAGGGGCAAGGGGAGGGGTGCAGGAGGTGCGATGTTCCGATGTCTTCAAATTCGAAACGAATTTCTATTGATTGGGAGAAAAAATTGGTTCAATCACTTGACGAAAAAATAATGGATTCGAGTTCATTATATCAGAATATCGCAATTAGTAACTGGCTGCACTGACGTACAAAATTTTCAAAGAAAAATTTAAAATTTTTTATTTCTGATGATTGAAACTAAAATTATTGTGTATTTATTTTTTCAAACGATAGAAAAATTAATTCGACGTCAACGTTTGTCACGATTTGTAACTGGCTGCACTGACATACAATATTTTCAAAAAAAAATTTCGAAATATACTTTCAGAGATTAAAAAAAATATATATATATATATTTTCCGGCAAAAAAATAATCAATTCAAAGTCGATTTAAACTCCGTATTTTGGAATTTTATGATTTGCTGTTGGCAGCACTGGTGTACATAATTTTCCACTTTTTTTTCAAAATTCACTTTCAGTGATTTAAAAAAAATTTTGTTCACTTACTCGATGAAAAAAAAAATCATTCCAGCTAAGTGATCATTTCATATTATTGAAATATTGTAATCTGCAACTTTTCAACCCCCTGGTAGCAGTCAGAGTTTTGATCGGAGAAGGATGGCGATGGTTTAGAGAGATGTAGAAACTCAAATCGCATCTTTTAAGTCTTACTAAGGCTTCTCACACAATTTTGATTTGCTAAAAAACGCAAAAAACAGCGTTTTTTTCAAAAGGGGGTGCACTTTGAGCACCTCCTGCTCCCCTCCCCTTGCCCCTCGGGGGAACAAAAATTTTTTGTGAACTCTCCCACTCAAAGTAAACCACCTCACCAAATTTGGTCAAAATCCAAGATATGTTTGGTTTTTTTTCGATCCACCCTAACGTACATAATGATATTTTTTTCAGAATTTTTTAGGTGGTGGAACACCTTGAAAATGCAAAAAACCACTTTTCACAGCATTTTTCACTCATAAAATGGTCATTTTTCGCTAAAAAAAATTTTTGTTGTAATTATATTCTAAAATACGAATTTATACACGTCTTGCCAGATTTTCACTTCATTTCATCTCTTTTTCGCGATTTTTGTAATTTCAAGTCCAAATAAGTACAGCACAAGGCTCGAAATTGAATATCTCACTTTATTCTCCATACGAAATTGTCATACGAAAAAATTTGCAACAGATTTATGTTCAGCAGCTCAAACTATGTTTTTCAGTGAACTCCATTTGTATGGTCAAAGCACTCAAATTTTGAAAATTCAGTTTTGAGTCAACGATTCCTATTTACAAAATGCTTTCAAAACTATGATTTTGAAAAAACAGTTGACCCATTCTTTTCGTGGGCTCTTCAAATGAAACACTCATTATTATATTATACACGGAAAAATAAGTATGGTACAGCTCTCCCCCCCTCCCCACAAAAAAAGATGACCGTAATTTCTATTTTATCAATGTACAGGGTATATTTGAAAAAAAAATCGTTGACTCAAAACTGAATTTTCAAAATTTGAGTGCTTTGACCATACAAATGGAGTTCACTGAAGTACTTGGTTTGAGCTGCTGAACATAAATCTGTTGCAAATTTTTTCGTATGACAATTTTGCATGGAAAATAAAGTGAGATATTCAATTTCGAGCCTTGTGCTGCACTTATTTGGACTTGAAATTACAAAAATCGCGAAAAAGCGATGAAATGGAGTGAAAATCTGACAAGACGTGTATAAATTCGTATTTTGGAACATAATTACAACAAAATTTTTTTAGTGAAAAATGACCATTTAATGAGTGAAAAATGCTGTGAAAAGTGGTTTTTTGCATTTTTCAAGGTGTTCCACCACCTAAAAAATTCTGAAAAAAATATCATGATGTACATAGAGACTAGGTAGGTACACGAAACATATTTTTTTCAAAATTCCATCTCCGAAACATCATGTAGAAAACTCGAATTGAAGTTTTCAAACGCAATTTTTGGCTTGAAAAAATCATCAATTTTTTTTTCAAACCACCCACTGATACTCCTCAGTATAGGGTACACCTCACGAAAATTTGAAAAAATTTGGTGAAAAACTCGCGGAAATAAAAATTTTTAATGGAAAGGCTGAAAAAAGTAACGTTTTGTCCAATAACTGGGACTAGGAGAGGAGCTAGGGACCAAAACTTTTACCACGTGGTTTTCAGACCCTAAGAACCAAATTCCATCGGTTCGGTTCGAATTTCAGCTCGGGGGCAGATTCGCCTATCTTAACCGCTGGTACCCTTTTAGGGGAAAAAATACTGAACCTGAATGAAGAGAAGGTGGAAAGGGTATACCAGAATAAGTATGGTGTTTTGGTCCTGGAAAGGGATTTGGATGAAACCTACCCCAAAAGTTGAAAATCGAAAAATTAAATTCAGCAGCTTAAAATTATTTGGTTCAGATGACATATTTTTTCACTGAGCTAAATTTTGGCTCGATCAGCGCAGATGTGGAGTAGGCGGTAAAATTTTCCTCGTTTAGGTGAATAAACTCGATAAAAAATTAAAATAATCGAATTTCAGGTCGAATTACCGCCATCAACGCCTAATTCCACTAAATCGAACGAGCAGATTCAGATAAAGAAGAAAATCGATGAGACGTTGATGTCGATGACTAAAGACCGCATTATTCGGACTGTGAAACCGATGATATGCTTACCATTCGACGTTTGTAAGCAAACGATGAAAATGGTCGATGATTTCTTCCTCAAATTCGTCGACATTGTAATGAAAAAATGCTCACTCCGAAGAATCAATAAGTAGAAACATAACGTAATCATACCTGAAATCATACAATTACGTACATATTAGATATTTTATCGAAAAAATACATAATTTCTAACACGAATGATAATTTCAGAACTATTTGAATTTATTTTTATTGAATATTGAATTCGATCGTATACTAGTTTTTTCAGACCCATGAAAATTTCTGAATTGAAGAAAAGTGATGACCCTCTGACCAGCTCGACTAAAGAGGATTGTATTGAACTGGTGGGAGGGGGAGAGATAGTGGTAATCAGAAAGTGACGTCTTCAAGAAAACCTGGCACACTTTTAATTTCCTTACTCAAACATTCCCCTATGTCACATTGTCTTTTAGAAATTCTTCGCCCCTCCCTTGAAACGCCGCAAGTGTTCACTTTTTACCTTCGCCTCATTCTTCAAAAATACACAAAAATCGCTTTTTTCATAGTTCTAAAACTGTTGTTTTCTTTAATTTTGAAAAAACTGAATAAATAAGTATAGGTAAAGTGACCCTCAAATTAAAAAAAAAACGACCAAGATGAGGGGTAACAATATTATAATCGCCATCGTTGATTTTTCTTAGTACAAGAATTCAATAATCCATACAAATTTTTAAAAAATGAAAAAAAATTGAAGTAGGTACCCTCAAAAAAACGGAATGTGAGAATAAATTAAGAGCCAGTGGCATTTCATAGCAAAACCGTCCAATGTTACACAATTTTTTGGAAAAAATATATTATTGATTATTTTCAATGTTAATTTTTTGAAAATAGTTGACTTTGAAGTGCGATTGGGCAAAGAAGAGCCGAGCGGGTGTCTTTTTTACAGGGTCGTTTCGCGGTAAAGATATTTACAACTTTCTGACTGCCCTTTTCTCCAATCAACATCAACTTTAAAAAGAAGGGGGGGGGGAGATAAACCGATTCGCACTGCTCTCTACTCTCTTTTTTTTCGAGTGAAAATTTTTTGCATTACAAAAAAGTGCTTCAGCACGACGAGCATTTCTACGTTCATATAGGTTGAACGAACGACAAAAAATGATAAAGTCCAAGTCAAATAAAACTCGACAGCAAAGTCAGGCATGCCACGCAGATTTAGGGGAAAAATAGTGACTTTAGTGACTTTTTACGAGGCAAAAAGTGACCTATTTTTCGAAAAAAGTGACCAATTTTTCATTTTTTTTTCATAAATAAATACCCCCCCCCCCCCCAAAAAAAAAAAAATCATAACTCAAACTGTATTTCTCTCTGCAATAGTGCTAAAAATACCTTTTTTTTCTGAAACATTTTTTCATCAAGGGTAAGGGTGCCATATTTCGACCACTTTTTTTCAAACTTCCACCAATCAAAGACTTATGGAGGTAAAAACGTCAGAAATGGCTTAAAAAAATACATTGATCCTTCCTCCACCACCCCATAAAATTCTGAGCCAATATGATCATTTTTTGTGATTTTTTTTCTGAGGGAATTCAAAAATTGATTATCGAAATTTTGGGTTCCTAATTTCTACCACCAGCCCCCCCCCCCATATTGAGATGAGGGGTCGGTTGTACATTTTTCTTATTCTACTTAGTAATGGGATGTGAAAAAAACCGCTCCTAAAACTCGATTAACCCGATTATTGGTAATTATTTGAGGTAATGGAAAATTTTTAAATTTGATTTTTTCTGAAGGCCCTAGCTCCTCCTCATGACATCCTGAAAGAAAATGGTAAATGACAAAATTGTTCGTTTTTTAATGCTCTACAACTTTTGTTTCAACTATTTTTTCATTAGTGCGTAATTTCGAAAGTTATCGACGAAAAAACAAAATTTGAACTCCCTTACTCCTCAAAAGGAGGACTAAATTATGCACCAATTTTAGGGAAGTTCAGGAATCTTAAAATACATACCCTCCTACGAAACTTCCCCTTTCTGCTAATTTTTTTGGGGTCAAAACCTAAAATGACTGTACTACTATGCTATTTCGTTTTTTTCAATTTTCTCCGCTAGTTTTGCCTGTAGGGTTGTCATTTTGGTCTCAAAATTGTTTATCTGTGAAAAGGAGCATGAAATTTTTTTCCCCCGGTAGATTGCGTCTATAGCGGCCGAAATCGGCTGGTGGTCGAAATTAGAAAGCGGTCGAGATTAGGGCATTTTACCCTTAATAAATCTTTAATTGAAGCCACGAGTTTAAAAATATGCTTCAAATAACTGAAAAAAATAATAAACTTGTTTTATAAATAAGTTTTTACTGAAAAAAATCGTAATATTCTGCATCTAAAAATTACGAGTTCTAAAAAATAAACTAAGCATTTTTTTAAATTTTATGCAAGAGCGGAAGGCCGTTTGAATGAAAAAAGTGATTTCAGAGTGAAAAAACGGACTAATAGTGACTTTTGGCCAAAAAAGGGACTTTTAGTGACCAACCCTGAAAATAGGGGACAAGTCACTAAAAAAGGTGACTCCGTGGCATGCCTGCAAAGTAGTCACGAACGATTGAGAATGTGTTACCGAGGTAAGAATAAACACGTCTAAATAATATCATTATCATCCACGACAAAATGGCAAGAAAAATCCAGGAAACAGCAAGAATTTTCTTGTTTCATATCAAGTGGGCCCATGACATTTTTAGGGACTTTGATGTGCTGAAAATTCGATATTTTTATCAATAAAAAAACACTTTGAAAATTTGTTCAATAAATTCCATCGTTGTTTTAAAACTTTTTTTGTCTGGGTATGCTTTTTTCTGTCGTGAATCCATTTTATGCAGTCATTAAAGTTCCTACGCTCGTCTTGCTGACGCCTTTTTTGATTGTCGGAAAAAATCACATCCTTTTTTTCATTCTGCGTATTCTTTAATGATTTCCTTGTAAGATGTGCCATCATTTCTCTAATGTAAACAACTTGGAAATTACTTATTTCAAAAATAGTTGAAAAGTACGATACTGAACCAATGGGAAAATTTCAATCAGCTGGATAAAACCTTATCGGAAATTAAAAATGTATTGAAAATTAACTCTAAAATCAAATTATCTTTCATTGGCTAACCTTACACCCAAAAAAGTATTAATCAACAAATTCAAACGGTAATGGAAAATTGTATGATATCTTCGAGTCATTAAGCACAAATACGCATTCGTAGATATTTTGACTATCAACCAAATTAGAGAAATATATTCTCGATACTAGCGCGGAAATAACTAATTCAACATTAATTTGTCCGATGAACTCATACTTCAACGTATTCGAGGTAAATCATAAATCGAATAATCGTTGTAGATGATTTTTGGAGTATTTTTTTAAAACGTAAATTTAATTATGAAAATTATCGCATTGCTTTTATTCGTGTCCAAAGGTAGGTTGAATAATCGTCCATAGCTTTCACAAGCCATTCATATCGTTCTCAAATTTCAAATAAACAAGTAACTATAAAATTATTACGATCTTGAAAATTTTCAGCTTTTGCTTCAATTCAGACAACAAACGCTTTAAATGAATATGACGCAACAAATGCCTTAAACGATTCCATAGTCGGGATATTTCAAACCGTGCAACCCCAAAATATTACCAAATTAATCGACTGCTTAGTATATTCAGATCTTGTTGACAAATACAACGAAAGTCCGTATAAATACTCATGCATTTGGTCAAATGGAGACAACTCGACAGCACGGGCTTTTAATATTCGATTAACCAAAGCATCTTCAAACAATTCATGCGTTTCTTTTGGATTTCTAAACAATGAATTGGTACGTATAAATTATCATAATTAAGAAGAGTTGCAACTGTTTCTCTAGCGTTCAGTTCGGTCCTGCACAAAGCCTTCTGGTTATGGGCCGTTTTCCCGAAGCCTGAATCCCGAACAAACATTTTCCCGAATAGGATATGTCACGAAAAAAATGTTCATGAATCTGTTTTCCCGAATACCAAAATCCCAAATACAATTCTCGAATAACTTTTTTCCCGAATGCAGAAATCTCGAGTACAGAATTTCCCGAAACACGTTTTTTATTACATACTTCTATCCCAAAAAGTTAGTTTGAGGGCCATCTCATGACGTCATGACCATAAGCGCCTAAAAATCAAAAAATCTAGAAGTAACACTGATTTTTGATCTTTGATTGGACTCTGACCTTGAAAATGTGAAAATTTTGAAAAAAAAAATCAAAACTGACATTTTTGAAAGTTGAGGTTCTTTTTTGAAGCACTTGAGGACATGATACGTATTATCATTTCAGTTTTTTCTTGAGAGACTTGGCTTACGAGATATTTTAGTTGAAAGTTGTAACGTAGTAAGTTCCTTCAACTTTTACATATTTTATCGTAAATATCTCAAAAACTAAATTTTCCAAGAAAAAACCAAGGCTGCGAGAACGATGAAATATTGGTTCTTGTTCTCGTTCTTCAAAACTCTTTTTTATCGTCCTCATTCTCGTTCGCGTTCTTTCAATTTTGTGTTCTTTTTGGTTCTTGGTTCTTTGTTTTTCTCAAGCTTGGTTCAAATTAGTAAACGAAGTAATAAAACGTATTCGCCATTACCAATTATCAATTTTCATTTTTCACGAGTCATGCACAGACGATTCATTTCAAAATAAAAATTTTTGAAGTGAAAAAAAATGACGAGGAAATTATCGTTCTCCATCTACTTCCTGTTTTTTTCTTATCGTTCTCATTCTCGTTCCTGTTCCTTTCTAATTGTTCTCGTTCTTGTTCTCATCGTCTAAATTTTCGACTAGTCAAATTTTTTAAAACTAAGAAAATTTCATCGACAAGTTCATAAATTGACCCTCAGCAGTATAACATATCAATGCTAAAATACGCTTACTTATTTGCCATTTTCTTCTTAACATGAAAGAAAATCCTTTAAAAATATTCATAATTTAAAAACTTTTGCTATAAACTTGTACCTACTTGTGTAATTTAGACATTGCATCGGGCACACCAAATATATCACTAACGCCAACTAACGCCAACGATGCAATTACTCACGTCGACATTTTCAAATTTTTGAGATGATATTTGAAGTTTATGGCTGATCACGAAAAAAGCAGTGAAAAAATTCCATCGCCCAAGGATATTTTACAATTTGAATTCTTTGTTGAACAATTTTTCTACTTTTTTCGAAAACGTTTGATACTTAAAGTCAATTTTCTGAGAAAAGGGAGGGTTTACGAAAAAAATGAATAGAACATAAATTGTAGAGCGTAAAATTTTCTATCGGTAAATGGAAATAGCTCAAAAACTAAGTTTCCTAAGAAAAAACTAGTTGAACTTTAGCGATAGGAAATTTTACGCTCTACAATTTATGTTTCATTATTTTTTTTCGTACAACCTTTCCTTTTCTCAGAAAATCGACTTTAAGCGTCAAAAGCTATCAAAAAAAGTAGAAAAACTGTTCAACAAAAAATTCAAATTGTTAAAAATCCTTGAGTGATGGAATTTTTTCACTACTTTTTTTTTCGTTATCGGTATGAAAAATACTACAAAAATCACCCATAAAACTTCAAACAGCGTTTTCCACGTCGACCTGTGTTATCAGTTCACAATGAAAAAACAAGGAGAAGAGTTTAAAAAAAACTTTTTTCATAAAGTAGCTATCATTGGCAGTGGCGTCGGAAGCTTCTTTTGGGGAGGGTACAAAATGAGTACCAAGACTAAAAATTTTTTTCATGTTTTAAAGCTTTAAAAATGCCTAACTGATGTGTTGGAAGGAGGTACAAATCATACTTTGTACCCTCGTCAGGATTTTAGGGGTACAATGTACCCCTTGTACCCCACTTTCCGACGCCACCGATCATTGGAAAAAGCTGAGTTTGTTACATACTTACTATTTATATGTATCTGTATATCATGCCCACTAACCTTACCCAATACTCTATCGGTTGAAACTAACCCAATTACACACTTTCAATATCGCAGCAATTATACAGTCCTCAATTGAACGTCCATTTATCTGTATCCATACACATAGACAACGATTACACCCTCAACTACTTGGGGCATTTCATCCGATACACAATTTTTGCGATCCGGCAACCGAATAATTCTCAGTCGCTCATCGATTCACAACACGATCATGCAGATATCAAACTTGAATTTTCAAATACAGTAAGTTGAAAGTTCTACTGGCAAAAGGGAACCTCTAAAACCCATTCAAACCGAATGAGCCAAAATTTACATCACTAAGGCCCGGTTTTTCAATAGCCAGTTAAAGCAAAAGTAGGGGAAATAACTGTCGAATAAACGCCAACTGCCAATCAGAACCGTCGGATAGCCACTAGACGTCAGTTAAAATCGTCAGTTAGTCTTATCTGGCTATTGAAAACCCCAGCCTAAACAATGTTACCCCCAACAGAACCGAAATTTGTGTTCAGGTAGGCATCTAAAAATCTGTTTACATACCACAGTCAACCCCCCCCCCCCCCTCTTCACCAGAATTCGATTATTTTCGAGTGAATCTGGAGTCACCAGCTAAAGTTGATTTTTCTCCTGCGCACCAGAAGGGGTTGTTATCTTTGGTAACTCACAATTTGAATTTGAAGTGTCGATGAAGCCGAATTTCAGATCGATTAGCGAGGACGAGTTGTGAAGGTTCTCTTGTGAATACCTCGCATTAAAAATTTACTGGAACACCTCGAACACGTTGATACATTTTCTATGAACTATAAAGGTACTAGTGGAGAGGCAAACCCAAAAAAACTGCATTTAATGAAAGAAGTGAATTTTGGTATGATGAATCTTGGGGCCCAAACAAAGGTTTTGAGACCAGGAGCCATCCGTGCTCCCCTCCTCTTCGAGGGGGTGGGGCTCGCAATTTTGAAAAAATTCTTAAAAATCGAGTTTTCGTTAGAAATGAAATATCTTGATGTCTAATGTTAGATATTGATCTGTAGATTCCATTTTCACCATCAAAATCATTTTTCCTCTCCCACCTCCCTGAGGGGGCACAACCCCCCAAAATGTGGATTTTGTGGGAGTGGACACTCGAAACCGAAATTTTGTGAAAATATACTACGTAAGGTGTACAAATCACTACCGTAGTCCATTTTTCGATTCGCACCCCCTCCTGCCCCCTGTGGGCCCTTAAAACTTGAAAAACGCTCAAAATTGTCGTTATAACGCCGAAATAAGACAGGAATTGCGATCCAAAAGGTAATTCTTGTTGAAAATATTTTTTCAAACCAAAACAGGATGTGAAAACGTTGGTGCCTCAGACCCCCTCCCCCCAGCGCGCTCCCTCAGAGCTCCCAACTACGAAAATTTTTCGCTGTTCAAAATCACGTTGAAATTGAAATATTATGACATTTCCTGTTCATTATTGATCGATACATTCCGTTTGAATTGTTAGAATTGTCATCTAACCTCGACCTCTTTGAGGGGGCAGATCCCTAAAATGTGGGGTCCCAAAAAAATGAAGGCCCAAGGCTGAAATTTGGTGAAGTTATGCTACATAAGGTACAGAAATGTTTTCCATATTACATTTCACCAAATTACTTTCCCTCTTTCCCTCCCCTCATGGTTGCCCAAACTCAGAAAATTCTCCATAGAATAATAGTTAATACCTGTGTATTAGATATTAATTTTTTTAACAATCAGTGTGAAACAAGGCAAGAAATTTTTCTGATGTTTAATCCTCCATAAAATGGGACAATTGTGAAAATTTTACCAGGAACTTTCAAACTTGTACAATCCTGTAGAAAATTTATTAGAGTTTTTTTTTCTTCTTTAACATCTATGTGCCCACTAGAATTTATGATTGAAAAATTACCATATCTGATACAATTCGAATATGTTTTTTCTACTTAAGCTTTCATAACTTTCATTTCGCTGGTGGTAAAATTTTAAAACCCATCTCATTTTGTTGAAAATTTAACGATAACTTCTAAACAAAATGATTCAAGTTTGAAAAATGTATCATCAACCAAATACAACTTATGAAAGTTGAATTACAGTCTTAAATATCTAAAAGGCATAAGCGCAAGCAGAAATTATTGTAGGTGTGGCGACTTGACTACGTCGCATACACGCGACTTGCCAACACCGCCACCAGCTTCACGACTTTCTCAGCATTCCTTTCATCCCCTCACCTTGGTGCGGGGATAAGGATGCTGGCCAGGAGATAACAGACGACATCGCGACTCGTATATATCGTATACGAGTTGCACATCGCATGCAATGGCAAATTAGACACGCCACCGCGAACCTCGCGGCATCCGCTTTCTCCTGGCCTGGCGTACGTCGCCGCTGCTGCAGCAACTGGTTCGCAGCGCCAAAAATCATCCCTTCTAGCGAATGCGACTTACACACTGTACATTAGTCCATATACCTACGTTATTCGGTAAACATCTCGCGCCTCTCTCATATACAAACTCGCGCCTTATGTATATAATTTGATACTGTACATTTCATGCTGTTATAAACGCTTACACCAATTCGGCTATTTATTTCGTTCTCACCAAACATCGCGCCTCACACCTTTGCACTGCAAAGGCTAATTAGTGACTCGCGCCGCGACGCCTATCACACACGACTCACACATTGAAAACTCGCGACTTTCGTCTAATTAAACTCATAGGTAGCCCTCAACTACCTATAAAGTGGTGACCCCGAACGTGAGCGAATTTCTCGCGGTTTTTTGTGTAACATAATCAATTTTTCGTGTACAACATAGTGCAAAAATGGTGAATACGCGATCCGGGTTAGATCCAAATGCCGACGCCGCCTCCGACTCAATGCCACAAGCAGCTGTCAATGCAATCCATGCTAATATGCATCTCGCCGACTTTATTCCAGACAACCCAAAACTCTGGTTCGTCGTAATCGAGGGAAAACTAGAATTATGCGGACTCAGGTCAGAACAACAAAAGTATAAATGTGTGATCGCGGAATTGCCTGTAAACGTCATAGTCCGAATTTCCGACCTACTCACTGGTCCTCAAACTGAGACGCCATACACTGATCTAAAAAATCGACTCATTTCCGAATTCGAGCCCACTAATACAGAAAAATGGAATCGGCTACTTGAAGGATGCGTCCTAGGCGATCAGAAACCATCCCAGCTCGCCCGCCAAATGCAGGAGCTGGCAGGTAAACAGGTTTCCGACGATTTTTTACTCGATCAATTTTTGAAACGTCTCCCGCCAACGACTCGCGAAGTATTAGTGCTCTGCGGCGTCAAGGACATCAAACAAGCAGCTGAGGCCGCCGATCGGAA
The DNA here is from genome assembly GCA_033439095.1 of Pseudococcus viburni. Classification (NCBI taxonomy): domain Eukaryota; kingdom Metazoa; phylum Arthropoda; class Insecta; order Hemiptera; family Pseudococcidae; genus Pseudococcus; species Pseudococcus viburni. The sequence continues at coordinate 247,993 of JAVBJF010000218.1, forward strand.
TCTCCAGTATGCCGATGCAGCTAAAATCTCCGCAGTGGCTACCAGCTCAACGACAGATATTCAAAAAATCCTAGGCAACATCCAGGTTATGGCAGATTCGATGGCCAAAATGCAAACTGAGCTCGGCGACCTCAAAAAACAACTCGCCGACCTCCGCTTAGACAACCAGCAGCGCAACAGTTACCATCAAAGGTCACGCAGCCCATCTCAATCAAGGAGACCAAGAAGTAAATCTCGTGATGGGTATGATACTTGTTTTTATCATTATAAATTCGGTAACAAAGCTAAAAAGTGTGCACCTGATTGTAAATTTTGGAAATCTGAGACGGGAAACTAGAGTGCGCGTTGGTAGCGGCGGGTATCAACGGGCTATTTACTGAATCCCGTCGCCTATATATCACGGACCATAACACAAAAAAAGGGTTTTTGATCGACACCGGGGCTGAAGTCTCAGTTTTCCCGGCATCCATTTCTGATCGAAAAAACAGTAAAACAGACCACCTCTATGCAGCAAACGACACAAAAATTTCGGTTTTCGGCAAAAAGCTGCTAGAGCTCGACTTAAATTTACGCCGCCCTTTTGTCTGGCCATTTTTTATCGCAGACGTCACAGTCCCAATTATAGGTGCTGACTTTCTCGAGCACTTTGACCTTCTACCCGACCAACGTAATCGTAGACTGATAGATGGAAAAACACTGCTCTCTACACCCGCTTCGATACGTAATACGACAGTACATACAATTTCGACATTTGCAAAAAAAGATGCTTTCATTGAGCTCCTCAAAAGTTACCCAGGTATCACTCACGAGTCCGGTGGCATATAAGCAAACCCTACCCCGGTAGGCTGCAATACAAGAACGAACTGAATGAACGTTGATTCAAACGACATGTGATAAAATAAACGCTATCATTTTAATGGATTTAAAAATAAACAAAGTTATACGAATTACTGGAAAAAATGGTTATGAACTTAAGATTACGAATACGAGTCGTATAATATACCTTTAATTATGGTAATTAAATTTTCGTCAACATTTAAAATCTAAGCACCATACATTGCATATACTTTAACATTTGGTAAACTTTAAAACGATACGTTTGGTAACCTTTTGAGGTATAACTTCAACATTGAAAAATTAGAATGATACTTTTTTTTTTCGTCCGGGGACCAATCTAATACGGCCTCTTGACTGGTTTGGTGGCCTCCGCTGGATGCTCGTCGGCTGTACTCGAATTTTGGCACCTTTTTTAATTCGAAGAGGTATTGATTTGTTACAACTGTTGAGGAAACTTTCCCACTGATTTCCATTTCTAATTGATTTCAAACGTGCACAGAATTTATCCAAACTTGTTTTTTCGCTACCAAATTTTGAATGATTATCTCGAAAAATAGTGCAAATTTCTTCCAAACACATTTCAGCCACTTCGGTATCCGCGTTACTACTCGCAACACTCTCTAAAACAAAATAAAAACCAAATTTAAGTATAAAATTTATTTTTCTTACCCCAAGTTTTCAGAATTTATAGCATGTGTACCTATATCGTTTTCTGAATTCGCAGTATTTAGTTCAATCTCTTCAACTTCAACTAAGAAAATAGTGTGTTTAGTAATTAGTACTAGATACCAATGATCACTTGAATATTGAAATAAAAAATGCTTACAAGAATCATCAACAGCTGAATTACCAATTCCATTCCGTTCGTCCTCTCGTAATTCAGTAATGTGAAGTGGTTCTATATTGTTTTCAGAGTTTAATCCGATCTCTTCAACTTCAACTATGCAAATAAATAATACAGTGATTAGGTAAATACTAGACAAGATAACTCAAACTTGAAAATAGAAAATGCTTACTAGATTCATCAATAAGTGATTTGGTAATTTCATTCCTTTCATCCTCTCGTAATTGGTCGATGTGAAGTGGTAGGAAAAATGATGTATTTTGCACTTCATCTCCAAAAGCAATATACGCTATTTCTCGACGGTCCTTTAACGAAATCGGCGGCATTTTATCAAAAATAGTACCATAAAATTTGTATACGCCACAAAGATGTTTGCAAAATTTTCCTCTCAAACCATTTTCACAATCGCAAAATCCATTCTTACTGACTGTATACCAATGTGTATCGTTTGTTTCACTACGTACAGAAAATTCTTCGTCAGTCTTTTGAATAATATCTTCGGCCGAAAGGTAATTGCATCGTTTAAATATATGCTCAAACGCCAAACGTGCACCAGAGTTTCTATTGAACGCGAAGTCTCTCAATTTGTCACGATACACAGTCTCCATAGTTATTGTAACGAAATCGATCAATGCAATAGCATTATAAGCTTTGATTCTCTCTAAAACGTTATCTTTGAAAATCCTTACAGTAACTTCGGCAAAATTGTTGGTATGATGTTCAACGAGATTAACACGGTATGCAAGGCACCACTGTTCTTTAATTTTCCATTGCTCTTCTAAATAAGAAATCCACAGTTGATGGTTTTGCCCAATAGCCATAGCAGTTTCAAAGGCACCTTCGGCATCCACTTCGTTTGTACAGTATAAAATTCTTTGAAAGGTTTGAAATAGATCACGTTGTCGATCAGTAGGAATGGCATGACTCGAATCTTTAAGCCACCGTGAAACGTATTGTAGAACATGAAAGATACAAAGGAAGTGTTTTGACTCCGGCCAAACAGCCTCAATCGCATTAATTTCACTTGCACACTTATCAGTGATAATCACATTCGGATATATATATTGCTTCAAGTGGGTAAACCCAGCAATAAAGCTCTCTGTTTGTTGATTTTCTGTTATCAAAACACCAATTGGGACTGCTCCGGCGGCACAAGCGGTCAACATAAATGTGATGGCGTGATTATTACCATCACAACACGACGTCGAATCTATAAATACAATATTCTTCGAGGTAGGTATTTCGTGAGCTCGTTGCATTATACGTGTTGCAATGAAAATCGTAAAAGGATTAGTGGTATAAGAAAGTATAATCCCTTCTTTGCTGCAAGTGTTTTTCTTGTTATTCAAAATCTGCAAAATTAAAAACCAGTCACTGTATAACGTATATCTATACACATTTATAATATCAAATTATCAATGTTATTTTCATTCAGTTGAAAACTTACGTCAATCAAATCGGAATTATCTCGAGATCCGTAATTTAATTTGGTCCATTCGTCATACCAATAGCGTATAGTTCTATAGGTAGGATTCAATGCACTGTTGGCAAACATTGAATCAGTGAATTCACTATCATTCTTCAGAATGTCTTCGTGATGTTTTTTAGCACGACTCATGCTCATTCCGCTTGAAAAATACTCCAGAAAGACCTCCTTCAAATTACGTGATGGCAAATATTTCAAAACATCGCCACTGTGGATAGGGTGGTTGTGTACTGCTTTGATCGAAATAATACATGCTAAACCATTCTGTAAAAATTATAAAGAATTTATATAGGTAGGTATCTAAAAGCTTTTTAATATTTGCATTTTTGAAGTGAGGTTTTTTACTTTTAAATATTCGTCCGAGCTTAATGTTGATCGAGTAGTCACCTTCGTTTTCAATATAATCCTTGCGGAGCAATCAGTACTCTTTGAAATTCCTTTTTTATTTCGATATCCATCAACTTTAGGGGCCTTATTTTTATGGTTGTGATGGCAGACATATTTTCTTCTAAAACAAGGGTAAAAATGAAAGTTTAGTTTACAATAAACTGTTTGTTTGGTTCATCACTAGGTACATTCTTTTATTCAAGACTTACTTGCAAAGGAATCTTTTGCCATTTGGCCACGATTTTCTCAGTATCCAGTGGGTGTCCGTTTTTTGAGCAAATGATGCAATCCAATTTTTCATGTCGTTTGCATTATTCACATTGCTACGAACCACAACAGTATTCTCACAATCATCGTCATCACTATCATTGCTTTCGTATTTTGACGAAATGATTTCATTTTTAAATTCTGATGGTAATTGTTGACAATCATTTATAAACTGTACAAATTCGTATTCCATATTGCATAATAATAAAAATACACGATGTTCGAGATAACAAAAGATCGGTGCAAAAATAACATGAGCAAGCATGAAATACTTCAAAGATAAAGAACCGTATGTTATTGGAATACTGGTATGAGCAACGAACGATTTTGCACATAGACAACCTGCGATTGCAGCCTACCGGGGTAGGGTTTGCTTATATGCAGTCCGGTGAGCTACCTAAGGTTAATCACAATACGGTCCACGTAATTGAAACAACTGGTCCCCCAGTTTTCGCACAAGCCCGGCGCTTATCGCCTCAAAAATTGAAAGTATCTAAACTAGCCTTCCAGGAAATGTCTCAACGAGGCGAAGTAAGGCCCTCAAAAAGCCCTTACGCCTCTCCTCTCCATCTAGTTAGAAAAGGAAATAACTCATGGCGCAGTTGCGGCGACTACAGAAAATTGAACGCTCAAACAAAGCCTGACAGGTACCCTGTACCAAACTTTCTCGATTTTAACGCCCAACTCGCCGGTAAACGTATTTTCACGAAACTCGACATCGTACGCGCATATTATAGAATTCCAGTCGCACCCGGTGACATCGAAAAAACCGCAGTCATTACTCCTTTTGGACTTTTTGAATTTCTATTTATGCCTTTCGGCCTGCGGAACGCAGCCGCAACTTTTCAACGATTTATCGACGAATTACTCAGGGAATTTGACTTCACATACGCCTACTTAGACGATATTTTGATCGCATCGTCTACACCCGAGGAGCACGAACAACACGTTCGCGCTGTACTCAAAAAATTACATGAGGCAGGTCTCACCCTCAATGTCGATAAATGTCGCTACGCCGAAAAAGAAGTACCCTTTCTTGGTTATTTGGTGAACGGTATCGGTCTGACCCCCTTACCCGAGCGGGTTACTGCCATTTCTCAGTTCCCAAAACCGAAAACAGTCGAACAGCTTCGCCGATTTCTTGGCATGGTAAATTTTTACCGCAGATGCATCCCAAATGCAGCTCGCTCTCAAGCTATTTTAAATTCTCTCATTACATCAAATAAAAAGCGAGACAAAACTCCGGTCAAATGGACCAAACTCGCAGAGGATGCGTTCGACAAAGTTAAAGACGAACTTTGTAACGCAACCCTCCTCGTTCATCCCCAGCCAGACCTCCCAATCACGATCACCACAGACGCGTCTGAAACCGCCATTGGCGCCGCGCTCCATCAAATTCGTGACAAAAATTCTGAGCCATTAGCTTTTTTCTCTCAAAAGCTCACAAAAACTGAGATGAACTATAGTACCTACAACCGTGAGTTATTCGCAATTTACAAATCCATCAAATATTTTCGCCACCTACTCGAAGGTAGGCAATTTGCAATCTATACTGATCACAAACCACTCACTTTCGCTTTCAATCAAAAATTAGAAAAAGCGACACCCAAACAACTTAGGCAACTCCAGTTCATTTCTGAGTTTACAACCGATATCAGGTACATTAAAGGCGAAGAAAACATAACCGCCGACGCTCTCTCTCGTATCTCAGAAATTCATACGCCGTCTGGAATCAATTTCGAGCAAATCGCTCAAGAGCAACAAAATGACCCAGAGCTAGCGGAACTCGTAAACGATAAAAAATCTAGCCTCCAGCTAGAACCTCGTAAAATTCCTGAGTCCAAGCTCTTGCTCATTTGTGACGTATCACACAACAAAATTCGACCATACATCCCAAAACGCTTTCGTCGAGCCATTTTTAAATCGGTTCATGGCCTTTCTCACCCTGGCACTCGAGCAACACTCAAATTACTCCGCGATTGCTTCGTCTGGCCCAATATAAGGAAAGACGTCGCAAAGTGGACACGTGCCTGTCAGGGATGCCAATCTAGCAAAGTCGATCGCCACACCAAAGCACCCGTAGGTGAATTTCCCGAAAGCGACCGCTTCGAGCATCTACACATCGATCTTGTAGGGGCACTACCCCCGTCACAAGGGAAAACATACGTGGTAACAATGATCGATCGAACGTCTCACTGGCCCGAGGCCATACCCACAGAGGACATTTCGGCTCAAGCCGTAGCTAAAATTTTAGTCACCCACTGGGTATCACGTTTTGGCACTCCGGTAACAATTACAACTGATCAAGGCCGACAATTCGAGGCCGACTTATTCACAGAATTACTCAAATTAATCGGTTCGAGTCGTATTCGCACAACAGCCTATCACCCAGCAGCCAATGGCCGCATCGAACGCTGGCACCGCTGTTTGAAAGCATCAATTATGGCTGTCGACTCAAAACATTGGGTTAACGCATTACCCATGATTCTATTAGGTCTGCGTTCAACCATAAATTCCGATTTAAACGTATCTCCATCACAACTCACGTACGGCACACAATTACGTCTCCCATCTGAATTTTTCTCATCGTCCGGTGATATAAAAAACCACCACGAATTCATTGTCGAACTACGAAACAGTATTCAACAATTTCTTAAACCAACTCGTAGACACGGTACTCCGAAATCATATGTACCTAAGACATTGAAAACCTCGACCCACGTTTTTCTTAAAACCTTTGTAAAAAAGGCACTTCAACCACCTTACATAGGCCCTTTCCCAATCGTAAAACAGGACGATAAAACCGTTACGATCACAAAAGATGGTAAGACAATAAAGGTGTCGATCGACAGAGTCAAACCAGCATTCCTTGATTCTGACTTTGAGGGGGAAACACAGGCTACAACCAAAATTAAAGAGCCAATACCGTTACCAACGCCACGGCGTTCTACACGCAAAGTTTCCTTCCCAGATAGATACGTTTCTTATAAATAGTTCACTGTATACATACCTAGCTCATAAGTATACCTATTTTGTACCATACATGTTGTAATTTATTTTTTACCTCTAGCTTATTCCTCTTTTTCTGTAACACTTTCGCTAGGGGGGGAGTCCTGTGGCGACTTGACTACGTCGTATACACGCGACTTGCCAACACCGCCACCAGCTTCACGACTTTCTCAGCATTCCTTTCATCCCCTCACCTTGGTGCGGGGATAAGGATGCTGGCCAGGAGATAACAGACGACATCGCGACTCGTATATATCGTATACGAGTTGCACATCGCATGCAATGGCAAATTAGACACGCCACCGCGAACCTCGCGGCATCCGCTTTCTCCTGGCCTGGCGTACGTCGCCGCTGCTGCAGCAACTGGTTCGCAGCGCCAAAAATCATCCCTTCTAGCGAATGCGACTTACACACTGTACATTAGTCCATATACCTACGTTATTCGGTAAACATCTCGCGCCTCTCTCATATACAAACTCGCGCCTTATGTATATAATTTGATACTGTACATTTCATGCTGTTATAAACGCTTACACCAATTCGGCTATTTATTTCGTTCTCACCAAACATCGCGCCTCACACCTTTGCACTGCAAAGGCTAATTAGTGACTCGCGCCGCGACGCCTATCACACACGACTCACACATTGAAAACTCGCGACTTTCGTCTAATTAAACTCATAGGTAGCCCTCAACTACCTATAGTAGGGATGAGCTGAAAATTCGAAAAAAATATGGGGGGGGGGGTCAAATTTGAATGAAAAATCGACTAACTTATTATTTCAATGGCACTCAGGTATTTTCAGTAGGCTGATGAAATGTAAACAGATTTTAGCAATGAGAAAACTTGAAAAATTACAGAATTTTTTGGAACAAACAACTAATACACTTTTTAGTAAAATTTACGTGTTTCAATCAGTGAACAAAATTTAACTGAAAATCAGTGATTTTATTGATTTTTTCTGACAAATTGGGAATTGATTGAGAAATCTGTGATTTTTGACTATCATTGATTTTCAATGAATGAAAATCATTTCACTGATTCTCAAACACGGATTTTCATCAAAGACTGATTCAGATTCACAGTTAAGTATAAATGTTTATTTAAGAAATAAATGAATGACTAAAATACTGCCTGAGCGAAGGGAAAGCCAAAATTTAAAAAACCTTGTTTGAAGAGTAAAAAAATGCACCTCGAGTTCCCTGAGCCCCATCCTTGGAATGATTATGCTAAAAGGTTTATCAGAATGTTTTTCATCTAATGGTTGAATTCCTCAGAAAATTGTACAATTTTAATCAGTAGCGCATTTCAAATTGTTTTTTTTTTTCAAGAGAAAAAATTGTGACAGCATCGAAACTCCATCCTACAATTGTCCCCTTTCATAAGCGTCGTTGTTGACTTGTTGCCCATATCGCTTCATAAAATTCCAGACGTAATAGAAGTCTGAAAACACAATACCAAGATGAGACTTTAAGTGATTCTCAAACTCGTCTCAACCGTTATCTCGAGTCTCAAAGTGATGAGTGTTTTCTTCAAGCAATAGCGGTGAGAATCTTTCTGAGTTTGGGCCGCCATGAGGCGAGGGGAAGAGGGAAATTAATTTAATATGGAAAACATTACTGTACCTTATGTAGCATAACTTCACCAAATTTCAGCCTTGGGCCTTCATTTTTTTGGGACCCCACATTTTAGGGATCTGCCCCCTCAAAGAGGTCGGGGTTAGATGGCAATTCTAACAATTCAAACGGAATGTATCGATCAATAATGAACAACAAATGTCATAATATTTCAATTTCAATGTGATTTTGAACAGCGAAAAATTTTCGTAGTTGGGAGCTCTGAGGGAGCGCGCTGGGGGGAGGGGGTCAGAGGCACCAACGTTTTCACATCCTGTTTTGGTTTGAAAAAATATTTTCAACAAGAATTACCTTTTGGATCGCAATTCCTGTCTTATTTCGGCGTTATAACGACAATTTTGAGCGTTTTTCAAGTTTTAAGGGTCCACAGGGGGCAGGAGGGGGTACGAATCGAAAAATGGACTACGGTAGTGATTTGTACACCTTACGTAGTATATTTTCACAAAATTTCGGTTTCGAGTGTCCACTCCCACAAAATCCACATTTTGGGGGGTTGTGCCCCCTCAGGGAGGTGGGAGAGGAAAAATGATTTTGATGGTGAAAATGGAATCTACAGATCAATATCTAACATTAGACATCAAGATATTTCATTTCTAACAAAAACTCGATTTTTAAGAATTTTTTCAAAATTGCGAGCCCCACCCCCCTCGAAGAGGAGGGGGGCACGGATGGCTCCCGGTCTCAAAACCTTTGTTTGGGTCCCAAGATTCATCATACCAAAATTCACGCTTCTTTCATGAAATGCAACTGTTTGTCTCTCCACTACACCTTTTTTATTGTCCGGTAGGTAAAGATTCTATGATTATAGGTACATATAATTTTAGAGGTATTCAACATGGAAAACCCAATTTCTTACGAATTCCACGGCTATTTTAAATCCTAATATGTATGTACTTAGCTACATTACCAATGAATATTTTTTCAAGCACACGTACTAAATTTTAAAAATCAAATTAATTTATTACGTATTTCAGAAAAGTATCTACCACAATCTATTTGAAAATCGCAAACATCTTTTACCACCGATATTACGAACACATATTAACCGCAATGAGAAACTTAAGAACGCTTTTCGTGAAATTTTAGACCACCAGTCGACTAAACAAATCGTTTCAAAGCATCCTCACTTCTTGAATCACGAAAACCTTTACCATTACCTCATTCCGAACTTTAAAATTGGTTTTTTTAATTTAAAAGACATTGTCGTCCGAGGATTATGGAATTATCATTCGCTGAATTATACTTTAAACAATGATATTGTCACGTATCGCTTGCTAATAAAAGACATTCGAGGAAGAATGATTTTGGAAGATGTATCCAGTACTACAATGTCGACCTTGGAATTTCATTACTTCGTCGATTCGCTGTCCATATTCGTAACCCAGGAAATCAATCGTATACGTATCGAAGCGGAAAACTATTCCATCATTGAAACGAAGTCAAATGCCAGCTTAACAAAACTTCAATCAGACATCTTAATGGATCAAATTGAACGAGCAATTGGAGCATCGCTAATGCCATCAATGGAATGTAAGTACATAAATGATTAGGTATACATACATTTATCACTATGAGATTTATTATAATCCATTCCATAATTATCAAGGACCGGATATGTAAGTAAAAACATATTTTCCTAAGATCATTCCTATCGTGCATATCAGTGGTTTCTTTACGATTCAGAAAATTCTGAGTATTTTGAGCCCCATATGTTGGCGTATATTTTCGCATATTTTGGGTATAAAAGCATATTTTTACATATTTTGCCATTTTTTCGCGCATAATTGACCATATTTTGACCATTTTACTCGTTTTTGGGCATATTTTACTGAGTCATTTCGTCTTTTTGTTTTCATATATAACCACGTAAAATTCAATTTTTTCATTTTTTCCTTCCTATTAAAAAATGAAAATTCCAGTTGCAAATTTTTTTATTAAAAAAGTCAAAATTACCACCAGACCATCAATTATTTTGATCTTGAATCAAAAATCATTTTTTATCAACAAGAAATTACTGAAATTGGTCAGAATCGCCTGAAGCAAATCATATTTAGCACTTCGAGTGATATTTTAAGGACCGGATCGAAAAAAACTGTTTTTTGATACCCATATCGTGTTCGCATATTTTCACATATTTCGAGTTTTTAGCACATATTTGTGTTCAGGAAGGTCGAAATATGCGAAATTGACCCCAAGAACGTCGACTTTGCTGAACCTTACCCCATAGGAGGGTGAAACCTCAAAAAACCACCCCCACACCACCTATGGTGAATTTCAAGTGACTCCTTTTCTCTAAAATTTTGTTTTGATCTTATTGCTCATCATACCAACTTTCATGCTTCTTTCACCAAAAGCCATTTTTTTACGGTTTGCAGTTGCACTATATCGCCGAGAGTTTTCAACCAAAAATGCTCCGAGAGGTTTCATTAGATCAGAATTTTTTTCTATGTAGTATTACTCAGTGGTGTTGACTGAATACCTCCAAAGTGGGATTTTTGAAAAAACAATATTTTTTTCATTGATTTAAGGTCGAAATTTGTTACTTTATTTTCAAAAAAAATTACAAAATTTTCAAGGTTTACCGTCATAGAACGTGAATGCGAATAGTACGGTCATTTTAGGTTTTGACCCTAAAAAAATTCCCGGAAACGAGAAAATTCGTACATAAGCTTTGTAGAGGGTGTATTTCAAAACACCCGACTTTCCCTGAAATCTGAGAATATTTGTTCTCCTTGGGGGGGGGGGTTCAAATTTTGGTTTTTCGGCTACAACTTTCGAAATTACGCCCTTGCGAAAAAAACGTTGAAACAAAAATTGTAAAGAATTCAAAAACGAACAATTTTCCTATCCACCATTTTTTTTTCAAGACGTCGTGGAGGGGAGCTGAGCCTTGAGAAAAAAATCAATTTTGAAAATTTTCCATCAACACAAATAATTGCCAAATATCGGGGTCAATCAAATTTTAGGAGCGGCTCTTTTGCATCGTACATCTCAAAGATCGACGCGGCATTCGAAAATTTCTCACAAAATTTTGAACCCTCTTCTGGGGTCCAATTTCGCTCCAGGCAGGGGTTAGATGATTATAAAAATCGAGTTTAGCGACCACGAAAACCCCAGAAACCTACTTGTTGGTCTATTAGTTCGTTAGATTTTATGTCAGGCCTACATATATGTAATTTATTGAGTTGATGAAAAATTTTCAAACCCCACGTAATTACACACGCCCCAGTATAAAAAAACGTAATTTAAAAAAAAATTACATACCTCATTAATTTTCGTCAAAATACAGAATTTTTTTTTCACTCCGCCCTAATCTTCTTCTCCATACTCTCTTAATTTGAATCAGTCAAAATTGACTGATTTAAATCGACAAAATGGAGTCATTGTAGGAATCAGTGAAAAAGTGTACTGATTCAATCAGTGAATTTTCATGATTGAATCAGTAAAAATAAAATTTCACTGATTGAAATCAGTAAATTTTGACTGACTGAAATTAGTCAATTAATTTTTACTGATTCAATAATCAAAATTCACTATTTGAACCGGTAATTTTTCACTGATTGGCAGTAAAATGTCACTGATTACCAGGGGGATCAGTGGAATTTGACTGATTAATCCGTGACTTGATTTTCTCTATTTCATCAGTCAATTTTGGCATTTTTGACTGATTCAAATTAAGAGAGTATTTGAAATTCAAATATTTGTAAGTAAAAGAATACAAAAATTTCAAATTATTCATTGATGCAAGATTACTTTTTAGTCTATTGAAATTGCTTGGAGAACGAAATCTTTGAACATGTTCATTATTAAAAAAAATTTGTCAATCGCAAAATTCATGTAATAATTTTACGAGTCCTTGCTATTCATTAATGCCTGTTCATATCCGCCATTATAGATCAGCCAATCAACAGATCAATCATTTTCCCGAACATACATCACCAAGAAATCATCATCATGCGAAATCTGGTTGAAATATTTACACATTCCGACACACCAACCGCCAGTACCAAAAAACCATATGAAAATTCGACTATCATCGGCGGCAGTAATAATACGACAAATCAAATTCGGAGCAGAGATGAGAAAATAACAAACATAATAACTACCACTATCACATTTCAATCGGCGAAATGACCATCAATCTGCTATCGGGAAATCCCGAGTATTCCGATGGAATCCAATGTCCATTTCCTACTAATTCCAAAGTACGTAGATTAGAATAAAATACGAACCTCGAAGATTAAATCGAAATCATAATTTTCAATTGACTTTTAAATTACAATAGTTCACCCATCGAATGAATATTTCTCCATCTGGAAAAATCAATTCAAAAACTAACGAAACCGACGCAATCGGCGTTAATTTCCACTTCCATTACCCTTCTGTAAATTTATCCTCCATCAAATCGAAAAATTCCGAAAAGAACGGATCGTGCGAATTTCAAATAGGAAACAATCGAGATATCCGAGTAAGTAGGTACGCTTGAAAAAAAAAAAAGTCATTCTGGATACATAAAAATAAAATAATCCAATTTCAGGTCGAATTATCGCCATCAACGCATAATACTTCTGAATCGAAAGTGCAGCTTCTAATGAAGAAGAAAATCGAGGCTTCGTTGATATCGATGACCAAAGACCGAATAATCCGAACGGTAAAACCGATAGTTTGCAAACCATTCGACGTTTGTATGCAGACATCAAAAATGATCGATGATTTCTTCCTCAAGTTCATTGACATTGTGTTGAAGAAATGCTCTTTTCGAAAAACCACAACATAGCATCGCAACGAATCACCTAATTTTCATTCATCCGGAAAAAAACAAATTTTCCAACACAAAAAAATATCCGCAAATATCTAAATTCAAATTATGCTATACTAGCAGTTAAACCCGTTCTTCGGATGGAGTTTTGTGTATATCTTGTAACGAATCAATTTTTTTTTATATCCCAAGTCGAATAAATGAGCCAAATCAATTTTTTTAAAGAGTATCCCCAGTCGAATCATCATTTTGTTGAATACCCCTCTCTTTTTTAATTAAAAATTCGAACAAAATTGTATTCAATTTGAATCCCAGGTCGAGTTGGATTTTTTTTTGTATACCCTTTCCCATTAATTAACAATTTGATCAATTAATGAATTAAAAAAACTTGAAAATTAAAAGGAGAATCACTTTTAAAAAACAATACTCTAGATGGACTTGATAATTTTTTTTAACAACCGTGTCCATTGGTTAAAAATTTGAACAATTCTATTCAATTAGAATCCCAGGTCGAATTAATTTTTTTTTGATTACCCCCTCTCCCATTAATTAACCATAAATGTAGCATTGCCCGGTATAGCGGACATGCCTTTTAAAAAATTCTAGAAAGATTTTGGAGGCAGTTGAAATTTTTTTTTACCATGTTATTCAAAATGATTAATATCCTATGCAAATTTCAAAACGATACATCACTTTTTGACCGTTTTGCTGACTTTGAAAAATAAGCTCTTTTACAAATTTTATAAAATGTTGAAAATTCATTTTTGTTAATTTTATTATTAATAGGAAAAGTGCTGTCGGCAAAATGTTTTGAGTGGACACGGTAGATTAAATAGTCAGGTCTCAATTTCATATCCGCTCGACTGAGCTGTAAAAAGAAATTTTATGATTGATTCGTATTCTAGACGTTACAACGAACAAATTTAGCCCAGATACCTTTTTTTTACCCCTCCCCCCCTTTTCGAGGGTCGACCCCTTTCTTAAAAACGAGCGTACCGTCCCTCCTATAGGTTATGGAAAAAAAATTTTCCTACAAAAGCTGTTCCCCAACATCTCAGCTACAAATAACTTTCTATGAAAAATCGAATTTGAGGCCACCGGTGCTCCTCAAATTTGAAAAAAGTATTTCAAAACATCATAAAAATCATGTTTTTTTTCATTTTTACAGAAAAGTTTCAGAGATGAATAAAATTTTGTAAATAACCAAAAGTATTCAGAATTAAACTTCCTATTCGGTGAGTTATATCAGGACTATTTTCACCCCGCTCCCCCTTACCAGCGGACCCACCCTCTCCCTCGCATCAAAAATTTTGATTTTGTAGAAAAATTTTCCAGCAAAAATTATTCTTCACCATCTAATTTACAGTTTCGGTTATTATGATAATTAATTTTTGAGCAACCCCTCCCCCTCGAATTTGAAAAATATCCCTTAAAAATGTACCTATATTATAAATTTATAATGATAAACGTTTTTACACTTCAATAAAAAGCTTTAAAGATAGATAGAAATTAGGTATACTCAATCATTGCTTCTTCATACAAAATTAAAAAATTAAAAAAACATACGACTTTTAGATATGTACTTTCCCGTTTATCATATCATATCAATTTCAGCAGCTGAAATTGAATCTTCGTTTGGCATGCGAATATATGTATCAAAATCTTCTTTTATTGTGACAACAGCAAGTTGGCATACGTATCTCGGACCGTAGTCGGCATACTTATTTCGGACCGTGGTGAGGGGGGAAAGGGATGGGGCGACTCACTCCTCAGAAATTCGTTTCAATTGAGAAAAGTTGACAAATTCGTGTCGAATGAAAAAAATATTCAAAGGGTATAGCCGGGTTTTTGGTGAAATCGGCCCCCTCTCCGATTTTCGATCTAACCCCCTCAGGTGGTGTACCTTGATGTAAAAAAAATTCAGAAAAATTTTTGACCCCCCAACCCCATTCCTTTTTGGAGTTATGGCCATTTTATTGCATTATTTTCAAGAATTTTTAATTTCAATGGAAGTGAAGGAAATTGTCTGTTCTTTGGCACAAAGTTGCATCTCGTAGAGGTGTATTTACGATAATTTTTTCAAAAATTTTGGTGCACTCCTTCACGTTGTTTCGCCTATTTGAAGTTTTCAATCGTAAAAAACGCCATATAAACAAAGAGCGACCACTTTTTAAAAATATCCCAAAAACGTGTTTTTTAACGTAGATTCACGTCAAGTATTCACTTTTGGCGACTTCGATGCACCAAGGGCCAAAAATCGCGAAAAACCGTACAAAAATGTTGTTTTTTTAGCATATTTTTCAAATTTTGAGCGTTTTGTAAGGAGAGAAATGGTTGGACGAAGAAACTAACGTCGGATTCGTATTTATCGGGTCAATATACCCTGATCAACACCCTTTTCGCGGTCGTTTTATTTGAAGACTCGAAATTCGCTATTTTTGTCATAAAAAATCAGTGAAAAAGGTGAATTTTGAGACTTTACGCAAAATGATCGCGAGAAGGGTGTTTACCGGGGCATTTTTACCCGCTAAACGCGAATCCGACGTTAGTTTCTTTATTTGAAGGTTTTTTCCGTATAAAGCACTCAAAACTTGAAAAATCTGCTAAAACAACAACATTTCTGCATGGGTTTTCGCGATTTTTGGACCTAAGTTCAAAGAAACTGCCAAAACAAAATACTCCAGGGAAAATCTACATTAAAGAATAATTTTTAGGGTTCTTCTGACCCTCTAAATTCAGTTGGAAAAAACATGAAATTTTTATCTTCATTTGGCGAAAAACGAAAAAATAAAGTTTGAAAAACACATTTGGGCCCCTCTCCCTGAAAATACTTGCTCTGGGGTCTGGGGGTCCAAAATTTTTGTCAGAATTTTTTCTCATCATGACTCAACTTTTGGGGTAGGTTTCATCAAAATCCCTTTCCAGGGCCAAAACACCATACTTATCCTGCTATACCCTTTAATCCTTGTTTTTTACATGTAATTTCGTCGCTTCGATCATCGATGTCAATTTTCGACCTAAAAAGTTCGCCGTTCATTGCCTGTCATGGTAGCCCAAAGTAATACCATGTCGTGAATTTATTCTATCGTCGTTTTGAAACATGTTTTGTCCAAGTATGCCTTTTCTGTCCTGAATCTATTTCTGGGTATTCTTTAATGCTTTCCTTGTAAAATGTGTCTAATTTATAATTATATTTCAAATTCTAGCATTATTTCTCTAGTGTAGGTAAACAACATAAAAATTACCTAATTCGAAAATTAGTTTAGAAGCATTGAACCAATGGGAAAATTACAATTAGATGCGCAGTTTTCATAAGATAATCAGCGGGATAAAACCATATCGGAAATTAAAAATGTATTGAAAATTAACTATAAAATCAAATAATCTTTCATCGGCCACATCCAAAAAAAGTATTAATCAACAAATTCAAACGGAAATGGAAAATTGTATGATATCTTCGAGTCGTTACCTCGTTAGGCACAAATACGAATTCATAGATATTATGACTATCAACCAGATTAGAGAAATCTATTCTAGATATTAGCCGAAATAACTAATTCAACATTAATTTGTCCGATGAACTCGTACTTCAACGTATTCGAGGTACATAAATCATAAATCGAGTAATCGGTGTAGAAGATTTTTTAGAGTATTTTTTGAAAACGTAAATTAAATTATGAAAATTATCGTATCGCTTTTATTCATGTCCAAAGGTAAGTTAATTAATCGTCCATAGTTTTCACAAATCATTCATATAGTTCTCAAATTCCAAATTTCAAAACAAGTACGTACCTACCTGATACGACCTTGAAACGTTTCAGCTTTCTCCTCAATTCCGTCAACAAAATCCTCAGATGAATATGACGTAACAAATGCCCTAAACGATTCCATAGTTGGGATATTTCAAACCGTGCAACCACAAAATATTATCAAATTAATCGACAGCTTAGTATATTCAGATCTTGTTGACAAATACAACGAAAGTCCGTATAATTACCCATATATCTGGGGAAATGGAGACAAAACGGCAGTATGGTTTCTTCATATTCGACTTGCCAACGCGTCATCAAAAAATTCATGCGTTTCATCTGGATTTCTCAACAATGAGATGGTGCGTATAAATTATAATAATTCAGGAAGTAGGTCACAGTCACCAATTAGAAGGAATTACGGAGGAAAAAATATTGATTTGCCGGCCTTTGATTATTTCCATTGTTAGATATGAGAAATGTTGAAAATGCGGTTCATTACAAAAAATCGATTTTCTTAGAAAATCGAACCTCCAAAAAAAATGAATAGAACGTAAATTGTAGAGCGTAAAATTTCCTATCTGTAGAGTTCAATTAATTTTTTCATAGGAAACTTAGCTTTCGAGATATTTCCAATTTTTTAAAAAAAATGAGCTTTGAACTAAAATATCTCGAAAGCAAAGCCTACTAAGAAAACACTAATTAAACTATGCCGATAGAAAATTTTACGCTCTTCAATTTATGTTCCATTGATTTTTTTAGCAGAACCCGAAGAAAAACTGTTCAACAAAAAATTCAAATTGTGAAAAATCCTTGGATGGTGGAATTTTTTTTACTATTTTTCTTGTGATCAGCGTGAAAAATACTTAAAAAATCACCCATAAAACTTCAATCATCATTCTCCTCGGCGACCTGTGTTATATTTTACAATGAAAAAATTGGGAGAAAAGTCAAAAAAAACTTTTTCCATAAAGTACCTAGAATTGGAAAAATCCGAGTTTGTTACATACGTATTTATAATTGTATCTGTCCATCGCATCGTACCCACTAACCTTACCCAATAATCTATCGGTTGAAACTAAAGCAATTTTACACACTTTCAATAACGCAGCAATTATACAGTCCTCAATTATTCGTTCACTTATCTGGAACCATATACCTAGCTGACAGTTTCAATTACGCATTCAACTCCGTGGCGCATTTCAACGGATACACAATTACTGCGTGCCGGCAACCGAATAATTCTGATAAGCTGCTCATCGATTCACAACATGATCATGCAGATATCGAACTTGAGATACCAGAAGCACCGGTAAGTTGAAAGTTCTACCGACAAAAGGGAACCTCTAAAACCTATTCAAACCGAATGAGCCAAAATTGAGACTACTAAAGAATGTTACCCCCAACAGAGCCGAAATTTGTGTTAGTAAATCATGCAAGGTAGGCATCTAGAAATATTTCGACCCCCCCCCCCTCCCCACCACCACCTAAAAAAGATTATTTTTGAGTAAATCTGGAGTCACCAGCTAAAGTTGATTTTTCTCCAGCGCACCAAGAGGGGTTGTTATCATTTTCGGTAACTCACAATCTGATTTGAAGTGTCGATGAAGCCGAATTTCAGATCGATTAGCGAGGACGAGTAGTGTAGGTTTTCTTGTGAATACGAAGGCACTAAAAATTAACTGTGACACCTCGGACACGTTGATAAGTTTTCTATGAACAATGAATAAGGTATTTTTTATATTGTTCGGTAAAGGATTTTATGATTTGGTATAATTTCAGAGGTATTCAATATGGAAAACCCAATTTCTTACGAATTCCATTGCTATAGCTACTTACCAATGGCGATATTTTTTCAAACATACGTTCTAAATTATAAAAATCAAAGGGCATGGCCGGATAAGGAGTGAATTTGTTTAGGCTTCTAAACACCTCAAGTGGTGTATATTGAATTATTGACTAGAAAAAAATTTTCACCAAAATTGTGACTCAAAAGATTGAAATCGGAAAAGATGTCCATTTGTGACTAATTTCGGGTCATAAAACACGAATGTGGCATTAATTATTGTATATTGTAATTTTCTTGCTCGAGAGACCTTATACAAAATTGAAAATGTTGAATTTTCCGAGAAAAATTCACCAAATGAAAAAATCAATCTCATATTCGTGTAGCAGGTTAAATTATCTCGATAAACACCCTTTTCGCGATAGTTTTGCTCAGAGTTTCAAAATTCACTTTTTTCACCATGAAAAATCAGTGAAATAAGTAAATTTTGAAACTTTGAGCAAAACTATCGCAAAAATTGTGCTTATCGGGGTATTTTGACCTACTGAACACGAATATGGGATTGGTTTTTTCATTTACTCATTTCTTTCTGCATAAAACGCTCAAAATTTGAAAAATCTGCTAAAATGACAACATTTCTGTACGGTTATTCGCAATTTTCGGCTCTTAGTTCAAAGAAATGGCTAAAACCAAATACATAGCAAAATTCTACATAAAAAAACGCATGTTTTAGTAATTTTTCCAGAGTGGTTGCTCTTCGCTTATGTGGCGATTTTTTACGATTGAAAACTTCAAATGACCGAAAAAACATGAAGGAGTGCACCAAAATTGTTGAAAAAATTATCATAAACACACCTCTACGAGATGTAACTTTGTACCAAAGGACAAAAAATTTCCTTCACTTCCGTTGAAATTAAAAATTCTTTTAAAAAATGCAATAAAACGGTCATAACTCCGATAAGGAGGGAGTAGGGGTCCAAACTTTTGTGAAATTTTTTTTCTAGTCCTTATACCCCACTTGAGGCGTTTAGGAGCCCAAACGTGCCTGGGGCCAAATTCACCCCTTATCCGGCCATACCCTTTATTTACATTACGTGTTTCAGAGTCATCTCAAGAACGATCTATTAAATAACTGCGGACGTCATTTACCATCGATATTACGAACACATATGAACCGCAATGAGAAACTTAAGAACGCTTTTCGTGAAATTTTAGACCATCAGTCGACTAAACAAATCATTTTAAAACATCCTCACTTCTTAGGTCACGAACACCTTCACCATTACCTCATTCCGAATATTAAAATTGGATGTTTTAATTTAAAAGACATCGTCGTCCGAGGATTATGGAATCATCATTCACTCAATTACACACTAAACAATGATATTGTCACTCATCGCTTACTAATGAAAGACATTCGAGGCAGTATGATTTTGGAAGATGTATCCAGTACAACAATGTCATCTTTAAAATGTCATTATTTCGTCGATTCGCTGTCCATATTCGTAACCCAGGAAATCAATCGTATAAGTGTCAAAGCGGAAAACTATTCCATTATTGAAACAAAGTCAAATACCAGCTTAACAAAACTTCAATCAGACATTTTAATAGATCAATTTGAACGAGCAATTGGAACATCGCTAATGCCATCGATGGAATGTAAGTACATAAATGATTGTACAATTATCACTTTGAGATGTATTGAAATCCATTCCTTAATTGTAAATTTACAAAACATGGTAAAAAAAATCGGTGAAGGCGGGGGGGGGGGGGGGTGTCTCTCAGGGTCCGGAATTTTTTATTATTGTCCCTCCGACATCGACTCCAGGAATTTTCACAGTGGGATCAATTACGATTTTAGGTGGACAAAATTCCATAACTTTGTAATTATGACCGCAACCTGCCTAAAATGAACCAAAAATAGGGTATTTTGAACGGCTGAAACCGTTTTTGATGTTAGTTTGACCCTAAATTGAAAATTGGACCCCCAGAGAGGGGGGTGCAAAGGGGCAACTTTTTGAATTTTTTGAGTGGGTTATCGTTTTATATGTAGTATGGGCTTATAAATTCAGATCTGAAGTCAATTTTACCCCAACTTGAAAATTGAGCCCTTAAGGGGGATGCAAGAGGGAAATTTTTGAAATTTTCGAGTGGGGTATCGTTTTTAATGTATTTTGGGCTTCTAAATTCAATTCTGAAGTCAATTTTATCCTATTTTAAAAATTGAGCCCTCGAGGGGTGCAAGGGGGTATTTTTTGAAATTTTTGAGTGGGGTTTCGTTTTTAATGTATTTTGGGCTTCTAAATTCATACTGAAGTTAATTTCACACTTACTTGAAAATCAAGCTCCCAAAGTGGTGCAAGGAAGCAAATTTTCAAAATGTTTGGATGAGGTATCATTTTACATGTATTTTAGGCTTCTGAATTCTTATTTAAATCAATTTAACATTCACTCGAAAACGTCTTCTGAAACGAACTTTGAAGCTTGAAATGCATGCCAAACAATATTTCGCTCGAGAATGTCATAAGTTTGCCTCTTGACACTTTCCCTGAAAGGGGGGGAGGTTCCAAAACCTAAGGGCAAATTCAACTTCAGTTATGAATTTAGAAGCTCAAAATACATATAAAACGATACCCACTGAAAAATGTCGAAAATTTGCCCCCTTGCACCCCCCTTGAGGACCCAATTATCAAGTTAGGGTGAAATTGACTTCAGAATTGAGTTTAGAAGCCCAAAATACATTGAAAACGATACCTCACTCGATATTTTCAAAAATTGCCCTCTGGCACCCCCCTCGAGGGTTCAATTTTCAAGTTGGGGTAAAATTGACTTCAGATCTGAATTTAGAAGCCCAAAATACATATAAAACGATACCCCACTTGAAAAGTTTCAAAAGTTGCCCCTTTGCATCCCCTTTTAAGGGCCCAATTTTCACTTTAGGGTCAAACTAACATCAAAAATGGTTTCAGCGCCTCAAAACACCTCTTATTTAAGTCACTTTTAAAAATCGACTGTTTTACAGCCTTGAATACAGCTATCCAAATGTTGAAAATGGAATTAGAGGAGTATAAAGAAAGTCGATTTTATAGGTACACGGCAAGGATGATTTAAGTTTTGTGTGGAGTATTTCCTTTTTCTCAAGTCGAGTGTTTAATTTTCAATTTTCAACAATTTTTCTCCAATTTCAAATGCCTGAATTTTAAATATAGGATTCTTTTTTACTGTCGGCTGAGGTACCTTTCTTGTTGGTAAAAAAAAAGTTGATTGTTTCAACTGCAAAATAATACTTCATTTTTTCATAATAAATTTTTTCAAGAACTTCTTATGTATTAATATATCATTCTAAATCATTGTATTGTAGATCAGCGTACCACTGCAACGAGTACTTTTTTGAATACACATCAACTGGAAACTTCCATAAGACAGCTTCTGACTGGAAATCCGATAAATTCCAACAAATCAGTCACCACCCAAGAAGCGCACGAAAATTCGACTCCATTCGACAATACTACTTGTACAACAGATCAAATTCGTAACAAAGAGGAGAGAATAACAAACATAAATAATTATCACATATCTATTGGGGACTCATCCATCTATTTCATATCGGGAAATCCCGATTATCCAGGTGGAATCCAATGTTCATTGCCGACCGATTCAAAGGTACGTTGATTAGAATAAGTAGCCGAAGATCACATGCTGACCCAACTGTTTAAATTTAGGCTGGGCTAATGGACCTTGTAGTCCGAGCCCATTACGAGATAAAAAAAACATAAAATTTTCAATTCTTTTTGATTCGTACCAGTTCACCCACCGAATAAACGTCGCCCCATTTGGAAAAATCAGTCCAAAAAATAACCAAGAAAACACGATCGACGTAAATTTCCACTTCAATTACCCATCTGCAAATGTATCCCTAATCAAGCAAAATAATTCCGAAGATACCGGTTCCTGCAAATTTCAAATACAAAACAATCGAGATATCGAAGTAAGCACGATCACATTCTTCTGAAAAAAATGACCATCATTTATAAAAAAAAAAAACTTACCCAATTTCAGGTCGAATTACCAACCCCAATGTGTAACACTACTGGATCGAACGAGCAACTTCGAATGAAGAAGAAAATCGATGCGACATTGATGTCGATGACCAAGGACCGAATAGTTCGGACAATAAAACCGATAGTTTGTTCATCACTCGACGTTTGCAGGCAATCAGCAAAAATTATCAACGAATTCAGTTTGAAGTTTATCGATATTCTACTGAAAAAATGCTCCCTCCAAAGAATCAAAACGTTGCATAACGAAATTTAAAAAATCAAATTTTTTACCGAAAATGGATTACCGTAAACTATTCACATCGATTGGAGATGATTTCAGTTTTTCTCTTTTACATCAAGATTTCTACCAATTTGAATTTTTTTGTTGACATTTTTTTCAACCTTTCAGTTTCGAAGACGATTTTATAAGCATCAGAAAAGTAAAACAAAAAAATGTGTGCAACAAAAATTATAGAACGTAAAATTTCTAATCCGCCAAAAAAAATTGCCAAACAAAGGTTAGTCCCCGCCCTCTTGACCACACAGCTCCAGTGTGAGCGAGTCAGCATCGCCTATCTACGAATAATACGTGCCAAATTTTAATGCCTCCTAAAAGTTTTTTGATAAAAAAATGTTATGATATAGGGCTGTTGAAATTGACGTCACAATTGAACTGGTGGGAAAATTTTGAATTTTCGAAGTTTTTTTTTTCCTGGCTACAAATTTTATTATTTTCAAAATTGTCACAAAACTTTTTTTTTTGCAATAATTGATAAATTTATGAAAATTACGTATAAATACGTACGAAATGAATGATTTTTTCTTTTTCCCACCAGTCCCTTATCACATTTTTTGATAAGGATGACGTAGTTTCAACAGCCCTATAAAGGTGAAATCCACCCAAAAGGCCCAGAAACCCAGAAAAACATCCTTCCACTTCACAACCAAGTATTTTGGTAAAGACTAAAAAATTGTAAAAAATTGTGGGGCGTTCAGATGCCTCACATGTTTTTCAATACGCTAGAATAATTTAAAGTTGAAGGTGTTGAGTAAAGTACCAATTCTTTTAAGTATAAGTGGGCATCTGTCCGCCCCACAATTTTTTTCAATTTTTTAGTCTTTACCAAAATAGTTGGTTAAATAATTGATGAAGTGGAAGGCTGTTTTTCTGGGTTTCTGGGCCTTTGGGCGGATTTCACCTTTATCATAACATTTTTTTATCAAAAAACTTATTAGGAGGTATTAAAATTTGGCACGTATTATTCGTAGATAGGCGATGCTGACTCGCTCACACTGGAGCTGTGTGGTCAAGAGGGCGAGAACTAATTCTTTTTTGGAGAATTTTTTTGACGGATATTAGTTGTTTTTCATACGTAGTTGTATTGTGCAATGTGACTGGTTATGAGATTCATTAATACATATTTACACTTTCGGAGCGATGACCATTTTATTGTATTATTTTCCAGAATTTTTAATTCTAACGGAAATGAATGAAATTTTCTGTTCTTTGGCACGAAGTAACATCTCATAGAGGTGATAATTTTTCCATCAATTTTGGTGCACTCCTTCATGAGGTTTTGGCCATTTGAAATTTTCAACTGTAAAGAGCGTATTTTCTGTATTTTCTTTTCTGAGGTGTTATCATGTTAGATGACAAATTGAAAATGTCTGCGGTAGAATTTTATCTTGCATAGGGGGTTGTTTGCCTTCCATTAATGGCAAAATTACATTTTGAAGTAAAAAAAATTAGATTTGAGTCGGAAATTTTTTGAAATAGCTAGGCGACCTTTTTTTTTAAAAAAATGTTTGCTTCAAGTTGAAGAAAAATTGAGGGAAATTTGCAAAAATTGTTAATCGATGCCAAAATGAAATCAATTCTAGATGACACATTGAAAATATATTCCTCAGGAAAATGAACATATCGTACTTTTTAATCAAATTTAATCCTTTTTTTACATTTAATTTCGACGCGTCGATTTTCGATGTCACTTTTTGACTTAAAAAATTCGCCGTTCATTGCCTTAGATGGTAGCTGAAGGTAATAACGCGTCGTGAATTAATTCTATCGTCGTTTTGAAAGTTTTTTTTGTCTGGATATGCCTTTTCTGTCGTGAATCTATTTTCCAATCGTTAAAGTTCCTACGCTCGACGTGCTGACTTCTTTTTTGGTCGTCGGAAAAAATCACA
Source organism: Pseudococcus viburni (assembly GCA_033439095.1). NCBI lineage: Eukaryota > Metazoa > Arthropoda > Insecta > Hemiptera > Pseudococcidae > Pseudococcus > Pseudococcus viburni. The sequence continues at coordinate 272,980 of JAVBJF010000218.1, forward strand.
CCACTTTTTTTCTTTCTGCGTATTCTTTAATGCTTTCCTTGTAAAATGTGCCTAATTTATAATTATACAGGCATCATAGCGAAATTCCGAAGAAAAAAAGTGACTTTTAGTGACTTTTTCGAGAAAAAAGTGACCAAAAAGTGACCAAAAAATGGCGAAAAAGTGACCAAAAGTAAAAAAAAATCGATTTTTTCGGGGGAATTTTTTTTATAGTTAAAAGAAGTCTGAGAATTCTAGAAAAAATGAGGAGAGGGGGTCAAAATTCAATAAAAAAAATTAGGTAATCTAATCAAAAATCCAATTTTTTCAGTGGTATGTACTTCAAGAGGCAGATATACATAATTAATTTAATTTAACAGATTTGAGCAAAGAAAAGTTGCACGAGATTTTTGGAACAAACAATAATATATGACCTATATCTACTCTCTAAATCTAAATCAGTCAATTTTCGTAAAACTGTGCATTTTTGAATCAGTGAAATGAATTTATTTGAAAATCTGTGATATTTCAATTGTTTGATTGATTTATTTTAGTCAAAATTATTGATTTATTCTGTCAAATGTGGAATTGATTAAAAAAACAATTACTTTACAGATTTTAAAAAAAACGAATTTTTTCAAATTTTGAAATAGAATTATTGAAATACTGCCCGAGCAAAGCAAGAGCAACATTTTTTGGAAAAATCATTAAGTATCAACTTTTAATTTTTTTTCTTCAAGAATTTTGAAAAATATCAATTTTTACGTGAAAAGGGTACCGGCGGTTAAGATAGGCGAATCTGCCCCCGAGCTGAAATTCGAAACTAACCGATGGAAGTTGATTCTTATGGTCTGAAAACCTCGTGGAAAAATTTTTGGCCCCCTACTCCTCCCCTATCCTTAGTTATGGGCCAAAATGTTCTTTTTTTCAGCCTTTTCATTAAGAATTTTTATTTTCGCGAGTTTTCAACCAAATTTTCTCAAACTTGCATGGATGGTACACTATACTGAGGGGTATTAGTTGATGGGTGGAAAAAATTTTTCGATGATTTCTTCTAGCTGAAACTCATGTTTGAAAACTTCAAATCGAGTTTTCCACATGATGGTTAAGAGAGGCAATTCTGAAAAAAATATATTTCATGTACCTAGTCCCTATGTACTAGAGATGAGCACGATGCCGCTAGTAGTCAATAAAACGCGCGTAGCGGTAGCAGGCATCGTGATTACAACTACTTTTTTGTAATCATGACTACTTCCCAAGCGATGCCGCTACTACGCTACTTTTATCGGCGATGCCTACGATGCCGATATTGCCGATACTTGCGATACTAACGTTGACGCATCGCAGATAGCCAGTCATTTGCATGAGTCATTGTAGGTGAAGTCAATTGCAATACCAGGGTACTATAATATAGTACCCAGCATTTTCTCATTATGGCGATTCTGGCGATTCTTGCGATGCCAGCGATGCTTGAAATCGGCATCGTACGATGCCGCTACTAGCGATGCCGAATTAAAACCAGTATCGTCGCTACTGCGCCGACCCTAGAAGCGGCATCGTGCTCATCTCTACTATGTACAACGTGATATTTTTTTCAGAATTTTCCACGTGGTAGAACATCTTGAAAAATGAGAAAAACCATTTTTCCACACCGTTTTTCACTCATAAAGTGGTCATTTTTGGTCGAAATTTTTTTTTGTGTAATTATACCCAAAAATACGTATTTATACGCCATTTTTCCGATTTTCACTTCATTTCATTCCTTTTTGGCGATTTTTGTAATTTTAAGTAAGTATAAGTGAGTACAGCAGAAGGCTCAAAATTGAACATGTCACTTTTTTTTGTATACGAAATTGGTATACGAAAAAATTTGCAACAGATCCGTGTTCAGCAGCTCAAACTACTTGCATATACCCTAAAAGCACCCAAATTTTGAAAATTCACCTTCCACCCAACGAATTATCAATTAAAAATACGCCGATACTAGGTGAAAAATTTTTTGTGAGATATCGGTTGTGCCACCCTGCCAATTTTTTCCTTTGTGGGATGATATTACACAGAAAAAGTTTCTACCCCATCCGGAATTTTGAAATTTCAACAAAAATCTAACAATTCACTGATGAATAATTTTTTTTGTAAGGGGAAAAACGGGGCCATGGAAGCAACAATAATCTTTCACTGGAGTATAAAGAATCTAATGGTACCACAGTCATTCTTGTAGACATAATGGGGGGGGGGAGGGGGAGTGATACGAGCAAGGGAAGTGGCCAAATCGCGAAAATAACATATTCTTATGGGTAGGTATTGCATCAAAAAATTATCAGCTCGATCGTTGGGGGGGGGGGGCCGTAACTCTCGCCCCATCTCAAAATGAAATGAAGATTACTCTGAACTAATTCCAACTGAAATAAGTTCAAACACATTGATATTGATCATTGATCAAGTAACAAACATAATTGAAACACATATGAATTATTATTATATTGTACCTACACTGAAAAAGGAAATATGGTACACTCCATCCCAATAGAGGTGATTGTCATTTATATTTTTTCAATGTACAGAGGTAGGTGCATTATTGAAAAAATTCCTCCCCTTCCCATCTGACTGGTTGTTGAAATTTCAGAATTGAGGAGGGGGAGGGAGAGGCACAGGTCCCCACCCATTGATCAGAATTATTTCCAAAATTTCAGTTCTCTGAGTTGAGGTTAACACGTGCCGCCGGACAACTCAAAGTTAAGGACGCGACGCCCATCAAGCGCTTTCGATGCTACCCCGCCACCGTACGCAGTGGTGAAGTTTTTTGCGTACGGGCCTTGTAACAAAAATGTTCTTACGGTGTTATGGTTATGGGTGACAGGGGAGGGGTAGGTGTTAAAATTATTCAATATGGAATCGTTTTAGATTATCTAGAGTATATCCAGTCTGTTTCGAATTTTTTTTTGTGATTTTATCACTGTTGAAAAATCTTGTAAATATAGCGATTCCCCCCCCCCCCCCCAATTGTTTTCGATGTTTTTCGCTTTAGGTATATCAGCCCTCAAAAATTGAAAACCTCAAGTTTTTGGAAAATTTTGGTTAGATTCTCTTTTCTTTACAATACTCAAGTGTGAAATACTTGCAGACCATAGTTGAGAATCGATTTTTGTGTGAAAAACATCGAAACAATGCAGAAAAACATCTCTATATTTACAAGTTTTTTCAACAGACAGAAAATCACAAAAAAAAATTCGAAACAGACTGGGTATACTTTAGATACTCTAAAATGATTCCTTATTGGGTAAATTTAACACCTACCCCTCCCCTAACACCCATAACAACGTAAGAACATTTTTGTAACGTAGCCCGTACGTAAAAAACGTCATCACCACGTACGGTGGCGGGGTAGCATCGAACGCGCTCGAGAGTCGCTTCCTCAACTTGAGTGCCCGGCGACACAGGTTAACCTCAACTCAGTGAGGTGAAATGTTGTGAATAATTTTTTTTCATACAAATGAACGCCTCTGGGGTGAGCAATTTCAAAATCGAAAAAAAATTACCCATACTTTTCATTGTCACCCTAAACATTAGTATTGGCGTATTTTTAATTAATTCGTTGGGTGGAAGGTGAATTTTCAAAATTTGGGTGCTTTTATCGTATAAATGGGGTATATGCAAGTAGTTTGAGCTGCTGAACACGGATCTGTTGCAAATTTTTTCGTATACCAATTTCGTATACAAAAAAAAGTGACATGTTCAATTTTGAGCCTTCTGCTGTACTCACTTATACTTACTTAAAATTACAAAAATCGCCAAAAAGGAATGAAATGAAGTGAAAATCGGAAAAATGGCGTATAAATACGTATTTTTGGGTATAATTACACAAAAAAAAATTTCGACCAAAAATGACCACTTTATGAGTGAAAAACGGTGTGGAAAAATGGTTTTTCGCATTTTTCAAGATGTTCTACCACGTGGAAAATTCTGAAAAAAATATCACGTTGTACATAGGGACTAGGTACATGAAATATATTTTTTTCAGAATTGCCTCTCTTAACTATCATGTGGAAAACTCGATTTGAAGTTTTCAAACACGAGCTTCAGCTAGAAGAAATCATCGAAAATTTTTTTCCAACCATCAACTAATACCCCTCAGTATAGTGTACCATCCATGCAAGTTTGAGAAAATTTGGTTGAAAACTCGCGAAAATAAAAATTCTCAATGAAAAGGCTGAAAAAAAGAACGTTTTGGCCCATAACTAAGGATAGGGGAGGGGTAGGGGGCCAAAAATTTTTCCACAAGGTTTTCAGACCATAAGAACCAACTTCCATCGGTTAGTTTCGAATTTCAGCTCGGGGGCAGATTCGCCTATCTTAACCGCCGGTACCCTTTGAATTTTTGCTTGAAAATGCGAAAAAAGTGACTTTTAGTGACCAAAGCCGAAAAAAGTGACCTGCTATGATGACTGAATACGTCAAATTCTAGCATTATTTCTCTAATGTAAACATCATAAAAATTATTTATTTCAAAAATTAGTTTTGAAGCATTGAACCAACGGGAAAATTATAATTAGAAGCGCAGTTTTCATAAGATAATCAGCAGGATAAAACCATATCGGAAATTAAAAATGTATTGAAAATTAACTAAATAAAATCAAATTATCTTTCATTGGCCACATCCAAAAAAAGTATTAATCAACAAATTCAAACGGAAATGGAAAATTGTATGATATCTAGGAACAAATACGAATTCATAGATATTTTGACTATCAACAAAATTATAGAAATCTATTCTCGATACTAGCGGGAATACCTAATTGAACATTAATTTGTTCGATGAACTCGTACTTCAACGTATTCGTAGTACATAAATCATAAATCGAGTAATCGTTATATGTAAAAGATTTTTTCGAGTAATTTTTGAAAACGTAAATTTAATTATGAAAATTATCGTGTTGCTTTTATTCGTGTCCAAAGGTAAGTTAAATAATCGTCCATAGTTTTCACCAACCATTCATATCGTTCTCAAATTCCAAATTTCAAAACACGTACGTACCTAATACGACCTTGAAACGTTTCAGCTTTCTCCTCAATTCAGACAACAAAATCCTCAGATGAATATGACGTAACAAATGCCTTAAACGATTCCATAGTTAGGATATTTCAAACCGTGGAACCCCAAAATATTATCAAATTAATCGACAGCTTTGTATATTCAGATCTTGTAAAAGACTTCTACGTAAGTCCGTATAAATACTCATACATCTGGTCAAATGGACACAACACGTCAGTATGGTTTCTTAATATTCGACTAGCCAACGTGTCATCAAAAAATTCATACGTTTCTTCTAAATTTCTTAACAATGAAATGGTACGTATAAATTATCATAATTGAGAAACTAGATCACAATCACCAATCTGAAGGAATTACGGAGGAAAAAATATTGATTTGCCGGCCTTTGATTATTTCCATTGTTAGATATGAGAAATGTTGAAAATGCGGTTCATTACAAAAAATCGATTTTCTGAGAAAATCGAGCCTCCAAAAAAAATGAATAGAACGTAAATTGTAGAGCGTAAAATTTCCTATCTGTAGAGTTCAATTAATTTTTTCATAGGAAACTTAGCTTTCGAGATATTTTTACAATTAAAAAAAAAAGAGTTTTGAACTAAAATATCTCGAAAGTTAAGCCTACTAAGAAAACACTAATTAAACTCTGCCGATGGGAAATTTTACGCTCTACAATTTATGTTCCATTCATTTTTTTCGCAGAACCCGTAGAAAAACTGTTCAACAAAAAATTCAAATTGTGAAAAATCCTTGGGTGATGGAATTTTTTACTATTTTTTCTCGTGATCAGCGCGAAAAATACTTTAAAAATCACCCATAAAACTTCAATCATCATTCTCCTCGGCGACCTGTGTTATATTTTACAATGAAAAATTTGGGAGAAGAGTCAAAAAAACTTTTTTCATAAAGTACCTAGCATTGGAAAAATCTGAGTTTGTTACATACGCGTATTTATAATTGTATCTGTCCATCGCATCGTACCCACTAACCTTACCCAATAATCTATCGATTGAAACTAAAGCAATTTTACACACTTTCAATAACGCAGCAATTATTCAGTCCTCAATTAATCGTCCACTTATTTGGAACCATATACCTATCTGACAGTTTCAATTACGCATTCAACTCCGTGGCGCATTTCAACGGATACACAATTACTGCGTTCCGGCAACCGAATAATTCTGATAAGCTGTTCATCGATTCACAACATGATCATGCAGATATCAAACTTGAGATACCAGGAGCACCGGTAAGTTGAAAGTTCTACCGACAAAAGGGAACCTCTAAAACCAATTCAAACCGAATGAGCCAAAATTGAGACTACTAAAGAATGTTACCCCCAACAGAACCGAAATTTGTGTTAGTAAATCATGCAAGGTAGGCATCTAGAAATCTGTTTACATACCACAATCGACCCCCCTCCCACCCCCGCCTGAAAAACATAATTTTTGAGTAAATCTGGAGTCACCAGCTAAAGATGATTTTTCTCCTGCGCACCAAGAGGGGTTGTTATCATTTTTGGTAACTCACAATCTGAATTTGAAGTGTCGATGAAGCTGAATTTCAGATCGATTAGCGAGGACGAGTTGTGTAGGTTTTCTTGTGAATACGAAGGCACTAAAAATTAAGTGTGACACCACAGACACGTTGATAAGTTTTCTATGAACAATGAATAAGGTATTTTTTTTATTGTTCGGTAAAGGATTTTATGATTTGGTATAATTTTAGAGGTATTCAATATGGAAAACCCAATTTCTTACGAATTCCATTGCTATAGCTACTTACCAATGGCAATATTTTTTCAAGCATACGTTCTAACTTTTAAAAATCAAAGGGCATGGCCTATTAAGGAGTGAATTTGGCCCCAGGGGCGTTTGGGCTCCTAAACACCTCAAGTGGTGTATATTGACTAGAAAATTTTTTTCACAAAATTGTGACTCAAAAGATTGAAATCGGAAAAGATATGTCCATTTTTGACTAATTTCCGGTCATAAAACACGAATATGGCATTAATTATTAGTCCAGGAATTATAGAAAAATTTTCACACGAACCTTAAAAAATTAGGGGAAAGCTGAATTTCACATTATTTGTTCAGAATGGTCTCCCAAACATACTCCTAATTTGTGAACCCCGCAACTTGGCCGCTACCCTCGCAAGAGGTCAATAACCCTTGCGTTTATACGTTTTTTAAATAAAGCGCCGAAAGGGAGGATCGGAGAGCAAAAGGTGGTGAGATAAAAAATATTCTACGTAAAATTTCCTACAAACTTGACCAGTTCAGTTGTTCCCAAAATTGTGCCATTCGACTTACAGTGGGGATTTAACTTTTCAGATTTCAAAAAATTTGAAAAAATCGGCCATTTCAAATATAACCTGAAGCATAAGATGTGCTCAAAAGTATGCTGTCAAAAGTTGCACCCCCGCAACTTGCACATCACCACCGTAAGAGGTCAATAACCTCGAGCCTTCTGAAGGGGAATGGGTTTATAGGGGGGCCAATTTCAAAAAATAATATTTTCGCACCGATTTCACTCAAATCCACGTGGAGGGTTATTTAGGATAATTCCTGGACTATATTGTATATTGTAATTTTCTTGCTCGAGAGACCTTATACAAAATTGAAAATGGTGAATTTTCCGAGAAAAATTCGCCAAATGAAAAAATCAATCTCATACTCGTGTAGCAGGTTAAATTATCTCGATAAACACCCTTTTCGCGATAGTTTTGCTCAGAGTTTCAAAATTCACTTTTTTCACCATGAAAAATCAGCGAAAAAAGTAAATTTTGAAACTTTAAGCATAACTATCGCGAAAAGGGTGCTTATCGGGGTGTTTTGACCTGCTGAACACGAATATGGGATTGGTTTTTTCATTTAGTCATTTCTTTTTGCATAAAACGCTCAAAATTTGAAAAATCGGCTAAAATGACAACATTTCTGTATGGGTTTTCGCAATTTTCGGCCCTTAGTTCAAAGAAATGGCTAAAACCAAGTACATACCAAAATTCTACATAAAAAAACTAATATTTTAGTAATTTTTCCAGGGTGGTCGCTCTTCGCTTATGTGGCGTTTTTTTACGATTGAAAACTTCAAATAACCGAAAAAACATGAAGGAGTGCACCAAAATTGTTGAAAAAATTATCATAAACACACCTCTACGAGATGTAACTTTGTGCCAAAGAACGAAAAATTTCCTTCACTTCCGTTGAAATTAAAAATTCTTTTAAAAAATGCAATAAAACGGCCATAACTTCGTTTGGGAGGGGGTAGGGGTCCAAAATTTTGTGAAAATTTTTTCTAGCCAATATACACAACTTGAGGTGTTTAGAAGCCCCAACGTGCCTGGGGCCAAATTCACCTCTTATCCGGCCATACCCTTTAATTATATTATGTATGTATTTCAGGTATGGTTAAAGAACGTACTGTTGGGAAACTGCGAACGTCTTTTGCCATCGATATTACGAACACATATGAACCGCAATGAGAAACTTAAGAACGCTTTTCGTGAAATTTTAGACCATCAGTCGACTAAACAAATCATTTTAAAACATCCTCACTTCTTGGGTCACGAACACCTTTACCATTACCTTATTCCGAACGTTACAATTGGATGTTTTAATTCAAAAGACATCGTCGTCCGAGGATTATGGAATCATCATTCACTCAATTACACACTAAACAATGATATTGTCACTCATCGCTTACTAATGAAAGACATTCGAGGCAGTATGATTTTGGAAGATGTATCCAGTACAACAATGTCATCTTTAAAATGTCATTATTCCGTCGATTCGCTGTCCATATTCGTAACCCAGGAAATCAATCGTATAAGTGTCAAAGCGGAAAACTATTCCATTATTGAAACAAAGTCAAATACCAGCTTAACAAAACTTCAATCAGACATCTTAATCGATCAAATTGAACGAGCAATTGGAACATCGCTAATGCCATCGATGGAATGTAAGTACATAAATGATTATACACTTATCACTTTGAGATGTATTGAAATCCATTTCTTAATTGTAGATTTACAAAACATGATAAAAAAAATCAATGATCGGTGGGGGCGGGGGGGGGGTCTCTCAGGGTCCGGAATTTTTTATTATTGTCCCTCCGACATCGACTCCAGGAATTTTCTAAAAAATGCCTCCAGCTCCGGCTCCAACTCCGAGATTTTCTAAAAAGTGCCTTCGGCGACGGAAATTTTCATCGAAGTGCCTCCGGCTCTCAATGCGAAAAAATAGCCCGGAGGGAGGCCCACCTCCCTCCACCCTCCGCCCCCACCGACGGTTCGCTGCCGACAATATTCGAATCCTGGGATTTCAAGGAAAAGTAGTCTCAGTGGTTGCCCTTGGCTCAAGTCCCTTACTACCAAAATTTTAGCTGTCAGTTTTGAGGTTAGCTCCCACAATGAGAATTCAAAATTTTGATTTTTGCCATGTAAGCATTTTAAATGGGCAAATTATTTTTTTCATGAAACCATAAACTATTACAGGGTATCTAACAAAATTTCTTGACCAAAAATACTCACTTATACTGACCTTTTGGAATGACTTTTTGAAATGATTTTTCTGAGGGCCACCCCCAAAAAATTTTTTTATGCATCTAAGGTATCTAATATCTACTTCTCAATCTGACACCCCCCCCCCCCCTAATCAACGAGATCAATTACAGAAAAATTTCTTACATTGAAGGAAATGCGTCTCTAATTTAAAAAAAAAAACAATTTTTCACAAAAATTTTCTAAAAATGAGTTATTTTATATTTTATGTTAAAGAAGATGAATAGTTACTGCCCAAGCGAAGCGAGGGTGAAAATTTTTACGAAAAATCGTGTTAGAACGGATAAAATTGTTATATGTTTATTGAGCATTTACCTAATAAGGTATTTTTAACACAATGAAGTACCAACATAAGAATGTGATTATTTGACCCGAGCGAAGCGAGGGCGAAATTTCTTTTGAAGAATTTATTTAAAAAACTGCAAGCAAGAGACAAATTTCCAAATGATTTCTTCTTCTGAATTTTTAAAACATCTCACTGAAAACTCCAAAATTTACAGATTTTTTTTAGATTTCCCCGAGAATGGACACGATACTCCCTTTGAAAATCCCAATCGTGATCGCTACTGTCTGAAATAGAAGGGAAAACGGTTTATAATTTAAGAATGGGTTTTGAAAAATTTTGAGCTCGAGCGAAGCGATGGTGGAAATTTTTAGAAAAAATATTCAAAAAGGTGAAATTTTTTTACTTTTTCTGTTTTCACTTTTGAAAACTTGGAAATATGCTGACGAATTGATTAATGACATCAAATGAAGAATCGAAAAGTTATAGAAATATCAATTAATAGTACCTATTGGTGATTTGTGGCAAAATATCAAAAAATTACAGAAATGTCAAATAAATATTGAAATTGCTGTTTGTAGAAAATAATACTCGAATAAACATATTGAGTGAGTTTAACTAAATAAGTCCCACATTGTCGGTATGGAGTTATGACCATCAGTAAGTTAAACTAGATGAAATTCCCCATCGAATTAAGACCTCATCGAGCGTCCTGGGTGCAAAACTCTTGGAGATATTAGAGTTTGAATTTGAAAGTTCAAAAAACTTAGTTTCAAGAAAACCTTGGTCTTTGTTTTGAAAATCTTACTTCTAATTGGCATATCACCGAGAGTTTTCAACCAAAAATGCTCCGAGAGATCTCATTAGATCAGAATTTTTTCTAGTACTACTCAGTGGCGCTGATTGAATACCTCAAAAGTGGGATTTTTTTAAAGAACAATCTTTTTTTCATTGATTTGAGACCGAAACTTGTTACTTTATTTTCAAAAAAAAATACAAAATTTTCACGTTTACCGTCATAGAACGTAAACGCGAAGTCAGATCGACTTGCGGTTTGCGACATTCTAAAAAACAGGATTGCCTCTATCACAAACGTTAAAAATCTCAAAAACGATATTTTTGACTCAACTTCAAAAAATTCGCTGTATCTGTGTAAATAAGATCGGCAAAGCGGGACGTTGTTAGATATACTACCATCATATTTACATTTTACTTAGAAAAGGAGATTTGATCGGACATATTCAAATTTGGTCAAGACTTGAGAAAATATATTATTTATTTTTGGGGAATATAAAACTGCACGACAAAAGAAACGGTTTGCACGACGAAAATGGGAAAATCGAATCACGACAGAGTAATGGGAATGCACGACACAGAAAGTAAGATTTTGCACGACAAAGTATGAACGACAAAATAATATGAATGAACGACAATTTTTGAGGTAAGAAATAAATCATTGCACGACAGTATGAAATTGAATTTTATTAAATACTGCCTTAATTTTGGCCCCCAATTCTATACAACTCTGAGCATTCATTTTTTTATTTTTTGTAACGATATTTAAATTTCAAATTTTTACATACTATTCAGTACAGAAAAATTGGAGATTGCCCAAAAATGAAGTTTCCATGTTTTCTAAATCTATGAACTTATGAAAAATTTGGAAAAAATTATGAAAAGGTGTTTTTCAAACTTAAAAAGTTCAACTTTTTTTGGAAATTGAAATTTTATCTTTTAAAAACTCTTTCTCGTTAAGTTGGTTTTTCATGTTTTTGTCCCATTTTCTTCAAAACTATTCGACCAATTTTCTATCTGTTTTTTTTTTAATGTGTTCAGGAGAGATTTTTTTATATAAAAGGAAGCGCGGACGACCATCGAAAGCCAGGAAGGCGTTGTTGGTGCAGTAGGATATAGTAATTTTCGCTTAAAATTTTAATTTTTTTTTTATTTGTCACTCAAACTTTTAATTTTTTCAATTGTACTTTGTCGTTCCTTTGATTTTAATTGTCGTTCACAAGTTGTCGATTGATAATTTTTTTTCTGTGTTTTCATTTATTTTCCCGTTGATTATTTTGTTTCGTCGCCCAAATATATTTTTTTGACGTGCGTTTTATTTACTGTCGTTTATTCTTTTTTTTTTTACGTGGATTAATTTGTTTCGTCGCTTGATATATAATGTCGTCGTTATTTCCATTTTTTCTGTCGTGCAAACCATTATTTCTGTCGTGCAGTTAAATGGCACCCTTTATTTTTTCCAATTTTCAAAATAACTAAGCAATTTCAATTAATTCAAGAAAAAAAAATAATTTGATTTTCAAAAAAAAGTCATTACGCGACTGAAAAAATGTTTAAAAATCAACTTCAAAACGTCTCCATGATTGAAGATTTTGCTCCAGGGTAAAACTAGAGAGATTTTTTTCAAAAATAAATGATCTCATCAATTTTCGCAAAAATCCAGAATGTTTTTTTTTCACTCCGCCCTAATCTTCTTATCCATATTTGAAATTCAAATATTCGTAAGCAAAAGAATACAAAAATTTCAAATTATTTATAGATGCAAGATTACTTTTTAGTCTATTGAAATTGCTTAGAGAACGAAATCTTTAAACATGTTCATTATTTTAAAAAATTTTGTCAATCGCAAAACTCATGTTATAATTTTACGAGTCCTTGCTATTCATTAATGCCTGTTCATATCCGCCATTATAGATCAGCGAATCAACAGACCAATCATTTTCCCGAACATACATGACCAAGAAATCTTCATCAGGCAAAATTTGATTGAAATATTCACACATTTCGACACACCAACCGCCAGTACCAAAAAACCATATGAAAATTCGACTATCATCGGCGGCAGTACTTATACGACAAATCAAATTCGGAGCAAAGATGAGAAAATAACAAACATAAATAACTACCACTATCACATTTCAATCGGCGAAATGACCATCAATCTGCTATCGGGAAATCCAGAATATTCCGATGGAATCCAATGTCCATTTCCTACTAATTCCAAAGTACGTAGATTAGAATAAAATACGAACCTCGAAGATTAAATAGAAATTATAATTTTCAAATACCTTTTAAATTACAATAGTTCACCCATCGAATGAATATTTCTCCAACTGGCAAAATCAATTCAAAAACTAACGAAACCGACGCAATCGGCGTTAATTTCCACTTCCATTACCCTTCTGTAAATTTATCCTCCATCAAATCGAAAAATTCCGAAAAGAACGGATCGTGCGAATTTCAAATAGGAAACAATCGAGATATCCGAGTAAGTAGGTACGCTTGAAAAAAAAAAGTCATTCTGGATACATAAAAATAAAATAGTCCAATTTCAGGTCGAATTATCGCCATCAACGCATAATACTTCTGAATCGAATGTGCAGCTTCTAATGAAGAAGAAAATCGAGGCTTCGTTGATATCGATGACCAAAGACCGAATAATCCGAACGGTAAAACCGATAGTTTGCAAACCATTCGACGTTTGTATGCAGACATCAAAAATGATCGATGATTTCTTCCTCAAGTTCATTGACATTGTGTTGAAGAAATGCTCTTTTCGAAAAACCACAACATAGCATCGCAACGAATCACCTAATTTTCATTCATCCGGAAAAAAACAAATTTTCCAACACAAAAAAATATCCGCAAATATTTAAATTCAAATTATACTATACTAGCAGTTAAACCCGTCCTTCGGATGGAGTTTTGTGTATATCTTGTAACGAATCAATTTTTTTTTATAACCCAAGTCGAATAAATGAGCCAAATCAATTTTTTTAAAGAGTATCCCCAGTCGAATCATCATTTTGTTGAATACCCCTCTCTTTTTTAATTAAAAATTCGAACAATTGTATTCAATTTGAATCACAGGTCGAGTTGGTTGTTTTTTTTTGGATACCCTTTCCCATTAATTAACAATTTAATCCATTAATGAATTTAAAAAAAAAATAGAAATTAAAAGGGGAATCACTTCTTAAGAGGGTGCTCTACGCTTTGCGGGAATCAATTCTGGCCTATCTGCAACTTACAAGGCGCAAACACGAATTTTCGTTTTTTTGAATTATAAAGTGATAAAATGATGAAACAACGAACGAATATGATTTTAGAACGTAGAAAGAAGAAAATAAAAGCATTTGGAAGTTTCAATTGTCATTATAATTATTTTTATTGAACTTGAAAGAAACGCAAGATTTGATGAGTTTTTGCAAGATTTTTCGGGGACTATATTGAATCTTTGATGAAATTTGGATATGTGGTGTAAAATAACATTTCTGATAGGCTGAAAGAGCCCTTTTTCCATTTTTCTCAAAATTTCGAAAAATATTTCAATTTTAATTTTTTTTTCAATCAAAATCAAAAAAAGGGCTCTTTCAGCCTGTCAGGGATGCTTTTTTATATAACATATTAAAATTTCAACAAATTTGATTCAGTAGTCCCAGAGAATTCTTGTAAAAACCGTCATCAAATCTTACATTTTTTCTAAGTTCAATAAAAATAATTATAATGACAATTGAAACTTCCAAATGCTTTTATTTTCTTCTTTCTACGTTCTAAAATCATATTCGTTCGTTGTTTCATTATTTTATCACTTTATAATCCAAAAAAAAAAAAAATGAAAATTCGAGTTTGCACCTTGTAAGTTTCAGATAGGCCAGAATTAATTCCCGCAAAGCGTAGAGCACCCTCTTAAAAAAAATACCCTAGATGGACTTGATAATTTTTTTTAACAACCGTGTCCATTGATTAAAAATTTGAACAATTCTATTCAATTAGAATTCCAGGTCAAATTAATTTTTTTTTTGACCCCTCTTCCATTAATTAATGATTGGAACAATTAAGTGCCAAAAAGCGTTGATCATCTTTCCATTTCTTGGGGCCAAAATAGAGTGGGGTGAGGTAAAAAGGGGTATTTTCCGACCTCGGTTCGGGCGAAAAAATTTAATTGAGGTTCGAATATATTCACCAATATGGGTAATGTGCGACTGAAGGTGCCGAAATTCATATGGACTATTTTTATCGGGTTTTCTCCAGCGCTGAAAAATTCCAAAAATGTTTGGAGGCTCCGAAACATCTTGAAACCGCTTCCAATCAATTCAGAAGGTTAAATATAAAGCATATACCAAATTTCAGCTGTTTTCATTGATTAGATCCAATTTTTATAATTTTCAAGGTGATGAAGTAATTTTGAAATTTAAAAAATTTGCCAAAATTTGAGAAATAGTACGGATGCCGCTTTCCAAAAATCGCAAAAGAATGGAATCCAAAAGATATAAACATTTTGAGATATACGTTCGATAGAGAACCTGTCCCCGACCCCAAAACTGCCATTAGAATTTTGAGATCGAATTGCAAACTCGTTCCAGGGGTTCCCGAAGTTGTGAAATTTTAGCCTCTGCTTCAGATTCTTTGATCGTAAACACTTTTTCAGTAAATTAAGGTGGAGGGCTTGTTTTAGGCTAAAAATAGACCAAATTTATTGGGAATCGAATGCTGTGTAACATAAATACCATATAAGGGGTTCTCCTCGGGCCAGGAGTTCCCAAAACGAAAATTTCAGTTTTTTCAGAATTGATGTTTCAATTTCAAAGCATTTTTACTGTATCAATATTCGTTCAATTTAAAAAATGGTTTATGTAACAAAGAAAGCTTATTTTATGAGGATTCCAAAAATATGAAAACATTTGCCATTACCTTTGAAACAATCAGAGAAACTGAGGATTGAACGAGAAAAAACATGGTTCCACATGAGTACAAAAGTAGAGCAGCATCAATGAAAAAAATGTGGTTATTGGTGAAACGGTTCTGAAATTTTGCATTCGAAATTTTGTAATTAGGAGAAAATGATAGCCAACGAACTTCAACCATCCTAAGCCCCCATTTGGGCTCCAAGGGCACCCCACCCCCAGCTTTGGGGTGAAGGAAGTCGATGATATTGGTGTCGTTTTCATATGACTTGAAATCCCTGAACACGAATATGAAGTTAGATTTTCAATTGGGCCCCTTCCACTATTAATCGAGGTAAAGCCAAGTTTCTTTTAAACGAGACTACTGGTGTGTCCCAAATTTGAGCCATTAAAAAAAAGAGAAACGGATTTTGAAATATACTTATAGTCCCCTGACATTGCTATTTTTAGGATTGAGTTCGGAGATGATTTCAGTTTTTCTATCTTTCATCAATATTTCTAGCAATTTGAATTTTTTTGTTGACATTTTTTTCAACCTTTCAGTTTTGAAGTCGACGTGAAATTTCTTATCGGTAGAGTCCAGTAAAAAAAAAGAACTTAGAAAATGTTCTGCGTATTTTGTAAAATTTCGTGATGTCTTATGCACGAGTGAATTTTCTGTATTTTCTTTTCTGAGGTGTTATCATGTTAGATGACAAATTGAAAATGCCTCCAGCAGAATTTTATCTTGCAGAGGGGTTGTTTGCCTTCCATTAATGGCAAAATTACATTTTGAAGTAAAAAAAAAAAAATAGATTTGAGTCGGAAATTTTTTGAAATTGGCGACCTTTTTTTTTAAAAAAAATGTTTGCTTCAAGTTGAAGAAAAATTGAGGAAAATTTGCAAAAATTGTTAATCGATGCCAAAATGAAATCAATTCTAGATGACAAATTGAAAATATATTCCTCAGGAAAATGAACATATCGTACTTTTTAATCAAATTTAATCCTTTTTTTACATTTAATTTCGACGCGTCGATTTTCGATGTCACTTTTTGACTTAAAAAATTCGCCGTTCATTGCCTTAGATGGTAGCTGAAAGTAATAACATGTCGTGAAATATTTCTATCGTCGTTTTGAAAGTTTTTTTTTGTCTGGGTATGCCTTTTCTGTCGTGAATCTATTTTCCAATCGTTAAAGTTCCTACGCTCGACGCGCTGACGTCTTTTTTGATCGTCGGAAAAAATCACACCACTTTTTTTATTTCTGCGTATTCTTTAATACTTTCCTTGTAAAATGTGCCTAATTTATAATTATACAGGCATCATAGCGAAATTCCGAAGAAAAAAAGTGACTTTTAGTGACTTTTTTGAGAAAAAAGTGACCAAAAGGTGACCAAAAAATGGCCAAAAGTGACCAAAAATTCGATTTTTTCAGGATTTTTTTTACAGTTAAACGAAGGCTGAGAATTCTAGAAATAAACAGTGATGCAAGCATCACAAACTTTCCGGACAGGTGTGAAAGAAAAATCAACGAAAGTATTACCTAGGTACCATAATTGTCTGAATTTTGCCCAAGAAAAAAATTAGCTTACTCTTTTATGTGTATTATACATATGCTCGCTGAGGAAAAATATACGTTATCTTGAAAGAAAGAGGCAGAAATGCTGACGCGAGATATATTTGGTTCTCTCTAAATACGTCCTCCCATCGATAAGGAGAGAAATAATTGTTATCGCGTTTTAGACTACGATTACATGCAATGTAACGCGGCAAATGACCAAACTCAAAGATTTTTGGATTAAATCGCTCGTAAAATTTTTTCTGGTGAACCTATCGATCTGAAATTTTGGCATAGCCTTCCTTTTTGCAAACCCCAACTCCTATTAAAATTTCACCGAAATATTTAAATTAGGACGGACGTAATCGTGTTCACAGACATTTTTTATCCCACATACATACATACATACATACATACATACATACATACATACATACGGAACATCACCTGGAAAATGGTCAAAACAAACTTGTACAAAGTCAGATTTTGTCTAAACTCAATATTGGCGAAAACGAATTTCGACCCGAAAACAATACTTTCCTTACAACGCTTCGCGCTGTCCGGAAAGTAAAAACGAGGAGAGGGGGTTAAAATTCAATAAAAAAAATTAGGTAATCTAATCAAAAATCCAATTTTTTCAGTGGTACTTTAAGAGGCAGAATACATAATTAATTTAATTTAACAGATTTGAGCAAAGAAAAATTGCACGAGATTTTTGGAACAAACAATAATATATGACCTATATCTACTCTCTAAATCTAAATCAGTCAATTTTCGTAAAACTGTGCATTTTTGAATCGGTGAAATGAATTTATTTGAAAATCTGTGATATTTCAATTGTTTGATTGATTTATATTTGTCAAAATTATTGATTCATATTCTGTCAAATGGGGAATTGATTAAAAAATCAATTACTTTACTGATTTAAAAAAACCGAATTTTTTCAAATTTTGAAATAGAATTATTGAAATACTGCCCGAGCAAAGCAAGGGCAACATTTTTTTGAAAAATCATTATCAACATTTAATTTTTTTCTTCAAGAATTTTGAAAAATAACAATTTTTACGTGCAAATTTAAATTTTTGCTTGAAAACGCGAAAAAAGTGACTTTGAGAGTAAAAAAGGTGACTTTTAGTGACCTTTGGATGAAAAAAGTGACTTTTAGAGACCAAAGCCGAAAAAAGTGGCCTGCTATGATGACTGAATAGTTCAAATTCTAGCATTATTTCGCTAATGTAAACATCATAAAAATTATTTATTTCAAAAATTAGTATAGAAGCATTGAACCAACGGGAAAATTACAATTAGAAGCGCAGTTTTCATAAGATAATCAGCAAGATAAAACCATATCGGAAATTAAAAATGTATTGAAAATTAACTATAACATCAAATTATCTTTCATTGGCCACATCTAAAAAAAATATTTATCAACAAATTCAATCGGAAATGGAAAATTGTATGATATCTTCGAGTCGTTAGAAACAAATACGAATTCATAGATATTTTGACTATCAACCAAATTAGAGAAATCTATTCTCGATACTAGCGGGAATAACTAATTCTACATTAATTTGTTCGATGAACTCGTACTTCAACGTATTCGAAGTACATAAATCATAAATCGAGTAATCGTTATATGTAAAAGATTTTTTCGAGTATTTTTTGAAAACGTAAATTTAATAATGAAAATTATCGTATTGCTTTTATTCGTGTCCAAAGGTAAGTTAAATAATCGTCCATAGTTTTCACCAACCATTCATATCGTTTTCAAATTCCAAATTTCAAAACAAGTACGTCTACGTACCTAATACGACCTTGAAACATTTCAGCTTCCTCCTCAATTCAGACAACAAAATCCTCAGATGAATATGACGTAACAAATGCCTTAAACGATTCCATAGTTGGGATATTTCAAACCGTGCAACCACAAAATATTATAAAATTAATCGACAGCTTAGTATATTCAGATCCTGTTGACAAATTGTACGAAAGTCCGTATCAATACCTATACACCTGGTCAGATGGAGACAACACGTCAGTATGGTTTCTTAATATTCGACTAGCCAACGTGTCATCAAAAAATTCATACGTTTATTCTAAATTTCTTAACAATGAAGTGGTACGTATAAATTATCATAATTGAGAAACTAAGCATACAATCACCAATCTGAAGGAATTACGGAGGAAAAAATATTGATTTGCCGGCCTTTGATTATTTCCATTGTTAGATATGAGAAATGTTAAAAATGCGGTTCATTAACAAAAAATCGATTTTCTGGGAAAATCGAGCCTCCAAAAAAAAAAAAATGATTAGAACGTAAATTGTAGAGCGTAAAATTTCCTATCTGTAGAGTTCAATTAATTTTTTCATAGGAAACTTAGCTTTCGAGATATTTTAAATTTTTAAAGAAAAATAGAAAACACTAATTAAACTCTGCCGATGGGAAATTTACGCTCTACAATTTATGTTCCATTCATCTTTTTCGCAGAACCCGTAGAAAAACTGTTCAACAAAAAATTCAAATTGTGAAAAATCCTTGGGTGATGGAATTTTTTTACTATTTTTCTCGTGATCAGCGCGAAAAATACTTTAAAAATCACCCATAAAACTTCAATCATCATTCTCCTCGGCGACCTGTGTTATATTTTACAATGAAAAAATTGGGAGAAGAGTCAAAAAAACTTTTTTCATAAAGTACCTAGCATTGGAAAAATCCGAGTTTGTTACATACGTATTTATATGTATCTGTCCATCGCATCGTACCCACTAACCTTACCCAATAATCTATCGGTTAAAACTAAAGCAATTTTACACACTTTCAATAACGCAGCAATTATACAGTCCTGAATTATTCGTTCACTTATCTGGAACCATACACCTAGCTGGTCGTTCCGCATTCAACTCCGTGGCGCATTTCAACGAATACACAATTACTGCGATCCGACAACCGAATAATTCTGATAACCTGGTCATCGATTCACAACATGATCATGCAGATATCAAACTTGAGATACCAAAAGCACCGGTAAGTTGAAAGTTCTACCGACAAAAATGAACCTTTAAAACCCATTCAAACCGAATGAGCCAAAATTGAGACCACTAAAGAATGCTACCCCCAACAGAACCGAAATCTATGTTAGTAAATCATGTAAGGTATGGCATCTGAAAATCTGTTTACATACCACAAACGACCCCCCCCCCCCCCCAATGCGATTATTTTTGAGTGAATCTGGAGTCACCAGCTAAAGTTTATTTTTCTCGAGCGCGCGCACCAAGAGGGGTTGTTATCATTTTCGGTAACTCACAATCTGATTTGAAGTGTCGATGAAGCCGAATTTCAGATCGATTAGCGAGGACGAGTAGTGTAGGTTTTCTTGTGAATACGAAGGCACTAAAAATTAACTGTGACACCTCGGACACGTTGATAAGTTTTCTATGAACAATGAATAAGGTACCTATTTTTTATATTGTTCGGTAAAGGATTTTATGATTTGGTATAATTTCAGAGGTATTCAATATGGAAAACCCAATTTCTTACGAATTCCATTGCTATAGCTAATGGCGATATTTTTTCAAACATACGTTCTAAATTATAAAAATCAAAGGGTTTGGCCGGATAAGGAGTGAATTTGGCCCCAGGGACGTTTAGGCTTCTAAACACCTCAAAATGGGTATATTGACTAGAAAAAAAATTTCACCAAAATTGTGACTCAAAAGATTTAAATCGGAAAAGATGTCCATTTGTGACCAATTTTGGGTCATAAAACACGAATATGGCATTAATTAATCTCTATTGTAATTTTCTTGCTCGAGAGACCTTATACAAAATTGAAAATGGTGAATTTTCCGAGAAAAGAGAAAAATTCAATAAATGAAAAAATCAATCTCATACTCGTGTAGCAGGTTAAATTATCTCGATAAACACCCTTTTCGCGATAGTTTTGCTCAGAGTTTCAAAATTCACTTTTTTCACCATGAAAAATCAGTGAAATAAGTAAATTTTGAAACTTTGAGCAAAACTATCGCAAAAATTGTGCTTATCGGGGTATTTTGACCTAATGAACACGAATATGGGATTGGTTTTTTCATTTACTCATTTCTTTCTGCATAAAACGCTCAAAATTTGAAAAATCTGCTAAAATGACAACATTTCTGTACGGTTATTCGCAATTTTCGGCCCTTAGTTCAAAGAAATGGCTAAAACCAAATACATAGCAAAATTCTACATAAAAAAGCGCATATTTTAGTAATTTTTCCAGGGTGGTCGCTCTTCGCTTATGTGGCGTTTTTTACGATTGAAAATTTCAAATAGCCGAAAAAACATGAAGGAGTGCACCAAAATTGTTGAAAAAATTATCATAAACACACCTCTACGAGATGTAACTTTGTACCAAAGGACAAAAAATTTCCTTCACTTCCGTTGAAATCAAAAATTCTTTTAAAAAATGCAATAAAACGGTCATAACTCCGATAAAGAGGGAGTAGGGGTCCAAACTTTTGTGAAATTTTTTTTCTAGTCCTTATACCCCACTTGAGGCGTTTAGGAGCCCAAACGTGCCTGGGGCCAAATTCACTCCTTATCCGGCCATACCCTTTATTTATATTACGTGTTTCAGCGTCATCTCAAGAACGATCTATTAGATAACTGCGAACGTCTTTTACCATCGATATTACGAACACATATGAACCGCAATGAGAAACTTAAGAACGCTTTTCGTGAAATTTTAGACCATCAGTCGACTAAACAAATCATTTTAAAACATCCTCACTTCTTAGGTCACGAACACCTTTACCATTACCTTATTCCGAACGTTACAATTGGATGTTTTAATTTAAAAGACATCGTCGTCCGAGGATTATTGAATCATCATTCACTCAATTACACACTAAACAATGATATTGTCACTCATCGCTTACTAATGAAAGACATTCGAGGCAGTATGATTTTGGAAGATGTATCCAGTACAACAATGTCATCTTTAAAATGTCATTATTTCGTCGATTCGCTGTCCATATTCGTAACCCAGGAAATCAATCGTATAAGTGTCAAAGCGGAAAACTATTCCATCATTGAAACAAAGTCAAATACCAGCTTAACAAAACTTCAATCAGACAGCTTGATAGATCAAATTGAACGAGCAATTGGAACATCGCTAATGCCATCGATGGAATGTAAGTACATAAATGATTATACAATTATCACTTTGAGATGTATTGAAATCCATTCCTTAATTGTAAATTTACAAAACATGGTAAAAGAAAATCAAGGATCGGTGGGGGCGGGGGGGTCTCTCAGGGTCCGGAATTTTTTATTATTGCCCCTCCGACATCGACTCCAGGAATGTTCTAAAAAATACCTCCAACTCCGAGATTTTCTAGAAAGTGCCTCCGGCGACGGAAATTTTCATCGAAGAGCCTCCGGCTCTGGCTGCGAATAGCCCGGAGGGAGGCCCTCCTCCCTCCACCCTCCGCCTCCACCTTCGGTTCGCTGCCGACAATATTCGGACCATCGAACGTTATCAACTCATTAGGAACCACATGAAGTGTCCCCTTGGGATTTTAAGGAAAAATAGTCTCAGTGGTTGCCCTTGGCTCAAGTACCACACCACCAAAATTTTAGCTGTCAGTTTTGAGGTCAGCTCCCACAATGAGAATTCAAAATTTTGATTTTGCCATGTACCTAAGTATTTTAAATGGGCAAAAATTTTTTCCCTGAAACCATAAACTATTATGACCAAAGAGTAGAACACGTTGATAGAAGCAAAAAATGGTATGTACACAAATTGCATAACTCGAACATGGAAGGGGCTACTCTTATTACTCTTATCAAATAACTCGAACATGGAAGGGGCTACTTTATTACTCCTATCAATGATCTATATTTTTGTGATTTTTCTAAATTAAATGAAAACAACTCCACATCTAGATGATCAAAGTTTCAATTTTTGCCATGTATTTTAAATGGGCAAAGAAAAATTTCCATAAAACCATGAACTGTTATGGCCCATGGATAGAAAATGTGAAGAGGATCAAAAAATGTTATGAACACATCTTGTTTAATTTTAACATGAAAGGAGCTATTCTTGATCAAGGATCTCATTTTTAGGGTTCCCGGCCTCCGGAGGCCAGGGGACCCTATTAAAATCACCCATTCATCATCTTCGTCTTCTTCATTCCGATTTTCATCAGATCGATTGAAAAATGTAGTTGGCCTATATCTCGATGACGTCACGCTGCATCGCGTCAGTAAACCAATCAGAAGAGAGAAATAAATAAATAAAGTCTATTTTATAGGTACACGGCAAGGATGATTTAAGTTTTGTGTGGAGTATTTCCTTTTTCTTAAGTCTTGAGTGTTTAATTTTCAATTTTCAACAATTTTTCTCCAATTTCAAAAGCCTGAATTTTAAATACAGGATTCTTTTTTACTGTCGGCTGAGGTACCTTTCTTGTTGGTAAAAAAAAAGTTGATTGTTTCAACTGCAAAATAATACTTCATTTTTTCATAATAAATGTTTTCAAGAACTTCTTATGTATTAATATATCATTCTAAATCATTGTATCGTAGATCAGCGTACCGCTGCAACGAGTACTTTTTTGAATACACATGAATTGGAAACTTCCATAAGACAACTTCTGACTGGAAACCCGATAAATTCCAACAAATCAGTCACTACCCAAGAAGCGCACGAAAATTCGACTCCATTCGACAACAGTACTTGTACAACAGATCAAATTCGTAACAAAAATGAGACAATAACAAACATAAATAATTATCACTATCACTATCACATATCATTTCGGGACCCATCCATCTATTTCATATCGGGAAATCCTGATTATCCAGGTGGAATCCAATGTTCATTGCCGACCGATTCAAAGGTACGTTGATTAGAATAAGTAGCCGAAGTTCACATGCTGACCCAACTGTTTAAATTTAGGCTGGGCTAATGGACCTTGTAGTCCGAGCCCATTACGAGAAAAAAAACATAAAATTTTCAATTCTTTTTGATTCGTACCAGTTCACCCACCGAATAAACGTCGCCCCATTTGGAAAAATCAGTCCAAAAAATAACCAAGAAAACACGATCGACGTAAATTTCCACTTCAATTACCCATCTGCAAATGTATCCGTAATCAAGCAAAATAATTCCGAAGAAACCGGTTCCTGCAAATTTCAAATACAAAACAATCGAGATATCGAAGTAAGCACGATCACATTCTTCTGAAAAAAATGACCATCATTTATAAAAAAAAAACTTACCCAATTTCAGGTCGAATTACCAACCCCAATGGGTAACACTACTGGATCGAACGAGCAACTTCGAATGAAGAAGAAAATCGATGCGACATTGATGTCGATGACCAAGGACCGAATAGTTCGGACAATAAAACCGATAGTTTGTTCATCACTCGACGTTTGCAGGCAATCAGCAAAAATTATCAACGAATTCAGTTTGAAGTTTATCGATATTCTACTGAAAAAATGCTCCCTCCAAAGAATCAAAACGTTGCATAACGAAATGTAAAAAATCAAATTTTTTACCGAAAATGGATTACCGTAAACTATTCACATCGATTGGAGATGATTTCAGTTTTTCTCTTTTACATCAAGATTTCTACCAATTTGAATTTTTTTGTTGACATTTTTTTCAACCTTTCAGTTTCGAAGACGATTTTATAAGCATCAGAAAAGTAAAACAAAAAAATGTGTGCAACAAAAATTATAGAACGTAAAATTTCTAATCCGCCAAAAAAATTTGCCAAAAAAGGGTTAGTCCCCGCCCTCTTGACCACACAGCTCCAGTGTGAGCGAGTCAACATCGCCTATCTACGAATAGTACGTGCCAAATTTTAATGCCTCCTAAAAGTTTTTTGATAAAAAAATGTTATGATAATAAAGGTGAAATCCGCCCAAAAGGCCCAGAAACCCAGAAAAACATCCTTCCACTTCACCAATTATTTAACCAAGTATTTTGGTAAAGAATAAAAAATTGAAAAAAATTGTGGGGCGTTCAGATGCCTCACATGTTTTTCAATACGCTAGAATAATTTAAAGTTGAAGGTGTTGAGTAAAGTACCAATTCTTTTAAGTATAAGTGGGCATCTGTCCGCCCCACAATTTTTTTCAATTTTTTAGTCTTTACCAAAATGGTTGGTTAAATAATTGGTGAAGTGGAAGGCTGTTTTTCTGGGTTTCTGGGCCTTTGGGCGGATTTCACCTTTATATCATAACATTTTTTTATCAAAAAACTTATTAGGAGGCATTAAAATTTGGCACGTATTATTCGTAGATAGGCGATGCTGACTCGCTCACACTGCAGCTGTGTGGTCAAGAGGGCGGGAACTAATTCTTTTTTGGAGAATTTTTTTTGACCGATATTAGTTGTTTTTCATACGTAGTTGTATTGTGCAATGTGACTGGTTATGAGATTCATTAATACATATTTACACTTTCGGAGCGATGACCATTTTATTGTATTATTTTCCAGAATTTTTAATTCTAACGGAAATGAATGAAATATTCTGTTCTTTGGCACGAAGTAACATCTCATAGAGGTGATAATTTTTCCATCAATTTTGGTGCACTCCTTCATGAGGTTTTGGCCATTTGAAATTTTCAACTGTAAAGAGCGTATTTTCTGTATTTTCTTTTCTGAGGTGTTATCATGTTAGATGACAAATTGAAAATGTCAGCGGCAGAATTTTATCTTGCATAGGGGGTTGTTTGCCTTCCATTAATGGCAAAATTACATTTTGAAGTAAAAAAAAAAAATAGATTTGAGTCGGAAATTTTTTGAAATTGGCGACCTTTTTTTTTAAAAAAATGTTTGTTTCAAGTTGAAGAAAAATTGAGGAAAATTTGCAAAAATTGTTAATCGATGCCAAAATGAAATCAATTCTAGATGACAAATTGAAAATATATTCCTCAGGAAAATGAACATATCGTACTTTTTAATCAAATTTAATCCTTTTTTTACATTTAATTTCGACGCGTCGATTTTCGATGTCACTTTTTAACTTAAAAAATTCGCCGTTCATTGCCTTAGATGGTAGCTGAAGGTAATAACGCGTCGTGAATTAATTCTATCGTCGTTTTGAAAGTTTTTTTTGTCTGGGTATGCCTTTTCTGTCGTGAATCTATTTTTCAATCGTTAAAGTTCCTACGCTCGACGTGCTGACGTCTTTTTTGATCGTCGGAAAAAATCACACCACTTTTTTTCTTTCTGCGTATTCTTCAATGCTTTCCTTGTAAAATGTGCCTAATTTATAATTATACAGGCATCGTAGCGAAATTCCGAAGAAAAAAAGTGACTTTTAGTGACTTTTTTGAGAAAAAAGTGACCAAAAAATGACGAAAAAGTGACCAAAAAATGACGAAAAAGTGACCAAAAGTAACCAAAAATTCGATTTTTCCGGGGGGGGGGGGATTTTTTTAATAGTTGAAAGAAGTCTGAGAATTCTAGAAAAAATGAGGGGAGGGGGTCAAAATTCAATAAAAAATTAGGTAATCTAATCAATAATAAAATTTTTTCAGTGGTACTTCAAGAGGCGGATATACAAAATTAATTCAATTTAACAGATTTGAGCAAAGAAAAATTGCACGAGATTTTTGGAACAAACAATAATATATGACCTATATCTACTCTCTCATTCCGAACCAGTGAAAAATCACTGATAAACAGTCAGAATTGCAGCACAGGAAAAAATCAGTGAAATTCACTGATTTTCAGTGAATTTCAAAAATATCACTGAATTTTCAGTGAATTTTCGATGATTTCCAGTGATTTTCTTTCACTGATTTGTTTTCAGTGAAAACAATTTCACTGATTTTCTCCTGTGCTGCAATTCTGACTGTTTCTCAGTGATTTTCGGTAATTTTCACTGATTAATAATTGAGAGAGTACTCTTTAAATCTAAATCAGTCAATTTTCGTAAAACTGTGCATTTTTGAATCAGTGAAATGAATTTATTTGAAAATCTGTGATATTTCAATTGTTTGATTGATTTATTTTAGTCAAAATTATTGATTTATTCTGTCAAATGAGGAATTGATTAGAAAATCAATTACTTTACAGATTTAAAAAAACCGAATTTTTTCAAATTTTGAAATAGAATCATTGAAATACTGCCCGAGCAAAGCAAGAGCAACATTTTGTTGAAAAATCATTACCAACTTTTAATTTTTTTTCTTCAAGAATTTTGAAAAATAGCAATTTTTACGTGAAAATTTCAATTTTTGCTTAAAAATGTGAAAAAAGTGACTTTGAGAGGAAAAAAGTGACCTGCTATGATGACTGAATACTTCAAATACTAGCATTATTTCTATAATGTAAACATCATAAAAATTATTTACTTCAAAAGTTTGTTTAGAAGCATTGAACCAACGGGAAAATTACAATTAGAAGCGCAGTTTTCATAAGATAATCAGATGGATAAAACCATATCGGAAATTGAAAAAGTATTGAAAATTAACTATAAAATCCAGTTATCTTTCATTGGCCACATCCAAAAAAAGTATTAATCAACAAATTCAAACGGAAATGGAAAATTGTATGATATCTTCGAGTCGTTAGGAACACATACGAATTCATAGATATTTTGACTATCAACCAAATTAGAGAAATCTATTCTCGATACTAGCGGGAATAACTCATTCAACATTAATTTGTTCGATGAACTCGTACTTCAACGTATTCGAAGTACATAAATCATAAATTGAGTAATCGCTATAGAAGATTTTTCCGAGTATTTTTTGAAAACGTAAATTTAATTATGAAAATTATCGCATTGCTTTTTTTCGTGTCCAAAGGTAAGTTAAATAATCGTCCATAGTTATCACCAACCATTCATATCGTTCTCAAATTCCAAATTTCAAAACAAGTACGTACCTAATACGACCTTGAAACATTTCAGCTTTCTCCTCAATTCAGACAACAAAATCCTCAGATGAATATGACGTAACAAATGCCTTAAACGATTCCATAGTTGGGATATTTCAAACCGTGCAACCGCGAAATATTATCAAATTAATCGACAGCTTAGTATATTCAGATCCTGTTGGCGAATACTACGACACTTCGTATCCATTCTCAATCGCGGCAATACGGTTTCTTAATATTCGAATAGCCAACGCGTCATCAAAAAATTCATACGTTTCTTCTAAATTTCTTAACAATGAAATGGTACGTATAAATTATCATAATTGAGAAACTAGATCACAATCACCAATCTGAAAGAATTACGGAGGAAAAAATATTGATTTGCCGGCCTTTGATTATTTCCATTGTTAGATATGAGAAATATTGAAAATGCGGTTCATTACAAAAAATCGATTTTCTGGGAAAATAGAGCATCCAAAAAAAATGAATAGAACGTAAATTGTAGAGCGTAAAATTTCCTATCTGTAGAGTTCAATTAATTTTTTCATAGGAAACTTAGCTTTCGGGATATTTCAAATTTTAAAAAAAAAATGACCTTTGAACTAAAATATCTCGAAAGTTAAGCCTACTAAGAAAACACTAATTAAACTCTGCCGATGGGAAATTTTACGCTCTACAATTTATGTTCCATTCATTTTTTTCGCAGAACCCGTAGAAAAACTGTTCAACAAAAAATTCAAATTGTAAAAAATCCTTGGGTGATGGAATTTTTTCACTATTTTTTCTCGTGGTCAGTGCGAAAAATACTTTAAAAATCACCCATAAAACTTCAATCATCATTGTTACATACGTATTTATATGTATCTGTCCATTGCATCGTACCCACTAACCTTACCCAATAATCTATCGGTTGAAACTAAAGCAATTTTACACACTTTCAATAACGCAGCAATTATTCAGTCCTGAATTATTCGTTCACTTATCTGGAACCATATCAATATCTTACAATTACACACTCAACTCCGTGGCGCAATTCAACGAATACACAATTACTGCGATCCGGCAACCGAATAATTCTGATAAGCTACTCATTGATTCACAACATGATCATGCAGATATCAAACTTGAGATCCCAGAAGGACTGGTAAGTTGAAAGTTCTACCGACAAAAATGAACCTCTAAAACCCATTCAAACCGAATGAGCCAAAATTGAGACCACTAAAGAATGTTACCCCCAACAGAACCTAAATTTGTGTTAGTAAATCATGTAAGGTAGGCATCTAAAAATCTGTTTACATACCACAATCCCCCCCCCCTCCCGAAAGCGATTTTTTTTTTTTAGTGAATCTGGAGTCACCAGCTAAAGTTGATTTTTCTCCAGCGCACTAAGAGGGGTTGTTATCATTTTTGGTAACTCACAATCTAATTTGAAGTGTCGATGAAGCTGAATTTCAGATCGATTAGCGAGGACGAGTTGTGTAGGTTTTCTTGTGAATACGAAGGCACTAAAAATTAAGTGTGACACCACAGACACGTTGATAAGTTTTCTATGAACAATGAATAAGGTATTTTTTTTATTGTTCGGTAAAGGATTTTATGATTTGGTATAATTTTAGAGCTCCGTCACGCCAGCCCCCCCCCCCCACCATTTGGGGGAGGGGGGTGAAAATGGTGTCAATCGTTTGTGCTTCGTTTGTGCACGCAATTTTTTCGTTTGTGCTTCCCCCCTTCATACCGTAATAAAAAATGGGTTGGGGGGCTGGCGAGACGCAGCCCCCCCCCCCCAGTAGAGCAAATGAGCTCAAAATGGTGTCAATCGTTTGTGCTTCGTTTGTGCACGTTTGTGCACAGAATTTTTTCGTTTGTGCTCACCTCCTTCTGGTGGTCAAAATGGAGGGGGCTGGCGTGACGGAGCTTAATTTTAGAGGTATTCAATATGGAAAACCCAATTTCTTACGAATTCCATTGCTATAGCTACTTACCAATGGCAATACTTTTTCAAGCATACGTTCTAAATTTTAAAAATCAAAGGGCATGGCCGGATAAGGAGTGAATTTGGCCCCAGGAGCGTTTGGGCTCCTAAACACCTCAAGTGGTGTATATAGACTAGAACATTTTTTTTCACAAAATTGTGACTCAAAAGATTGAAATCGGAAAAGATGTCCATTTGTGACTAATTTCGGGTCATAAAACACGAATATGGCATTAATTATTGTATATTGTAATTTTCTTGCTCGAGAGACCTTATACAAAATTGAAAATGGTGAATTTTCCAAGAAAAATTCACCAAATGAAAAAATCAATCTCATATTGGTGTAGCAGGTTAAATTATCTCGATAAACACACTTTTCGCGATAGTTTTGCTCAGAGTTTCGAAATTCACTTTTTTCACCATGAAAAATCAGTGAAAAAAGTAAATTTTGAAACTTTGCGCAAAACTATCGCGAAAAGGGTGCTTATCGGGGTGTTTTGACCTGCTGAACACGAATATGGGATTGGTTTTTTCATTTAGTCATTACTTTTTGCATAAAACGATCGAAATTCGAAAAATCTGCTAAAATGACAACATTTCTGTATGGGTTTTCGCAATTTTCGGCCCTTAGTTCAAAGAAATGGCTAAAACCAAGTACATACCAAAATTCTGCTTAAAAAAACGAATATTTTAGTAATTTTTCCAGGGTGGTCGCTATTCGCTTATGTGGCGTTTTTTACGATTGAAAACTTCAAATAGCGGAAAAAACATGAAGGAGTGCACCAAAACTGTTGAAAAAATTATCATAAACACACCTCTACGAGATGTAATTTTTTGCCAAAGAACGAAAAATTTTCTTCACTTCCGTTGAAATTAAAAATTCTTTTAAAAAATGCAATAATACGGCCTTAACTTCGATAGGGAGGGGGTAGGGGTCCAAAATTTTGTGATAATTTTTTTCTAGCCAATATACACCACCTAATTGAGGTGTTTAGGAGCCCCAACGTGCCTGGTGCCAAATTCGCCTCTTATCCGGCCATACCTTTTATTTATATTATGTATTTCAGAAATGGTTAAGGAACGAACAATGGGAAACCTTCGAACGTCGTTCATCATCGATAATACGAGCACTTATGAACCGCAATGCGAAACTTAAGAACGCTTTTCGTGAAATTTTAGACCATCAGTCGACTAAACAAATCATTTTAAAACATCCTCACTTCTTGGGTCACGAACACCTTTACCATTACCTCATTCCGAACTTTAAAATTGGTTTTTCTAATTTAAAAGACATCGTCGTTCGAGGATTATGGAATTATCATTCGCTGCATTATACTTTAAACAATGATATTGTCACGTATCGCTTGCTAATAAAAGACATTCGAGGAAGAATGATTTTGGAAGATGTATCCAGTACTACAATGACGACCTTGGAATTTCATTACTTCGTCGATTCGCTGTCCATATTCGTAACCCAGGAAATCAATC
This sequence comes from Pseudococcus viburni, assembly GCA_033439095.1. Classification (NCBI taxonomy): domain Eukaryota; kingdom Metazoa; phylum Arthropoda; class Insecta; order Hemiptera; family Pseudococcidae; genus Pseudococcus; species Pseudococcus viburni. Next base: position 304,434 of record JAVBJF010000218.1, read on the forward strand.
GTATACGTATCGAAGCGGAAAACTATTCCATCATTGAAACGAAGTCAAATGCCAGCTTAACGAAACTTCAATCAGACATCTTAATGGATCAAATTGAACGAGCAATTGGAGCATCGCTAATGCCATCGATGGAATGTAAGTACCTAAATGATTATACAATTATCACTTTGAGATGTATTGAAATCCATTCCATAATTGTAAATTTACAAAACATAGTAAAGAAATCAAGGATCGGCGGGGGAGGAGGGTGGTCTCTCCGGGTCCGGAATTTTTTATTATTGTCCCTCCGACATCGATTCCAGGAATTTTCTAAAAAATGCCTCCAGCTCTGGCTCCAACTCCGAGATTTTTTAAAGAAAGCCTCCGGCTACGGAAATTTTCATCAAAGTGCCTCCGTCTCTGGCTGCGAATAGCCCGGAGGGAGACCTTCCTCCCTCCTCCTTCCGCCTCCACCTTCGGTTCGCTGCCGACAATATTCGAACCATCGAACGTTATCAACTCATTAGGAACCTCATGAACTGTCCCCCTGGGATTTTAAGGAAAAGTAGTCTCAGTGGTTGCCCTTGGCTCAAGTACCACACTACCAAAATTTTAGCTGTCAATTTTGAGGTTAGCTCCCACAATGAGAATTCAAAATTTTGATTTTTGCCATGTAAGTATTTTAAATGGGCAAATTTTTTTCCCCTGAAATCGTAAACTATTATGACCAATGAGTAGAACACGTTGATAGAAGCAAAAAATGGTTTGTACACAAATTGCATAACCCGAACATGGAAGGGGCTACTCTTATTACTCTTATCAAAGATCTCATTTTATGTGATTTTTCTAAATCAAATGAAAAAAATTGAAATGAAATTCACCACATGTGTAGTAGGTAGGGATAGAATACCACCGCCAAAATCTAAGGTGCCTGTTTTGAAAACAACTCCAGATCTGGGCGATCAAAGTTTCAATTCTTGCCATGTTGTTTCAATGGGCAAAAAAAAAATCCATAAACCCATGAACTGTTATGGCCCATGGATAGAAAATGTGAAGACGATCAAAAAATGTTATGAACACATCTTGCTTAATTTTAACATGAAAGGCGCTATTTTTGATCAAAGATCTCAATTTTAGGGTTCCCGGCCTCCGGAGGCCAGGGGACCCTATTAAAATCACCCATTCATCATCTTCGTCTTCTTCATTCCGATTTTCATCAGATCGATTGAAAAATGTGGTTGGCCTATATCTCGATGACGTCACGCTGCATCGCGTCAGTAAACCAATCAGAAGAGAGAAATAAATAAAGAAAGTCTATTTTATAGGTACACGGCAAGGATGATTTAAGTTTTGTGTGGAGTATTTCCTTTTTCTTAAGTCTGGGTGTTTAATTTTCAATTTTCAACAATTTTTCTCCAATTTCAAATGCCTGAATTTTAAATACAGGATTCTTTTTGAATGTACTTTCGATATATTTTTGCTTCGGCCAAATATGTTACTGTTCGCCTGAGGTACCCCTCTTGTTGGTAAAAAAAAGTTGATTGTTTCAACTACAAAATAATACTTCATTTTTTCATAATAGATTTTTTCAAGAACTTCTTATGTATTAATATATCATTCTAAATCATTGTATCGTAGATCAGCGTACCACTGCAACGAGTAATTTTTTGAATACACATGAATTGGAAACTTCCATAAGACATATTTTGACTGGAAACCCGATAAATTCCAACAAATCAGTCACTACCCAAGAAGCGCACGAAAATTCGACTCCATTCGACAACAGTACTTGTACAACAGATCAAATTCGTAACAAAAATGAGACAATAACAAACATAAATAATTATCACTATCACATATCATTTCGGGACCCATCCATCTATTTCGTATCGGGAAATCCCGATTATCCAGGTGGAATCCAATGTTCATTGCCGACCGATTCAAAGGTACGTTGATTAGAATAAGTAGCCGAAGATCACATCCAGATCCAACTCATTAATTTTAGGCTGAGCTAATGGACCTTGTAGTCCGAGCCCATTACGAGACAAAAAACATAAAATTTTCAATTCTTTTTGACTCGTACCAGTTCACCCACCGAATAAACGTCGCTCCATTTGGAAAACTCAGTCCAAAAAATAACCCAGAGAGCACGATCGACGTAAATTTCCACTTCAATTACCCATCCGTAAATGTATCCCTAATCAAACAAAATAATTCCGAAAAAACCGGTTCCTGCGAATTTCAAATACAAAACAATCGAGATATCGAAGTAAGCACGATCACATTTTTCTGAAAAAAAATGACCACCGTGAATAAAAATAAACTAACCCAATTTCAGGTCGAATTACCAACCCCAAAGGGTAACACTACTGGATCGAACGAGCAACTTCGAATGAAGAAGAAAATCGATGCGACATTGATGTCGATGACCAAGGACCGAATAGTTCGGACAATAAAACCGATAGTTTGTTCATCTTTCGATGTTTGCAGGCAATCAGCAAAAATCATCAACGAATTCAGTCTGAAGTTCATCGATATTCTACTGAAAAAATGCTCCCTCCAAAGAATCAAAACGTTGCATAACGAAATTTAAAAAATCAAATTTTTCACTACAAATGGATTACCCGCAACAATTTATATTAAATATATATTTATTGTAGTTGAATTTGATTATTATAGGTATGTTTTTCTAATCCAATTTTAAGGTCACAAAAATGTTCGGATCGGAAAAAAAAGTTTTTTTTTTTTTTTTTATACTTTCTAATTTATACGTAACCATGGATATTATAACAATACGAATGCTACACTACAAATTGGGGTGAGGAGAAAACTCTTACTCCTCACCTATGGTAGCTAAAAAAATTTTCATAGAATCAAAGTTGTAGCAAAGGGTATAGCCGGGTTTTAGGTGAATTTGGCCCCCGCTCCGATTTTTGATTTAACCCCCACAGGTGATGTTCTTTGATGTAAAAAAAATTAGAAAATTTTTTGACCCCCCCCCCCCTTTCGGAGTTATGACCATTTTATTGCATTATTTTCAAGAATTTTTAATTTCAGTGGAAGTGAAGGAAATTTTTTGTTCTTTGGCACAAAGTTACATCTCGTAGAGGTGTATTTACGATAATTTTTTCAACAATTTCCGTGCACCCCTTCATGTTTTTTCGGCTATGTTTTTAATCGTAAAAAACACCATATAAGCGAAGAGTGGCCACTTTTTGAAAATATCCCAAAAACGTGTTTTTTAACGTAGATTCACGTCGCGTATTCACTTTTGGCGATTACGATGTACCAAGGGTCAAAAATCGCGAAAAATTGTACAAAAATGTTGTTTTTTCTAGCAAATTTTTTAAATTTTGAGCGTTTTGTATGGAAAGAAGTGACTTAGCGAAGAAACTAAAGTCGGATTCGTGTTTAGCGTGCCAAAATACTCCGATAAACACCCTTTTCACGGTCGTATTACTTGAGAACTCGAAATTCGCTATTTTTGTCATGAAAAATCATCCAGTGAAAAAGGTGAATTTTGAGACTTTGAGCAAAACGATCGCGAAAAGGGTGTTTATCGGGGTATTTTGACCCGCTAAACACGAATCCAATGTTAGTTTCTTTATTTTGGCCACTGTTTCCCATATAAAACACTCAAAATTTCAAAAATCTGCTTAAACAACAACATTTCTGCATGGTTTTTCGCGGTTTTAGACCCTAATTCAAAAAAAACAGCCAAAGTTGATCGGAGTATTTTGACACGCTAAATACGAATCAGACTTTAGTTTCTTCGTTAAGTCACTTCTTTCCATACAAAACGCTCAAAATTTAACTGATTTTTGGGGGCTTTGATCCACAATTGTGGGCGATGCAAGAGGGGGGAGAGTGGGGGAAGTTGTAAGTTTTATTTAGGGCAACGCTCCAAACATATTCCAAAAAAATCTTTGATGGGAATTATGTCTAGGTAATTTCCTAATTGCACTGGACTAGTACTGTCCTAATGTAGGAGAATTTTTGATTTTTTACCCGTGATAAGTACCATTTTCCGCCTTTGTATCACAATCATTAATGAAATAACTCATGTTTAATTCAAACATACATTTTAAATTCTGTTAGATACACTCAATTTGAAATTTAGTATTAGTTGGATTAAATATTGGCTACCTATCTTATCAACGAGTTATAATAGATAGCATGAAGTTCCTAGCTGATTTCACCATTCCTAACAAATTCATACTTTGTATTGTACTGGAGTGCGTTCAGATATAACACAGAATGACGCAGACTGTGTTGTTTACACAGAGTAAACCGTTCAGAAATCACTCCGGGTTTTACATTACGTTTACCCCAATGCGTTCAGAATCATTGAGATTACACTCTGCATTGTGTAGTTTACACCAGTCTCGGAACTACCCAGTTAAAAACACAGAGTGATCTGATTGGTCGATAGATCTGTGGACACGAGTAGGGGATGTTGATAATATGTTGGTGTGTTTGTGTGAATGTACAATGTGTAGTTTTTCGTTACATCGTTCATTTATGAAACAGAACACTCAGTAAAATATGACGTCACAGTACTTTGGGTTTACTCTGCGTTGTTTTTTCTTCCCAGAGTAAATCTGAACGCCCTCCTGTGCATGGTTCGGACTTTGGAAAAGATGGACACTTATATCGCGATTGTTTCTATATTTTTTCGGGTATTAAGAGCGTAGATATCATTTTACATTTGAATATGCATCATGTTTTCACCATCGTTATGGTGACTTTACACATTGTATCAAACAAGTTGACCACCGCCAAGGAACCGTTATTATGTCACAACAAAAAAGACACGATCGCAAACATTCAATTTATTGAAAAAATTGCACAGTTAGGAGCATCGGAATTTATATATCTAAGAAAAAATCCAGAAACTGAGAATTTGCCAGCCCTTACCATCTTGAGTGAGTTTTTTTTCCGGCGATCAAGTATATTTCCGAAATACCAACATTTTAAAACACGGAAACACAGAAGTAAGAGATGGAAGATGGATCAAACGCCCTATAATTAATCTGGATTTTTCTAACATATTCTCACCAGAAATGTTTAACGAAAACCTTTGTATGCAACTGAAGATAATCATTGATCAGTATAGATTGCCAGCAACAATGTATCCTGATCTTAACCCAATTGCCACTGTTATTAGGAATCTGCACACTAAATACCATAATCAACCGGTTGTCGTTTTAATTAACAATTACGATGATCTGGTTTCCAATAATGTAGACGATTTCGCATCAATAAGTGAAGCACTCCGACAGTTCCACGATCACTTGGAACAGCAAAGACACCTCCTAAGAATTGTTTTCGTAGATGGAATCACCACAGAGAACAACGTTTTGGGCAGTAAGCTAAACGGTTTCAAAGAACTGGTGTTGGAGTCGATTACTCATCACTCTTTGAGTACTCAGGTGACAATGCCAATAGCCTCGTCAATTAATTATCAATCTTTAAGTAGCTATCAGGTGACAAAGCCAGAAGCCTTGCCAATTAATCAACACTCTTTGAGGACTGAGGTGACAATTCCCATAGCCCTGCAAAAACTGCCCTTACCAATGGACCCATTTAAAATGATTCAGCAAAATGGTAAAATTTATGTAGATAAGACCGGTTTCATACCAAAATTACTAGACCCTGATATAGGGCAATTTATATTCCTAACACGTCCTAGGCGTTTCGGTAAAACATTGTTTTTAACAATGCTAGAACAATTTTTCATGGGAACGAAATATTATTTTGAAAATACATTTATTTTTGATTATGGTAACATGCCAGAGGCGAATGGCACGTGGATACAATATCCTGTTATTTATGTGGACTTTAGTTTTTATTTTAATTGCACGCAAGCTGGTGCTTTCGCGGCGAAGCTGGCAACAACATTAAATTGGCATGGTGCAGATACTTATGGATTTGATAGCACTCAATGCAATGAAATCGATACATATATCAGAGAACTGAATAAGAAATTCGGATTACCCGTGATTGTTCTTATCGACGAGTATGACGCTTCCATTACAAGTTGCAGGAACAAGGACATATTAACTGACATTGCCAATTTCTATAGAGCAATCAAACGTATGCGGGATTACCTTAGACTGGTATTCATCACTGGGGTGTCCAGGTTAAACATGAATGATTGTCGAAGCGGGCTAAACAACTTCCTTGATATAACCCACAATGAAAAATTTTTCAACATAATGGGCTTCACAAAAGCAGAATTGAACCACTATTTTGGACCACACTTGGAACAATGGGAATCCACAAAACACACAGATTATGAATCCATTATGGACCAATTAACCAAATGGTATGATGGATACCAGTTCACTTTTAAGGATATGCCCAGAGTTTTCAATCCAATTTCTACAATCCTTGCCATCAAGGAAATGAAATGCGCACCATACTGGACTGGAACTGCCAATATAAATACTATACAACAACGGGTTCTGCAGAACAACATTGATATAACAGTATACGAGTACTATTCCATAAAAGAGGTAGAAATCACAGTGATAAAAGATTCGGATATCGACAAAGTTCCCTTGCCTGTTTACATGTACGTTCACGGATACTTGACTATTCGACGTTACAAGGAGAGAGATCAACTCGTATATCTTGGTTTTCCCAACAAAGAAATTCGCGATAGTTTGTCGGAGTTTTTACCCAAAACAATAACAAATGTAACAACGCAATCGCATATACTGCTCACATTGCTTTACGAGAACGATATGGCGGCATTTTTCGATGCTTTAAATCAGTATGTATTCATATCATTTAGTGGTCCGCTCAGTACAGCTATTACAGAGTTGGAAGCTACCCGAAGCATAATCCAAGCTATCCCAGCTGGCAAAGTGCTACCTTTTTGAGTAAAACGCTACCTTCACGCTACTGGTAGCATAAAGGTGGCTCGCGAACTGCTTTTGCTCTGATTGCTACCACCTGTACTACCCTACACTACTTCTCTGCTACCACCTGCACAACCCTTACACTACCTCTGTGCTACCACTAGTGCACTACCTTGTTGCTACTCCTACACTACACTACTAAGTACAATTATCCTTACCAGGTAGAAAAAAAAAACAATACCTAGCTTTTGTATACTGTCCATCTTGAATGAAATGAGAATAAGGATCATTAAATATACCATTTACACAACACACACACACACACACATACATACATACATACATTCTTATATATAGCTAGCCAGCATAATCCAAGACTATTCACCTAGGTTACAGGAGCACGCCACCAGGTCCGGTGGCTGAGAAGGTACTGGCTTTCCTACATATGTGTTATTTACCAAAGGATCAGCTAATCAAGTCCAAGTGGTGACAGAAATTTTTTTATTATTTTTTTTCAGTGAGGACAACTTTGAAGCAAAATATTTTAATATCCATAAATCAAAATTGTTTTAATGTTTTCCTTCCTTTATTAAAAATTATTTCAGCTATCTACCCAAATAAATTCAAATATTTATGAATAAATAATCAAGTGACATAAATTTATTCTTCTCACAGAATACTTACTTAGTTTAAAGTAACATGAAAATTTTCCATGGTCACATTAAACATCAAACAAAAAATAAACAGAGCCAATGTTGTAAAAAATCAAATTTCTATTTTGCAGAAATAATGTCTTAAAAAAAACATTATTCAAAATTTCAAGTGCTTAATTCATTATATCGAATTTTGGTGAATTTTTGAAGTTCCAAAATTACCTCATTACCCATACAAAGTATGAAAATTTGATCTACTCACTGAAAATCACTGATTTTAGACTATGGTGCTTATGTTACAAGACAGTCAAACCTGGAACTCGAATCACTACTCATGCTGCTGAATGTTGTTTAAACTTATTTTTTTGAAGTCCAGCACATTAACGTCATTTTTAAACAGTTCAGAATTTTATAAAGTTTTCCAATTCCTAAATTTTTTCTCAGAATTTTCTCAACTGAAATTTTTCTGACATAATTTTTCTCAACTGAACTTTTTCTGCAGTAATTTTCTCCCCTGAATTTTTTTTCTGAACAATTCCTCCATTGTTAAACTTACATCTTTTTTGAAAAAAAAAATGATTTATGTTTGATTGACGTCATAAAAATTTTGAGAAAAAAATTTGAGTTGAAAAAATACTGAGAACAAAATTTTGGATGTGGTAAAATTCTTCAGGAAAAAATTTCAGATGTGAAAATTGTGAGAAAAAACATATTTCTATGACATCAATCAAACAGAAATCATTCTTCATTCTTTTCAAAAAAGATGGAAGTTCAACAATGGAAAAATTCTTCAGAAAAAAATTTCAGTGGAGAAAATTACTGCAGAAAAAGTTTGATTGAGAAAAATTACGTCAGAAAAATTTCAGTTGAGAAAATTATGAGAAAAAACTTTGGGTGTGAAAAAATAACATCAGAAAAAAATTTTAGTTGGGAAAATTGTGAGGAAAAAATAAGAATTGAAAAAATTGTGTGGAAAAAATTTGGGAGTTGGAAACTTTCAGAATATTCTAAACTGCTTAAAAATGACGTTCCTTTCAGAATATTCTAAACTGCTTAAAAATGACGTTCATATTCTGAACTTTGAAAAAAAAAAAAACATTGAAACAACATTCAGTGGTATAAGTAGTGATGTCATGAAGTTATTTGAGTTCTAGGTTTTACTGTCTTGTTCGAAAACGTCTCAAAACAGCTTTCAATCCAATTAGGAGGTCAACCATGAGGTGTATACCAAATTTTAGCTCTTTTTGTTGATTAGATCAAATTTTTATATTTTGTAGAACAAAAAGGAAAGTAGTTTAAAATTTTACAAAATTTGAAAAATGAAGTTCAACACCAAAAATTTTGGATTTTTTTTATGATGTGCTTTCAATTTATTGTAGTTTCACCTCAAAATTTCACATTGAGTTAGGATACCTGTTGTTGATAGTTATACACTTACTAACCTTTGTTATTGGTAGTGCAGAGGTAGTATACCTATGCTAAGTATTTGGAAACATATGCTACCATACCCTACCTTCTCGCTACTTATAGTACAGTGGTGGTGCTAGAGTAGTGAACACTTATTTGATAGTATATGAGTGGTGTAGAAGTAGCGCTACTTCAACCTGCTTGATAACATATACTACCACACGCTACCTCTTCACTACTGGTAGTGAGGAGGTAGCCCAAGGTAGCGAACCCTTTAAGGTAGTGTAGGTGGTAGTGCATTGGTAGTGTCACCATAAACTTGCTTGGAGCGAATGCTACTATACACTACCTTTCTGTTGCCACTTGAACACCTACACAACATAAGCATCACTCATGTATTTACAAGGAAATTTGTCAATGTGTTGGTAAGGTAGTGTATGCTACCTTACGCTACGGTAGCGCTACCTTTTTTTGCCAGCTGGGATAAATCAAGCTGGAGCGACATACAATGCTGGCAAGGTCATGCATGGCTTAAAGAAGAGTACTAAAAAAAGTAGCAACTTGGACAGGACTCTTTCGTCTAAGATTAATAATTTCATAATCACAGGAGATTTAGACATCGAAATTTTAAATTTACAACCTCCTTATGTAATTGAGTTGAAAGCAAGATCCGACTGCCTTAATGCCTTCATTCAATTAATGAAATACGTATTCAATAATGAAGCTGCACTTTTAGCTGAAGTGGACTTTTTGAGCATCGTATACTTTGTTGGAGTCAATGTAAAATATGCATCGGAAAGATGTAACTACATTAGCGAATGGATATGTATACCATATACAAATGGAAAATTTTTATTCAATGAAACTCAGGCCAACAATGTAACGAAACATAAAAAAACTCTCAAAACTCGATTAAAAATCTTCAATGAAGAGGATTTGGCTAAAATTATTTGGTAAATGTACTTGTGAATTCTTAGTTTAAGTATACTTACCTAAGTATTTCCATAACTGGGAAATTTCAAACTGTCAGATTTTTGGAAAATGTGTATTTAATTTATAAAAATTGTCAAATATCATCACAGAAATGATTTTTTTATTCATTTTTTTCAAGTCTCTTCGAAGAATTTCAGTATAATTTTAAGAATACAGTCCTAAGAAAGAAATTCAAGATAGTTTGATGGCATTTTTACCAAAAATAATAACAAATGTAACAGCTTAATAGCTTTGGTAGGTAAATTTTGAAAACTAGGTGAATTTTGGAAAATAGGCAATTCACTCATAAAAATGGTCATTTTTGACCAAAAAAAATTTTCTCGTAATTAGTATATCCCAAAATACGTATGTATTTATACACTATTTGACCGATTTTCACTTTATTTGATATCTTTTTCGTGATTTTTAGGGTTCCCGGCCTTCCTAGGCCGTGGAGCCCTATTAAAATCACTATTTAATCTTCAGACTTTTTTCTTTAGATCGATTGAAGAATGTCATTGGCTTATATCTCGATGACGTCAAGCTGCATCGTGTTAGTTAACCAATTAGAAGAGAGAAATAAAAATAAATAACGGAAATCTATTTACACATGGGACGGATTTTGTTTTGTGTGGAGTAATTCGTTTTTCTGAAGTTCAATTTTAATCTGTTCAATTTTTTTATTTTTTCCAATTCCAAATTTTCCCAAAATATGTTACAGAATTTTGCGTTTCCTCATTTTCTCAACATTTTTTCCAATTTAAATTAATTTTCATTTTTCTCAAAATTTCCGACCCAGAATTTTTGGAAGAATTTTTTTCAAACTTGAATTTTTTGAAAAATTTGTCCAACTTGAAGACCAATGCCAATAACCAAAACCATATAATGTGAAGAAAAGGGACCTATTTCATTTTCACCCCAGAAGCTTCATCAATATTGATTGGTCGTTACTTCATACATTTAGAAAAATTTTCAACTTCGAAATTTTTTCCGAGTTTGTTGAATCTTGACAATTTTTTTTAAATATTCAACAACACTGGAAATCAAAATTCCGGGAAGCCTATTGCCAGGTCGCCTGCGACCCTGCTTGTTGTAATTTCAAGTTCAAATAAGTACTTGCAGCTTGCAGCACGAGGCTCAATAGGAGAAAAAATCATTTTGCACCGATTTTTTTCAAATTCAGGTAAAGAGTTCTGTATAGGTGCGGAAGTTCTCCCCTCAAAAAATTTTAGCTCTTCTCGATCTCGGGGGCTGAGAGATTTAAAATGTTCAATATGATGTCTTGAGTGTTTGGTAAAAACACACTGCCCCCAACCCTCGTGCGCTCTGCTGGAGAGGTGGGGGGGGGTGAAGCTGAGGGAGCCAGTCTCAAAAATTGATTTGAAATCGATGCAAAATAATTTTTTCTCCCATTAGCCCCCCCCCCCCTCCCAAGCAATGAGGGCGGGGCGGTGCGAATTTATCACAGACTCTGGACATCATATAGAAACATTTCCCGCAATAAAATTGCGATTAACATATTTGTCTTTTTTCAAAGTGTATTTCTCAAATACTAGGTAAAACGACCGATTTATCGGGTTTTCGACCGTCACGTATAGGCCAGGCCAACAATCGAAAAAATCTGAAAAATTCTGAGTGATGTAAAACAGAGTGAGAAACATAAAAATAATATTTTCTTTATACCACCCGCCAAAACGATGCCTCCAGGGCGATTTGAAACTTTCAAGGTCAAATTTAAGGTCATAATAGTGGTCGAAAAAATCTGAAAAAATTTCAGGGCACTTCACTCGAGTACTTCTACCAACGTACCAAGTTTGAAAAAAATCGGTTGAAAACTCGTGGAGATAGAATTTTTAGCTTGAAAATTAGGTATTTTGAAGCCCCCGTCATCCCCGGGGGGTGTGGTAAAAATTCGTTTTTGCGCTTTAAAATCATCTTCTACATAGGCAAGTCGAATGACATGAAAATTTTGTCAAAGTTCCACCAAGGGCCAAATGACCCCCAAACCACACCAGAGCAGAGTTGTCATTTTACATGTAGAATATCTTATTCTACATTTTACGTAAAAATGTAGAATAAGTTAAATTTTTATGTAGAATAAGTGTAAAATGTAAAATAAGCTGTAGGGCTCTTCTGATTGGCTAATACGACAATAATGGCTTGAAAAACCGATTGAGTACTAATGCTAAAATGTATTTACTTTTATAATGTTTGATTTCGAGTTTCAACCTTGATGTTTTTACTTTTATAATTTGTGATTTCAAGTTTCAATAATATTTTTACTTTTATAATTTTTGATTTTGAATTTCAATCTTTCGATTCGATTGAAGTACTCTTGTTATTTTTAATAATTCAATTTTTGAACTTTTCATTTTTTCAAATTTGAACAACTTTTTGTCTAAATGTTTGCCATTATTATTATTCCGTTAATCAGTCGTTAATCTGGATTTTCAATTTCTTTAGTAAACAAGATTTCCAATTTTCAGTCATAAATTTCATGATATGATATCATCATTATCAATTCTTTACTCTTTAGCTAATGAAATTTTCTGTCCTGAAATTAAATACAATTTTTCAAAAAAGGATTGAAAACGTATTAATAGGTCTCTGATTGGTAAAAAACTCATGAATTAAATATTACAGTCGAGAAATTTGAACATAATTCAATGAAATTGACGTTTTTTTCGGCTTATTTTACATATTCTACTTATTCTACTTATTCTACATTCTACATTTTTTCCAAAACTTATTCTACTTTACTTATTCTACATCTTATTCTACATTTTATTCTACATTTTACATTCTACATGACAACTCTGCCCATAACTAGGGCTAGGAGAGAAGTGGAGAGCCAAAATTTTCACCACGTGGTTTTCAAACCCTTAAGAACTAAATTCCATCGCTTAGCTTCGAATTTCAGCTCGGGCGGGGGCAGATTCGCCTATCTTAATTGTCGGTACCCTTTACAAAAAAATCATGTTTTCATGAAATCGCTGACACAGCAATACAGCATCTCCCCTTCTCCTTTTCCGGTATTTTGAATGCTGCGTTGGCGTCAGTGCAGGACAAGAAAAAACGATTCCTCTTCAAACAACAAAAAATAAAGTTGGGTTGTAGGATTTTTTTAGTCACTCTGGGAAAAATTAGGTTTCATGCAGCAGATACAAATCGAAAAACCAATTATATCTATAATTAGCTTTTAAAATAGACATACCATACCGAAAATTAAACGTAATATTTCCGAAAATTCATTATAGGATCAATTTACGTATCTACCAATGATCAATTGATCACAATCATATCAATACAGTATCCATCAAAATACTTCGAAACACATTTAAAAATATTACCATATTCAAGGATAAGTCGCTCACCAGACTTTGAAAATCGATAAGAAATTAATCACCACTGATAATCAATCAAATACAACATAGATTTTTCATATCTCCGGCTTAAATTTCCCAAAACTAACCGATGAAATGAAATCGTAAATCAAAACATCGATTTATCCTTAAACCGTGTGTAAATCATTGAAGAAAATTCTGAACAAGTATTTAAAAATGAAAGGTTTCGTTTTGCTAATACTTTTGTTGAGAGGTGAGTACAAAAAGTGATCATTTTAATTCGTAATATTTCCAAAATAATTCCTAACACTCTTAAACTTCACGATCGGATTTTTAAAAAATTTAAAATTCAGTTTTGAAATATTTTTTAGCCCTACCCTCGATCTGGACAACTGAATTTTCAGACCAATACGACATAACGAAAGCGCTGAACGATACCATTGTCGAGATATTTCAGACTGCCCAACCACAAAATATATCCAAAGTAATCGATAGCGTAGAAAATGCAGATCCAGTTGACCTCAGTGTAACTCCATATAAATATAATGTCACATTGGATTACGGTTATGAAACTGAAATAAAATATTATGATCTTCGAGTGACCAATGTATCGTCCAACAATACATCCCTCTCTTATGGATTCCTCGACAATAAAATAGTACGTATGAGTGATAAATCTGGCATATAATTTTGATTTTAAATTGCCCTCTCACTATTCATAGAGTTAAAATTAATTTGATATTTTTTACCAACGTAGGAACTCTACAGTCTTCAATTTATCGTGAACTTATCTGGAAAAATGGAAGTGGTATTTAATCATTATTACAACACGTACGATTTCAATTCTCTGATGAATTTTACCGGATTTACAATCAGCGCGATCCGCCAGTCGAACGATTCTGCCGATTCGTTCTTTATCGATTACAAATACGACGATGCGAAGTTCGATGTAGAAAGCCCATGGGTAAGTTTGAAATTCCACAAATCACCATAAAAATTTCGAGTAAAATTATTTTTAAATACCAACAATTTATTTCAGATGGAACTTAGTTCGAGGAAAAACATCGAACAAACTTTACGATTGATATTACGAACACATATGAACCGCAATACAAAACTTTTACAAGCTTTGAGTAAAATTCACGTCGATCAGCCGAAAAAATATCCTCATATAGTGAATGACGAACACCTGTTTTATTACTCGATTGCGAATGTTTCCGACGGATTTCTTAAATCAAGAAATATCGTTGCCAGAGGATTATGGAATTTTTATTCGCTCAATTTCACGATGCAACAGAATAACGCGGTAACTTATACTTTGGTAATGAAAGATATTCGAGGGAGTATGATTTTGGAAGACGAATCAAGCAACTCGACGTCGACTTTGGAGCTGCACTACTTCGTAGAATCGGTGTCCATATCTGTCACCGAAAAACTCAATCAAATAAGCGTGAAAGCAGAACGATATTTTATCACTGAAACGAAGTTGAATACCAATTTGACAGGAATTCAATCGGACCTAACGATGCTGCAGGTTGAATGGGTTATTGGGACGTCGACAATGCCATCGATGAATTGTAAGTTATACCTTTAGTTATACCTATTGATATAGAAACTACTTTAAAGGTCTGTCTTCGGTTTAAACGAGAATCAGACTTTTAGAAAAAAATAATCTAAAATTCACGTCTCGCAAGTGAAATTTCAGCTGCTTCAGTAATATTTCAATTCACAACAAAAATTTTCAAAAAGTACAATTTTTAAACAAAAATTAAGAAAAAAATATTTTTTCAATAAAATATTCATGAAAATTAAAATTTTGGAATCAAAATGGACTACTTTTGCAAAATTTTTGCAAAACATTCAGCGAAATTTCTACTCTCTCATTTATAATTCAGTGAAAATTTTCGAAAATCACTGAGAAACAGTCAGAATGGCAGCACTGGAGAAAATCAGTGAAAAATTTTCAATGAAAACAAATCAGTGAGATAAATTACTGGAAAATCTGAGAAAATTCACTGAAAATTCAGTGAAATTTATGAAATTAGCAGAAAAATCTGTGAAAATCTTTGAAAAATCGGCGAAAATTCGCTGAAAATCAGTGAATTTTGCTGATTTTTTCCTGTGCTGCAATTCCGACTGTTTATCAGTAACTTTTCACTGATTCAGAATAAGAAGAGTACCTTCACCCTCCTTCCTAATCATCAATGCAAAAAGAAAATACAGGGTGTCCACTATATTTCAGAAATTATTTTCCCCGACTTTTCCAGGTTTTCTAGACTAATAATTCGAATTTTTCCAGACCTTTTAAATATGATATTCGTAAACCGACGGGGGGAGAGGGGTAATTTTTCTTCAAATTTAAAAAAAAAATGATACAAATTGCATGAGGTCGTAACGATTTTTTTTTCAAAATCACTAGATACTTTTTAAGAGATCTTTAAATGCTCCTCTTCTGGGCCAAAAAAAAGATTCAAATTCAATTCTGAAAATTTTTGAACCCATCCGACTCCCCCTCACCACAAAAATTTGACAATTCGAATTTATAACCTACAGAAAAAATTTCAAATAAAAAGGAAAAACAAAGTATTCCAACGCAGAATTAATTTTTGAAAAATGAAATAAATAATGCCAGGGTGTCTACAAAATTAAGCGAATGAAAACTCGGATTTTCCGGACCGAAAATTCAAAGTTTTCTTCCCCCTCCCCCCCAAAAAAAGTGCAACGCATGCCTAAAATTTATAAATTCACATAATTTGCGAAAAAATATCTTCAAAAAATAAAAATTCACCACTTTTCCCTCATTCGTGTTTTCCAAAACATGGGATTAATAATTTCGAATTCTTTTTCATTCCTTTCCCTTTTTTTTCAACATCGTGGTGAAGGGCATCATGGCATTTCTTTCTCATCACAGATGATTAAAAAGTAAGTTTCCAAAAACTCAAGATTATACATAAATTCTGTAGAAAGAGCGTAAATTACCCCGAGCGTAGCGAGGTCAATTTTTTTTTGAATAATTCATAATTTAATGGACGAAGAATTTTATTTTACATTACGATCAACAAAAAATGATGAATAAAAAAATCAGATAAGAAGATGTAATAATTTAGCCAGACCTGCCTGAACGGAGCTATTGCAAAATTTGTTGAAAAATTTATAATAAAATAAACAAAAAAACACTTTTCTAAATGATGTATCTTGGGACTTTCGAAAAATTCCGGAGAAAATTCCAAAATTCCCTAACTTTTCCTCAGACCATCAAAATTCCCCGACTTTTTTCGGTTTTCCAGAGAATGGACACCCTGAAAATAATTGAGTGATTTAAAAAAATCTCAGTTACCTATTGAAAAATTTAAACCATAAAAAGTTGAAGGTGTTGAACACTTACTTTTATTCGAATTTTTTGTACTCCACCCCCCCCCCCACCTCGTAACCATTCCAAAAGAAAAAAATTACATCGAAAGTGAGTTTTCAAAGGAGAAACAAAGAACTCAAAATTTTGAAAAAATTACAATGGACATTGAAATATGAGGTTTTTGAAAACACTGATTTTTATTTTCACAATCACAAAGCTCAACTCAAAAAGACATCCATAAAACACATCCATGATGAAATTTAAATAATGTTTTTTGAACGTGGGTGGTGTGGTGGGAGGATTGGGGTGAGTGTAAATAAAGATTCTTACTGATTTGATCACTAAGATACCTCAATTTCTCTAAAAATCTGACTACATACGTTCAAAAAAAAGTTCAATAATAATGAAAAAAAAAGTATAGAAAAAATTCAGGAAACACGGTCTTAGCCTACATGTTTCTACTCAAAAACACTTTTGAGACTCAAATTTTACCATTTTCCTGTTTTTCAGGGATACTGAGAAAATTTTGCATTCCAAGGATTTTGAAATTTTCAGTGGGTAAAAAATCTAAAAAAAAAAAAACATTTCGGTACAAACTTTCATTTTTTTCAGGATTTGTGAGTCAAATGCACGACTTTTTCAGAATTGTTTCCATTTTAAGCACAACTTTCGTGAATTTTAGGACATTTTCATCACTTTCAACACATGAAAAACATGCCCTACACCTTGAATTTTCAATATTTATGCAGCCTCCGCCGGAATTTCGATCCTTTCAGTATTTCTAGTTAAAATTTTTCTTCAAGGCAAAAACTCGATTTTTAGGTACCAAAATATTGATATCCATATTGTCTGGAAAACTTCAAAAATACAGGAGAAAATTAAAAATCGTTCTTGAGGTTTTCATAATGGCCATAAATTTATGAATTCAGATGGAAGAGAGGTCGATAACACAATAGTAGGACAGAAACAAACATTCTCTCCGTCAAAATTTTACATTTTTTACTTTTTGATGACTCTTTCCCTCTCGTCACACACAAAAAATCGAAAAAAAGAAATAACCATTTTTTTGAAAACAATTTTCCTCGATTTTTCCAGTGCGTACTTAATTCATTTTTCATTTCGTTTCCAAAACGTAGATATAAATTGGAGAAGCAACAACAGATCGATCACATTCTGGACCAAATTAGAAATGAAAACCTGCAACCTTCACATTTTAAAGGATACATTGAAATTGTACAACG
Source organism: Pseudococcus viburni (assembly GCA_033439095.1). Taxonomy (NCBI): domain Eukaryota; kingdom Metazoa; phylum Arthropoda; class Insecta; order Hemiptera; family Pseudococcidae; genus Pseudococcus; species Pseudococcus viburni. The sequence goes on from JAVBJF010000218.1 coordinate 322,248, forward strand.
AAACAACTGCTACCAAACGAGCACGTAAAAATAACACCTCTTCGGATAGTAATAAAACTACAAATTCAATTCACATCAAAGAGAATATCACATCGAACGCTTATCACTATTACATTTCATTCCCCGAGGCGTACATCGAACTACTGTCGAGAAATCCCAAATATCCCGATCAAATTCATTGCGAATTGCCCCACGATTCAATTGTACGTAAATCAAAATTCCAATACTGAATATGTAAAATGATATCAAATTAATATCCTTATTGTCAATTTACTAAAATATTATTCTGCATTACAATAGTTCACTCGCCGAATAGTCATTCCTCCGTCAAAAATTAACGAGACAACCCCAGTCGAAGTGTTTTTCCATTTCAATTACCCTTCCATAAATGTATCTCTCGTCAAGACGAATATCTCCAAAGAAAATAACCCTTGCCAATTTGAAATAGGCAACAATCAAGATATAAAAGTATAAAAAACATTCATAATAACCAGAAAAAAAATCACTCAAGGGTACTAAATTTTAATTAAAATTTCAGATCGAATTACCACCATTGACGAATAATACCAAACAATCAAACGAACATCTGAAAGTGAAGAAGAAAATAGACGCCACTTTGATGTCGATGATGAAAGATCGCATAGTCCGAATAATCAAACCGGCCGTTTGTTTTCCATTCAGAATTTGCAAGCAGACAGCAAAGGTGCTCGATGATTTCTTCATTGGATTCGTCAATATCGTAATGAAAAAGTGCTGGTTTTGAAGAGATACGAGTTTATAATTACCATTATTGCGAAGAAAAAGACAAATCATTTGATTTCAAGAATGGAACCACCGAGAATAATAGAAATTAAAAAATAACATTTAGAATTCCAGTCGTAGTAGATTTTTTTAATCGTAGGTATTCAGCAAAGTACTAAATATGGATCAGGGTTTTCCGATCGCCCAAAGAATCCTGAAATTTCGAGTTTTAGGTAAAACTAAATTTGGCATCTGAAAAAGCGAAGTTTTTACTACCAAAATATTTTTGGTTTCATATTTTTGTCATGAGACCTTTGCCTGTGGGAATTTTCCCCGAACCTCCCATTTTTTCGAATTTTTCAAGGGGTCCCGTTTGTAGATCACACCATTTGCAGACATCCTGGACAATTTTTCAACAAAAGTTACATCCTTCTACATCAATATTGCGGATTTGATAAAAAAATTCAATTGTCATCCGATGATGAATTTTTTCTTGAACATCAACTTTTCGCATCGAAAAATGTGTTAAAAATAATTTTATTTCCAACTCCTTGTTATGCGGCTTGATCCACAATCGGGCCCTGATCCACATTTAGTACTTTGGTGTTACATATAAGTTTTCATGTAAATTTTCCATAAAAATTTCATAATAAAAATAAGTTACAAATTATTTTCATTCGAAATAAAGTACCTATGGTACTTAATGAATTAAAAAGTCGATCAATCATTTCAATACTTCATTAGTACCTAATCAGATGGCTGCTGTTTACGCCAAATATCTCAATTTATTTTTAGAGAAATAATTTTTAGACGTATATAAAATTGGCCAAGGTTGAGGGGGAAATGGAATGAAAAAAAATCAAAATTGTATAACTTTTCAACAAAATATAAATATATTTTATGTTAATATATTAATATATTCATTTATAAATATATTTATACATTATGTATTCAACGTTTTATCTTCATTTACATATTGTCCAGACATTCCAACGATAAAGAAAACAAAACAGGTGTCATACAACTCATTAGTTCTCTTCAATGCAAAGACTCTAAATACAAATCAAAATGCAGTTAGCCATTTATCAATTTTAATCTGCATACACACAACATAACCACTTTTTATACAATATTGTTAAATTAGAAAAGAGTAATTTTTATTACGATTGCATCTGGTGCCATTCTGGTAAACAAGTAAAAATGCATCCTCGTTAATTTTTTATGAAATCTACAACTAACGAAAAAAAAAGGGGAGGTAATCAAAGTGTAAAATATGTGATCGTCCAGGGAAAAATCGACCTTACATATCAAAATTTCAGTTTTCACTTTTTTTCCGAAATTTTATTCCCTGGAATCTTCAAATTCAGTACACTGAGAAAAATGGAGAATGAAAAATGAATAGAAAGTGTTGCAAAAAATTATAAATTTTATTCAAAAAAAATAAATTTTATCCAAAAATAATAAATTTTATCAAAAATAATAAATTTTATCAAAAAAAATAAAGTTTATCCAAAAATAATAATAACGGGGCACCATTCGCAAAATTAGCAATTTTTATCAAAAAAAAAAATAAAATTTATCACGAAATTTGGTAAAGTTTATTGCATAGAAAATAAAGTTTGTCAATTTTGCGATAAATATTATTATTTTGCGATAAATATTATTATTTTTTGAATAAATTTTACTGGTTTTGTGAATGGTGCCTTTTTATTATTACGTTTAATAAAATTTATTATTTATTTTTTTGAGTGTAGGTAGAAACTAATAGTCCAGGCAAATAAGAGAAAAAATGTACCAAAGCCACCAAAAATTCAATCCTAATTTTTTTTCACGTTTTCCGTTCGTGATGGTCCACTACACAACATACTGAAATGGACACCCCCCCCCCATAACCCTCCGCTACACCCAGGGGAGGGGTAAATGTCAGCTGAAAACCGGTTTTTCGTGAATATCTTCCCAAATCAACCTCAAAATGGAAAAATGGTTATGAACAGTCATGTTCTACGTGTAATTTCCTATCAAACAGGTTCGATTTTTTTTTCGGAAACACCCACATCTTCGCCCAAAAATTGAGCGTGGAAAACGACTATTTTTCCAATATTTACCATATTTTTGAAAATGATGGAAATACGAAACTGAAATTACCCAAAATTATACCAGTGAAGAGTAATTTTTTTTTACACGCTGATAGGGTATTCCAAAAAAAGTCAACGTAAGAATTTCAACCCCTACCGTTAATTATAAGGGAGGTTATTGAATACTGCATTTAAAAAATTTAGGTTGTGGAAAGAAAAAGTACTTTTAACGCGATGTTATTGCTTATTATTGGTGATACGAAACATTTCTTTTCGTCGTAAGGATTCAAAAACGATATTTTCAGCTTCGTATTTCATCATTTCCAAAAATACTGTAAATATTGAAAAAGTAGGAGTTTTCCAACCTTAATTTTTGGGCAGAGAAGTGGGTATTTCCGAAAAAAAACGAACCTGTCTGATAGGAAATTACACGTAGATACATGATTGTTCATAACCATTTTTCCATTTTGAGGCTTTTTTGAGGAGATATCCCCAAAAGTTTCGATTTTTTCCAAAAATGCTGCCAATTGTTGAAAAATAGGTGTTTTTTACCCTTAATTTTTGGTCGAGGAAGTGAGTGTTTTTGAAAAAACAAAAAAAAACGTTCTGATAGGAAATTACACGTAGAAGAAGATTGTTCATAACTATTTTTCAATTTTGAGGCTTATTTGAGGAGATATTCACGAAAACCCGGTTTTCAGCAGACGTTTACCCCTCCCCCGGGGGTAGCGGAGGGTTATTGGGATGTCCATTTTAGTATGTTGTGTAGCGAACCATTACGAACGTAGAACGTGAAAAAAAAAAATCAGGATTGAATTTTTCGGGGTTAAATCCTAAAATGACTGGACTACAACCCAAAATCCTGAAACTGAAAATTAAAGTTGTAGTGAGCAAAGATGTAACGAGGTTCATTTTGAAAATTTGTTTGTTACAATTTTACATTATTTCTTTTCGGGTGGACCTTTAATGGCGTTCAATGAAATTTATTTCATAAATTCAGAAAGGCAGAACTTTATCAAATTTAATTCAGATTTAGAGAGTAAGTTACCTAAATACATTTATGTTCATTTAGGGTGTTTACAATATTTCAGAAATTATTTTCCCTGCAATTTCCAGGTTTTCCATTTCCATATGAAGACCTCACGGGAAGAACGGGTTAACTGTTTTTCAAAAATCACAGTTTTTGGAGCGTTTTGCATTTATTTAATCTCAGTTTAAAACTAGAAAAATTATTTTTTAGATTCGGTTTTGATTCAGACTCACTCTTGAAGAACCATTTTTTCTTCTAACATACTCACCTTCACAAATTATCAAAACGTGTTCCCATAAAACGGGTTTGATTTCAATTAACCCGTTCTTCCCCTGTGCTTTCAATTAACCCGTTCTTCCCGTGAGGTCTTCATATCAATTTTTCAAAGTTTTCCAGATCTTTTATTTATCTACATACATATGATATTCATGAAGAAAGGAGGAGAGGGTAATTTGTTCGCATAATGTCCAACTTTTTTTTTTCAAAAATCACTACTTTTTACGAGATTTTTAGATCCTCTTTTTCAGGCCACAAAAACCACCCAAAATTTCTGAAAATTTCTGAACACCCCTCCTCACAAAAAACGAGAACTTGAATTTATTTACAGAAAAAATTTCAAATAAAAAGAAAGAACTTTTTTCCAGGCTGAAAATTTAAGAATTTCTTCACAATTCATTCCTCTTCTCCACCTCTCCACAAAAAAAAATACGTGTCTCAAAGTCATAAATTCCACTCAAGTTCCTGAAATCTTTTCGGGTTGTCTTAATGAGTAAAAAATCGATTAGGGAAAAATAAAAATAAATTCATTTTCAGTATGTTGAGCTCGAACGGACCGAGGGAGAACATTTCTACGAAAAAATACCTTCAAAAGATGAAAATTCATCATTTTTTCCACGTAGACGTTTTCCAAAACGTGGCAAATAATTTCGAATTCTCTTTCATTCCCTCCCCCTTTTTCTCAGCATCGTGGTCAATAGCATAATGGAATTCATTTCTAAACACAGCTTACAAAAAAGGACGCCTGAAAAAAAAAGATTTTAGATGAAAATTTTGTAAAAAAAAAAGAGTAAATTACCCTCGATCGTAGCGAGAGATTTTTTTTGAAAAATAGTCGGTCTGAGCGGGGAGAGGTTGAACTTTTTTGAAACATATATAACAAAATATGCAAAGAAACCCTTTTCTATGTTTTATCCTTCTTTTGGATTTAAAAAAAAAATGCAGAGAAAATTCCAAAATTCCCTGACTCTTCTAGATTTTCCAGGTTTCCTAGAAAATGGACACCCTGAACAGGGTCGGCGAGAGGGAATGCAAAGGGATTTTTTTTTCTTTACCAAAATTGCAATTTTTAAAATATTTTCTCATTAAAAAAATGTAGAATCAAAAAAATTTGCGAAAAAGATTTGAAAAATCAATTTTTAACATTTTTCGGGGGAAAAAAAGCCCGATTTAAAATATTTTCTCATTAAAAAAATGTAGAATCAAAAAAATTTGCGAAAAAGATTTGAAAAATCAATTTTTAACATTTTTCGGGGGAAAAAAAGCCCGAAAATTTTTATAGCACCGGGCCCGCATTCGCTCATACTGGCTCTGACCCTGAATAAATAAAATAGGCTGAATAAAATACTATATTTTTGAAAAATCATGAAATGAAAATGCACTTTTTTCACATTTTTGTGGAGAAAAATCTTCTTTGAGGGCATAAGGAGGGACTTCGTGACCACTGAGCACGTCCCTAGCGGCGCAGACCTCTAGCCGAGACTACCGATGCAGTTTTGTTCCCATGACGGTTAAAAATTATTACCAATTCCTGCAGCCTGCACTGACCACCTGTGGGTCAGCCAGCAGCCCGAATCACAAGATATCACTCACGAAATATGCAGCAGAAAAAAAAACACTGTAAATGAACTAAACGCATAGTTACATTCTCATAAACCTATCTAGAAGCGATGCTCGAGATAACTTTCAGCTCATTGCACTCGAAAAATATATGTAAATGAAACGGCAGACAAACGAAAAAACAGCTCTTTTTTATCAGTTTGGTGGGAGTAACCGCACAGCAAAATTTAAACGTTCGTGTCTCGAAAACTTGTTTTTGCACATAAAGTCCGTGGGAGGGTCGAGTTTTCCCTGGGCGGTCATTTATGTTTGATAAAAACAGATTTAATTTGTATAAATACTCATCCGACGAGAAAAATTATTCAAACAGATTGGTGATTTTCGTTACGATTATATCCTCATTATCATCGCTTTCAAAGGTAAGAAATTTGTACCAATATTTTCTCTCCATTAAAAAAAAAATCAACTTCATAATGCTTCTTTACCCTTACAGATGTCTATCAAAATCTCTTTACTTTTCGTAATACTTCACTTCGCAACTATTTACTCACTGCCTACTCCGCCTAAATTGAATAGTTGGCAAAAGGTCCAAAGCCTTTATTTTTCTAATCAATCTTTATTTTTACGAATGAAACTGACTAATCCGAAATGTAATTTTTAATTAGGCTCTAGATGAAATTTTCGACGGTATTCGTGTCCGCGATGACGATTTATGGAAAAAAATTCCGCCGGAGCAAAATATCCAATTTAGTCCTCTATCAGCTCAAGTATCCGCCAATACGGTTCAAATGACGTTATATTACGTCGGTGGTTTAATCTATTTTTATCCCAAAGATGAGTAAGTCGCAACCAATATTATTTCGTATAATTAATTCAAACTGAATAGAAATTCAATGTTGAACCGTTACACGTAGGTATTTAAAAATATACTAATTTTTTGAAAATTTGATGCCATAGACTTTTCGGAGCAGTGTATGCTTTCGCCAACATCACCGATAAGCTTCAAAAATCATCCAACGTTGAACTGAGACTTAGCAATGCGGTGTTTTACAAGGAGAAAAACGTAACTCAGGCATTTTTAGACGATTTAGCCACATTCCATAACAGCGAACTTTACAAAACATCGTTCGAGCCACAAGATAACGCAACAGTTTTAGCTTCGATCAACGAGTAAGTAATAAGTATTTACCCTTCAAAATGCGATGGCGAATAGTGAAAATTTGAAAAAAAAATAAACAATTTCAATTAATACGTGATGAATTGTCCATTTTAGATGGATTTCAAGGAATACAAAGGGCCGAGGTCAGAAATTGGATCAGTTGACGACATTTGGTTCAAACCTTGTACAACTTAGCTCTTTAAGCTTCACAGGCTGCTGGGATAAGCCGAAAAATCCGGCCAATACCATTAAAACGTAAGTATTGTAGTGAAATTATTTAATTTCAACTCACTATTCGAGTGTAGAATTTTAGGGCCAATTTTGAATAGACATTTATAATTTAACTGGTTAAAAACCTGATGCTTTAAAAACGTCTCTAAAAACATTTTAATCTTCGATTAATGCTCAGAAATTTTTCCCAATGGGTAAATTTTTGGAATCGCCAAAGATGAACATTCTTCTCGTAACTTGATTAGTTTTGGGTTTAGATACGAGTAGAATCGTTGGTAAATGCGGTTGAAAAAACGAGAAACAGTTCAAAATACGGATAATTTTAAAATAAAAAATTCAAAAATTGGTAAATTAAAATTTGATTTTCATCGAGGCGATTTTATCGTTCGCAAGATTCCCAAAAATGATCATCAAAAAATTTCTTAATCATTATTTTGAAGTAAAATTCTTAAAATTCAAGAAAACAGGAAAATGTTGAAAATCCTTGCTATGAGATTTCGAAATGACAAACGCTTCCACACCCCACTCACTCTAATTCAAAAACAGTCAATTCGTCATGCTTCCTCTCCCTGAAATCTCACCCCCTCTCCAGAATGAAAAAGAACATAATATTTGTATTGCACGACCTCAAAAATATGTATACTCTAAAAACGCGTCACTAAAAATCACTGAAACCAATTTGTTCAAAAATCACTAAAATTACTTTTTTCCCAGAAGTTGTTTGAAAATCACTTTTATCGCTGAACTCATCCTTGAAAAATCGCCTTTATCACTGTATTTAACTATTCATCCTCAAAAATCACTTTGCAAAAGTAGGTAAAAAAAATGTCAAAATCGCCAGAAATGGTTTTTTTCAGATATTTTTTATCAAAAATCACCAAAATCACTGAAAATTGAAAAGTAGACCCAGCAAAAAGAGTAAAAAATCACCGAAAAAATCACTCAACTTTTTCAAAAGCTGAAAAATCACTGATTTCAATCACTGAGGTTGGCAACGCTGACAGACACTATGTTGGAAACATAGGCGGATTTAGGAAAAAACGAACGAAAAAATATCCGCATTTTTCATTATTTCTAATTTCTTATCAATTATCTATCACTTTTTTCGAAAAAAAAATGTCCAGTGAAATAAAAATATTTTAAAACAGTGATAAAATGCAATGCTTAATAGGCATAAACACGATTTTTTTACACGATTTTTTTATGAGGGGGGGGCTAATTTTACTTTTGGTAGGACTACCCCTCCCCCCCGGTACCCACCCTAAATCCACCTATGGTTGGAAGGGAAGAAGGAAGAACTTTTTAGGACTAAAAATTTTCAATTCTCACACTTTTGCACACGCCCGCCCCTCTGTTTTCAAAAAAAAATTGGACTTCAATTCGATAAATTCCATGCAAGCTCGTGAAAATAATAATCAAAAGAAGGAAGAGAGGTTTGCGAGAGCTGATAGAATTCCGAAAAATATCACGTCATTTCTTCAGAAAATTTTTGTAAACGAAGACAATCAAAAACTAAAATTTTTCGTTATCAGAGAAAGTAAGTATAATTTGTGACGTTTGAGATAATTTCAATTAACTTTCGAAAAAAAATTACGCCAAGAAATAAAGAAAAGAAGAGAGAAAATTTCGGACTCTTTTCTACTCTTCAGCTAAAACTCGTACTTTTTTCGGACTTGTTCGTACTTTCAGACGCTTAATAAGCTTGCAGTTATTAACTCCCCAGCAGCGAGGAGATAATTTAATTACCAAAAATCGACATAAGTACATGGTAAAATAATATAAATTCACTTACGCATCAAAGAATAAAAATTCTTGAAGAAGAAATAATTTTACAGCAACTCACCTGCAAAAAAAAAAAAAAAAAAACATTATAAATTAAAATAGATGAAGTAATTATTTTAAACATCAAAAATCTATAATAGAATATCGAGATTGGGAGAAAATTTATAAAAACCTATTTTCAATTAATTTTACAAAAAATCTAAAATCTTTCCACAATTAAAATTATTTTTTGATCTGAAAGCTGCACACAGTGGTGTCGGAAGGTGGGGTACAGGGGAGCATTGCACCCACTCCTCCCCCCATTCTGGCGGGGGGGGGGGGCAAACGTATCATTTGCAACCGTCCCCAAATTGCATCAGAATGGGATTTTCGAAGCATTAAATCATTAAAAAATACTTTTTTTTTTGGCATAAAACACTAAATTTTTTCAAAGCTTCGCTCGGGCATGAACAAAATCACAATTACAGGGTTTCAAAAACTTTATGAAAACGAAAACAGAAAACAGAAAAAAACGTTATTTTTCCAACATTTTACAAAAACGAAAAATTTTTTTACAAATAACGTTAAACGTAAAAAAACAATTACTTTTCGTTTTCAATTTTTTTTCGACATCTTGGTAGTAAAAATGTGATTTAAATTGATTGCCGAATCTATACAGACCTGTGCATGGTGAGATGGTGGGGTATAAATTTTTAAAATGAAATATTTAGGGTACAAAAAGCTCAAGATTTCTAGATTCCAGCTCTCAAAAATCAAGTGAAAAGTAATTAAAAGTCAATTTACGAAGGCGAAATCTTAAAAAATTGAATACTGAGATTTCATAGAGATAGGAGAAACATAAAAATGAAAACTGAACCTGTCTTCATATTTTTCGTTTCATGGGAAAATGACTTGATGAAATAATGGCTGTTCATTTTTTATTCCAGTTTATGAAAAAATTCATTAAAAACACAACATTTTGTCCATTTTCTTGCTCTTCAGATAAATTTTTCGACTCTTCTGTTTTTATCGTTATGTTTGACTTTATTCATATTTCGATTTTCAAAAAAAAAAAATTATCAAAAACGAAAACCGAAATAGTAAAAACGAAAACAAAAAGAGAAACGAAAACCGAAAAAATTTCCGTTTTTGAAACACTATACAATTAAGCGAATTATTTGAGTCAACAGTGCGAAAAAAGGTTCCTTTTTCCCCCTCATTTGAAAATCTTTCTGTAATTTCAAGTTTTTGTATACTCACTTTGCAACCTCCCCCCCCAAAAAAAAAAACTTCCGACGTCACTGCCTGTACTTAATACGTTTTATTTACTCCTTCTGTAAAAATTAAACAAAATAGAAAAAAACAATAAAACCTGAATTCAACCAAACGATTCAAGACATCATACTCTTATATTAGGTACCGAACAAAAGACACATTAAACAATTTTGCCTTCTCGAAGGTACCTAATTTCTTCTTCACAAAGGCTTCCACACTCACACTCACTCTAATTCAAAATCAGTCAATTCCTCATGCTTCCTCTCCCTGAAATCTCACCCCTCTCCAGAATGAAAAAGAACATCAAATTTGTATTGCACGACCTCAAAAATATGTATACTTACTCTAAAAGTAGTCTCAAAGAAGAAGAAATGGAATCTCACGACTGCTTATGGAATTACCAACATTTTTGAGCCCCCTCCCGAAAAAAAAATCGAAAAATTCAAACTAAAGGTAGTTTAGAACTGATTTCCTTTAGACTCCCCTCCCCCCTCCCCTTCCCATAATGCAATCAACGGACTAAGTTTTTTTCTCTCCAACCAGATTTAAATTCAAAACTCCCAAAGAAGAAATCACCATCGAGGCAATCCACGCCACCGAAAATATCGGATATTACAACAACTCCGAATCAAAATACGAAGTTATCAGGCTACCTTACAAGAACGGCGAATTCGCCATGGCAATCGTGCTACCTTACCAAGACCAACAATTATTGGACGTATTCAAAAACCCAACAGATTCGCAAAAATACCACCAAATTTTCGACCAAATCAACGCACACGAAGAACCCATCGAGTACACCATTCCTATAATGAATTCAAACTCTATTTCAATTAATGAAAAAGGAACCAAAGTAAATGGAGATGATCCTATCGTCTGCGATACTTCTTCGGCTCCTGAGCAGAACATTACTTCTCAGACCAATAACAAACAATTCAACGTTAATAGACCATTCGCTGTATTTATTTACGATGTAAAAACTAAGTACGTAGTGGTACACGCTTTGGTGAAAAATCCTACTTCCAACTACTCCAGCTTGAATATTCTGGGCAGTGGTAATCAAAAAAGGGAACCTGATATACGTGTTTCGAGTTTATACGAATTTTTTCAATTTCACCAATAGGGTTTGAAATGAAAATTTTGTTAAATAAACGTACAAAATGTTGAATCTGTTAGACGTTCTATTATAAATATAAATTATAATACTAGCCCCAGTGAATTATATCTGTATGAAATTATTTTATAGAAATATACAACAAAATATTGCGTATTTTTTTCAAACTGAAGAAGCCGAGGAGACGCTGACAACGATCATTATCAACTATATTTTCAATTTCTCGATGAGGATATTTCACCCCCTCCCTGCCTCAAAAAAAATCACTCAAAAATTTTATCAATAAGTAAAAAATATGAATGTAAAATGAAAGAAGCAAAAAAATCAAAGTTCAATAATAATACTTGAAAAATATTGAAAAAAAAAGGTATTTTCAATGAAAAAAACAGGATTTTTTCAGCTTCTTCATCATTTTTGGCATTACCTACTCTTGTCAATTCCGAGACCTTAATTTCGAGGCTAATTCAGAAATAACTATTTTCAATTTCAAACTGGTTCCTTTTTCATACCATTATTTGGGATAAGATGGTGAAGTGCGAACACGATTGCTGGGGAGTAAAGGCTAAAAATTTTAAATTTCAATTGAGATTACATCTAAAATTCTGCCATCCGTTGAAAGTGAGTAGCTTAGTACCTTCGACGTACATACGAGTAGAATTATGTAGTTATTAGGATGTGGAGAAAAAAAAACAAACCATATATTAGATTTTGACCAAATTTGGTGGGATGGTTTACTTTGAGTGGAAGACCTCCCAAAGAAATTTTAGCCTCCTAGGGACAAGAAGAGGGGAACAGGAGGTGCTCAATGTGCACCTCCTCTTTCGAAAAAACGCTGTTTTCTGTGTTTTTTAGTCAATCAAAATTATGTGAGAAGCCTTCGTAGCACTTGAAAGATGCGATTTGAGTTTCTACATCTCCCTAAACCATCGCCATCCTTCTCCAATTAAAATTCAGACCGCAGGGGGTTGAAAAATTGCAGATGGCAATAATATGAAATTTTCCCTAAGCTGGAATGATTTTTTTCATCGAGTAATTGAACAAAGATATTTTTTCAACCACTGAAAGTGAATTTTGAAAAAAATTGAAAATTTTATACACCAGTGCAGCCAACAGCAAATCATAAAATTCCAAAATGCGGAATTTATATCAACTTCGAATTGATTATTTTTTCGACTAAAAATATTATGTATTTTTTTTCAATCACTAGAAATATATTTCGGAATTTTTTTTGGAAAATATTATATGTCAGCGCAGTTAGTTACAAAATCGTGACATTCTATACTATGAAATTTACGTTGAACTTGAATTAATTTTTTTATCGTTTGAAAAATTCACAATAATTTTGTTTCCAATCGTCAAAATGAAAAATTTAGAATTTTTCTTTGAAAATTTTGTACGTCAGTGCAGCCAGTTGCTAATTGTGATATTCTGATATTATGAACTCGAATGCATTATTTTTTCGTTTTCTTTCAATCAATAGAAGTATGTTTTGAATTTGAAGATATCAGAATATCACAATTAGCAACTGGCTGCACTGACGTACAAAAATTTCAAAGAAAATTTTTTAATTTTTGATTTCCGATGATCGTGTCAAGTATTTGAAAATACTCATAAATTGGTTTGTGCTCAAAATTCTCAAAACTGAAATTATCCAGATTTTGGGCTCAAAAGTGCTCAAACGTCAATTACTTATTTAAAAATACCTACTTACTCAAAAATTATTACACATTAAGGGCCCTGGCACCCCATTGTGCACGTTGCCCAAGGAAGTGTATATATGTATATGGAGTCAGAGGAGTGTCCGCTACCAGTCTATATAAACATTTTTTTTGTCCCCGGCCAAATTTTAAAAAATGGGAAAAATGGGGGTTTTCAAACCCCAGTCCCCTACTGTGCAAGAACAAAAATCCAAAATACTTTTTCGGAAATATGGGACCAATACACATAAAAATCCAACCGATTTTTTTGTTACGCAAAAAAGCACACTGATTTCGATTTCCAGAGCACTTTTTGCCGGATGGACTGTAGATTATATCCTTCTTTTGGATTTAAAAAAAATTCCAGGAAAAATTCCAAAATTCCCTGATTTTTCCAGATTTTCCAGGTTTCCTAGAAAATGGACACCCTGAGCAGAGTCGGCGAGAGGGGATGCAACGGGATTTCTTTTTTTTTCTTTGCTAAAATGCAATTTTTCAGAAATTTTCTTTTAAAAAGATGTAGAATCAAAAATTTTGCAAAAAAGATTTAAAAAATCAATTTTCAACATTTTTCGGGGAGAAAAAAGCCCGAAAATTTATATAGCACCGGCCCCGAATTCACTCTTGCTGACTCTGGCCCTTAATAAATAAAATAGGCTGAATAAAATACTATTTTTTTGAAAAATCGTGAATGAAAAGCAAAGAAAATGCACTTTTTCACATTTTTGTTGAGAAAAATCTCCTTGGCGGGCATAAGGAGGGGCTTCGAGCCCCCTGAGCACGTCCCTAGCGGCGCAGATCTCTAGCCGAGAGTACCCGATGCAGTTTTGTTCCCTTGACGGTTAAGAATTATTACCAATTCCTGCAGCCTGCACTGACCACCTGTGGGTTAGCCAGCAGCCCGAATCACAAGATATCACTCACGAAATATGCAGCAGAAAAAAAAAACTATAAATGAACTAAACGAGTTACATTCGCATAAACCTACCTAGAAACGATGCTCGAGATAACTTTCAGCTCATTACACTCGGAAAATATATGTAAATGAAACGGCAGACAAGTGAAAAAACACCTCTTTTTTATCACTTTGGTGGGAGTAACCGCACAGCAAAATTTAAACGCTCGTGTCTCGAAAACATGTTTTTGCACATAAAGTCCGTAGGGGGTCGAGTTTTCTCAGGACGGTCACATATGTTTGATAAAAACAGATTTAATTTGTATAAATACTCATCCGACGAGAAAAATTATTCAAACAGATTGGTGATTTTCGTTACGATTATATCCTCATCATCGCTTTCAAAGGTAAGAAATTTGTACTAACATTTTTTCTCTATTTTAAAAAAAAATCAACTTCATAATGCTTCTTTATCCTTTCAGATGTCTATCAAAATCTTTTTACTTTTCGTAATACTTCACTTCGCAACTATTTACTCGGTTCCTACCCCGCCTGAATTGAATAATCAGCAAAAGGTTCAAAGCTTCTTTTTTTTCAATCAAACTTATTTTTACAAATGAAGTTTACTAATCCAAAATGTAATTTTTATTTAGACTCTAGAAGAAATTTTCGACAGTATTCAAGTCCACGATGACGATTTATGGAAAAAAATTCCGCTGGAGCAAAATATCCAAATTAGTCCTTTATCAGCTCAAGTATGCGCCAATACGGCTCAAATGGCGATATTCTACGTCGGCGGTTTAATCAATATTTACCCGAAAGATGTGTAAGTCGCAACCAATATTATTTCGAATATTTAATTCAAACTGAATAAAAATTCAAAGTTTACCCGTTACACGTATTTAAAAATATACAAATTTTTTGAAAATTTTATGGCAGACTTTTCGGACCAGTGTATGCTTTTGCCAACACCATCGATACGCTTCAAAAATCATCCAACGTTAAACTGAAACTTAGCAATGCGGTGTTTTACAAGGAGAACAACATAACTCAGAAATTCTTAGACGATTTAGTCACATATCAGCACAGCGAACTTTACAAAACCTCGTTCGAGCCACAGGATAACGCAACAGTTTTAGCTTCGATCAACGAGTAAGTAATAAGTATTTACCCATCAGAATACGATAGCAAATAATGAAAATTTAAAAAAAAAGAAACAATTTTAATTAATACGCGATGAATTGTCCATTTTAGATGGATTTCAAAGAAAACAAACGGTCGAGGTCAAAAATTGGATCAGTTGACGACAATCGGTTCAAACCTTGTACAAATTAGCACTTCAAGCTTCACTGGCTGCTGGAATAAGCCGAAAAATCCGGCCAATACCATTAAAACGTAAGCATCGTAGTGAAACATTCAATTTCAATTCACCATTCGAGTGTAGAATTTTAGGGTCAATTTTGAATAGACATTTATAATTTAACTGGTTAAAAATCTAACGCTTTAAAAATGTCCCTAAAAAAATTTTAATTTTCGATTAATGCTTAGAAATTTTTCCCAAGAGGTAAATTTTCAGAATCGCCACATATGAACATTCTTTTCGTAACTTGATTAGTTTTGGGTTCAGATACGAATATAGAATCGTTGGTAAATACGATTGAAAAAACGAGAAACAGTTCAAAATACTGATAATTTTTCGATAAAAAATACAAAACTTGGCTAATTAAAATTTGATTTTCATCGAGGCAATTTTAACGTTCAAAAGATTCCCTTAATAGTACAGTCATTTTAGCTAAAAAAGTGCCCTAACCCAAAAAAAATTAGCAGAAAGGGAAAGTTTCGTATATAAGCTTAGTAAAGTACACTGAGAAAAAAAAGTGTGGCGATATTGACCACAAATTGTGGAAAAACTTATCCAGTCCGAGTTTATGATGCTTTTCACCACAACTGTGGTACTGTTTTGCCACAACTGTGGTACTTTTTCAAGTTTTAATCACAACTGTGGTACTTTTCACCACAGCTGTGGCAAAAAAAGTACCACAACTGTGGTAAAAAGCATCATAAACTCGGACTGGATAAGTTTTTCCACAATTTGTAGTCAATTTTACCACACATTTTTCTCAGTGTATGTACTTTAATATTCCCGAACTTCCCTAAAATTGGTGCATATTTAGCCCCCTTTTGGGGGCGAGGGGGTTCAAATTTTGGTTTTTCGGCTATAACTTTCGAAATTTTGCACTTACGAAAAAAAAGTTGAAACAAAAGTTGTAGAGCATAAAAAAACAAACAACTTTATTATTTACAGTATCTCCCTAGGACGTCATGGGGAGGAGCTGGAGCTTTGTGAAAAAAATCAATTTTGAAAATTTTCCAATAATACAAATAATCACTAAAAATTGGGTGAATTGACTTTTAGGAGTGGTTCTTTTGCATAGTACATCCCATTACTATGTAGAATAAGTAAAATTTATAACCGACCCCTCATCTCAATGTAGGGGGGTGGACCCTCTGTAAAAAAAGCCGCAATTTCCCCCGAGCGTAGCTCAGCTACAGTGAGAAATTCGAAAAATTGGTTCAAACAAACGTTGTAGAGCGTCAAAAGACAAACATTTTACTTCTTTTACTTTTTTTCTACGTGGTCTTGGGCGTGAGTAATTGCGAAAAGAAAAAAAAACGGGGTTCGAAAATTTTTCAATAATTCAATACATAAATTACGCCAGGTATAAAATTTAGCGAACCGATGGTCTAACAAGTTGGTTTCTGGGGTTTTCATAGTAACTGAACTCGATTTTTATAATAATTCAACCTCTGAACCCAAATTAGGCCTCAAAAGTGGGGGTTCAAAATTCGTGAAAAAGTTTTGAACGCTCCCCCGCTCTTTTTTCTTTTTACACTAGTTCACTCCCAAGACCACGTAGAAAAAAAGTAAAAGAAGTAAAATGCTCGTCTTTTGACGCTCTACAACGTTTGTTTGAACCAATTTTTCGAATTTCTCACTGTAGCTGAGCTACGCTCGGGGGAAAATGCGTTTTTTTTTTACAGAGGGTCCACCCCCTACATTGAGATGAGAGGTCGGTTATAAATTTTACTTATTCTACATAGTAATGGGATGTACTATGCAAAAGAACCGCTCCTAAAAGTCAATTGAACCAATTTTTAGTGATTATTTGTATTATTGGAAAATTTTCAAAATTTATTTTTTTCACAAAGCTCCAGCTCCTCCCCATGACGTTCTAGGGAGATACTGTAAATAACAAAGTTGTTTGTTTTTTTATGCTCTACAACTTTTGTTTCAACTTTTTTTTCGTAAGTGCAATATTTCGAAAGTTATAGCCGAAAAACCAAAATTTGAACCCCCTCGCCCCCAAAAGGGGGCCTAAATATGTACCAATTTTAGGGAAGTTCGGAAATATTAAAGTATTTACTTTACTGAGATAATATACGAAACTTCCCTTTTCTGCTAATTTTTTTTGGGTTGAAACCTAAAATGACTGTACTATAATGATCATCGAAAAATTTCTTGGTCAATATTTTAAAGTAAAATTCTTAAAATTCGAGAAAAGAGGAAAATGTTGAAAATTCTTGCTATTTATTGGTTTTCTTGCTCCTGGAGTAAAATTTTCTAGCCATTTTTTGGTTTTTCTTATTGTTCTTGCCAGTGGACGCCGAGATTACCAACAAGATTTCGAAAAATCACCATTTTGCCCAAAAAACGCGTTAAAAATCACTGAAGCCAATTTGTTCAAAAATCACTCAAATTACCTTTTCCCAGAAGTTGTTTAAAAATCACTTTTATCAAAGAACTCATCCTTGAAAAATCGCCTTTATCACTGTATCAGGCATCATAGCGAAATTCCGAAGAAAAAAGTGACTTTTAGTAACCTTTTTTGAGAAAAAAGTGACCAAAAAGTGACCAAAACATGACGAAAAAGTAACCAAAAGTAACCGAAAATTCTATTCTTTCGGGGGAATTTGCTGAGAATTCCAGAAAAAAATGAGGGGAGGAGGTCAAAATTCAATGAAAAAATTAGGTAATTTAAAAATCTAATTTTTTTAGTGGCACTTTAGGAGGCAGATATACATAATTAATTCAATTTAACAGATTTGAGCAAAGAAAAATTGAAAAATGACGAGATTTTCGGAACAAACAATTAATATATGACCAAGTTCTACTCTCTAAATCTAAATCAGGCAATTTTCGTAAAACTGTGTCTTTTTGAATCAGTGAAATGAATTTGTTTGAAAATCTGTGATATTTAAATTGTTTGATTGATTTATTTTAGTCAAAAATATTGATTTATTCTGTCAAATATGGAATTGATTAAAAAATCAATCACTTTACTGATTTAGAAAAACATAATTTTTACAAATTTAGAAATAGAATTATTGAAATACTGCCCGAGCGAAGCGAGGGCAAATTTTTTATGAAAAATCATTATCAACTTTTAATTTTTTTTCTTGAAGAATTTTGAAAAATAGCAATTTTTACTTGAAAATTTGAATTTTTGCTTGAAAATGCGAAAAAAGTGACTTCTAGTGACCTTTGGATGAAAAAAGTGACTTTTAGTGACAAAAGCCGAAAAAAGTGACCAACACCCTAAAAAAGTGACCAACACCCTAAAAAAGTGACCTGCTATGATGCCTGCTGTATTCATTCTTAAAAATCACTTTGTAAAAGTAGGTAAAAAATGTCAAAATCGCCAAAAAAAAAAGGCTGTTTTTCAAAAAAAATTCAAATATTTTTAATCAAAAATCACAAAAATTACTGAAAATTTTTGAAAACATCCAACTCCACCTCACCACAAAAATTTGAAAATTTGAATTCATTACCTACAGAAAAAAAATTCAAATAAAAAGGAAAAACCAAGTACCTATTCCAACGCAAAATTAAGTTTTGAAAAATGAAATAAATTATGTCAAGGTGTCTACCACATCAAGCGAATGAAAATTGGGATTTTTCCTGGCTAAAAATTCAACCCCCCCTCCCCAACGAAAAGCACATGCCTCAAATTTATAAATTCATTCAATTCCCTGCAATTTTTTAGTTTGTACCAATAAATAAAAAATCAATGAGGAGGTAAAATATAAATAGTCCAAACGAAGCGAGGGCGAAAATTTTTACGAAAAAAAATCTTAAAAAGATAAAAATTCACCACTTTTTCCTCATTTATGTTTTCCAAAACATGGCTAATAATTTCGAATTCTATTATTAAAAACTAAGTTTCCAAAAAACTTAAAATTTTAAATAAATTGTGTAGAAAGAAAAAGTGTAAATTGCCCCGATCATAGAGAGGGAACGTTTTTTTTGAATAATTCATAATTTAATGAACAAAGACATGCATTTTGAGTATTAATTTTATGGCACGTACATCACACGGTCAACAAAAAATGATTAAGTAATAAAAAAATTATATAAAAGATGTAATAATTTGGCCCGAGCGAAGCGAGGGCGAAATTTTTTGAAAATTTTTAAATAAAATAACCAAAGAAACACTTTTTTAAATGATTTATCATTTTTTTGGATTTTTGAAAAAATTCCAGAGAAAATTTCAAAATTCCCTGACTTTTCCCTATTTTCCAGAGAATGGACACCCTGATTAAACAATTTCACCTTCCCCCTCCCTCTTCCCCTCCCCAATAATACAATCAATGAACTAACTTTTTTTTTCTTTAACCAGATTTAAATTCAAAACTCCCAAAGAAGAAATCACCATAGAGGCGATCCACGCCACCGAAAATATCGGATACTACAACAACTCCGAATCAAAATACGAAGTCATCAGGCTGCCTTACAAGAACGGCGAATTCGCCATGGCAATTGTGCTGCCTTACCAAGACCAACAATTATTGGACGTATTTAAAAACCCAAGCGATACGCAAAAATACCACCAAATTTTCGACCAAATCAACGCACACGAAGAACCCATCGAATACACCATTCCTATAATGAATTCAAACTCCATTTCAATTAATGAAAAAGGAACCGAGGTAAATGGAGATAATCCTATCGTCTGTGATACTTCTTCGGCTCCTGAGCAGCACATTACTTCTCAGACCAATAACAAGCAATTCAACGTTAATAGACCATTCGCGGTATTTATTTACGATGTAAAAACCAAATACGTGGTGGTACACGCTTTGGTGAAAAATCCTACTTCCAACTACTCCAGCTTGAATATTCTGGGCAGTGGTGACCAAAGAAGGGAACCTGATATACGTGTTTCGAATTTATACGAATTTTTTCAAATTCACCAATAGGGTTTGAAATGGAAATTTTTTCAAATAAACGTACAAAATGTTGAATCTGTTGGACGTTCTATTATGAATATAATACTATCCTCAGTGAATTATATCTGTATGAAATTATTTTATAGAAATATACAACGAAATATTGCGTATTTTTTTTCAACCTGAAGAAGTCGAGTAGTCCCTGCGGTTAGCATGAAAAAACGGGGGCATACTGCACTTTTTGAACACGGGTTGAAATGTGGTTTTTATTTTAGTATGACCCCAAAAAAATTCGAGAAGTGGAGACGTCAAAAATTTCCCTTAGGAGTGGAGGGAGGGGGAGTTTTAGGGGGTTTCATCCCTATTTTTTCACATGAAGGGGTTGGGCTGAATTCGGTGTCGTTTTCATATAATTCGACCCTTCTGAACTCGAATCTGCGAAAGCGTAGAATTTGCACAATCGTATGATTTGTGTCGAGAAAAGAGACCAATTTTGAAGAAAAAGAGGTAAATAAAATTTCGATTTTTTCATCTTAAGACGAATGATGTGGTTTAAGTAAGGTTTGAAACCAGTTTTTTATATAATTCGAACCGTATGAATTCGAATTTGTTATTGGTTTCCCCGTAGGAAGTGAAATAGCATCTTGATCGTCACTTTTTAGTAGTGAAAAACAGCCAATTTTCGCTAAAATCGACTCGAATTCGCAATTTCCCATTTTCTCAACCTAATACCTCGAACCAATCCTGGTATGAAACCATTTTTAGACGTAATTCGAACCTCCTAACACAAATTTATGATTAGTTTCCCGATTGGATAAAGAGAATTCTCTCAATCGTGAGGTAAAACGCCCAATTTTTGCTAAAATAGACTCGAATTCGCTATTTCACATCTTATCAACCCAATACCTCAAACCAATCCTGGTATAGAACCATTTTCAGACATAATTCGAACCTCCTGAACACGATTTTTTGATTAGTTTCCCGAATTGTTGGAAAAAATTAAAACTGACCACTCGTCGTATCAAACCCGTGCAGATGCGCCAAATTTTCCACGGCGCTCTCGTGGAAAGTACCGTGTTCACGGGCCAATGGATTTTACACATAGAAAATACGAAAAAAAGCTCCATTTTCGTTAAAACTAAAGAAAGTTGTAACTGATTAGTGATTAGTTGAGAATGTTCCAAACAATTTTTTAGCTCCATGCGACTTGAAGGGGCTGAATCAATTTTTTTAAAAGAAGTCCCTAATTTGAGAAGCCACGGCTCAGTCCCTTGGAGTCCCAAGAAGCTAACAACTTTGTTGGTGCTTTCTCTGGGTTCAAAAACTTCGAATTGGACAAAAAAATGATTTTATACCACAGTTGGGAAGACGTGTAGTGTTTGGAAAAATTGAAAATCGCAATTTCATGTCAGTTTTGGCGAAAATTGGGCGTTTTGCGCTACACTAATTTCACGATTGAGAGAATTCTCTACTTCCAATCGGGAAACTAATTTGAAAATCGTGTTCAGGAGGTTCGAATTACGACTAAAAATGGTTTCATACCAGGATTGGTTCAAGGTATTGGGTTGAGAAAATCGGAAATTGTGAATTCGAGTCAATTTTAGCGAAAATTGGCTGTTTTTCACTGCCAAAAAGCGACAATCAAAAAGCTATTTTACTTCCTATGGGGAAACCAATAACAAATTCGAATTCAGAAGGTTCGAATTATATAAAAAACCGGTTTCAAACCTTACTTGAACCACATCATTCGTCTCAATATGAAAAAAATCGCAATTTCACTTCTTTTCCCTCAAAGTTGGCCTCTTTTCGCGACACAAATCATACGATTGTGCAAATTCTACGCTTCAGATCGAAAAACTAATCGCAGATTCGAGTTTAGAAGGGTCGAATTATATGAAAACGACACCAAATTCACCCCAACCCCTTCATGGGAAAAAGAAGGGGTAAAACCCCCCTAAAACTCCCTCTCTCTCTCCACTCCAAGGGAAATTTTTGACGTCTCCACTTCTCAAAAATTTTCTTTTGAGTCATACTAAAATAGAAACCACATTTCAACCCGTGTTCAAAAAGTGCAGTATGCCCCAGCTAACTTCAGGGACTAACAACGATCAACTTTATTTTCAATTTCTTGATGCGAGTTGTTTTCGACTGATAAATCCGCGTCTTCAAATGGAGCAAATATTAATAATTTACAAATTTTCTCAACATTAATAACGAGACGATGTTTATCGAAAAGATACAGGGAAATGATCAGGTATTTTACGTAGGCAAATCACTGATT
Organism: Pseudococcus viburni; assembly: GCA_033439095.1. Taxonomy (NCBI): domain Eukaryota; kingdom Metazoa; phylum Arthropoda; class Insecta; order Hemiptera; family Pseudococcidae; genus Pseudococcus; species Pseudococcus viburni. The sequence continues at coordinate 344,571 of JAVBJF010000218.1, forward strand.
AGCCATCTTGAGCAAATTTTAATCAGCAAATATCACGCTAATCAATAATTTTAATCATATCGATAAACCGTACCTATCACGAGATAGCCCAATTTTATGAAATTTAGACACCTATTCATCATCACGTAATCGATACCTGTGTTGCTGTGTTATTCGAGGTATGTTTTCGAGCAGCATACACCTCGCATCAATTGTGCCCTTGCTGAGTTTATTCCTCGCCCAAGGTACGTATTGAAAATAATCTGCTTAAAATATTTTCCAATCGACAAAAAACCCTCCACGAAATTTTTAAGATCAAAAAAATCCAAACTTCTTCAATTAATTTTTACTTTTTTCAGGGATCGTTTCAACATCGACCACTCAACATTCTGGATTCGACATTACAAAAACTCTAAACGACACCCTCGTCGAAACATGTCGAGACACAGTCAATTACCACACTACGAGAATCCTGTCGGATAAAATCAAGTATCATAGAAGCACATTCGAGATCGAAAATACCCTTAAATTGGAACCCTTCGTCGGGGATAAAATTTACCTCCATAATATTGAAGTACGAGCTATAACGTACAACAAACCGATCGAATCGCCTGTACAGTTCATCAATCCCTCGATGTATTACAACTACGATACAAATAAAATGGTAAAATTAATTCAAAAAATACTTTAAATGTGAAATATTGATACGATATTCTGTTGGTATAATTTTTTCGGTGTTTTTCACGCAGGGATTAATCAGCAGTAACATTTCCTTTAAAATATACGGATACATAGGGGTAGAACCGAAAAATACGTATGTTGGTTTTCGAGCTACTTTGGAATATGAAGATATCGAGATAAGCGTTACGAAAAATGGAGAAAAATTGAAGCTTCAAATTGATGGAGATATAGTTAAAAATCGAGTGAGTACGAATTACTGACGAATTGAAAAAAGAGGGAAAAAAGATGTTTCAATATGAGAAATTAATTCATATTTATTTAAAAATTTAATTAGGGAGTTAAAAAGTCGGACTTCGACATTTTTTCAATACTTGATATTGACAGCAGCTCCAGAAATATTTAACCGGTTTCAGAAATGTGCTAAACTTTAGAACCATACCAGCACCACTCGAGGGGGATGCTCAGGGGCTCGAGCCCCCTCCTCAAACTCGTCAAGATGATTTTTTATCGTAAAGATATCAAAAAGTAGTGAAATTTTTTGCTTAACGTTTTAAAAAAAATTTCGCCCTCGCTCAATAAACATTACTTAATCTAAAGATCTGAATCAGTTAAACTTGATGAAATTTTGCCTTTTTAAATCAGTGAAATGAATTTCATTTAAAATCAGTAATTTTTATATGATTTTTCAAACAAAAACCACCGATTTCTCAGTCAATTTCCAATTGGTCAGAAAAAATCAATAATTCAGACTGAAAGACTAATTATTATTTAAATTTATTTACGGATTTAAAAAGACAGGATTTTACAAAATTTGTCTGATTGAAATTTAAAGAGATTGCTCCAAAAATGTCATAATTTTTCAATTTTTCTTTGTTCATGTAATGTAGGTAACCTAGGTACACTGAATTTTAGTAATTAAAAATTTTTCGCATAGATACTTTCCTCCAGACTGAAATTCAGTAATTTTAAAGTTTTCCTATGCCCCAGTTCAGATAAAATTTTAAATCATAATTTCGAAATTCTTTTGCCCTCAGCCTCAGTGACCTCCCCTTTCGTCTGAATTTTGGCAATTTCAAATTTCTACAACCTATATCCCCTCCTGAACTTAACAACAGATTACTCAATATTTTCATCGATTTTTGACCGCCCTTCCCTCCCGCTTTTCTGGAATTTTCAGCCCCTTCATCACATAATTTCTGTGTGCGCTTATGCATATCAGAATGGACTCTTTTTGGTCAAATAGAAATTTCAATATTACAGAAACAAAATAAGGGCGCTGCAATCGATTTCTAGACTACAGGTACTCGTACTTGGCTTTGGAAAAGAGATTGGTGGCGATGATTACTCATTGACAGAAACCAAAATCTTCATCAACTAATTTTACCTATGAATTACGTGAAAAAAACTCACCCCCTCCCACGCTGCCACGATGACAAGATTTTTTTATTACAGATAAAAAATTTTGTCCGGCTAAGAAACACAGAATAAAGTGACTGCAAAACAAATCATGGTGTCCGCTATACTTATTTCAGAAATGATTTTCTCTGACTTTTCCAGGTTTCCCAGACCAATTTTTCGAATTTTTCCAGACCTTTTAAATATGATATTCGTTAATCGGGGGGGGGGGGATTTTTCACATGCTGTACTTTACTTACATCTTGAAATTTCTCATAAAAATGATATAAAATGCATGCGGTCAAACGATTTTTTTTTCGAATTCACTAGATATTTTTTACGAGATTTTTAGATGCTCCTCTTCGAGCCAAAAAAATATTCAAATTCAATTCTGAAAATTTTTAAGCCCACCTAACTCTCCCTCACCACAAAAATTTGAAAATTTGAATTGATTACCTACAGAAAAAATGCCAAATTAAAAAGGAAAAACCAAGTATTCCAACGCAAAATTAAGTTTGAAAAATGAAAAAAAATATGCCAGGATGTCTACCAAATAAAGAAAATGAAAATTCGGATTTTTCCGGGCTAAAAATTCAAAAATTTCTTCACATTTTATCCCCCTCCCCCCCTCATGAAAAACACATGCCTCAAATTTATAAATTCACGCAGTCCCCTGCCATTTTTCAGTACCTAAGTACCTACCAATAAATAAAAAAGTCAATGAGGAGGTAAAATATAAATTATTTTACGGAAACATAGAAATGTGTTAAGCCCGAGCGAAGCGAGGGCGAAAATTTTTGTGAAACAATATATTCAAAAGATGAGAATTCACCACTTTTCCCTCATTCATATTTTTCAAAAAATGGTCAATAATTTTGAATTCTGTAAGTTCTATTCTCGCTCCTTTTGTTTCAACATCATGGTGAAGGGCATCATGGCATGTCTTTCTCATTACAGCTCAGTAAAAAGTAAGTTTCCAAAAAACTTGAGATTTTAAATAAATTTTGTAAAAAGAAAGAGTTTAAAGTACCCCGAGCGTAGCGAGAGGAAATTTTTTTTTGAATAAATACATGCATTTTCAGTATCAATTTTATTGTATGTACATTACGGTCAACAAAAAATTACGAATAAAAAATCAGATAAAAGATGTAATAATCCGGCCCGAACGGAGCGAGGGCGAAATTTTTTGAAAAATTTATAATAAAATAAGCAAAGAAACACTTTTTTGAATGATTTATCTTTTTTTTTGAATTTTTGAAAAATTCCAGAGAAAATTCCAAAATTCCCTGACTTTCCTCGGTTTTCCCGGTTTTCCAGAAAATGGACACCATGCAAATGAAAACGAAATTCATTTTTTTGACTGTTTCTTTGAACTAAGGTCCAAAAATCGCAAACCCCACAAAACCCCATACAGAAATGTTATTTTGACAGATTTTTCAAATTTTGAGCGTTTCATGCAGAAAAAAATGACAAAATAAAGAAATGAACGTCGGATTCGTATTTAGCGGGTCAAAACCTCCGATAAACACTCTTTCCACGATCGTTCTGCTCAAAGTCTCAAAATTCTCCTTTTTCAATGATTTTTTATGACAAAAATAACGAATTTTGAGACTTCAATAAAACGATCGCGAAAAAAGTGTTGATCGAGGTATTTTGACCCATTAAACACGAATCTAACGTTAATTTCTTCGTACAGTCATTTCTTTCCGTACAAAACGATCAAAATTTGAAAAATCTGCTAAAAAAAACAACATTTTTGTACGGTTTTTCGCAATTTTTGGCCCTTGCTGCGTAGAAATCGCCAAAAGTGAATACGTGAGGTGAATCTAAGTACATACGTTAAAAAACAAGTTTTTGGGATATTTTCAAAAAGTGGTCGCTCTTCGCCAATGCGATGTTTTTTACGATTGAAAACTTCAAATAGCCGAAAAAACGTAAAAGGGTGCACCAAAATTGTTGAAAAAATTATTGTAAATACACCTCTACGAGGTGTAACGTTATGCCAAAGAACAAAAAATTTCCTTCAATTCCATTGAAATTTAAAATTCTTTACAATAATGCAATAAATTGGCCATAACTCCAAAAGGAAGGGGGTTGAGGGGTTAACAATTTTTCCGAATTTTTTTACATCAACAAACACTATTTGAGGGGGTTAAATCGAAAATCAAAGCGGGGACCGATTTCACCTCTAATCCGGCCAAACCTTTTATTGCAATTTACGTAATTTTAATTTCAAAAGTTGACATGAACAAGAAAAATGGTCAATTTATAACATTATTTTTCAAAGTCAAAATTTAAATGAAATTTTTCCCTCAAAATCTAATTTTATCTTTAAATTTGATTCATCTCAAATCATAAATTACTCAAATTCAATCCACGATTTTAGGTTCGATTACAATACTGGAATACGGAGGCTAACGATACTACAAATACAACCTCAACCTCCACCACACCATACAACGTACTAGAAGACCTAATAAAAGAAATCGACCCCTTATCGAAAAGTCGTATACCATATATTGTCCGAAAAACGCTAACAAACCGAACCAAATCCTTGATGCCATCGATACTATTAGACAACATGAACCGCAACAAGGAATTCATACACGCCATGAACGTGAGCTTTCATCTACAACCCAAACAGAAGATCATCTCCCAATATCCAGATTTACTGAACAACGAACAACAGTATTATTTCTCCATAGCGAATTTTTCCATCCTTGATTTAAATTTAGAAAATATGAAAATTCGAGGATTATGGAATTATAGGATGCTTTTCGTCAAACCATTCGAATATCGACGTGATAATTACACAGTTAGCGCATTGGGCTTGAAAAATATCTCAGGAAGCGTGCATTGGAATCATGGATACAAAAATGTGTCACCTTTGGATATCTATTTCAAAGCCGGCAATATTTCGATTATGTATGATCACAAAGAAAAATTTATAGTCGTGCAGTTGCTCAATTACGGCGTTACTGAAATAAGTCCGAAGCTCGTAAAATGGTGTGATTTATCAATATTGTCGAGAAATACGAAACCATTGATCGAAATAGCGATTACATCTAAAATTCTGCCATCCGTTGAAAGTGAGTAGCTCAGTACCTTCGACGTACATACGAGTAGAATTATGTAGTTGTTAGGGTGTAGAGTAAAAAAAAATATATCTTGGATTTTGACCAAATTTGGTGAGGTGGTTTACTTTGAGTGGGAGACCTCCCGAAAAAATTGAGCCCCCTAGGGACAAGGAGAGAGGAGCAGGAGGTGCTCACTGTGCACCTCCTTTTGAAAAAACGCTGTTTTTTGTGTTTTTTAGCCAATCAAAATTTTGTGAGAAGTCTTCGTAGCACTTAAAAGATGCGATTTGAGTTTCTACATCTCCCTAAGCCATCGTCATCCTTCTCCCATCAAAACTCAGACCGCTACCAGAGGGTTGAAAAGTTGCAGATTACAATATTCCAATAATATGAAATTTTCACGAAGCTGGAATGATTTTTTTTTCATTGAGTAAATGAACAAAAAATTATTTTCAACCAGTGAAAGTGAATGAAAAAAAAATGAAAGTTTCATACACCAGTGCAGCCAACAGCAAATCATAAAATTCCAAAATACGGAATTTATATCGACTTCGAATTGATTATTTTTTCGACTTTTCTTTGAAAATGTTGTAAGTCAGTGCAGCCAGTTGCTAATTGTGATTTTCTGATGTTATGAACTCGAATGCATTATTTTTTCGTCACGTGATAGGACCAATCTTTTCTCCCAATCAATAGAAGTTGGTTTTGAATTTGAAGACATCAGAATATCACAATTAGCAACTGGCTGCACTGAGACTGACGTACAAAATTTTCAAATAAAAATTTTAAATTTTTTATTTAGTCCAGGCATGATAGGAGTTGACCCCCCAAAAATTAAAGCCTGATTTTTTTTTCGCGTTTTACGTTCGTAATGGTCCACTACACGACATACTAAAATGGACCCCCCACAACCCTCCGCTACACCCAGGGGAGGGGTAAACGTCCGCTGAAAACCGGGTTTTCGTGAATATCTTCTCAAATAAGCCTCAAAATTGAAAAGTAGTTATGAACAATCTTGTTCTACGCGTAATTTCCTATCGGAAGGATTTTTTTCTTTTTTAAAAACAGTAAAACACTCACTTCCTTGACCAAAAATTAAGGGTAAAAACCTATTTTTCAACAATTTACAGCATTTTTGGAAAAAATCGAAACTTTAGGAATATCTCCTCAAAAAGGTCTCAAAATGGAAAAATGGTTATGAACAATCATGTTCTACGTGTAATTTCCTATCAGACGGGTTCGTTTTTTTCTCGAAAACACCCGCTTCTTTGCCCAAAAATTAAAGGTGAAAAACGCCTGTTTTTCCAATATTTACAGTATTTTTGGAAATTATGGAAATACAAAAGTTAAAAGTACCCGATTGGCATGCCAAAAAACCTAATTTTTGACACCAAACATGAAAATTTTCTACGAAACATTTATTTGCGTCTTAAAGATTCAAAAACGATATGTCAGTCATGGGGGTTAAAGGGTGAGGGCTGAAATTCAAAATTTTGAAAATTTTCATGTTTGGTGTCAAAAATTAGGTTTTTTGGCATACCAATCGGGTACTTTTAACTTTTGTATTTCCATAATTTCCAAAAATACTGTAAATATTGGAAAAACAGGCGTTTTTCACCCTTAATTTTTTGGCAAAGAAGCGGGTGTTTTCGAAAAAAAAACGAACCTGTTTGATAGGAAATTACACGTAGAACATGATTGTTCATAACCATTTTTCCATTTTGAGGCTTTTTTGAGGAGATATTCCTAAAAGTTTCGGGTTTTTCCAAAAATGTGGTAAATTTTGAAAAATAGGTTTTTTTACCCTTAATTTTTGGTCAAGGAAGTGAGTGTTTTTGAAAAAGGAAAAAACCCTCCGATAGAAAATTACACGTAGAACAAGATTGTTCATAACTACTTTTCAATTTTGAGGCTTATTTGAGAAGATATTCACGAAAACCCGGTTTTCAGTGGACGTTTACCCCTCCCCTGGGGGTAGCGGAGGGTTGTGGGGTGTCCATTTTAGTATGTTGTATAGTGGGCCATTACGAACGTAAAACGCGAAAAAAAATCAGGCTTTAATTTTTGGGGGGTTTGGTATATTTTTTCTCTTATTTGCCTGGACTATAGTCCAGGCAAATAAGATCAGAAATTATAATTTCTGATGATTTAAAACAAAATTATTGTGAATTTTTCAAACGATAAAAAAATTAATTCGAGTTCAACGTAAATTCCATGGTGGAGAATGTCACGATTTGTAACTGACTCCACTGACATACAAAATTTTCCAAAAAAATTTCACGAAATATACTTCAAGTGATTGAAAAAAAATACTTCGAAGTCGATATCAAATCCGTATTTTGGAATTTTATGATTTGCTGTTGGCTGCACTGGTGTATAAAATTTTCAATCTTTTTTCAAAATTCACTTTCAGTGGTTGAGAAAATTTTTTTGTTCAATTACTCAATGAAAAAAAAAATCATTCCAGCTTAGTGAAAATTTCATATTATTGAAATACTGCAATCGAGCACCTCCTGCTCCCCTCTCCTTGTCCCTAGGGACTCAAATTTTTTCGGGAGGTCTCCCACTCAAAGTAAATCTCCCCACCAAATTTGGTCAAAATCCAAGACAAGTTTTTTTTTTACTCCACCCTGTACATCGTTATATTTCAAACATCTGTGTAATTATTGAAATTTTTTCCATAATAGATATTGTGAAACATGATTTAGAGAAATATTTAACAAATGTGCGCAATGAATTGGTAAACTGGTTCAGAAAAACGTTCCCTGAGACTTCGAAGCAGCAATCCGATCATAAAACGCCCAAGCAAATCCATCAGGTTACTTCGTCATCGGTCCCATTGAACGATACCAATATCCAGTCGACATCCATTTCATCAAACGATACCACTGTCGAGACTTCGATTCCATTCAACAATAATATTGAAGAGTCGACATTCCTCCCATTGAACGAAACGAATACTAAATCAGCATCGATTCCATCCAATCATACCACTGTCAAGTCATTAATTCCAAACAACAAAACCAAAGTCGAGGAAAAATCAAATCCTGAGTCATACAATTACCAAATCTCATTCCCAAATGTCACGATTAAACTGGTATCCGCAAATGCTTACACGACTGACCAACTCCAATGTCAAATCTTCAACAACAACGAGGTAAAGCCACGTCGCGGTATTTTTCTGCACACATGAGCATAAAATTCAACAAGATACATAGTTTGATCTCTTTTATAAATTTTCGCAGTTTACCCGCCAAATAAACGCTGTCATGGTCGGAGCACTTCATTTAAATAGCAAAAGAAACAACTCGATCGCTTTAAATTTCCATTGTAACTTCAATTCGATGAATTTTTCCATAATCAAACCAAATGGCTCGGATAAAAATGACACTTGCGAATTTCAAATTTCCAACAATCAAGATATCAAAGTAAGAGCTTCCTATCTTTCCAAAAAATATTCTCATCGATACCTAAAACCTAAAATTAAAAATAAATTCCAGGTTGAATTACCCCCATTGAAAAATTGTACTACCAGAACGAAGGAAAGCAGAGAAATAAAGAAGAAAATAGACGAAACGTTGTTGTCGATGGTTACACAACGTATTTCTAGGAATATGAAATCGTTGGCTTGTTTTCCGGTGGACGTTTGCACTCAATCAGTGAAAATGATCGATCATTACGTGCTGGGATTTGTTGATAATGTATTAAAGAAATGTTCGTTTCGAAGAAATAAAACGACGATAACGTAAATGATCGGTGATTTAAAACTTTCAGCATTTAAATAGGGGATCAAAGAGGAAGAGTTTTTGAGAGAAGTGATAATGCGAGATCTCTACAAATTATACAGGTATTTTTCCGGGAAGGAGGTTGATTTGTCAATTTTCAAAATTTTCTAGGTAATGATAACTAAGTACGTCTTCATTACATTTATCTTTAGAAAATCGTTTAAAAAGTTTTTTATTTTTCACAAATTAATTCGTCATGACTTCCAAAAAAAAATGTCGAGATTGAAAATTTTCTGCTTTTAAACTTTTGATATAAATTCTCTCCACAGAAAATCTTAAAGAAAAATTTTCAGTCTATGCAAGATGAAAAAAAAATGTTTGAGGTTAGCTCAACTTTCAAAAATATAGTAGACAAAAAAGTCAACTTCCTTAAGCTGTCCCATTTAATATGAACGACTAGAATTTTTTTTAGCTGTTTCCCATAAAAAATAAGAAATACGTTATCTCACGAAAAAGTGTAAATTTGACCCCTCTCGTTTTCCTCATGGAAAAAGGAAGAGTACAGGAGCTGACATTTAAAATTTTCAACGACTTTTTCAATTTTTTTTTAAATTTAAGTCAGAGGGATCAAAAATCTTGCAAACACCATTCTTTGTAAAAAAATTTCAATTTAAAAAATAAATCAATTTTAACGATTTATTTTTAACTTTTAGGGCACTAAAACGTCATTTCCAACTAGGAGACTGAAGCTTGAAAAAAATGCTCATAAAAACAATCGTTGGACGTCTACAATATTTCAGAAATGATTTTCTCTGAATTTTTCAGGTTTTCCAAATCTTTTACAAATGATATTTATGAAAAATTTCATCATTTGATAATGGTCAAGGGCATCTGAAAGTTTCAAAAAAAAAAAAAATGAAAAATTTAAAGGAATTTTCAAAACATTTCACATATGTGAGCCTGGATATAGAAACCACCCTTAGGTGTAAAAAATTGATTTCTGAGTTGACACTGATTTTGGGCGTTTCAGAAGGTATAGAATGAAAGGAGAACCTCCACTCAAAAACCAATTTTTTACACCTAAGAGTGGTTTCTATATCCAGGCTCACATTATGATCATAAAGCTAAAGAGTATGATTTTCGTATAACTAAATTCCCATTCTAATAAGTATGACCTTTTTTTTGAAATAAGTAAAGATTTTAAAGGGGTATTATTCATGTCAATTTTTTTGGGTTTTCTCAATGGTTTGAGCGACGAAGACTCGAAAATAATGTATTTTTTTGAAAAAAAATGCCTAGAACCAAGATTCATATCAAGTATGGTTCGTTCTTTGGCCAGGGATAGAAACCTTTAAAAAATTTAATTTTTGTACATTTTCCGAATTTTTTGGATCATTTTCTTTTTTAATTTTCTAGATTTTTCAAGTACAGTTCTCAAGTAGCGAAAAAAATACGACACGTAGAAGTAATAGTGGTGGAGGGATAATCGTAAAGAAAATTCAAATTTTCGATTAGACATAAATTTTTTGAAAATATTCTGCTTTAAAACATTTACCAAGATTTTTGAAAGAAAACAGAAAGAATACCTAATTTATTGCCTAAATGAAACAAAGAAGTCGAAATATTTTTCGAAAAATTACGTTTAAAAAACCAAAAAATGACCCGTTTACTTCATTCTTGAGAATGCTACTACATTAGTCCTATATTTCCAAGAGATGAGAGGACTTAAACTTGAGAAAGTGTAATTTTTTTAAACAAAATATTTAAGTTTTTTTGATTCTTCAATCCAATTTTGAATAAACTTCATAGGTGGATTTAGGAGAATGGATCGAGGGGGGTGTTCCAGGTCACTTCAGGTGTTGATAGGCACCAAAAAAAAAAAAAAAAAGAAATAACGTTTTTATCAAGAACGAAACAGCAAAACAAATGAACAAACAGAATGAAACAAAAACGACTGGGCCCAAGCCCAAATACACCTACAAAATCTAAGTTGAAAAATTGCCTAAAATTTCAACCGAAAAAGATTTTTTAATGAAAAAATGAATCGCGGTCCAGGTTTTTTTGAATAAAACCAGATTTTGAAATATTTGCATTTTCCAATTTTTTCGAAAAAAATTGTTTAAATGGACGAAAACATGTACCTATTCAAATCTCAAATTTTTTACATAATACGGTCAACAAAATAATGCCAAATAAAAAATGACATATCTACAAGAGGCGAAATTTTTTAAAATTTACGATAAATGAGCAGTAAAACACACTCCTGATGAGGAGGATTTAAAAAAATTTTCATTAAGAATTTAAAAATTCCCTGCCTGACCTTCCAGATTTTGTAAATTCCATGACTGTACTATAGACTTTCCAGAAAGTGGACACCTTGAATTATCTTTGACTGAAGAAATGGGGAGGGGGGTATAGGGATATTAGGGAAATGATAAAATAGCAAAACCGAAAAAACCTAAAAATACAAAACTTTGATTCGAAACCATTTAACGCAAAGTTTTGTAGAAACGTTCAAAACTTCCAAATTTATGAATGATCGTCAATGAGAGGACAAAAAATTGGTTGAATTTATTCCACATCAAATTAGTTGAAGCTTCAACCTTTCGTGATCACTCTCTCATCTCTCATTTATAAATCGATGAAATTCTTTGAAAAATCGCCAAAAATCAGCTAAAAATCAGAGATTCTAACTATTTTTCAGTGACTTTTCACTGATTGAAAATGAGAGAGCATTATTTTCCTCCCGATTTGAAAAATAATCCACCAAAATTTTCAAGAGAAATTTCCATCATTTCAGTTCTCCCTAAACTACCATTTTTTTTTAAAAATCACGTGGCCATTTCTCAAAAATCTACGACTTCGTTTTCCATCTCGAGTTCAAAAAAGTTCAAATTAATGTTTATTTTTATCACATTCGATGTATACATTTACTTGATACACGCTACTTACGCAAGAAATTCTACTCAATAAACGATAATACATAGATACATCATACATCTCATACGCTGCTTCATTAACTCCAATATAATATGGCTGAGATAGCGTTGTCGAATTAAAATTTACTTAGTATTCATTTCCTATACAACCGTGATTAACTGCCGAAGATCGAACTGTCGATGTATTTAAAAATTCGAGTTTTTTATCGAGAATACTTAATGTTCACGGAAGTTTCCTTTTCGAAGTTTTATTAACGAAGTACGCGAAATCGATCATGAAACTATTACTCATTGGAGTATTTCTACTCAGAGGTAATTTCATATTGGCCAAAAAAAATCTATTAATCATAGGTACCTAATTTTAATTTCTCAATTTTAGAAATAATCTCCTCACAGGCGACAGCCTCCGAGTCAAAATACGACATCACTAAAGCCCTAAACGAATCCATTATCGAAATATTCCACAGCATCGATTCGAACAAAATAATCGAATGTCTGCAATTCTACAAAGGGAAACCAGAAGACAAGAAGTATGAGATTGAAAACACCCGAAAACTTTTCCGTTTCGGCAGTAAAGTGTACTTCGACGATCTCGAGATCAAAATATTAGACAATTTGGAACTTGATCTGCAAATCCGCAAGGAATTCCTCACAAATAAAATGGTAAAAAAAATGAAAACCTAGGTATCCTACAAAATAATCCATAAAGGGAATAGCCGGATAAGGGGTGGTTTTGGCCCCAGTCCCGATTTTTGATCTAATGCCCCCAGATTGTGTACCTTGATGAAAAAAAATTATGGAAAAATTTTGGTCCCCCAACCCCCTCCCTTTCGGAGCTATGGCCATTTTATTGCATCATTTTCAAGAATTTTTAATTCCAGTGGAAGTGAATGAAATTTTCTGTTCTTTGGCACAAAGTTACATCTCGTAGAGGTCTATTTACGATAATTTTTTCATCAATTTTGGTGCACTCCTTCATGAGGTTTTGGCCATTTGAAATTTTCAACTGTAAAAAATACCTTAACAGCGAGATTCGACTAATTTTTGAAAATATCCTAAAAATGTGAGGACCGTTTTTCCAAACCGTGATAACTTCAAAAAAGTGATTTCGAGTAAATCAAAAAAAACTGTATCACGGAGAAAGTTTTGTTTTTTGAAATCTGTCACAAAAGTATATATATTGCGGTTATCATTACAAAATATGTCGAACAAGTGGCATACCGAAATTTTCATCTCTGGCGCTGCAGGAATGGAACGAAAATGAAAAAAGTTGAAGTTATCACGGTTTGGAAAAACGATTTTCACTTATTTCTCTCTCAGAGCCATATAAACATCGGAAAAAAATTAATTTTTTCTGCCTTTGTTGCACATACACTACATAAACACATTACAACCATTAAAAAAATTTTATCACGCAACACTTCCTTATTATACTCAAAAAACAAATTTTGTTGTAATTTTTTTATTTCTTAAAAATATTCAAGTGGCACCCTGAGCGATACCATATAGTCTGTCGGAAAAATTGTTCGGCTTATTTTATAGAGTATTCTTTCACCTATCAAATGTTGAAAAAATCTCGGAAAAAGGTTGAAACCTCTTCCTAAAAATGATTTTAATGTTTGAGCTTTCACGTATCTAAAAAATTAAAAAGCTTCAAAGTTTTTTTGCACTATTCTTCGTTTTTATGTATAAATACTGAAGTTATCACGGTTTGGAAAAACGATTTACAACACTCAAAACGGTTTTTGTCACAGAACGTGGAAGATAAGATAGTTCGCTAAATTCTACCAACGCCATTTGGTGGCGGACCACTTCAAGTACCCAAATCCGTCAAAAAGTCAAAAACGCCAAAAATGAAGTTATCACGGTTTGGAAAAACGGTCCTCATGTGTTTTTGACGTAGATTCACGTCACGTATTCAGTTTTGGCGATTGAGGTGGCGCAAGGGCCGAAAATTGCGAAAAACTGTAAAAAATGTTGTTATTTTGGCAGATTTTTTGAAATTTTGAGCATTTTATACGGAAAGAAATGAGCAAATTAAAAAACCAATCCCGTATTCGTGTTCAGCAGGTCAAAATACCCCGATAAACACTCTTTTTGCGATTCTTTTACTTTAAATCTCGAAATTTAGTTTTATTGTCTTGAAAAGGGTGTTTATCGGGGTATTTTGACCTGCCTAACACGAATCCGATGTTAGTTTTTTCATTTGACCATTTCTTTGCATATAAAATGCCCAAGATTTGAAAAATCAGCCAAAATAACAACATTCCTGAAGGGTTTTTGTAATTTTCGGTCTTTCTTCCCAAAAAAAAACCAAAAAAAAACCGGCAAAACCAAAAATGAATCTATCAAAAAATAATTTTTCAGAAAATCTTCTAGGGTAGTGGTTTCTCGCTTATATGGTGTTTTTTTTCGTAAAGACGTGAAAGGGGGTTACCAAAATTGATGAAAAAAAATTTTAATCCACTTCCATTAATTACATGTTTCCGTGGAAATAATTTTTTTTTGAAAATAATGCAGTAAAATGGCCATAATTTCAAATGAGGGAGTAGAAGTCAATTTTTTCATATTAAAGGACACCTTTTTTTGGGGGGGGGGGGGGGGAGAGGTAATAAAAATCGGAGGTATGTTACAATGGCGAAAATTTGTTTTCTTAAGCAAAGATAAAACTGCTGAAATGTACGTAATATTTATGAATTGCTTTCGGGATGATTTATACATTTTGATACATTATACCTATTTTTTTTGCAAGAAATAAACTTTATTAATGACTGAAAATGCATAAAATCTATTTGATTTTCAAGAATTTTTAATTTCAACGGAAGTGAAGGAAATTTTCTGTTCTTTGGCACAATTAGGCACATTTTGTAGAAGGGGTTTTGGTCGTTTCTTTGGAAGAAAGACCGAAAATTACAAAAACCCTTACAGAAATGTTGTTATTTTGGCTGATTTTTCAAATCTTGGGCATTTTATATGCAAATAAATGGTCAAATGAAAAAACTAACATCGGATTCGTGTTAGGCAGGTCAAAATACCCCGATAAACACCCTTTTGGCGATCATTTTACTTTAAATGCTGAAATTCACTTTTTTCACTGACTTTTCAAGACAATAAAACTAAATTTCGAGATTTAAAGTAAAAGAATCGCAAAAAGAGTGTTTATCGGGGTATTTTGACCTGCTGAACACGAATACGAGATTGGTTTTTTAATTTGCTCATTTCTTTCCCTATAAAATGCTCAAAATTTCAAAAAATCTGCCAAAATAACAACATTTTTTATGGTTTTTCGCAATTTTCGGCCCTTGCGCCACCTCAATCGCCAAAACTGAATACGTGACGTGAATCTACGTCAAAATACACGTTTTTATGATATTTTCAAAAATTAGTCGAACTTCGCTGTTTAGGTCTTTTTTACAGTTGAAAATTTCAAATGGCCAAAACCTCATGAAGGAGTGCACCAAAATTAATGAAAAAATTATCGTGAATAGACCGCTACGAGATGTAACTTTGTGCCAAAAAACAGAAAATTTCATTCACTTCCATTGGAATTAAAAATTCTTGAAAATGATTCAATAAAATGGTCATAGCTCCGAAAGGAAGGGGGTTGGAGGGCCGAAATTTTTTCCATAATTTTTTTTCATCAAGGTACACAATCTGGGGGCATTAGATCAAAAATCAGGACTGGGGCCAAAACCACCCCTTATCCGGCTATACACTTTTCACGACGATGGCATTTTTTCTAATTGCAGCGTATATTCAATCGCGAACTTACAATTTCTGTACGAGGTTTCATAAACTTGAAACCAAATGAATCTTATACCGGTTTCACGGCCCATTTCCAATATAAAAATGTATCGATTGTCGCTACACCATTTCCAATAAACGGCCACGATAGGAAAATTCAAATCGAATTTTTACACGATTATATGTCAAATGTTTACGTAAGTATATTGCCCAACAAACCAATCAACGTTTTAAACTTCAAATTCATTTCTGAAAACCTACGAAATATGATTTCAGTTTCGTGTACGTCGAGGTTTCGAAAAAATATCATACGACGAGATATCCAGACTCCAAAGTATAATCGATCCGGTAGCACCATCCCTAATACGTAATTATTTCTACACCAACGATCAATTTTTACAAATCCTCGAAACAGTTCTGTCTCACCAAACAAAACTGAGAATAGTTTCGGCATATCCGGATTTCTTGCACGACTACAATCAGCAACTTTATCACTACTTTATTCCTACTATTTCCAAGTCTGGATTAAATCTAAACAATATCAGTCTCAGAGGATTATCCAATTTCGAATCCCTTAACGTTAAAGAAATGGCAGATCATTCGATGTACACCTTACTCGTGAAGAAAATTCAAGGAAGATTAACTTTGGATATTGGAATCGAGCAGAGAGAAGATCACGAACTGGAGTTTACTATAGAACGTATTCTCATAACCGTCGATCGTGAAGCCAGACGAATTTGCGTAGATGCTCGAAACTATTTGTTTACTCAGACAAGTCCGAAAACCTCGAAACCATCTTGGCTATCTAAGTTTTCGAATGTAATTATGTATATGTTGGAAAATGGAATCGCAGCTTCGATAATGCCATCGATGGAAGGTGAGTTTTGTAGCAATGAAATTATCCCAGATTAAAAATTATATGGTCCTTTTTCGAGGGTAAAAAGCGAGTCGAAATTATGGAAAATATCGTAGCGAGAGGAGGGGAAAACTGAGAATTAATCGACTCAAAATGAAATTTTTTTGATTTTTTATTTAAAAAACATCAATTTTTCAAAATTTTCAACCGGAATTTAAATATTTTCTCACCAGAAATAAAATTTTGTCATTATGAGAGAGGAGAGCATCACTTACCCCTGCCTTTCTATGAATCTACAAAAATAAATATTATTTTTCAAATTGAAAATTTTGCAACTTGAAATCAGATTTTCCGACTAAGAATGAAATTTTGTCAGTATATGGAAGGGGAAAGAGGAATCTGCTCCATCAATGACACAAACATCAACCAGGTATTTCCAAATAAGGAACCGCAATTCGAAATTTTTGCTCTTCGTTGCTACTCTTGAAGGCGTAAAAGATCGAAAAAATCGAATTATTTTATGAATTTCCCTCAATACTGGAAGGCATCTTTCAAAGACAGAAAATTTTCTTGTATAACAATTTATAATCGTTAAACAAATTAGAATGTAGTTTTGAATCACAGACACCTCTGATTTTGTCAAAATTTAAAACATGAAACCCGGGGAGGGGGGGTGTACTGTCCACGAACATGATAGTGGCAATCCCTACAAATGAAGGAGAACTCCTCGAAACTGGATTATTTTTCCTAAAAGTAATTCAATCGAGACCAAAATTAGTTTACAGAGTGTACTGAACGCGTTAATTATGAAAATAACATTATTAGTGGAAAATATCGTTGATATGTTCGTAACCAGCGCCTCAAATACACCCTACAACCCATTTTCCAGTGGAAATTGGAACCAATTTTTGAAAAAAAAAACTGTTTCTAGGGACTTGAAATCATCGAGAGGAATTTTTATTGTTATTTTCGAAAAATCAGAGCCTCGTATACGTTTTCCTAGTTCTAGTACATCAATTTTGAAAAAAAAAAGGTCAAATCTTTAGATTTAAATGGAAAACCGTTTCTGTGAACATTCATAATATCATGAAAGTTGCAACTTTATATTAGTAATATTTAATATCTCAGATACAATCTATTTATGAGTTTTCAAGAAAAACTGAGTCGATTTTAGAAAAAAAACTGGTTTCACCAGTTTCGAATCATCGAGGGTAATTTTCTATGTAATTTTTTGAAAAAAGAAACCGGTTTCCCTGGTTTCAAATCATCGAGGGTAATTTTTGATGTGATTTTTTGAAAAAAGAAACCAGTTTCGGGGCTTTCGCTCATTTTTGGGTATGGTCACCATTATATCAGGCATCCCAGCCAAAATTTGAAAAAAAAAGTAACTTTAGGAACCTCTTACAGTCAGAAAAAATGTAACCAAAAAAGTCCAAAAAAGTAACCTTTTTTTCAAAATTTTAATTCATGATTTAACTTAATAGAAAATGTAAAAAAGTCGCTCGAATTTTTACTTGGAGGGTTCGTAATACTAAAATGCCATGGTATACTTTTTTCGAATAATTTTTTCATTTCAAGCAATTTTTGATTTTTTTTTAAAGCAAAAACCAAAAAAAAATTGATTTTATGCTAAAATTTTTGAAAAAGTAACTTTTTTGAATGAAAAGTAACCAATAGTAACTTTTGAGTACATAAAGTAACTAATTGTGACTTTCCAATTAACCTACTGGGATGCCTGCCATTATATCTATTCTAGATCAGAATCCCAAAGAAAGGAGTAATACTCCAAATTTTGAGCAAAATCGAAACTACATACGTAGATGTGCATTCTTAAATTACTAAGAAAAATTCAAGTCAAATTATTTTATTCGTTTTTGAGATTGAAGCGCAACATTTCAACGGGGACGAGGGAGGAAGGGGGAAGGAGCAACAGTTGCTGTGGAAAATTTGAAACTAAAATAGCCAACTGCAAGTAGATACCGAAATACCACAAACCAGCTTACTTCTACTTATTTTTCCAAGTTTTCAATTATTTTACTCACAGGCATCAAACACAGCTTTTGGGGGAAAATAGTGACTTTAGTGACTTTTTATGAGGCAAAAAGTGACCTATTTTTTTCTCATAAATAAATACACCCGTCTATTTTTTTTCATAACTCAACCTGTATTTCTCTCTATGATAGAGCTGAAAAAACATTTTTTTCTGAACATTTTTTTCATTAATAAATCTTTGTCAAGGTATCAATCAACAAGGCTGGTGAACTAATAAGTATAGGTAAAAAAGATGAGATGAGACTTTTTTTTTTAAAAATAAAAATATCAATTTTTTCAATTTTATGCAAAAGCGGTAGGCCGTTTGAACGAAAAAAGTGACTTCAGAATGAAAAAAGTGACCAATAGTGACCTTTTGGCAAAAAAGTGACTTTTAGTGACCAACCTTCAAAATAAGGGACTCACTAAAAAAAGTGACTCTGTTTAATGCCTGAACTCAAAATACGATTTTTTTTGAAGGGGTGTCCATTAACAAACTTCTGATTCCATCGGATGATGCAGAGATATCTTCAATTGCCAAATTAGGATTACAGAAAATTTTCTCGTTCAAACAAATTTATTCAGTTGTGAGTCACGGACAGATTTTCAACGAATCTGAAAACATCCAACTGCAGAAATAAAAATACCAAAAAAATCTCACCTTTTAAAATTTTTCAACGAAAGTAGAATTCGGTTCTCAAAAAGACACATTAAAATTCAATTTCATCGACGTGACAATAATTCTTTTCTTTTTTTTCAATTTTACTTACAGTTTGGAGAATAAATCCCAACGAATTATCGAACCCTAATCACACGGAAACCAGCATCAGACAAATGCTACGTGAAATCATTCGAACTCCAACAAATGACAACCTGGATCACAGAACGAATAAAACCACCCCTTACAATTATCGAATTTCATTCAAAAACATGGCGATTAAAATTACATCTGCGACTCCTTGCACTACCACACAGGTGCAATGCGAATTCTTGAAAAATTTACAGGTAAATAGACGAATATTCTTCAAATTTTTCACACTTCGTTCGTCGAAGTTGAAACTTGGTGGAAAATATCAGCTCAGGTATACTGGAA
Source organism: Pseudococcus viburni (assembly GCA_033439095.1). Taxonomy (NCBI): domain Eukaryota; kingdom Metazoa; phylum Arthropoda; class Insecta; order Hemiptera; family Pseudococcidae; genus Pseudococcus; species Pseudococcus viburni. Next base: position 364,091 of record JAVBJF010000218.1, read on the forward strand.
AATATTCACTAAACCATTTTCATTTTCCCATCCTCTCGTAGATTAACCACCAAATAAACGCCATTCCGATCAATCACATCGAAACCAAGCCAGGAACTCCGATCGCCATCAACTTCCATGGTAATTTCACTTCCATAAAGTTAGCAGTAATCAACCCCAACGATACAAAGAAAAATAACACTTGCGAATTTCAAATACATAACGACGATAATATCGAAGTAAGAAACTATTGTTAATCTAGAACTTATACTTTTGAATTGTATTTTGGGCTCGATTCAATCGAAAAACTCAATTTCAGGTCGAATTATTACCAACCGACGATAACGATTCTGTAATAAAAAAGAAAATCGACGATTCGTTGTTATCGATGGTCAGGGAACGCTTCTTTCGAAACGTCGTATCTACGATTTGCTATCCAATTGACATTTGCGACCAGTCGTTAAAGATAATCGACGATTATTTTTATCGATTCATCGATAACGTACTGAAAAAATGCTCGTTTCGGAGGAATAATCGGACGACGACGACGACAACGTTGACATACAATTATACGTCTAGGAAAAAATTCACATACGGGCATTCATGGGCACCCAGGACCTGGTACCGTTATAGCAAAAAATATCTACCACGGTCAACTTATGGCAGATATCAAAAATCCTACCCCGAAACAGATCTCAGGCCAAGATGAACTGGGCGAATTTTACCCTCATTTTCAGACAAATCTCACAAATCATTCACAAACTCATAATGAATTCTAGAAAAATCAAAATGTCGGTTGTGATACAAGTACCCAATCAAATGAAATGAAACTATGCTTAAATTCGATTCTCATCCATTCAAAATGAATATTTATTACTTCAGATACAATGCATTTTTGGATATAAATAATTCTCATCAGTACATAACGGTCATGTCCCCATGTCAAGTCATTCAGCTTTCCATGGTAAACAATAGATACTCGTACACAACCATCTCCCACCGTCCCACGAATCACGAAGATGACAGAGGGAAAAGAAAATATGTACATCGATATTTTTTACTCACCTTTGAGACATAATTCATCAGTAATCCATTGGCAATGATCGTACTGCGTTGAAAACTTCGAAATCCATCCCATCGAAACACCGAATCACCGAAGATACTCAAATTAGAACGGTGACGAAAGAAAACCAAACCGAACGATCAGCACTGCCGAAAAAATAAACACGCATTTCGATATTACACATTGAAAAAGCTGAAGATAATACGTATTAATTATTAATCGGTACTACACGCAAGATTACTCAGGAATAATAAAAGACAGACATTTATCAAATATCAACGTCAACCACGAAATCACAAACGCAACGACACAAGACACAACGAGAACGAGAAACGATAAACCAAACAATGAGAATGACTAACTGGACTGGACTGGAATACGCATTCCATTGCGTCATCCACGCCTTGGAACTAACACACGGAACTAATGAACGCAGTGTGACCGCTTGGCCGGCGTTAAATTTCACTAATCCATTAAGTATCAACGGTTTTATTTATTTATTTAATAATTAATTAATTTTCTTTTTTATATGCATTGTTTGAAATCAAAAGAATAATTTTTTAAGAAAAGCATCGTTTTATATTTATTCTAATGGACTGATTATACACTTTCTAACAAACGATAGGTGTAAAATTATTTTAATTCAACGTAATTCGAAATTTTAATTATTTTCGCCACAAATGGGATTTCGACGATTCAAGTCCAACTTTATTCCAAGTTCAAAGTTGAAATTTTTCAAATCAAAAATTTTAAATTTTTTTAGTTCTAAATTTTTTCAAAGCTACATCTAATTTTAAAATAAAGCGTACGTTTAAAAAACAACCATAGTCCAAAAATGGAATTTTGCAGGAGAGTAAAGGAACGTTTTCAAGACGAAAAATTAGGATCGGCATATGTTATTTATCTCGAAATGTGGACTGAGAGCCAACAGAGCAAATTTCACTTTTAAATACTCCTCTCAATTCTTAAAAATTGAAATAGGAAATTTTCGATTCTGGACTATGGCTGTTTTTTAAACAAAATTCAGCAAGAGCATTAGAATATTGATTCAGGAACACACAATACTTACACGAAAATTATTCATTTAAATTTTTGATAAATATTAAAAGGTTAAATCTGTTCTCTAGGCCCTCAGTCTACATTTTGAAACTAACTAATATACGATCAATCGAAATTTTAGTTGTAGAAACATTATCAAAAAACTTCAAAGCTTTCAAGCTTTTTGTTTAAAAAACAACCATAGTCCAACAGGTTGATTCTGATTGGTTATGAATGACCAAACAGAGTTCACCTGGTGGACTATGGTTGTTTTTTAAACAAAAAGCTCGAAAACCTTTGATTTAATAACACAAAAAAAGTGTTAAAATCTTTTTTTAAATCTAAAATAAATAACGCCATTATTTTTTTCATAAAATTTAATTTCTGAAACTGCAATAAAAAAAATTCCCTCAATTTGGACTATGGTTGTTTTTTAAACGGACGCTTCAAATTTTTCCATCGGTAATAACATTTTATGAATTTGAATTTTCTCGACATTTTTCCTATTTTAATTTTTCAAAAGAAAGGGTACCGGTGAATAAGATAGGCGAATCTGCCCTCGAGCTGAAATTCGAAACTAGCTGATGGAATTCGGTTCTTATGGTCTGAAAACCCTGCGGTAAAAATTTTGGCCCCTACCCCTCGACTATACTTAGTTATGGGCCAAAACGTTCTTTTTTTCAGCCTTTTCATTAAGAATTTTTATGTTCGCGAGTTTTCAACCAAATTTTTTTAAACTTCCGTGGATGGTAAATCGGACAAGTGGTGTATAAATACGTATTTCGAACTATAATTACGAGAAAAAATTATTTCGGCCAAAAATGGCCATTTTATGAGTGAAAAACGTTGTGGAAAAATGGGTTTTCGCATTTTTCAAGGTTTTCCACCACCTGAAAAATTCTGAAAAAAATATTACGTTGTACATATAGGAACTAGGCACATAAAAAATATTTTTTTCAGAATTGCACCTCTGAAACATCATACAGAAAACTCAATTTGAAGTTTTCAAACGCAATTTTTGGCAAGAAAAAATCATCAAAATTTTTTTAAACCACCCACATAACACCCCTCAGTATATTGTACAGCTGACGAAAATTTGAAAAAAATTGGTTGAAAACTCGTGGAAATAAATGAAAAGGCTGAAAAAAGTAACGTTTTGACCCATAACTAGAGCTAATAGAGGTTAGGGGTCCAAAATTTTCACCACAAGGTTTTCAGACCATAAGAGCCAAATTCCATCGATTATAGTTTCGAATTTCAACTCGGAGGCAGATTCTCCAATCTTATCCACCAGTACCCTTTAATTTCACATTACTTTTTTTAAAAAGAAGAAATTTTGAAAACCATAAGTTGAAATTTTCTTTAAAAATTCAAAGTTGGAAAAAATTATAAGAAATTTTCAATTGGAAAAATTTTAAAGTTAGTTGGAAAAAAGGCTCTGATGTGTTTTGGAGGTCATTTGGCCTTTGGTGGAACTTCGACCAAATTTTAATGCTTTTCGACTTGTTCATGTAGAAGATGATTTTAGAGCGCAAAAACGAATTTTTACCAACCCCCCCCCCCCCCGGGCGGGGACCTTGAAATATGTGATTTTTAAGCTAAAAATTCCATCTCATCGAGTTTTCAACCGATTTTTTTCAAACTTGGAACGTAGGTAGAGGTACTCGATAGGAGTACCCTGAACTTTTTTCAGATTTTTTCGATCACTATAATGACCTTAAAATTGACCTTGAAAGTTTTAAATCGCCCTGGGGACACCGTTTTGGCGGGTGGAATGAAAAAGAATTATTTTTATTTTTCTCACTCTATTTTACACCACGCAGAATTTTTTCAGATATATTCCAGTGGTGGCCTATACCTTTGACGTTTGAAAAAACGATAGATCGGTCGTTTTAGTATTTGAGAAATATAGTGGTTGAAAAAAGACAAATCTGTTACTTAATCACAATTTCATTGCTCTAAGAGCTTCCATATAATGTCCAGAGTCTGTGATAAATTCGGACCGCCCCACCCCAGCCCCTATTGGTTTTTGCTTTTTGAGGAGAGTGGACCCCTTATGAGGGGAAAAAATTGTTTTGCACCAAATTCGCTCAAATTCACGTAAAAGGTTTTGTATAGGTGTAGAAGTACCACCCCAAAAAATTTTAGATCGGGGGCTAATTGCGCTCTAAAATCATCTTCTACATAGGCAAGTTGAGTAGAATGAAAATTTTGTCAAAATTCCACCAAAGGCCAAATCACCCCCAAATCACAACATAGCCTTTCTGAATACATGAAGTTGAAAAAATTTGAAGAAATCAAGTTGAAAACATTTTTTCCGACTGTAAAATTTTTCTAAATTTGGAATTTGTGAGAATGTTTTTCAAATTTATGTGTTTCAACATTTTTTTCAATTCGAAAATTGTTTCAAAAATTTAAAAATTTTCCTCAAATTTTTTCAACTTTGAATTTTTTAAAAAATCTTTTCAATTTAATGTTTTTTAAAATACATATTTCTTCCAATTCAATAATAAAATTTTTTTTAATATAAAACTGAATTTTTTTTAAAAAATCAGAGAAAATTCATGTTTGAAAAAATTTGGAGTTGAAAAAAATTTGAGTAGAGTGTCGATTTTTGTTTCACTTAAATAAAAGGAGATTTTTTCCTCTTTTGGAATTTTCATTTTTCCCCCTTATTTTTGCGGGCTATTTTTCATAATTTTTTTTTACCGTTTTCTCCACGACCCCTGCTGGTTAACAATTCTTAACAAATAACTTTTGCTTTGACAGTGTGAAAATCACTGAGACTCTTCCCCATTCCTCAAGGGGTCCACTGAAGAGGCGAAAATTTCCCAAAATACCGAAAATAAGTACTGTGTGACATATCATCTGTTATAACTTCAGTAGTTTTGATTTCAAATTTTGACTCAGTTTCTTGATTTGACCTCTCAGCATCCGCACCCGTACCTCCAAATTTGGGACAAAATTTTTAAAAATGTCAATAATATCGTGTGACATTGTTTGTGATGTTTTTGAAAGTGCTGAGATGAAATTTCAACTTAGGTTTAAAATTAAACCTCACCCTTTCATTTTGATTTTCCCCTTAATTTGAGGGTACGGGGTGCTAAGGGAATTGATCCGACGTCTCTTCAATTTTGATGTAGGGAAAAAAATCATTAGAACAAAATGCTTAAAAATTAAAAAACATGCTTTTTTGCGAAGGAAAAAAATAGAAATGTTCCAACGACTTTAATACACCTTCTTGGAAATAATTCAGTAGGTATTCGACCTTGACGTTCAATTAAACATGGAAATGATTCGAATTCGTCATCGTACAATGCCATCATCAAAAGGCCATCTAAAATCGATATTTCATCAGTCTTGTCAAAGTATGAAGTGGAAATGCTACCGAAATAATTCACAAACGTAATAATGCAAATTAAAAAGCATAAATCAAGATTCTACCATATAATCGAACAAAATTAATTTTACAGCACATAATTTCAAAACTATAAGGAATCCGAATTAATAAGAAAACATTCCGGTAAGAAAATAGTCAAACTACTTGCAAATTTAAAATCGCCACCAGTAATTCATTCATTAACCATTCACGAGTAGGCTCGGTTAACAAAAGTATTCGAATCAATTACAGGGTGTCTGGAATCACGCAACGAGATTAACCTCATGAAACAACCCTTACTTCAGAATTTAGTAGGCGCAGGCATCTAATTTACGTACATTTCAATGTCAATGGATTTCACGATTAGAAATAAAGCTCGAGTCGATTTAATTCCACTGTGCTAATTTTTAAGGCCAACTAATCGAATACTGATTACAAAATTAAGGACTAGAGAAAATCGTCGGAAAATATTTCGCCATTATTCTCCTTCCACTGCAACCCCTCAGACATTATCAGAAATCACTCTAGACTTAAGATCGCTAGACTCGTCTAAAATGTTACATTGGTTCAAAGTTCCTTCTACGACGAATATGTACAAACATTTGACAAAATATCGACCACCAAAAATTCCAAAACGATTCGTCATCGTGGCTATGGTGTTTTTCGGATATGGAAATATTTTCTACTTGCATACGAACATGGCGATGGCTGTAGTCGAGATGACGTCTCCGAAAAATATCACGGATGCGGATGGTAACGTGACATTGGTAAGTTTCTTTTCCTAATTTGATTTTTTTTTCAAACAGAACGATCTTCAAAAGGGATCAAATTTTATCGCAGGAACCAGAATTCAAATGGAATTCCAAAGAAAAGGGAATAGTTTTGAGTACATTTTCATACGGTCGTTTATTAGGCCCCATTGGTGGTATTTTAGCCGGACGAATAGGCGGAGGAACCTTATTCGGAATATCTATTTTGGTCACAGCAGCAGTAACTCTCATTTCACCATTTTTACTTTATAATAACTTCAGTTTGTTCGTGATCACGAATGTGATTCTGGGCATATTCGAGGTAACTTTTTTTTCGAGTCAATCACATTTCAAAAAAAAAAATCACCCAGTCAATCCTTTTAAAAAAATGTATCGTTTAAGTCATTCCAATACGCCAGCATATCACAACTTTGGTCCAGATGGGCACCACCTAATGAACGTTCAAAGTTCGTGTCATTCAGTGTGATTGGCTTATACGTAGGGAACATCATAGCTTTCGTTGTAGCCGGTTGGATGCTGAATAAATGGGCTTGGCCGTGGCTTTTCTACATCAGTGGTAAGTAAAATCGAACAAACCAAATATCATTCACCTTTATCGATAAAATATTGCCTCGGAATTTATATCAGGAGCTGCCACCTTGGCATGGTATGGTATTTGGGTCCTAGTTGTAAGCAATGATCCGGAAGAAGACAGACATATCACTGATGCAGAACGTACCTACATCAAAGAAACTCTGAATAATGTATCTGCAAATGAAAAGGTATGTTTCTACTCAAACTCGATTGTTTTCTGTCATATCTACCTACCTATTTCCATGACACAGACCTACAAATGAAATTATAATTTTTAATTCACAGCTAGTCTATCCAATGAAAGAAATCCTCACTTGCATGCCTTTTTGGGCTGGCTGCTTGGCTAAATTCTCATTCGGATGTGGAATCACCTTCACAACTTTGTATCTACCTCAATACATCAAAGGTAGGTGACTTTTCAATCAAAAAATTCATTCTATTTGGAAATTTTCAAAAAATACTCAAAGTGATTCTTTTATTTGGCAGATACCAATGACATAGACATCAAGAAAATAGGTTACATATCGACCATACCGCAAATCTGCTCCATTATATCGATGCCCTTGAGTGGATACATGTCCGATTACATCAGATCGAAGAAAATCATGTCTGTGACAAATGTTCGTATACAAAATCCATTATGCTTTGGAATAATTCCTCGAATATATCAAGTTTATGGGCTAATTCCGTGTCAATTCGACCAAAAAAACACGATTTTTCTACCTTGGAGGGGGGGGGGACAAAAAACAAATGATTTCCGACCATTTAAAAGTGTTTTTCTATCCTAGCCATTACGTCATTTTTACTCGACCCAGGAACGTACCGATAGGGGGGAGGGGAGAGCTTCCCCCCAGACGGAATTTTTTACTTGTGAGTTGGGAAAATTGAACACTTTAACACATTAGTTGGAAAAATTTGTCATTTTCCCAACTAATGAATAAGGTCTTTTTTGGGTATTAAACACACAATTTTTTCAAATTTTCGCCCTCGCTTCGCTCGGGCATAAACAAGATTACACTTCTATGAGTTATTTGAGTCAACAATGCGGAAAAAAAGTTTCCTCCCTCGAAAATATTTCTGCTATTCCAAGTCTTTGTAGGTACTTACTTTCCACCCTCCGAAAAAAAGCTTCCGACCATAGTCTATACTTGATAAATCAAATTTGTGAATTTCAAGTTTAAAAATTGAAATCAGGGGTACCGAGAAATCTCATTCTAAATCGTCGAAAAAAATTTTGATGGAGAACGTCCGCTTTTAGAAATCCGATCCATCAGTGAAATCGCCTCCCAAATATAAATTTTTCAATTAATTTTGGATCCTAGAGAAGTCATTTTTTCGTATTTTTCCTCAAAATTATTACAACTAATATTCATTGCATTTTTTTCTCCATAAAACTTATTTTTGACGTTTAAAAAAAAATTTTCAAAAGCTTTGGTCTCGCTGCGCTCGACTTTTTTGTATTTATTCTTAAATAGTTTCAAAGTAAAAGTGACCGATTTTTTATTCAAGTTTGTTAATCCAAAACACAGTTTTATTCCACTTTGAATTGGAAGTTTTAAAAAATTTTCGCCCTCGCTTCGCTCGGGCCTAATTCATTTCTCTCATATTCAGATTAAAAATACAAATTTTTTCAAATTAAATTACAATTAAGTATTTTGAAATTTTTTACTCTCGTTTTAATCTAGATAAATACCTTGCTTCGTTCGGGACAAATGGACAATTTTATGTTAATAATCGCCGGCGACGGTTAATTTTTTTTTTAAAATTGAAATATCAATCGGCGAAATATAGTTGGGAATTTCACGAATTTGAGTTGGGATTTTCATCAACCCCCCCCCCCCCCCCCAGAAAATGAATTCGGTACGTCACTGACTCGACCTTTTATCAATATGAAGAATCGATGGAAGGAAAGAGTGTTCATAGTCGTACCTTTATTTTGGGAATGAATTGTGTAAATTTATCGAGCCCGAGTGAATCGAGGGCGAAAATTTTTGAAGAAAAAGGAATGCAAAAGCTAAATTTCATCACTTTTTAAAATCAATATTGTAGTATTGAAATGTAGAAGAAATCCTTACTCATTTACTTTTAAATATATTTTTAATTTTGATATGCCCGAGTGAAGCGAGGGCGAAAATTTGAAAAATTGATGATTTCCAGAAAGAAAATAATTAGTTTTTTAATAGTTCGTTATTTAAAAAAATTTCATGGCATAAAAATTTCGTGATTTATGAAGTTTTTTACAAAATTTTGGGCTCTTTTCATGTATTTAGGATGTATGGTGAAAATTTGTGGGTTTTTTTGTGCAAGTTTTCTGGGAAATTTTGGCAACAAGTCGGCAAATTTAGTTGTAAATCTGTGCACGGTATCATCAGTTATCCAACGCGAACTTGAAAAAAACCGCAAATAATCTGTTTCAACAATCGATAGTCGTTTTCGATCGATCACAAAAGCCCCTAATTAAGTACATATTTTCTTCATAAAAGAGACGACTTTAGCAGCTTGAAAAAAGGAAATTCGTTGCATTTGAATTTTTTTAAAAAGTGAAACATATTCACGAAAATAACAGGGGGGTCAAGACCCCCATGCCCTTCCTATCTTCGCCTATGTTGAGATTTTCTATTTCACGTCCCATTGTTAATCTTAATTTTGACTTTTTTTTGGGGGGGGAGGTCAATCTCTTTATTTTGAAATTCGCTATCTTAAAAATGGAATTTTTCAAAATAATTTCAAAAAACTACTTGCTAAAAATTTTTGAACGTTATCGAAAAAACTGTAGGTCGAAAAATAAATTGACATGGAATGACCCGATGAACTAATCATAATTTTGGGCCATTTTCAGCTGCACAAGCTCAACATGAGTCTTGGTCTTTTCACAGCCTTTGTGGTTTTTCTGATCCCTGGACATTGGCCGAGTTTCTTAGTTAGCATGATTTGTATATCAACGTTCCAGTTTTTCAGTACTTTTGTTACGGTGGATGTGCAGTAAGTGTGTTCTTCACAATTGGTTCACTTTTTTTTTTTTTTGATAATCTCAGGGTTGATTTAGAAATGACCGAATTTTACATCATGTATTAGCAAATACGCAGGGTAGGCACGTGCAGAGGAAAAAAAGAGGATTTTTCCCTGGACTCGTATTTTTTCAGAAAGCCCGCGTTGCCTGTTGAGGAAAAATAATCACTTCGCAGCAGGGACCCTCAAACCAAAAAATTAGATTAATCACGTCGCGTCGTATCGACGTTCGAAAGGCTTTTCTTTTGCTCACACATTTTTCTCTCTGGGCCCCGATTTTCTCAACACGGTTCTGACTTAGGCGCAGATCCAAATGCAGATGTGGACACCCTTTCCATAAAAATGGTCCAAAATAGCTTGTAAAAGTCCACTAATTTTCTATTTCTGGTGCAAATGTTCGGACTATATGGGATACCGTTGGAATTCGTTCAGCTTGTTCTGTATCTTATAAACCTATGTAAGTTATTCATCGACTCATCGTACTCCAGAAATTTATTTCTAATTTTGTTCCGAAAAAATTTATTTTTATCAAAATTTTCATTTTTTACGATCTTGTGTCGTTTGTACTCTGTCAAAATTTTCACTGATAATTTTTTTCAAGTGGACAAAATTTTTACTCATAATTTTCTATCATTTTTGAAAATTTATTTCTTCACTGTCAAAATTTCTACACGTAATTTTTTCACGATTTTGGATTTTTTTTTTCGATTTCATCAGAATGTTTACCCGCATTTTTTCCGTGTTAAAATTTTAACAATTACCCTTATATTTTTTTTCAACCCTGAATACTCTTTCTTTTTTACTGTAAAAATATTTTTTTACTTTTCATTTGAAATTTTTCAAGTCTGAAAAATGTGTTCTTTTTGTGTGTTAAAATGTTTGCACTTTTTTAAATTTGAAAAAATAATGCAGATGGTAGAAATATTTTGTGTAATTGTGCATGTAAATAATAGTCAGCGTAAAAAATGTTTATTTTCAATAGGTACAAAAATAAAAAAAATTTCAACTTGGAAAAAAACCTACTCTCTCATTCTGAATTAGTGAAAAGCCACTGATAAATAGTCAGAATTGCAGCACAGGAAAAATCAGAAAAATTCACTAATTTTCAGCGAATTTTCACTGATTTTTCAAAGATTTTCACAGATTTTTCAGCAAAATTCCACAAATTTCACTGACTTTCTCCTGTGCTGCAATTTTTACTGTTTCTCAGTGATTTTCGATAACTTTAACTGATTTATAATCGAGGGAGTAGATGTAAAAAAGACAAATTTTGATACAGAAAAAACTCAAATTTGAAAAATCATGCTTTGTGGGCAAATTTTATAATAAAGAAAACAACTGAAGTGAAAATTTTTTATGATGAAGAAAAAAATTGTGAGTAGGTACTTGAACATTTTTATAGAAAAAAATTTTAAAGTAAGTAAAAATTTTGTCGAAAAATTTTATGGTCATGGAAATATTACGAGAGAACATTTTTAACAGAATAGAAAAAATCAGTGATCGTAAAGAAATAAAACATTAAGATCGTAGAAAAACGACCTACGTACATGCCGAAATTTTGATAAAAAAAATTACTTCAAATCGAAATTTTAAAAAGAAAAATGGGATTTCAAGTTCGAATCGTGATCACCATTAACGCATTCAAATAGCACGAAGTACATTATAATGTACCTATTTAAGAAAGGTATAATAAGATACAGAACAAGTTAAACGAAGTATTTCCGAAGTACCATTCGATGTGGTTCGAAGTGGACCTCAGTATGTAGTTGTAAAATACTGAAAAATGAATGTAATTTTGTTTTAAATTCACTTCATTTGGAAAATATTTTTGTATGTATTTATGAAAAATTTTTCTAAAACCACGTTATTTTTCGATTTATTTTCCTTTCTTCCAGATACTTACCTACCTATGTATTTCGACCCTTCCTTGGGAAAAATCTTAAAAAATTTGTCACCAAAAATGGCATCTTCCCCAATATTATCTTAATCTGCTCCTAAAAAGCTACATACCCTGATTTTCCTTTCCCTTCATCATTTCTTTTTCCATTAGGTAATTTTAATCATTTTTATTTGGCAATATTACCCATCGAACTATTCAAAATCAACAGCTGACTCACCTTTTTTTATTTTCAGAGTTCTAGTCCTCGACCTGGCGCCCAAATATGCAGCATTTCTCAACTCCATCTCCAACGTCTTGCTCACCTCCTCTGGAATCGTAACTCCAGCACTGGTTGGATTCATAGTCACCACTCACGTAAGTTCATCTCGATCTAGAAAAATAAATCACACGTAAATTTTCACAGACACAAATTTTAAAACCAGAATTTAATTTTTCACAGAGTAAAGAACAATGGGATATTTGTTTCGCCGTGTTCAGTGGCATTAATTTATTAGCGGGAATGATATTCTTGCATTATGGCTCAGGGGATCTTCAGCCATGGGCCAACTATACTGGAAAACGTGTACAACCAGTTGACCATATCAAAGAATGTTACTGAATGTAGAATTTTAAAAATAAATTCAATTTTATTCGACGTTATTAATTTTTCATCAGCAATTAAATTTTATTCATATTTCAATTCGTAGGCAATTAACTCGAATTTGAAATCAATCAACCATTATATAAGTACCTAAGTTTAATATGGCTAAATTTATTGCAAATCATATCTTAAGCACTTACGTAGAAATTGCACGCAAGAGTTCAATAACAACATCGCCCAAATACGTGTTATCAGTGTGATTAGGTACCTTCAATCCCACGAACCAGTATTCTTATCAATAATCATAAAATAATTCACTTGAAAGCAGGTACTTCAAGAATCGACCTAATAATAAAATTCAAACACGAACAGTATATCTGTGGTATTTGTAGGTGCTGTGTTGACTGAGTGTTTTTGAAAAAGTGCTCAAAATGGAGCTAGAATCTTCCAGGGTAATATTTTCCAAAAGATATGTGATCGTTTTGATGGTGTTTATTGGATATCTGAACATGTTCTATTTGCATACAAATTTGGGAATGGCTGTTGTAGAAATGACCACTTTGAAGAATATCACTCTTGATAATGGCACAATACAACGGGTGAGTGATTTCTCCCTTCCCCTTAAAATTGCCTTCAGTTTAATAGCTTATTTTTGTACATTTTGTGGCAGAAAGCAGACTTCAACTGGAGCTCTAAAGAGAAAGGAATCATTTTGAGTACATTTTCATACGGTAGATTACTCAGCCCTGTAGGAGGACTTTTGTCAGGGAGATTCGGAGGTAGCACAATCTATGGCATTGGTATCCTGGTGACAGCTTCAGTGACCTTTTTCAGTCCATTTTTCTTATACACTCATTTCAATCTGTTCGTCGTGACAAATATTATTCTTGGAGCTTTCGAGGTATTTCCTGAATATTACAAAGGTCGACATTTTAAAACGTTTAATGCTCGTTATGGATTTTATAGTATTTTTTACGCTGATCGCGAAAAAATTGGTGAAAAAATTCGGCCATCTGAGGATTTTTCACAATTTGAATGTTTTGTTGAACATTTTTTTAAACTTTTTGATCACTTTTGACACTTGAAATCAATTTTCTGAGTAAAGGAAGGGTTCAACGAAAAAAATAAATGGGACATAAATTGTGGAGCGTAAAATTTCCCTTTCGTAGAGTCCAATTTAATTTTTTCTTACAAGGGAGGTATTCCAACTCAAAGTAAAATTTTGAGCAAAAACAAAAAAAAAACGAAAGTACGCCATAACAGGACCCCGCATCCAAAATTCCAGATGCTGAAGTTCATTTCTCGATTTTTGGTGAATTTTTGAAATTTCAAAATTACCTCCGCCCTGCGAAATATGAAAATTTGATCTAATCAACGAAAAAAGGTGAAATTTGGTATATACCCTATTTTCGACCTCCCGAATCGATTGCAAGCGGTTTAAAGACGTTTCGGAGCCACCAGAAAATTTTGAAATTTTTCAGCGCTGAAGAAAAGCCCATAAAAATGGCCCATATGCACTTCAGCACCTATAATCGCTGATTATTCATATTGGTTACCTATTTGAACGATTCAAACACAATTTTCCAAAATTCGTAACTTTGAGTTCAAATTCGCATTTTTGGGTAAGAAATTTTCATGGAAAAAATTTAATAATTCGCCTAATGCGCATGCATCGAGGTAAAGTTACGAATTTTGGAAAATTGTGTTTTAATCGATCAAATAGGTCACTAATATGGATAATCCGCGATTATAGGTGTTGAAGTGCATATGGGCCATTTTTATGGGCTTTTCTCCAGCGCTGGAAAATTCCAAAATTTTCTGGTGACTCTGAAACGTCTTGAAACCGCTTCCAATCGATTTGGGAGGTCAAAAATAGGGTATATACCAAATTTCACTTTTTTTCGTTGATTAGGTCAAATTTTCATATTTCGCAGGGCGGAGGTTATTTTAAAATTTCAAAAATTCACCAAAAATCGAGAAATGAACTTCAGCACATGGAATTTTGGATACGGGGTCCTGCTATGATGTACTTTCAATTTATTTTTTTTGGACTCGAAATTTTACTTTGAGTCGGGATCCCTCCCTTGTTAGAAGGCTTAGCTTTCAAGATATTTCATTTGAAAGTTAAAGGTACAACTAATTTTTTTATTGAAAATATTTCAAAAACTATTCTAGAAAAAACTAATTGGACTCCACAAAAAGGAAAGTTTACGCTCTACAATTCATATTCTATGCATTTTTTTTTTTTTGGAGGGTTGATTTTCTCAGAAAATCGATTTTTTGAAATGAATCACATTTGAAACATTTTCTATTTGTAACAATGGAAATATCAAAGGCTGGCAAGTTAACAATTTTTTTCTGTATAATTGATTCTAATTGGTGAATCTGACCTACTTTTTAGTGCTGATTTTGAATATGATTTCAGTTTTACTCCACCACGTCAGAATTTTTCATAATTGGAATTTTTTATCAAGAATTTTTTTTGCAGTTTTTGAATCAACTTTTGACACTAAAAAGTCAATTTTCTGAGCAAAGAAAAAGTTTAAGAAAAAAAAATAAACAGACATAAATTGTAAAGCATAAAATTTCCTTTCTGTTGAGTTCAACAGGGGTTTTCTTAGAAAGCTTAGTTTTTTGAGATATTTTCAATAAAAAAAATTTGAACTTTCAACTTTCAACTAGAATATCTCGAAAGCTAAGCCTCTTTAGAAAAAACTAATTTGAACTCCACAGAAAGGAAATTTCATGTTCTACAATTTATATTCTATTAATTTTTTTCACTGGACACTTCCTCTGCTCAGAAAATTGACTTCAAGTGTGAAAAGTTATCAGAAAGTGTAAAAAAAATGTTCAACAAATATTTCAAATTTTAAAAAATCTTTGGGCGATGGAATTTTTTCACTATTTTTCTCGCGATCAACGCAAAAAATACCATAAAAATCACTCATTAAACTTCAAACAGCATTTTCTATGTCGACCTGTGATTGCTTCTACAATTTCTCGAATATGATGCTGAGAGCTACTCATGTTAAAAACCATTAGAATTACATGTCATAAATAGGCATTTTCGTACGCAAGCGTCACGCAACTCTTTTCCCGCTGGGCTCCTCCTGATGAACGTACCAAGTTCGTATCTTTCAGCATCATTGGCATGTATTTAGGATCTGTGGTGTCTTTTATGGTTTCTGGATGGATTTTGAAGAATCTAGGATGGGAGAAGTTATTCTATTACAGTGGTAAGGGACTAAAAGTTCTACAAGATTTTTTTGGATAACTGAAAAATGCTAAAAAAAATTATTTTCTAGGGACAACATCATTCCTTTGGTTCTGGATGTGGTTTTTTGTGGTGAAAAACGAACCAGCTGAGGATAAACACATCAGCGAGACTGAACGACGGTACATTGAAGAGAAAGTAGGCTCCAACTATAGTCGAGAAAAGGTCAGTGTAGAAATATTGGATTTTAAATCCTTAAATTTTGGTAATTTTTCAACTGATTCGGAAGTGGTTTTTTTTTTTACTGGATGAATCAGTAAAATTATATTTTTTCCAGTGAATTTGACATTTACATGATTCTGACGATTTCATTCAGTCATTTTCACTTAATTTTGACTTTCAACCAGTGAAAATTAACTACGATTCAAATTAAGAGAGTACCAAAAAAAATTTAATTTCTTAGTAATGGAATTGAACTATTTTTTCCTCAATTTTTCATTACTATTTCTAAAATTATTTCAGCTGGTGTACCCATGGAGACGTATATTGACTTGTATGCCATTTTGGGTTGGTTGCCTAGCAAAATTTTCAGTCGGATGTGGTTACACGTTCACAGCCATCTACTTACCACAATACATAAAAGGTCAGAGAAAACATTCCAAAGACGAAATAAGCACAATTAACGTGAATTTTATCAACAGCACAATTTAATTTCAGATACCAACGACATAGACATCAAACAAATAGGATACTTATCAACAATTCCTCAAATCTGCGCCATCATCTCAACGCCCCTTAATGGATTTCTAGGCGATTATATCAAATCCCATAAAATCTTATCAATTACCAATGTTAGATGAGTTTTTTTTTTAAATCTTGGTCGGTTTATTTTCGACAGTCGAGCTCAATTAAAATTTTTTTATAGGTTCATAAACTCTACACAAGCATCGGTTTATTTACCGGAGCCATTGTCTACGTGATGGTGGTTGTGTGGCCAAATTTCACCGCCAATATGATCGCAATATCGTTATTTCAATTCTTCAGCACGTTCGCCATGACAGATATACTGTAAAGAGACCCCTTTTTCGCTCTTAAAATTAACTAGGTAACATAATTTGAATTTATCCGTGATTATGATTTTTGATTGAATTTCAGAGTCCTGTTTCTTGACCTTGCTCCGAAATATGCTTCGTTTTTGAACTCAATTGCGAATATATTTTTCACCAGTTCGGGTATCATTACTCCGGTGCTGGTGGGTTTCGTGGTCACATCTCACGTAAGCCTTTGAAATATTAATTCTAAAGAGAACTCAAATTTCAAAGTGATAGTACCTCGGAACTGATTTCCTTTCGATTTTTTTTTAGAGTATTTTTCAATGGAATATCTGCTTTATTACGCTGAGCTGCGTGTATTTGTGCTCTGGATTGATATATCTGAAATTCGGATCTGGCAGACTTCGCTCGTGGGCCAATTATACACCCAATAAAAAAGTGAATCAACAAAGTAATGAAGATGGACCGTAATCTCGTTAAAATTAAGGTTCTGTGTATCACATTTCTACATTGTGATTTAATAATTTTGTTTCAATATATTAAAACTTCCATACTAAGGCGACCGTCGTCTTTGATTTCTTTTTAGATAGTGGAATAGGGAGAGGAAAAATTTGTAGGATGACGTCAAAAGAACCTCATGAAAATTTGGTAACTTTGATGAGAAATTTTCCGCTGAAATGAGCTTCAAAAATTGAAAATGAAAAAAATCTAAAAATCCATTTTTCTTGACTTTTTGTCGAGATTTAGTTGAGTTCTGATTGAAAAGAAGCAAAAAAATTCTCAATTTTTCTGTTTTTTTTTCCTTAGTGGCGATTACATGATTTTTATATGGGACATAAAATCTCAAATTTTGGACATTGCTTTACGGATTTTCTGTGGGTGGTGAGCGTTTTTTTTCAAAGTACTTACGTTTTATTTTGCACAATGAATTTTCAAGGTTTGAATTTTTTTCATGTAACGTCAATTTTTCAAGTCTAACATTTTTTTCTCAAAATTTCTCGAACTTCAAATTTTGTCAACGTCAATTTTTTAGGACTAATTTTTTTTCAAAATTTCCCAAACTTCAATTTTTTTCAACGTCAATTTTTCAAGACTAAAAATTTTTTCTCAAAATTTCTCAAAATTCAATTTTTTGTCAACGTCAATTTTTCAAGTCTATAATTTTTTCTCAAAATTTCTCAAACTACAAATTTTTTTCAATTGAATGTGTCACTACAAAAAAGGGCATAACTCAGCATATGTCCTTTTTAATGCGACAAGCGATTCGTATTCTCTGAAGTTTTCTCTATCCAATGAGCCCCCTCTCACCTTCCAAGTTTTTCTCGAAGAGTTAAGGCGTTTTTAAAATGCGAAGTTCGTAATTTCGGTACCTAACCTAACCTATACATTATATGTTTGATTTTCGAGAATTTGCATAATATTTAATTTTTTCACTGTGCAGATGATTGTAAAATTGTAAAATTTTAATGAAGTGTTTTTTTAGTTAATTTTTCGTCATTTTGAAAAAATAATAAAATTCGTCCAAAATGTATTTTTAGCATTTTTTTTTGTAACCAAGAAAATGAAAAAAGAAGTTGTCATTTTTCATAGTGCGATATATTCGCTTCCTGAAGAGATAATTTGATTTTTTTTTCACGAAAATGTTCCTTTTTTCATTTTCTTCAACATTTGTATAAAGATTTTTTTTCAATTTTCACTTCCGGAAAAATTGTACCTTGTACGTTATCAAACGTAGAAGGGTTGAAATGAAATTTTGTCACAACAAAAAGGACATACAACTCAACCTTTTGTTTTCAATATAGAAAAAAAAAATTGAAATATATCAGTAATGGGCGAGCTGTTTTCTTGTAGCAAAAAGATGAAATTTTAAGGTAAAATTTTTTCCCCAGCTCAATTCCTTAATTTAGTATTAAAAAAAGTATACTCAAACTTCAATCGCGATTTCCGCAAAACGTCATTTTCTATAATGTCCTTGTTGCTGTGACACGTTCAATTCCATAATTTTTTTCTCAACATTTTTTAAATTTCAACACCTGAGTCTTGAAAAATCGACGTTGAAAAAAATTTGAAGTTTGGGAAATTTTGAGAAAAAATTTGTCCAGAAAAATCGAAGTTTGAGAAATTTTGAAAAAAATTTAGTCTCAAAAAATTGACGTTGAAAAAGCTTATGGTTTGAGAAATTTTGAGAAAAAAATCTGTCTTGAAAAATTGAAGTTTGGGAAATGTCGAAAAAAATTTAGTCTCAAAAAATTGACGTTGAAAAAATTTAAAGTTTGAGAAATTTTGAGAAAAAAATTTTAGTCTTGAAAAATTGACGTTACAGGAAAAAAATTCAGACTTTGAAAATTTATTGTGCAAAATCAAGCCTACTTTGAAAAAAAACCAACAGGGCCAGGTCAAATACCTTGAGCTCAAGGATGATGAGGAGGAGAGGGGTTGTAGAAAAGATCGTTTAAAAGATAAAATTTCATCATTTTTTCCAGATCTTAGTTCTAAAAAAAAAAATGAGATTTTCGATATTCGACTTTGATATTCGTTTCTGATCTAACAAAGCGAACCAAAGGTTGAAAATTAGAAAAATTTTCAATTTTCAAATAGAAAGTAATGCATTTTTTAATGGGTTGTCGTTTGAAAAAAATTCCATGAATTTGGAAATAAAATTCCAAAATTCCACAATTTTTCTCTATGAATTTTCTCGGCTTTTTCTTTTGTTTATTTTTTTTAAAACAAAATTACAGTGAAAGGTGTCAAGGATCATCTGGTAAGTATCTATTAGAGAGAAAAATCTAACCCTGAATACCATTCAAACTTTACATAGGTATTTGTAATAAAATTATTTTTCATTGTAGAGGGAGTAAAAGTCTACTTTCACTCCCTCTCGCGAATCGCTCGAGTGCTCAAACTCGACTTTTACTCCCTCTACAATGAAAAATATCGCATGCAACTCGGGAAATAAATGATTTTCGACGATTTTGAGTTATTTCCCTCGCTTCGCTCGGGCAATAAACCTCAAAATTCGTCGAAAATCACTTTATCTCCCTTGTTGCATACCATACTATTTCACATTCAATTTCGAAATACCTTACAGAAAAAAAAAACAATAATTCTTCTTTACGATTTTTTGAAAATATTGAAATAGGTATTGAATTTATTTCTTCAGGAAATTGAAACTACTGAAAGGTTCGAGTCAATTGCTCCAAATTTCTTTCATTTACTACCCCTACATAATTTTTTCCCAATACTTCCTCCAACTTTCTCGAACAAAAAACTCATAAACGATCCACTCCATATCTCACTAAACTCTTGCCAGCAATACCACCACAACCAAACACACACCAATTCGAGTGGATTTAATTTGAAGTTCATAGTCTTACAGTTAATCATAAACTATTATCTTTCTCACCATTATCTCATGGTCGTTGTATAATCCATCGTATCCGCAGATCATGCATTCAGCATTCACGAGCGAATTGCACACAAATAAAAGGTGAGTATACCTAAGACTGTGTCGAGACTAAATCGTATAAAATTATAAGCTGATCAATACTACGACGAAAATGTTATTCCCTGAAATCATCAAGATCCCTAAAAGGTACATAATCGTGATTATGGTCTTTATCGGATACGCGAATATGTTTTATTTACATTCCAACTTGGGTATGGCGGTGGTAGAGATGACTACAGAGAAAAACATCGTGCTTCAAAATGGCACCGTACAACCGGTGAGTAATTTTCAAATCTCATTTTACCAGTAATTCGATCAATTTTGAAAATATTAAAAACAAATGCATTCGACAGCAGAGAGCAGATTTTTACTGGAGTCCTCAAGAGAAAAGTCTCATACTGAGTAGTTTTTCCTACGGTCGACTGCTCAGCCCCATAGGAGGATTTCTGTCAGGAAAATTTGGAGGAAGTACAATCTACAGTGCTGGAATTCTTGTCACGTCGTTGGTCACTTTTTTCAGCCCTATGTTTTTGCACATCAATTTCAAATTATTTGTTGTGACCAATATGATTCTAGGAACTTTTGAGGTGGGCAAATTATTTAATAAACTTAGTCGTTAAAAATCAGTATAAATGAGTAGAAAAAAATTCCATGAATTAGACGTTCTCATATGCCAGTGTCACACAAATCTTCTCACGCTGGGCCCCTCCCGATGAACGAGCCAAATTCGTGTCTTTTAGCGTTGTCGGGGTGAATCTCGGATCCGGTATGTCTTTCATAATCTCAGGATGGATACTAAATACTTGGAATTGGGAAACATTGTTCTATGTCAGTGGTGAGTTCTGTAGAATTGAAATACAGTGGATTACGGGTGCGGTGGTCCCCCTGAGTCAACGACGAGCACCCCCATCTCCTAATTTTTCAAGCACACGCCTCCATTTTCATCAATGCTCTCAATTTTTTTACTTTTAGTATGTTTATAATATAAGGAGAGGGGTACAAAAAATACAACACTGTACCTAGTTTGGTGACCCATTTGATCGATTAAAGCGCAATTTTCCAAAATTCGTAACACCGAGTTAAAATTCATATTTTTTTCAGAAAACATTTTCAGCCAAAAATAAGGGTTTTAACACAAAATTGCGAATTTCAGAAAATTGTGCTTTAATCGATCAAGGTCACCAATACAGGTAATTAGCTATTACAGATGCCGAAGTTCATATGGACATTTTTATGAGCTTTTCTATAGTACTGGAAAATTCTAAAACTTTCTGGAGGCTCCGAAACGTCTCAATACCGTTTACAATCGATTCCGATGGTAGAAAAAAGAGTATTTACCAACATTTAACTTTTTATCACCTTGCGTAGGTAATTGCGTACGCTGTGGCCATAGTTTTAAATTTTTTCCAGGAAAATTTTCCGAGACTAAAAGTTACGGATTTTAGAAAATTGTTCTTTTATCGATCAAATAGGTCACCAATATGGGTAATTCGTGATTAAAGGTGCCGAAGTTCGTATGGACTATTTTTATGAGCTTTTCTCGGGCATTGAAAAATTCCAAAATTTTCTGGCGGCTCCGAAACGTCTCCAGACCGCTTTCAATAGATTAGGGAGGTCAAAAATAGGGTATATACCAAATTTCAGCTTTTTTCATTACATCTAATTTTCATATTTTGCAAGGCGAAGGTTATTCTGAAATTTCAAAAATTCGCCAAAATTAGAGAAATTCACTTCAGCACCTTACATTTTGGATAGGGGGTTCTTTTATGATGTTCTTTCGATATATACTTGTTTCAGCTCAAAATTTTACACTGAGTCGGGATACCTCCCTCGTTAATTGTGAAAAGAAAATGAGAAATACGTTTATTGCAGGGAATAGGAGTCGACTAGCTCCGGAGTTGAGCTGGGATTAGGGAGTCAAGGTTACAGATTGACTCCGGAGTTGAGCTGGGGATAAGGAGTCAAGGTCGCAGATTGACTCCAGAGTCAGAAGTCAAGGTCATAGATTGACTCCGGAGTCAAGAGTCAGAGTCAAGGTCACAGATTGACTCTGGAGTTGAGCTGGGGTTAGGGAGTCAAAATCACAGATTCGACTCCGGAGTCAGGAGCCAAGGTCACAGATTGATTCCAGAGTCAGGAGCCAAGGTCAAGGTCACAGATTGACTTTGGAGTTGAGCTGGGGTTAGGGAGTCAAAGTCACAGATTGACTCCGGGGTCAGGAGCCAAAGTTATAGATGAGTCAAGGTCATAAATTGACTCCGGAGTCAGGAGTCAAAGCACGTCAAGGTCACAGATTGACTCCAGAGTCAAGCAGGAGTCAGGACTCATGGTCACAGATTGACTCCGGAGTCAAGCAGGAGTCAGGAGTCAGTGTGTGAGTTTGATTCCGGAGTCGAAGTAGAGCTCGGAGTGGAGGTCTGAAATTGACTCCTGAGTCGAAGTGGAGTCAGGGGTCAACTTTTTAATTTTTAAACTCCCCCAACCCCTTCTCCTCTTCCATTCGTAATATTGTGGGAGGTTACACTCGGATAAATTATTAATTAATGGCTGATTTGTATACTCTGCTCAGGAGTCGGAGTCAAACTGACTCCGAATTGACTCCGGGGAGTTGAGCTGAAGTCAGGAATCAAGTTCGCACATTAACTCCGGTGTCGATCTGGAGTTGATATGCGATGCCTGACGATTTGACAAAATCAATAAAAAATTTCCAGCCCACGAATTTCCATTTTTTTTAAATTTCAACATAGATTCAAAAATTTTTACTCGCTCCTTCCAGATATATCACACATTTAATTTTCGGCATTGAGGGTGCGATAATTCTGGAATGAGGGGGAGTTGAGGTTCAATTTTTTGGCGGTGTTATTGTGAAAGTAAAATTTTGGGTCAATTTTGACCGAATTTGGGCCAAGAACCATTTTTGGCCCTTACCAAGAAAAGCCCTAAGCTATCAAGCGAGTACCTACTCAAAAATGATACTTTAGAAATAAATACCTACTCTTCTTTGTTTTTTCCCCACTTTTTTCTATGCGGATTAGGGACAGTCTAATTATGGGGGTCCGTCTAATTATAGGGGTGTTGAGAAAATCACCAAAAAATTTCAACGATGAGTGACTCATCAGGAATGTACCCTCACCGCACCCCTGCAGCGTATCATAAGCACATACAAACATAAAAGAAAACACGACGAATCAAATAACAAAACATGTAATTTACATTCCACTCCAGGAGCAGCTTCATTCGTATGGTACTTGATTTGGTTTTTCGTGGTGAAAAACGATCCTTCAAATGACAAACGAATAAGCAAAGAGGAAAAAACATACATCAAAGAAAAAATCAACTGTGACTACGACAACGAAAAGGTGATTCTATTTCATAATAAATATCTAATTTTTTTCACCTCCGAATTATAATGTCAGTGAGGTAATTTACACAGTTGATTTATCCGTGGAAAAAAATTGCAACTTGCATGCCATTTTGGGTGGCTTGCCTGGCAAAATTTGCAATTGGATGTGATCATACTTTTACATTTTTGTACATACCACAGTACATTAAAGGTACCATGAAACAGTTTTTATTTTCAAATAAATCTACACAATTTTCATTTCATTGTCGATGCCATAATTCCAGACACCAATAACATGGATATCAGAAAAATTGGCATCATTTCGATGATTCCACAAATCTGTGCAATTGTTTCTGCTCCAGTCAGCGGATGTGTGAGCGATTATATGAGATCACACAAACTTCTGTCCGTTACAAATGTACGTAAGTCCATCTAGTGTACTTATTAATGGCAACTTTTGTGATCAATTTTGAAAAATTTCCCATTTCGTTTCCAATTTATACAATTTTTTTTCAGATTCATAAACTTTTCATTTGTATTGGCACATTTGCCAGTACCATTGCCTTTTTATCCATAGTTCTGTGGTCCAACTTGATGATCAGAATTATCTCATTATCAGTAATACAATTTACTAGCACCTTTGCAATGACAACCATCTTGTGAGTAAATTTATAAAGAAGCTATAAGACGATAAGTAAGCAATTCAATGAACAAATCATTAATTATGAATTTCCAATTGCAGAGTTCTGTTCCTCGATCTCACACCAAAATATGCTTCGCTATTGAACTCGATAGCAAACGTATTTTTCACCAGTTCTGGCATTGTTATTCCAATATTGGTTGGATTCATTGTTACTTCCCATGTAAGTCAGTCCCAACCATTATACTGACAAGGAAAATATCACAACTCGAAGTAAAATTTCGAGCCAAAACAAAATTAATTTGAAAGTGCACCACAAAAGAACCCCATGTCCAAAATTTGAAGTTCTTTTCTCGAATTTCGGCGATTTTTGAAATTTTAAAATTACCCCATCAGGTGCAAAACATGAAAATTTGATCTAATTGTGGGAAAATGCTGTAATTCGGCGTATATCCAATTTTCAACCTCCCGAATCAACTGAAAGTGGTTTTTAGACGTTTCAGAGCCTCCAGAAATTTTTTAATTTTCCAGCACCAGAGAAAAGTTCATAAAAATGGTCAATGTGAACTTCAGCGTTTACGACTGCCCATATTGATGATATATAGATATTATCGATTAAATTTAAAGTACAATTTCCCAAAATTCGATCATTTTTTATGGGCTTTTCTCCTGGGCTGGAATTTTCTGGAGGCTCCGAAACGTCTCGAAATCACTTCCAGTCGATTCGGTAGGTCGGAAAGAGGGTATACACTAAATTTCAGTCTTTTTTTTGTTAATTACATCAAATTTTCATATTTTTTAGAACGAAGAGGTAATTTTGAAATTTCAAAGATTCGCCAATATTCGGGAAATGAACTTCAGCGTCCGAAATTTTGGATAAGTAATTTTTTTATGATACTTTCGATTTATTTTTGTTTCTACTAAAAATTTCACTTCACATTGGAATACCTGCCTTATGAGGTCATGAATAATGTTGAGTTACAAATTATGTAATATCATCATTGATTGTTTTATCAGGATATTCACCAGTGGAATATTTGCTTCGTAATTTTAAGCTGCGTATGCTTCGTTATTGGACTACTTTATCTGATATTCGGATCTGGAAAGCAGCGATCATGGTCTAATTACAAGCCTAACAAGACTGTCGGATATTCAAATGAACAAACTATGTGATTTTTCGAGAAACTGTACCATAGGTACATCAGTCAATGCCTTCTACACGAATTATAAAAAATAATCATAAACATTTTGAGCATAAAAACGTTGAATTAGATATTCGGTTTTCAGAAAGATGCATTTTGGCATCATCAGGTAATCTTTTAAAATAAATTTTTTCAGGAACTGTCGTAAAAATTATTCATAACCCTAGAAAAATGGGCGAATTGGCTCAACAGGTCACAAAATTTTACTACACATAATTGTATAAAACGTGGCGAAAAGTATTTCAAACATCATACAAATATTTCAAAAAATTGTCATGTTTTCTTGAAAATTACTCGACAGTAACATAAAATTATCATCAAAATACCGAAAAATCGAAATAAGCACTGAAAAAATTTCAGATAAAATGACAAAAATCATCAAAATAATGTAAAAGCTGATAAAATTTAATATATTAAAATCGTTCAAAGTGTTAAAATTTTTGCAAATTCGTTTTAAATGCAAGGAAACTTAATTGAGTACCGTTTTTCCAAACTGAGCTAACTTCAAAAACCGTGCATGAGGAAAGGGCCTTAGGTGCCATTTTTTTCAGAAAGGGCCTTGAGTGCAATTTTTTCTGGGAAAAAATTACACCTAGGGCCCTTTCTGGAAAAAAATGGCACCTAAGGCCCTTTCCTCATGCACGGTTTTTGAAGTTAGCTCAGTTTGGAAAAACGGTACTCAATTGAATGTTCATGAAAATTTAGCAAGAAAATCGACTAGAAAACTGATAATAAAAGTACCAAATTAAGAAAAAATTTTTAGCATAAAATGACAATAGATATTTTCTACATTTAGAATATTTTTTGCGCAATTTTGACGGAACAGAAGAGAATCAAAACTTTAGTTTTAGGGATGAAAAAACGAAATTTTTGATGTTGAGATTTTTCAACGGACAATTATTTCTCCTTTCAATTTACATATGCAGATGAATACCTATTATTTTCAAAAAGGTCCATTCATTCCCCCCTCCTCAAAAAATCATGAACAAGGAATTGTTCCTTAATGCACACCGCACCCCTGAAAGAGATTTTCTAAACGTTTTTCCCAAGTCCAAATTTTTTTCATATTTTTCGCATCTCAAGTTTTTTTTTCAGCCGCCATTCTCTCAACTCAAATTTTTTCTTACAATTTTCTCAATTCAAATTTTTTTCTTTCAGTTTACTCAACTCAATTTTTTCTTTCAACTTTCTCAACTCAATTTTTTCTTATAATTTTCTCAACTCAATTTTTTTTACTTTCAATTTTTTCACTCAATTTTTTTCTCGAATTTTCTCAACTAGACTCAAATTTATTATTTCAATTTTCTCAACTCAAATTTTTTCAGACGTAAGTAATTTTTTCAACTTGAATTTTTTTCTTTCAATTTTTTTCAACTCAAATTTTTTTCTTATAATTTTCGCAACCTAATATTTTTTTTATAATTTTCTCAACTCAAATATTTGTGTTCCAATTCTCTCAACTAAATTTTTTCTCTCATAACTTGTGTCATTATATGATAAGAACTCGGAAAAGAAATTATGCTGCTGCAAAATTTGAGTTGAGAAAATTAGAAGTAGAAAAAATTATAAGAAGAAAATCTAAGTTGAAAAAATAAACGTCTAAAAAAATTGAGTTGAGAAAATTATAAGAAAAAAATTCAAAACGAGAAAATTACGTCTGAAAAAATTTGAGTTGAGAACTTTTTTTTTTAGAAATATGATCAGTTTTTTGAAATTTGTACTCGTAAGACGTTTATTTTATCACACTGATAGACACTGATAAGGAACTTGGAAAAAAAAATGGAAAAAAATGAGCCTCCACCAGGGAATTTCCGGAAAACAGACACTCGTCCATACCTCTTTCAAAGCTGAATGAAATTGATACAAACAAAACCAAATTTGTCATCGGTAATTGAAGTATATGTGCGTAAACGATGGTGGACCTGGGAAAAAACCACCAAAAAACCCAGGCCCATCACCGAATGAATTCTACCAGCCGGCAAAAACCACAGAGGAGCCCATTGATTATGTTCGAGTCGTTCGAGTTATTTTTAAATAGTTAGGTACCTACGTTACGTATGAATAATTATAATCGCTGAACTATTTCTGGTGCGCGACGTCGAGATCGTTTTAATGTTGTTTGCACCGGTTTAGGTATAAAAACGTTTTATTTTTCTTAAACTTTTTACGCGTCATTTCTCTAATATTGAACTATTGCAAGCAAAATCGAGTGATCATTTTTTGTCCTCTGAGCTAGATAGCATAATGCCAGCCTACGTAATTCAATTTTTGTGGTTTGTAATGTGTTCTTGGAGAAATGTGTAGACGTTTATAAATCCGTGTTTTCTGTTTGTTAATGATTATGTGTTAACGTTAATCAACACCGATGACTTTTCTTAAAAATTTCAAAAAGGACGTTTGCATAATACTCGTAAAAAGGTAAGGTTATATTTTACAACTTTTTAAAATTTTTTTAGACCTAAGCAAATTTTCTTTGAATTTCAAAAAAATATAGTTAGATTTTGAGACTTCTTGTCCCTGATCGATGCTTTAACCTCCCTCTTCTGCAAAACCACAAAATTTAGAAAAAAGATTGATATTTTTTTCAACTGTCACAAGGGTAGGGTGTAGATTAAGGGGAGGATTTTTACTTGGAGCCAGCAGTGATGAAAAGCAGTAAAATAAAACTTCAGATTTTGACTTTCGGCTAAAAATTTCAAAAATAAAACTTTTGGATTTAGCTTTTAGCTCTTTGATTCATACAACTAGCTTTCAGCTTTCTTGAATTTTAGCGTTTTAGAAATATCTTACTAAACTTTTGGCTTGATACTTTTGACTTTCACCTTCAAGACTTCTGATTTACAACACCTTGACAGCACAATGATAAAAAACATCGTCCATGCCTATACTATTTTTCTCAAAATTTCAATTTTTTCAACTCCAGCAAATTTTTTCCCCTATTCTTACACTTCCTTCCGCAAAATTCTTTTTTAAGTCCAAGATTTTTTCAGCGATGGAAAACTGAAATGATATTAGTGCTAAAATGCACAATTTTTCTGCTAAATTTGAACTTTGTTGTTTTTCTTTTTCTGATTCAAAGTACAATTTTTTATCTGGCCCTGTTTTACGGGCTTGCAGTGGGTGGTGAGCAGTTCTTTTTTTTCAAAGTCCGCTTGATTTTGCACTCTGGATTATTTTCAAACTAGTTTTTTTCCTGTATAATTGTTTTAAACTTCAAAATTTTTTCAACGCGATTTTTAAAGTCCACAATTTTTTGCTCAGAATTTTTCAAACTTCTACACTTTTTTTTCAACGCAAATTTTCAAACTATGAACTTTGTTTCCTGTAAAAATTTTTAGCTTCAAATCTTCTGAAACGTAAATCACAGTCTTCTTCAGGAATATTCTGAAAAATACAATTGAAAATTATTTTTAACAACAACATCGAAAATAAATTAATGAAAAATACAATAAAGACATTTATTATTTATTTTTATTGTATAATTTATTATTTTCAATGTAGTTGTGAAAAATAATTTTCAATTGTATTTTTCAGAATATTCCTGAAGAAGACTCCAATTTACGTAGAAGTGTTGAAGTTTGAAAAATTTTGAAGGATGAATTTACAGGAGAACAATTCAGAATTTGAAAATTTACGTTGAAAAACATTTGAAGTTTGAAAAATAAATTTTCGTTGAAAAAAATGTAGAAGTTCGAAAAATTCACATGGAAAAAATTCAGAGTTTGTAAATTTACGTTGAAAAAAATTTAGAAGTTCGAAAAATTTTGAGCAAAAAATTTTGAACTTGAAAAATTGCGTTGAAAAAATTTTGAAGTTTAAAACATAATTATACAGGAAAAAAACAAGTTTGAAAATAATTCAGAATGCAAAATCAAACAAACTTCGAAAAAAAGAACTGCTCATCACCCACTGAAATCCGTAAAACAGGGCCAGGTTCAAGCTCAAAACAAAAGAATTCTAGAAAAAAAGTCATTGTCATTAGTAATATTTTTCAAAAATGTTACGACTGACCCCTGAATTTTTCAAAAAAAATTTGAATACCTAATGTATGAGAGAACGTCTTTAATTGGATGAAATTTTCGAGCTTACAACACAATATTCTTCTTTATTCACTTTTTGACGTAAATTTTCAAGGTTGGGGGTTTTTATTAAACATTTTTTGATTGAATGTGGTTCGGTAAATTTCAACTTCAAAATTTTTGCTTTTTCAAGTCATATTTTAAATAATAAAATTGCAACTGCTGGAACTGGTATAAACCTGAAATTCATTTTAGTTCTAGTTTCAGTTTTCAGATTTTAGTTCTCGTCATTTCAGTTCTAGTTCCAGTTCCAGTTCCAGTTTTTCAATTTTAGTTCCAGTTTTCCATCACTGGATTTTTTTCAATTCTTTCCATTTTAATTTACTAAAACCTTTTTTGTTATAAAATTTTTTTCTTTACTGATACATATTTATCTCAACTGTCAACTGTAAAATTTCGTTCTTTGATTTTAAAAATTTTAAAAACTTGACATTTTTTCAAATTTTTTTACCCAAGTTTCTTAAAATTTTATCCAACCCAAATTTTTTCAAAATTTTATCCAACCCAATTTTTTTCAAAATTTTTTACTCTAAAAATTTTTGAGCAGGAAAACAATTTTAGAAAAAAATTTTGGGCTAAGAAAATTAGAATTTTGAGAAAAAATTTCAAGGATGCGAAAAATAAAATTTTGAGAAAAGATGTTGAAAGCTAAAAAAAAGTTTGAGAAAAATTTCTCGAGTTGAAAAATTTTTATCCCTGAAAAAATTGGAGGAAGAAATTTCAGAGTTGATGACCAATTTTATTCCATATGAAAAAATTTTAGGAGTTGTAAATTATTTTCGGGGAAAATTTCAAGGATTGAAGAATATCTGAGGAAAAAAAATTGAGAGTTGAAAATATTCTGAGAATTGAGAAATCGAGTAAAAATCTAAAAAATAAAGCGTAGGAAAAAATTTTCGGCTACGTTTTGGTTGCCATTTTTAAAACTTTTGACTTTCAGCTTTCGGTTTGTTACCTAAATTTGGTCGACTTTCCGTTTTTCGCTTTAACCTTTTAACTGGCTTTTCATCCCTGAGACCTTGTTCAACATGAAAAAAATCAAAGGAAAGGTTCGTTTGTAGTAAAAACAAAAAAAAACTGATCCAGATCAGTATTTTTTAATATCAGTTTTATGAAAGTTCTAAATATGTATGCACCTATAGATCTGTATACTTTGGTGGATGAATTTCATATCAAAGAACAATACGAGTAGTTCGTCGAACGTCTACACTTGAATTAAACGAGCAATTACTATCAAATAAACCAAGAAAAAATAACGATAAGACGTAATAAGACAACATCGCCGCGATAAACTTTCATAAAACGATTTTGCGATAAACTTGACCTTACACCTGGGTGTAGTCTCGGCACCTATCTATAGTTCACATGGGAAACCCATTAGTTCCTAACATAATTATCGTAAAAATACGTATTATATTTTTAAATTGCCGCCGTAATACGATTTAATTTATTATTCATCATTTTTGCAAATTGATCAGAGATAAGGTAACGAATCAGACAGACAATTAACCAGTTTCATTCGATTGTGGTTTAATTTAGTTGTTTTTTGTTTCGTGCACGTAAAACAAGTATACAATTCGAACAATGGAATTAGAAACGAAATCCTCAAAGTACAAAATCCCCAAACGATGTGTAATTGTGGCTATGCTGTTTTTCGGGTATACGAATATTTTCTACCTACACAGCAATTTGGGTATGGCTTTGGTGGATATGACTAGCTCGAAGAACCTCACTTTCGAAAATGGCACCATTTCAAAGGTAAAAACATAACACAAAAATTCCATAATTCAAACAAAAATTCAGCATAAATACTCTCTCATTTATAAATCAGTGAAAATTATCAAAAATCACTGGAAAACAGTCAGAATAGCAGCACAGTAATAAATCAGTGAAAAAATTGCACAGAAAAGAAACAGTGAAAAAAATTGATGGAGAATCACTAAAAATTCACAAAAAAGTCAATAAAATCTCTGAAAATCACTGAAAAATCAGTGAAATTCTCTGAAAAATTAGTGAAATTCCTTGAAGAATTTTACTGATTTTTCCTGTGCTGTAATTCTGACTATTTTTCAGTGACCTTTTCACTGATTCAAAATGAAAGAATAATACTCGAATAAGAATCAATTTACACTCCAACTCTTACATTTTTTACAGCTACAGGAAGCTGAATTCGCCTGGAATTCAACAGAAAAAGGAAACATCATCAGTAGTTTCGCCTACGGTCGGTTATTCGGTCCTGTCGGAGGTTTTCTGGCTGGCAAAGTTGGAGGAGCGAGAATTTATGCAATTGGAATCCTCGCTATGTCATTGATCACTTTACTCAGTCCAGCCATCGTATGTGCCAGTTTTGACTTATTCTTCATAATCAACGTGATCTTCGGAGCGTTCGAGGTACCTACAGTTTTGATTTTTGAAAATTTTATCTCATTTACGATTCAACTCACACCCAAGTTGTAAATTTTTCGATACGGGCAGGCATTCTCATATGCAGGCGGAGCTCAAATATGTTCGCGTTGGGCTCCTCCAAATGAACGAGCCAAGTTCGTCTCGTTCAGTCTGATCGGATCGTATTTTGGATCCGCCACATCTTTCGTGGTCTCTGGTTGGATATTGCATAATTGGGGATGGAGAGTGCTATTCTACGTCAGTGGTAAAAAAAAGTAGTATTACAGTATTTCCAAATTTGTTTTCCTGAATATCTCGGTGAATATTACACATTCTTTTTTTGCAGGAATTGCATCTTTTGTATTGTTCTGTGCATGGGTACTCCTTGTGAGAAACGATCCCTCAGAGGATAAATGCATCAGTGATGCAGAACGTCAATATATTCAGGAAAAAGTGAACTGTACCTACAGTCAAGAAAAAGTAAAAATATCTCGCGATTTTAATAATTTTTTTAAAGCACCTGTACATTTGTGTTTTTTTTTTACAGCTCGTATACCCATGGGGACGTATACTGACTTGCATGCCATTTTGGGCGGGCTGCCTGGTGAAATTCGCCATAGGAATTGGCCATACTTTTACATTCCTTTATTTGCCGCAGTATATTCACGGTAGATTTTGAGTCATTTGAGTCATGTGGCGTTTGAAAATTCGAATTTTTGCCCCCCTCCACCGGTACCTTTTGTCAGATAACCAGGTTACTGGTTTTGGTTTTTGATGCATTCCAACAAATTAGTTGTAGTCGACCCACAACTAAATTCACACAAAATATGTATCAGGCAAAAAAATGAAAAAAATTTGCGAACGACTGAATTTTTTGTGCTTGATTAATACGATTCTTCAGTTACCATGCAACTCTAATTTTTTTCTAAATTCATATTTTAAAAATTTTTTCAACTTCAATATAATTTTTTCTCTTTCATCGGTATTTTTTCAACTCTAGTAAGTACCTTTTTTTCAAGATATTTTTTACTCTAAAAATTTATTCAACTGCAATGAAATTTTTTCTCAGATCTGGAATGTCTTCCTCAAAGTTTTTTTCTCAGCTTACAGTTTTTTTCAACTCTGGTACTTTTTCCCAAGATGCATATTTTTCAATTCCAAAATTTTTTCTCAAATTTTTTACAACTCTTCACGTTTTTATTCAAAATTTTAATTTTTCAACTCAAAAAAATTTTTTCAGCTCTAAAATTTCTTTCTCACAATTTTTTCAGCTCTAAGATTTAAAAAATTCTTCAATTTACGAAAATCTTCTCAGCTCTAAAATTTTTTCCTTACATTTTTTTCCGCCCCAAGATGTTTCAAATTTTTACCATTTACGAACACTTTTAGCTTTAAAAGTTTTAATTTTCAGAAATTTTTTCCTACTGTCAACTCATAAATTCCATTCTTCGACGTTAAAATTTATAGAAAGTTAAAATTTCCTCAATATTTTTTCATCTTGAGTTTTTCAAACGTTTTTCCAACCACAATTTTTTCGATAATTTTTTATACCTATAGTTGAAAAATGCTTTGAGAAATAATGTTAGAGTCGAATAAAACAAAATACCTAAGTAGAAAAAAAGAGAAATTTTTTTACTACAATTGAAGTTGAAATTTGAAAAAAAATTGAAGAAAAACTTTACGAGCTGAAAACAATTTTGAGATAAAATTTTATAACAGAGTAAGAAAATATTTTAAGAAAAAATGTCTGTGTAAAAAAAATTCAGAAAATATAAACTTGGAAAAAAATCGAATAGCATGGTACTTGATTGCAGACTGGTAGGAGTCAAACAGGAAATATCCAGTCGTTTTCACCATTTTTTTCATTTTCGTCCCTGATGCTTATTCCATGTAAATGTAGTCGTGAGTTTTTTGGCTCATTGATTATTGATAAATTTTACAGGCATCAACGTAAAATTCCACAAAAAAATAACTAGCAATTTTTTTTCAGCCGAAAGGTAAACAAAAAGTAAAGAAAAAATTGACTTATTTTCAATATTGCATACAAAAATCTAACTCTCCCTTAATTTTTTTGAAATCATCAAATGTTTGACTCCCAGAAAAAAATAACTTTTCCTAAAAAAATATACATAAATGGAAAATGATGAGTTTATTTTCATGATGTCCATCATCTAAATCACACAGATAAATATTCGATTTTTCTTCGGACTACAAATTCTACATATTTCTCACCATTCATTCATTTTCCTTTCCTTCCCCTCACAAAAAAATCATGTATTTGAAATCGATAAATTCCATGAAGACTCTTTCAAAGTTTCCCAAATTGCTCCCTTGAACAAAAAATCAATGAAAAGAGGTTTTTACGAGAAAAAAAGAAGTCTCAATTTAATTTTGTTGGTGTATTTTGATTTATTATTGAGCTCGAGCGAAACGAGGGGGTGAGAATTTTACGAAAAACTCCAACAATCGAAACTGAAATTTCATTATTTTTTTCCAACATTTATTTCAGTTATTAGAAAACGTAATTTATGACTTTTGATGATTTTTTTTGGACAAATTCGCGCCTTTGACCGTTCACAACCTGGTAGACACCTTGAAAAAATGACCAATAATTTCTTGTTTTCTCATCCCCTCCCCGAACTTCTTTCCACATCATGATCAGAAACATAGCATTCCTTCCCCAAAACAACTCTGTAAAAAGTACGTTTCCAAATGTCACAAAAGCAGAATAATTTAGCCCGAGTGGAACGAAGGCAAATGTTTTTTGAGAAATTTATAATACAATGAGCTTTTTTATCAAAAAATGACGTGTTTGGGATTTCAATTTTTCTTTTAAAAAATATTAATAATAGTAACCTCGAGGTGAAAAAAGTAACTTCTAGTAATTCTGAAGTGCAATTAGCAACCAAAAAAAGGTCTCCAGCCGACGCCTGATCTTAGATAAATTTAATAATACTGACATTTTTTCCATGTGGGGCTGAGAACCACATAGATTTTCCTTGGTGGTGCTCGAGCTCGCGAGCATCTAATCAAACGCCGCCAATGATTTTCGTGCTTCATCATACGAATCTGTCATAAATTAACTCCTGAAATCTTCTTTATTCCAGATACGAACAATATAAATATCAAAAAAATCGGTTTCATTTCCACGATACCTCAAATCTGCGCCATAATCTCAACACCAATCAGCGGCTGCATCAGTGATTACATAAGATCGAATAAGATACTTTCTAATACAAACGTACTTATAACTTTCCATAAGTAATGATTATTTTTGGCGATTAGCTTCGTATGAACTTAAATAGGTATTCATAATTTAACAGAGCCACAAGCTATTCGTGGCCGTCGGTCTATTCAGCAGTGCTCTCGGCTACACCCTTCTTGTTTCATGTTCCAACTTCACCATCAGAATGATTACCATATCAGCGAGCAAATTTTTCAGCACATTTGCCATAATGACAACTCTGTAAGCGACCAACAAATGTATCTCTCGTAAGGTATCACTTTTTTCATCAATGCCACGTGTTTTTCACATTTCAGAGTCATGTTTCTTGATCTCGCCCCAAGATATGCTTCACTCTTCACCTCCATTGGTACCAGTTTTTTCACCAGTTCTGGTATAATTACTCCGATATTGGTCGGGCACGTGGTAACTTCTTCAGTAAGTTATCGCTATAAAATCGTTCTAATTTTAAATTTGCCGAGTAATTAATTCCTATGCGTGTATTTTTTCAGAGTATTCATCAATGGAATATTTGCTTCTTAGCTTTGAGCTGCGCATGTTTCGGTATTGGAGTTTTATATTTAATATTCGGGTCTGGAAAGGTGCGATCGTGGGCTAATTACAGTTCTGGAGAAGTACCGGTGCAATATAATGAAAAGACTCAAACTGTGACCTCGTAATAAGCTACTCAATTTGTCATTTGATAGAAAAAAAAAATACAAATATTTTTTGCTACCTACTTACAAGAGAAATCATCACTGCTTTGAGGAAAATCACAAAAAATAACCTTGGGCAATCAATGCTACAATAACTTTGGTCTCATAATTCATAAGCAAACAATTATCACAATAAGTCAAATTATTCCGAATAACAGAACAAACATAATCCGCGGGTACTTGATACTACAGTGGTATATGTATCTACAGTAAGTTTATAAAGTTCTGACTGGTGTTGGTATTTCAACAGGGTGTCTAAAAAATCATAAAACAAGCTTCTTCTCAAAATTTTTAAATAAAATTTTACGGAGGAAACTTTTAAAAAAGTTGTAGAACGTCAAAAACTAATAAATTTCATAGCCTTCAATTTTCAAAATTGGTTCAATTTGATGGATCCAACCGATTTTTGACTGATTAAAAAAAATACAGAAACAAAAAAAATGGTTTAAAAAAATTAATAACATTATTAATCGATAATACTTCTATTACAAAATTTTTTTGGAGATGAATCACTTTAAAAAAATGACCAAATCAACGATACGAGGGAAAATTTCAGATGAAAGTTGCAGAGCATTAAAAATGCATAATTTTTTATAAGTTTTCTGAATAGCAAAGAAAATTGGGTATTCTTGAATTTCTGTTTCTGAAGAACAATTCGTTGAAAAGATTTTAGAGGATATAGAAATTCCTGAAATAATCCAACTCAAAGACAAAATTAGGTAAGAGGATAATCTCCCTTCATTAAAATCACTTATCATGGAAAAATTGAGTAATCTTCTAAAGAAAAAAATTAGCAAAATCTTCTAATGAAAAAAAATTGAGTAACATTCTAATAAAAAAAATTGAGAAATTTTCTAATGTTGAATTGAGAAATTTTCTAATGAAAAAAATTGAGCAATTTTCTCATGAAAAAATTGAGAAATTCTCCAATGGTAAATTGAGCAATTTTCTAATGAAAATGTACACAAGTTTCTAATGAAAAATTGATCAATTTTCAAATGAAAAAAATGAGCAATCTTCTAATGAAAAAAATTGAGTAAATTTCTAATAAAAAATTGAGCAATTTTCTAATGAAAAAAACAAGCATTCTTCTAAAGAAAAGAAATCGAGCGATTTTCTAATGAATAAATTGAGCAATTTTCTAATGAAAAAATTAAGCAATTTTCTAATTAAAAAATTGAGCAATTTTCTAATGAAAAAATTGAGCAATTTTCTAATACTTAAGAAAAAATTGAGCAATTTTCTAAGGAAAAAATTGAGAAATTCTCTAATGGTAAATTGAACAATTTTCTAATGAAAATCTACACAAGTTTCTAATGAAAAATTGAGCAATTTTCTAATGTTGAATTGAGAAATTTTCTAATGGTAAATTGAACAATTTTCTAATGAATAAATTAAGCAATTTTCTAATGAAAAATTGAGCAATTTTCTGAAGAAAAAATTAAGCAATTCTATAATAAGAAAAAATTGATTAATTTTCTAATGAAATAAATTGAGCAATTTTCTAATGAAAAAATTGAGCAAATTTGTCATGAAAAAATTGAGAAATTCTCTAATGGTAAATTAAGCAATTTTCAAATGAAAAAAATGAGCATCTTCTAATGAAAAAAATTGAGTAATTTTCTAATAAAAAAATTGAGCAATTTTCTAATGAGAAAAAATTGAGCAATTTTCTAATGAGAAAAATTGAGCAATTTTCTAATGAGAAAAATTGAGCAATTTTCTAATGAGAAAAAATTGAGCAATTTTCTAATAAAAAAAAACAAGCATTTTTCTAAAGAAAAAAAATTGAGTGATTTTCTAATGTTGAATTGAGCAATTTTCTAATAAAAAAATTGAGAAATTTTCTAGTGGTAAATTGAACAATTTTCTAATAAAAATTTGCACAAGTTTCTAATGAAAAATTGAGCAACTTTCTAATGAAAATTTGCATAAGTTTCTAATGAAAAATTGTGCAATATTCCAACGATGAATTGAACAATTTTCTAATGAAAAATTGCACTAAATTGAAAAAATTTCTGTTGAAAAAATGTTAAAATTGGGAAAAATTTCAGTATTAAATTTTTTTCTGCATTTCTTTTACATTTTCATGTTCTCCAAAATTTCTTTCAACTCAGTGAGAAATTTGAAAATGCCCAAAAAAATTAAAACAATGAAATTTAAATTTGAATTTGAAAAAATTTTACAGTTTGAAAGAATAATGTTGAAATTGTAAAAAAATTAAATATTAGGTAAAAATTTTTCAACTTCGATTTCATCATTTTTTTTACAACTTTGTATTCTCTACAGTTTCTTTCAACTCAATAGGTAAGTAATTTGAAAAAAAATGAAATTTAAATTTAAAAAAATTCAGCTGGAAACATTTTAAAATTGGATACAATTATGAAAAAAAAGGTACGAAAAAATTTTAATTTGGCATAAATTTGGAATTACATAGATCGTCGAAATCCCATTTTTGTCAAAATAATGATGAGCTAATCACTTTTAATGATAATTCTTTCATACAATGTCGTTTATTTTGCATCAATTCTCGGCAATTAAAAATATCTCGAGTGCTAAGGCAACTTTCATTTTGATAATACTTCAAAATTCTAAAGCTTTGTTCTCATCACCATTTCGTACACGTTTCAAATTATCATTATTTATCTACTTTTCGAATCAATACGACGCGAAAATGATACGAATTCCAAAACGATATGTGATTGTGTTCATGATATTTATGGGTTACACAAATATGACCTATTTGCATACGAATTTAGGAATGGCTGTAGTGGAGATGACTACATTGAAAAACGTCTCCAGTCAAACAGGGTACACCGAATTGGTGAGTGAACAAAGAATTTATTTAGTTAAAGATACATTAATTGTGCATCTTGTTCCATTGGTAGAAAGCTGATTTCGACTGGACTCCTCAGGAGAAGGGACTCGTACTCAGTTCATACTCGTACGGTCGTCTGCTTTGCCCTCTCGGAGGTTACTTAGCTGGTAAAATCGGCGGCAGCACAATTTATTCTATTGGATACCTAGTCATGTCTTTGATAACTTTCTTCACACCTTTTCTGCTGACAACCAATTTCACTTTGTTTATAATCATGTATCTGTTATTTGGAATTTTCGAGGTAGATGAAATTTTTCAATCCACTTGAGACAAATTTGAATAACTATAGGTATCAATATTACCATAGAATATTTTCAGTCATTTATATTCAGTGGAGTTCCCCAAATTTTTTCTCGTTGGGCCCCTCCCGATGAACGCTCCAAGTTCGTTTCATTCGGCGTTGTAGGGTTTTACGTCGGATCAGTCATATCTTTCGTGGTTTCTGGTTGGGTGCTGAAGGAGTACAGTTGGCAAGTACTATTCTATGGCAGCGGTCAGTAATTGAATCATTTCCTGAACGAGTTTATTCGACAGTGAATTATTTTCGTGTGAAATTTCACAGGAATAACGTCCCTGTTGTGGACTTGCATTTGGTTCCTCATCGTCAAGAATGATCCAGAGGATGATGTCTGCATCAGTGAATCAGAATTGCAGTACATTCGAGATGAATTAAACAGTTGTTCGACCGAAGAAAAGGTAAAATTAATTTGAACCATATTCGAAAAACAAAATGACTAATTTTTCAGTATTTCCTCCAAGTTGACGTATCCTTGGAAACAAATATTCACCAGTTCAGCTCTCTGGATAGCATCTTTGGCCGAATTTGCAATCGTATGTGGTTATGTATTCACCATGATACATCTTCCTCAATATATCAGAGGTAAATGCACCTAAAAATTGATTTTTGGCCGAATTTTACTCCTATTTGATGAAGTAGCAACCCAAATAGGTTGAGAAATGTTTCCTGTGAAAAGATAGGCGAATTGATTCCCATTTTTTTTTTTGAGGTATATAGATATACGAATTTATTTTCATTTTTCTCGGACGAGTTGATTCCTACTTTTTTTCGTGTAGGTACATACAAATCGAATAAATAAGTATTGGGTGTTGAATACCAAAAATCTGAAAACGAAAATGAAAATTCAAACTCGAAAATCGAACATTAAAAATCGAAATTTAAATATCTGATATCAAAAATCAAATAGGTTGGTATTCAAGGCAATAGTTTTACACTTTCTTTTCGAAAGTTGAAGAGAATGGAGAACCAGAGAATTATACGAAGACTCCGGACCTCAAGACGACGAGGTAAAAATCCCAGCCCCTGACTCCACATTACCCCTCCCTACTGGACCCTAAAATTTTTACATGTTCAAAAATGATTTAATATGGATGTCTTTACCCAAAAATACCATTAGCATCAATTTTTTTATCAGGGGTTCTTGAAGAATATTAATTTTTTATGATTTTCTACATTCAGTAAAAAATTGAAGAAATTGGAAAACATTTCCCCTAAAATAATATTGAACGAATATTTTAATAGGTATTGGCGAAAATTTTCCATGGTTTTTCTTCAGTGGGTCAAATTAAAATATTCATACTCTTATCATTTCGAGAGGAACATTTTTTCAATTTGTTTAGATTTTTTGCTAAATATTGAAAAAACATACAAAAATTTATATTTTTTGAGGACCCCTGAACATTGGATGCCAATGATGTTTCTGGGCAACTAAAGAAAAAACATCCATACTAAAACCATTTTTGAAAAAAATCATTTAGCTAACCTCCTCGTGGTATCTCTTGGGTATCCTGGGTAACGCTACTCTCTCATTTATGAATAAGTGAAAATTATCGAAAATCACTGATAAACAGTAAGAATTGCAGCACAGGAGAAAATTTTTTCAATAAAAACAAATCAGTTGGAAAAATTACTGGAAAATCAGTGAAAATTCACTGAAAAGTCAGTAATGAAATTAGCAGAAAAATAGGAGAAAATATTTGATAAATCAGTGAAAGTTCGCTAAAAATCAGTGAATTTCGCTGATCTTTTCCTGTGCTGCAATTCTGATTGTTTATCAGTGACTTTTCACTGATTCAAAATGAGATAGTGGTAGGCTGAAAGAGGCCCTCGGAATCAACTCGTACACCCCCCCCCCCCCCTAAAATAGGGAATCAATTCACACATTTCTGAATTCAGAGGATCAACTCACCAACTCCTGGTCTTGGAGCTATTCCTATTCTTATTTAAGGTCTTACATTATTTTTTAAACCATAAACTGCAATCAACCACTTTACTTGTATCAATTACAACAATTTTCGTCCATCTTATTCATAAATCACCGAAATACACTGATCCCGAAAAACTATATTTAAATTCACGAACTTTAAAAAAATTATTGAAAATTCGGTAAAAATTGCTCTCTTATTTTTGAATCAGTGAAATTTATCAAAAAACACTGAAAAACAGTCAGAATTGCAGCACAGTGATGAATCAGAAAATGTTTTCACTAAAAGCAAGTCAGTGAAATAAAATCACTGGAAATCAGTGAAAATTCACAAAAAATCCGTGACATTTTTTGAATAATCAGTGATTATGGATTTTTCCTGTGCTGCAATTCTGGCTGTTTATTTAATGACTCTTCACTGATTCGGAATAAGTGAGTGGAGATAAAATCTACTGAAAAATGGTGAGTGGCTTCAAAAACTAAGTAAAAAATTAATATTCGACTTATTTTATAGCCAATTGCACCGATATTTTTCCTACTCTCTCATTCTGAATCAGTGAAAAGTCACTGATAAATAGTCAGAACTGCAGCACAGGAAAAATCAACAAAATTCTCTGATTTTCCAGTGATTTTTCTCACTGATTTGTTTTCAGTAAAAAAAAAATCGCTGATTCATAATTGAGAGAGTATGCTGCAATTTTGACATTTCACTACTCATATGGTATTCAAACAGTTTTCACCATTTTATGATTTCAGACACCAACAACGTAGACATCCAACAAATCGGTTACATTTCTACCATTCCGCAAATACTTGCAATAATCTCCATGCCAGTCTGTGGATGCCTCTGCGATTACGTCAGATCACATAAAATTCTTTCCATAACCAATGTCAGACATCTCACAACACTTCTTTTCACCAAAACAACTTAAAAGCTCATAAAACTGATACCTATTTTCAGATCCACAGACTTGTCGCCAGCATTGGCTTATTCAGTGCAGCACTTTCCTACGCTGTGGTCCCCTTATGGCATAATTTCGTCGTCAATATTGCAGCCATTTCGATTTTTCAATTTTTCAGCACTTTTACAATCATCGATTTGAAGTACCACAAACGTAATTTTCAATTTTTTCCATTTCACTGAGATATTCTTATCTCAAGGTATTTTTTTCAAACTTTCAGCGTTTTCATTCTCGACTTCGCTCCAAAATACGCAGCTTTCTTGATGTCAGTTGTGAACTCGATTGCTACCACTTCCGGCGTCATTGTTCCAGCTTTGGTGGCTTGTATTGTTACATCTCAAGTAAGCATATTAAGTAAATAATCGTACTTAATACTTATTAAAAGATCAATGAAACGATTAGTTGAAATTTTTCTTCATCATTTTATAGAGTATTTCCCAGTGGAATATTTGTTTCGTTGTGTTCAGCATAATGTATCTCATCGCAGCGTTGTTCTATCTAAAATTTGTTTCTGGTGAGCAGGCATTTTGGGCAAATGGAAATCCTAACAAGGAAACTCATCCGATGACCAAAAAAAAATATGATATACCTAATTCGCAGTCACAAATTTAGCTATAATTTCTCTGTCCCGTGGCACAGCTATTTATTCTCAAAGTAAATAGATAAAATGAAAAATACATCAATTGATGGCTTCAAAATTGAGAGATGGTAGCAAAATTTTTTTCAAAAATATCACACTATGGGTAGGTAAATATTTAAAACTGTTCAATTTTTAGAGAACAGCCCAATAGAAAAATCACCTAAGATTTGGAAAATTGTCTAAATTTTTGAAAATCGTCCGAAATTTTAAAAATTCTCCAGTTTTGAAATATCATCCAACTTTGTATTTTGATAAATCATTTTTTATGAATATATTATTTGTTCGATGTTCTTGTGTTTTTCACTTTTATTTTGCATCAGTGAACCGTGAAGATATCAGGATTCGAAATGAATTGGTCAGAGTGCAAAAACACTCCTTTATTTCAGCTCAATTTCTAGAAAGCTACCTATCCGGGTTTTAGAAAATCACCCAAGTTTTTGGATTTTTTCCAGAGAATTGCCCATATTTCTTGAAACATGCAGTTGAAAATTGATGCAGATTGTTCAATAAAAATATAAAAAAGTTGTTTTTCTACAGTTCTTTGAAATTAACTGTCAATTTAGAATATTCAGAAACGTAATCGGCAAGAAATTGACTAAATTTTGAATCCGAATATGTGCTCAGTTTTTCATCCGATCCCAGTGAACTTCCTATCGCCCCCCCCCCGCCGATGAGGTTTAAATTAATAACGTGTGACGTGGTTTTTAAAGGCACCGAGTTCGAATACATGCTCAGTTTTTTCATCCAATTCTTCTGAGTCCCCCCCCCCTCCTCCATCGGCTCCCTAAAACTAGGAAATTACGTGGATTTAGGTATCGACCACTTTTCGAAAACTTGTTCAATTTTTTGACACGTTTTCAATTTGAAAAAAAAACAGATATTGAAAACTGCTCAAATTATAGAAAATTATCTATCCTGTTTTTCAAATTGCCACGATTCAAAAAAAATAATGCATAAGTTTTGCTTTACAGCAAAAGCTTTTAAATCAATGATATGTTTAATTATTAAACTGTCAGAATGTTTGATATTTTATCAAGCAAATATTAGAAAAATTATAAAATTCAGAAAGACTTTTTAATAAAATATCAGATATTTAGGCCTTTTTTTCTTTTTTCCATTTCATAGATATCCCCAACATATAATTGTTGAATTCAACAAATTTTCATAATTTTAGGTACCTAATACCTATGTTGTCCAACGATCAAAACTCAATTAAATAGGTATTCTTATTTTAAATCAGGAATTCTTTTTGAAAATTTGGTTATAATTCTATAATAATAACATTGTCAAAAATTTGGTAGAAATAAAATTTCAGTAGTTTTTGCTCAACATTTACTTGAGATTTCTGTCAATGTCTAATTTAAAGATTTCTCAAAACTGCAGAAGTGAGAAAGTTTTGAATGATCGAACGAAAAATATGTACTTTCTATTTGATAAAATTGACACGACTGTTGCAACATGAAATTTGTTGGAGGATATGAGAAAGATGATAGAATACAATTTTATAGCAGTTGGACACTCAAAAATATGAGGATGGCATGTCATAGAAATAATTAATTTTTGCTTTTTTATTGGCTATTTTTAATATTTTGAAAATGCTTAAATTTTTTCCTCAAGTTTATCCAAGCAAATCAACGATTAAAAAATAGTTAAACAAAAATTATTTTAGGACAACAAAATAGGTACTGGAAAAGGACAGACTGATTCATTATTATGACTGGAAATCATCAAAAAAAACTTTTATTTGGTTACAAAAAATTATCAGATGAAGAAAGTAAAATTTCATGTAATTAGAGTGAAGGAGGACTCCTCCATTATATCTTGACCGAATTTTTAATAGAAAAAATTAGATTTGAGTGAGAAAATTTTTGGAATTTAAAAGTGATGATGATAATCCCTTTTCAGAAAAATTTCATTGACAATCGAAAAAAATCAGAAAAAATTTGATTTCAGTTGATAATTTTCGATTATCTGCACCATCAGTCATCAATAAGTCTATTTTAGTTTCATCTCCATAAAAATTTGATCACTTTAACATTCTGTAAAATACACCTGAAAAATTAGAGACAAAAAATTCCAAAGCGTAAGACCACTTCTCTGAGTAACTTTTTAATACAATATCACTCGGCGATTAAAAATATCTCAAGTGCTGAGGTAGCTTATACCTATACTTGAAAATACTTGAAAATTCTAAAGCGTTGTTCTCATCAATATTTCATACATGTTTCAAATTATCACTATTTATCTACCTCTCGAAGCAATACGACGCGAAAATGATACAAAAATTTTTTATACGCGAAGTACCAAAACGATATTTG
This sequence comes from Pseudococcus viburni, assembly GCA_033439095.1. NCBI lineage: Eukaryota > Metazoa > Arthropoda > Insecta > Hemiptera > Pseudococcidae > Pseudococcus > Pseudococcus viburni. Next base: position 408,701 of record JAVBJF010000218.1, read on the forward strand.
ATTGTGTTCATGATATTTATAGGTTACCTACGCAAATATATCATGTTTGCATACGAATTTAGCTATGGCTGTGGTGGAGATGACTACATTGAAAAACGTTTCCAGTCAAACTGGCCACACCGAATTGGTGAGGAAAAAAATATTTTTTTTAGTTATAAGTAAATCCATTAATTTATCTCGTTCTATTGGTAGAAAGCTGATTTCGACTGGATTCCTCAACAAAAAGGACTCGTACTCAGTTCATACTCGTACGGTCGTCTGCTTTGCCCTCTCGGAGGGTATCTAGCTGGTAAAATCGGCGGAAGCACTATTTATTCTATTGGATACCTAGTCAAGTCTTTGATAACTTTCTTCACACCTTTTCTGCTGACAACAAATTTTAATTTATTTTTAATCGTGTATCTGATACTCGGAATTTTCGAGGTAGGTAAAATTTATCATTCCACTTGGGACACCACATTCGAATGGGTATCAATGATATTATGGAATATTTTCAGTCGTTTATATTTAGCGGAGTTCCCCAAATTTTTTCTCGCTGGGCTCCTCCAGATGAACGCTCCAAGTTCGTTTCATTTGGCGTTGTAGGGTATTACATCGGATCAGTCATATCTTTCGTGGTATCTGGTTGGGTATTGAAGAAGTATAGTTGGCAAATTCTATTCTATGGCGGCGGTCAGTAATTGAATCTTTTTCACCAACGACTAAATTTTCATAGAATATGGATCAAGCATGAAAATAAAAGATGATGAGAACGAATAAATATTTTCTGTTCGACTCATTTCCATTGCCATGCGATTTGATTTTTTCCAAATTAATATTATTTAAAAAAATTTTCAACTCCAGTATTTTTTTTCTTTTCTTAGAATTTTATTTCAACTCTAGTATTTTTTTCTCAAGATATTCAACTCCAATAAATTTTTTTTTCAACTCCGAAATTTCTATCTCTAAATTTTTTTCAGATATAAAATTTTTTCAACTGTGGTATTTCATCTCATAATACATGGTTTTCAATTCTATTTTTTTTCTCCACATACACAGAAGTCTTGGTCACTTGAAACACTTCTCAATATCTCAGAACTGAAAAGAGATACCAAAACGGTTCAAACGGCAATGTGTTCCTGGCGTCGAAAACATTGAAAATCGATAACCAAGCTTTCAGCCCGACATATAGGGTGTCCACAAATTGAGAAACCGGTTTGGGTCAAAAAATGAGGGTCCGGTTTTTTTTATTGAAATGAAGTCTACACACTAACGCAATTAAAATGTGATATTTTTTTTTGAAACCGGTTCGGCAGTTTTGAACCAGTTGACAAAAATATCCAAAAAATGGAGATATGAAAAAAAGTTTGAAACAATAGTTGTAGAGAATAAAAAGACAATAATTTTTTGTTTCATAACTTTTCTTTCATCTTGCAATGGAAAAAAGTTGTTGTACAAAGGGTTTGAAGTATTTTTTTCTTATTCAAACCATAACTCTTTTCCATTGCTGGATGAGGAAAAAATTGCAGAACAAAAAATGCTCAATTTTCAATTCTCTACAACTTTTATTTCAAACTTTTTTTGTTATCTCCACGTTTTGATAACTGGTTATCGATTTGGAATAAAAAACCACTTAAAAACCTAGAAAAAATTGGATAAATTTTGTACCAGTTTAAAAAAGTGAAGATATCAAAAAAAGTTCTGAAATAAAAGTTGTAGAGAATTAAAAACTGAATATTTCATGTTCTGTAATTTTTTCCTCATCCATCTATGGAGAAGGGTTATGGCTTAAAAAAGAAAAAATTATACTCGAGTTCTTTGTACCATAACTTCTTTCCATTACAAGATGAAAAAAAAAATGTTATGGAACAAAAAATGTTTCATTTTCAATTTTCTACAACTTTTGTCTCAAACTTTTATTCATATCTCCACTTTTTTGGATATTATTGACAACTGGTTCAAAACTGCTGAACCGGTTTCAAAAAACATCACATTTTAATTGCGTCAGTGTGTAGACTTCATTTCAATGAAAAAACCGGACCCCCATTTTTCGACCAAAACCGGTTTCTCAATTTGTGGACACCCTATACGTTGGGCTGAAACTATGATTATCGATTTTCAATGTTCTCCATGCCAGGAACGCATTACCGTTTGAACCGTTTTCGTATCTCTTTTCAGTTCTGAGATATTGAGAAGTGTTTCAAGTGACCAAGACTTCTATTCTGTGTCATACTGTACTTTTCAACACTTGAATTTTTCACAATTTTTTCGACTCTTCAAGATTTTTTTTCGAAATTTTTATTTTTCAATCTGAATAAAATTTTTCTGTACTCTTAAATTTCTTTTTCAAAATTTTTTCTGCTCCAAAGCTTCTTTTAAAATGTTTTCAGCCCCAAGATTTTTATATTTACTGAAAATTTTTCTCCAGTGGTTCTTTGATCTTGATATTTAAAAAAAATTGAAATTCTCGTAAAATTCTGTCATTTTCAGTTTCTTAAAATTTTTATTTTTTAGCTACAAAGAAATTTTTCCTCAACTGCCAACTCTAAAATTCCATTCTTTCTTTATTTGATACTAAAATTTTATAAAACTTTACATTCACTCAAAATTTTTCCATCTCAAGTTTTTCAAACACTAAATAAATCATCTAAAAAAATTTCCCAACCCAAATTTTTTCATCCTAAAAATTTTAGAGTTGAAAAATTGTGTTTTAAGAAGAGAGTTGAAAAATAAAATACCAAAGTTGAAAACAATTTTTGAACAGTAATTTCAGAGTTGAGAAAATTTATTATTAGAATTGAAGTTGAAATTTGACCAGCATGGCACTTTAAAAAATTTCAAAACGTTGGGAATTGGTGTTTCGATATTATCGGTCCGACGTTTGACACGTAAATGACAAAAAAGAGCTGAGAAAAATTTTAGAAGAGAAAATTTTTATTAGGATTAAAGTTGAATTTTGATAAAATTTTGAGATGAAATTATACCTATACTTACAATAGGGTAGAGAAATATTTTAAGAAAAAATTTCAGTTTTGAAAAAAATTTTATAAAAATTTTAAGGTGAGAAAACATTTTGAAAAATATATTTTAGTGTTCAGAAAAAATTTCACATTCCAAGAATTGAAAAAATATCAGAGTTGAAAAAAAATATAAATCTGAGAAAACATTTTCAGGGAGAAATTGCAGAGTAGATTTAAATTAATTTGAGTTGAAAAAGGTTGAAAAAATTCTGGAATCAGAGAAAACCTTTCTATTTTCGTTCCTGATGCATAAATTCAGTGAGAATTTAGTCGTGAGAACTGCATTCTGAACGAGTTTACTTGACATGGAAATCAATTTTCGTGAGAAATTTTACAGGAATAACGTCTCTCTTTTGGACTTTCATTTGGTTCTTCGTCGTCAAGAATGATCCAAAGGATGATGGCTGCATCAGTGAATCAGAAATGCAATATATTCGAAATGAACTCAACAGTTGTTCAACCGAAGAAAAGGTAAAATTAATTAGAACCATATTCTAAAAACAAAATGACTCGTGTTTCAATATTTCCTTCAAGTTGACGTATCCTTGGAAACAAATATTCACCAGTTCAGCTCTCTGGATAGCATCTTTGGCCGAATTTACAACCGTAGGTGGTTACATATTCACCTCGGTGCATCTTCCACAATATATCAGAGGTAAATGAACTTAAATATGGACTCTTGGTCAAGTTCAGCTCCTTCTATGTAATAATGAAGCAACCCAAATAGCCCAAGTAATGATAAAGTTGCTAATTACGGAATTCGAAAGAGCAGTTTAGAAAATTTTCTTTTCACCCATTCAAAATTGTGCAAGAATTGGATAAATGTAATTCTGGAATGGAAACAATGGTCTTGGAACAAGGAAACTGACGTGTCTGACAACGAAAAGAAATTATGATATAATTCGAGCTGGCAAATAAGCCATAACTTTAATGTGCAATAGCACAAGTTCAAAATGAATTAAAAATATAATCGATGGTTTCAAATTTTTTAGTAACATTTTCAATTCTCATCAGGTAATTTTTTAAATTCTAAAAGATTTCTCTGCTTAAAAAGTTCACTCATGTTTAGGTTATTTTTGATAATTTCTTGCTTTCAAGGGTGGATGGTACCCCAACTCAAAGTAAAATTTTGAGCCCAAACAAAAAAAAATCGAAAGTACATCATAACAGAACCCCGTATCCAAAATTTCAGGTACTGAAGTTCATTTCTCCATTTTTGGCGAATTTTTGAAATTTCAAAATTACCTCAGCTCTGAGAAATATAAAAATTTGATCTAATCAACGAAAAAATCTGAAATTTCGTATATACCCTATTTTCGACCTCCCGAATAGATTGGAAGTGGTTTTGAGACGTTTCGGAGTCACCAAAAAATTTTGGAATTTTCCAGCGCTGGAGAAAAGCCCATAAAAATGCCCCATACGCACTTCAGGGACTATAATCGCAGATTATCCATATTGGTGACCTATTTGATCGATTAAAACACAATTTTCCAAAATTCGTAACTTGGAGTTCAAATTTGGATTTTTGGGCAAGACATTTTCCTGGAAAAAATTTAAAATTTCGCCTAATGCGCATATATCGAGGCATATATCGAGGTAAAAAGTTGAAACTTGGTAGATACCCTTTTTTCGACCTCCCGAATCGAATGGAAATGGTTTCGAGACGTTTCGGAGTCACCAGAAAATTTTGAAATTTTCCAGCGCTGCAGCTGGAGAAAAGCCCATAAAAAATGGCCCATATGCACTTCAGCACTTATAACAGCGGATTACTCATGTTGGTGACCTATTTGATCGATTAAAGAACTATTTACGGAAATTCGCAACTTTGAGTTCAAATTCGCATTTTTGGACAGGATATTTTTCTGGAAAAAATTCCAAAATATCCCCCTTGCACACGTAACTGGGTAAAAAGTTGAAATTTGTTATGTACCTTATTTTCGATCTCCCGAATCGATGGGAAGTGGTTTCGAGACGTTTCGGAGCTACCAGAAAATTTTGGAATTTTCCAGCACATAAAAAAAATTCTTGCCCAAAAATGCAAATTTGAACTCAAAGTTACGAATTTTGGAAAATTGTGGTTCAATCGATCAAATAGGTCACCAATATGGATAATCCGCGATTATAGTCCCTGAAGTGCATATGGGCCATTTTTATGGGCTTTTCTCCAGCGCTGGAAAATTCCGAAATTTTCTGGTGGCTCCAAAACGCCCTGAAACCGCTTCCAATCGATTCAGGAGGTCAAAAATAGGGTATACACCAAATTTCAGCTTTTTTTGTTGATTAGATCAAATTTTCATATTTCGCAGAGCGGAGGTAATTTTGAAATTTCAAAAATTCGCCAAAAATCGAGAAATGAACTTCAGAAATTAAAATTTTGGATACGGGGTCCTGTTATGATGTATTTCGATTTTTTTTTGTTTGGGCTCAATATTTTACGTCGAGTTGGAATACCTCCCTTGTTAGCAATGTTGAAAATTGAAAAAAAGGTTCAACATATGTTTTCATAAAGAGTCATCGGCTGAAAAACATTAAATTTTTAACATTTCAATAAAAAGTCACCACTAAAACATAATATCCATAATTTAAAAGCTTCTGCTTTAAAACAAAACATGTATAATTTGTTTCATTCTCTTAGCTAAATGACAAGTCAATTGGCGAAATGCAGATTTATTACGAAAAAATCATTATTTGTTTTCTTCTACACGACTTTTTTTCATACTCATTTTTGGGGCCAACGCAAAATTTTCAAACTCAAAAATATTTTTGAAAAAATTCCGCTTTTTCGAAACAATAAATGAGATATTTCGAAGTAAGTACAAGAAAACTTTGTTCTTCGACTTATCTATGTCATTAAAAAAAAAAACACCAAAAGTAAAATTACAAGCTCGCCATATCTACGTTTTGTACAAATTTCTAAGTGACTTATTTGTAAAGCTGGCTCCAGACTATGCGCGTTTCGCGGTGATTCGCGCATCGGTTAAATCCCAAAATGCGATTTTGTGAAAAATAGGAATAGTTATTTTGCACTTAATCGCATTCGGGATTTTAACGATGCGCGAATCACCGCGAAACGCGCATAGTCTGGAGCCAGCTTAAATCTAGAATAAGAATATCTTCATTACAATCGTCAGCATGTTTTTTAGCAGACCTTGAAAGATAAATACTAGCAGATATCCCACTAAGGTAGGTATCCCTTCCACCAAGTTCTCTTCAGGGTGTCTACTTTCAATAAGCGTATCACATGAGAGTTATTAGCCAAATTGTTTCTTTGTTACAAGAATTCGAGAAAGTAGAATAAATTTTCAATAGTTACATATTTGTAAAAAACAAAGAAAAATGGACCAGTGAACGTAATTTCGCGTAATATTCCGATCATAACTTATTTCGAAGTAAATAACTTTTTGAACCATGCTGGAAAAATTACCAAAATTCAATATCCAAAAAAGACACATAATCGTATTCATGGTGTTCGTAGGCAACACGAATATAACCTTCTTACATACCAATTTATCGATGGCTTTGGTAGATATGACTACCATAAAAAATATCTCGATTCCAGGAGGTTTTCACGAATTGGTAAGTGGCTACCTGTAGAACACCAACCAATATTAAATTAATTGAAAATTGTAACTTCAGAGGGCCGAATTCAACTGGACTTCCGAACAAAAAGGCCTCATACTGAGCTCATACTCGTACGGTCGACTGTTTTGTCCCATAGGAGGAGTGCTAGCCGGTAAACTGGGTGGAAGTACTATTTACAGCATTGGAAATTTAGGTTTGGCCATCATCACTTTCTTCTCGCCTCCTTTATTATCCACCAGCGTAACCTTGTTCATCGTCTTGTACGTGATTTTTGGCATTTTCGAGGTATAATTTCTTCAGGAAAGATCCTAAGTAAGTACCTAAGGCAAATTTTCAAGGAAAATTGTTCTGATCAAACAGGCATTCTCAATAGCAGGAGTCCCACAACTCATTTCTCGCTGGGCTCCTCCGAACGAACGCTCAAAATTCGTCGCATTTGGTGACATGGGCTTCTACGTTGGTTCCGTCATATCTTTCGTAGTTTCTGGTTGCGTGCTGAAGAATTACCGTTGGCAAATTTTATTTTATGGCAGTGGTAAATAAACTACACTGAAAAAACACTAATCTCATTTTTGGATTTTTTCAAAAATCACCTCTGGAGGCCCAAAAAGTGTCGTTTCTTGAAGAAACGATAAAAAACGACAAAAAGCGACAATTTTTGGAAAACTTTTGAAATTCTTATTTTTGAATTTTTTCAATCTGGAGGCCCAAAAAGTGTCGTTTCTCGAAGAAACGACAAGAAACGACAAGAAATTACGATTTTTGGTAAACTTGTGAGAATGTCATTTTCAAGTTTTGTTGAAAATCACCTCAGGAGGCTCAAAAAGTGTCGTTTCTTCAAAAAACGACGATTTTTGGAAAACTTTTAACCCTTTGCTGCATAGGTGGTCATATACGACCACAGCTTGCCCAAATTTGAAAAAATTTGAAAAAATTCAAAATATTTCCAAAACTTTACTTTAAACATTTTATGAACATCCCAATACATTAAATTTCATGATTCATTCGCATACTTTGGTAAATATTTATAATAACTAAAAAAATTTCCCCAAAATTTGAAAATTTTTGGAAAATTTTGATGGGAAATTCATGCAATAGAGGGTTAAAAATGCCATTTTAGGATTTTTTCAAAAATCACATCTGGAGGCCCAAAAAATGTCGTTTCTTGAAGATAAGATAAGAAACGACAAAAAACGACAATTTTGAGGAAACTTTTGAAAATTTTATTTTTTGATTTCTTCAAAAATCACCTCTGAAGGCCCAAAAAGTGTCGTTTCTTCAAGAAACGACAAAAAACTACGATTTTAGGAAAATTTTTGAAAATCTTATTTTTGGATTTTTCCAAAAATCACCGCGCGCTGGAGGCCCAAAAAGTGTCGTTTCTTGAAGATAAGACAAGAAACGATAAAAACCGACGATTTTAGGGAAACTTCTGAAAATCTCATTTTTGGATTCTTTCAAAAATCACGTCTGGAGGCCCAAAAAGTGTCGGTTCTTGAAGAAACGACAAAAAACTACAAAAAACTATAATTCTGAGGAAACTTTTGAAAATTTCATTTTCGAATTTTTTCAAAAATCACCTCTGAAGGCCCAAAAAGTATCGTTTCTGGATTTTTTCAAAAATCACCTCTGGAGGCCCAAAAAGTGTCGTTTCTTCGAAGAAATAAAAAATAGAACGTGTTACAAAAAATGATAAATTTTATCCAAAAATGATAAATGTTATCCAAAAAAATTAATTTTGTTCAAAAAAAATTTTATCTAACAAAAATGAATTTTAACCAAGAAAATAAATTTTATCCAAAAAAAAATAAATTTTATCAAAAAAAATGATTTTTGTCAAAAAAAATTTATTCAAAAAAATAAATTTTATCAAAAAAAATTATCTAAAAAAAAGTAGTTTTATCCAAAAAAATAATAACGGGACACTAATCACAAAATTGGTAAAATTCATTCTAAAAAAATAATATTCATCACAAAATTTGGTAAAATTTATTGCATAAAAATAAATTTTACCCAATTTCGCGATAAATACCTACTATTTTTTAGAATAACTTTTACCAATTTTGTAAATGGTGCTCCATTATTATTTTTCTGGATAAAATTTATTAGTATTTTTTGAGTGTAGCTGGATTTGCTGTTTGGCAAAATGATGAAAATTTTCTTCGATTATAGGACTGACTTCTTTCGTATGGTTTTTGATTTGGTTACTTGTTGTCAAAAACGACCCCGAAGATGATAAAAACGTCAAAGAGCTGGAACGAAAATACATCCAACGCGAACTCAACCATACCGACGATGAAAAAAAGGTACACCAATAAAATATCGCTTTCTTAGAAACGTTTCAATTAGTCAAAGCTCGCTCACATCTGGATGTTTCTGTACTCGAAAAGCTGGTATATCCTTGGAAAAGTATTTTCTCATTTATGACGTTATGGGTGGCTGCTTTAGCCGAATTTTCAATTATAAGCGGATACATATTCACGTCTGTATTTTTGCCTCAATATATCAAAGGTGAATTCACGACTATTTAAATATTACGTATATCGAAAAATCGATTAATACAATAATTTCACTCGCCATTTCAGACACCAAAAATATAAATATCGCAGAGATCGGATTTACTTCCACGATTCCGCAAATTTTCGCCATAGTTTGTCTGCCAGTTGTTGGCTGTCTCGGTGATTACATCAGATCACGAAAAATATTTTCCATAACCAACGTTGGAATTGTTTTTTGTTAGGAAATTTCAAAATGAAAATTCTGTTTACCAATAATTAATATTTTTTTAGATTCACAGATTTTTCGCCTGCCTTAGTTTAATTCCCGCAGCAATTTTCTTCTCCGTGGTAGCCATATGGTCAAATTTCATCGTTGATATGGTCGTTATATCGTTTTTCCAAATCTTCAGCATCTTTCTTTTGGTCGATATAACGTATGTAATTTGTGTTTTTTCCACACATTTTGGAATAGATAAGTTCAAAATATTTTCAGTCAGTAAAATTTTTAAAACTGGTTTTCGAAACAATTTCTTGAAATCCTTACCATTCCGTTTGCTCTTCCATCCTAAACAATAATGGTACCTATTTTGATTGGGAAGGAGTTTCGATGATGAAAAAAAAACCAACGACGATCTCTACTCTCTCATTTTGAATCAGTGAAATTTTTCAGCAAATTTCACTGATTTTTCAAAGGAATTTCACTGATTTTTCAAAGGAATTTCACTGATTTTTCAAAGGAATTTCACTGATTTTCCAACATTTTTTTTCACTGTTTGCTTTCAGTGAAATTTTTTTCACTGAATTATTACTGTGCTGCAATTCTGACTGTTTTCCAGTGATTTTCGATAATTTTCACTGCTTTGTAAATGAGAGAGTAGTAAATACTTTTGAAAGAAATCGTAAATTGAGCTCTTGAACGGTATTCGCCCCTGAAATGATTTCTGGGACCATTTTGACAAGAACCACAAACCAAAACAAATAGAGGCGACGGGTAGAGAGTCCAGGTAAAAAAGTTTCGAAAATATCAAGGATTTTTTGGCTTATAGAGTGAATTTTCGGGACATTCCCCCACCAGAAAAAAAAACACAAAGTGCACCTAAGAAGTGAGGATGATAAGGGGACAAAATTGAGAATTTTTCAAAATTGTCAAAGGAGGTATAAAAATGCATGGTTTTTTGATCAGCATCTGTTTCAACATTTCACTATGAAAAAACTAAAAGTTCGTAGGAAAAGGGGGATAAGGGGCCAGAATTAAAAAAATTTTCGGATATTTTTTGATCCTCAGAATAAATTTTGATGTTATTTTGACCTCAGATCCAAACTGAGATTACTTAAGGCTACTGATACCTACGAGGAAGGAGCCAAAATCGATATTTTCCAACAGTATTAAGGAAAATATCAAAATGGAGATTTTTCGACTTCCAGAGTTTTTTTGGACATCATTTTATGAAAACAATCAAAAAAAATTTGAAATTTTTTCGATTGAAATATCAAAACGAATGGCTTTTGATGCCCAGAATCCATTTCTAAGGTTATTTCGACTTCTATAACTACAACAGCAATTTTCTGGGGTGAAGAGTTAAAGCCATAAACTCATCAGTGTGGAAAAACTGATTAAATTTTGATTTTCCTTTTCAAGGTTGAGTTGAGGATAAAAATGATTTCAGAAATGGATTCCAAATGTCGAAAAAAAATACTTACCCCCTCCCATTTCCTCATCCGGTTTGATTTGATGGTTAAAAGAATCTCATAAACTGATTCTGAAGATCACAAAAAATGCATTTTGTTACCCCACTTAAATTTCTTTTCAATTGTGGCATCTTACTTTCAATTCTTTGTGGCCATTTACGTTTGTTTTTTTTTTTTTGATAGAGAGATAATGTCTCCAAAAATGGACTGGAGGAAGGTGATGAATTTCGATATCACATTTGATAAGTATTTCCAAAACATCTTTCACCTCGACCCTTCCCCCTCATCCCATCCGGGTTTGGGGTCAAAATGTTCCCAGAAATTGATTCAGAGTCCTGGAATATCCCAGACCTCAACTTACAATTTTTTTCAAAAATTATTCATCAAAAATATTTCGAACAATTCTTCCTTGTTTTTTTTTCAGCCCTTATTCGCGATTACTTTTGGCTCGCCTCTTCCCTCTTCCCTAGGAGTGAAAAGATTTTAAAAATATTCATTTCGACTCAAAAAACCTATAGAAAGTACATTTATCTGATGTCGCAAATCCGAAAGCACTTTCTCCATATAAGTGCTTTTAGTGTTGATTTTAAGTAGCGGAGTCATTATACGTATATAATGCAGAAACTACATACTTTACATGATTTCAGCGTTCTATTTCTTGACATTACTCCAAAATACACAGCTTTTCTCATGTCTATTGTGAACATGTTTGCCATCAGTTCCGGTATCATTGTTCCAGCAGTAGTGGGATTTGTTGTAACGTCACATGTAAGCTCGAAATGGCGAGATCATTGGCCATAATATCTCATTCTTATTGAAATAAAATCCATCTAATATCATTTTCGATTTCATTTTCAGAGCCTCATCGAGTGGAACCATTTTTTCTTTATCTTCAGCAGCATGTACATTTGTGTAGCTTTACTATATCTAAAATTTGTATCTGGAGAATTAGTCTCTTGGGCTAATACTTCGAGTGATGAAGAAGCTTGAATGCAGCAGACACAGTAAGAAATTCAAACCAGAAGTAACGCGAACAATTATCATAGTATGGTACCTAATACTCCAAAGGTTGATGAGTGTTTTTTTTTTTTTTTTTTTTTTTTCCTTTGGTGGGTTCAGACTACTAGGTCTATCAGCCCATCAACCAAGAAAGGGAATTTTAAATATCGCTTTTATATTTTGTTATGTACTTATGTGATCGAAAAAATAATCAGGAGCGCACCCAAGGAAGCCCCCCTCCCCTAAGCTCGGCAATAAATTTTTTTATCATAGAAATGTCAAAGCAGAGTATGATTTTTTAAAAAATTTTCGCCCTCGCTTCTTAAATAAACATACTGCAACCCTTTAAATTTGAATCATTTGAATTTGCAAAAATTCTATCATTTTTAATCAGTAAAATAATTTTTATTGAAAATGAGTAATTTTTCACTGATTTTTCGGTCAAAAATTACTAATTTCTCTGTTAATGGCCCATTTATCAGAAAAAATCAGTAACTTTGACTGAAAAAAATCATTAAATGTCGCCATTTTTTAATTTTTCTTCGCTCAAATCTGTAGGTATATATTATTTGCCTACCGAAAATACCCCAACGACTCCAGCTATACTGAAATAACAGGTTACTTCATTTTTTCATCAAATTTTGACCCCCCCCCCCATCATTTTTTCTCAAATTCTGAGCCTCTCTCTGGCACAATTTCTGGGTGCGCCTATGAAAACAATGATTTTATTATCATTTTTTCAAACAAATAGGCCTAAAGTTAAACTATTATTGAAAATTGAATGCGTGATCCAAATGATCATTCAGTTTTTTTTCAAGGCAACCCGCAAAATTTTCAAATTTACGTACGATTGGACTAAACAAAATTGCATTTTTAGTTGGAAAATTTTTCAGACACCATTTTTAGTCGGAAATTTTTTTCTCATAATATCAATTTTCTCGACTCCAATAAATTTTTTCCTACACTAAACTTTCTCCCTCAAATTTTTCTTAGCTCCAAGATTTCTTTCAATTCCTTCGATTTTCATTTTTGCTAAATTGTTTTCATTTACTAATATTCATCTAAATTATCAAGTGTGAAATCCTATTCTTTGATCTTGAAATTTTTAAAAACTTGACATTCTTTCGAATCTTTCTCAAATTCTTAAAAAAATGTTTTTTAACACAAATTTTTTAAAAATAAATTTCAGAGCTGGAAAATAATTCGAGAAAAACATATTAGCTAAAAAATATAATTTTGAGAAAAAAATTTCAAAGGCTGTAAAAATTTAACCTCTGATAAAAAATATCGAGAGCAAAAACAGGTTGTCCACTACATATATTTCAGAAATGATTTTCCCTGACTTTTCCAGGTTTTCCAGACTAAGTTCTCAAATTTTTCCAGACCTTTTAAATATGATATTCGTAACCCGGAGGGTGGGGGAGAGATTTTTCACGTGATGTACTTACATCCCAAAATTTTTCATCGTAAGAATGATATAAAATTCATGGGGGTCTAACGATTATTTTTTTAAATCACTATTAGATACTTTTTACAAGATCTTTAGATGCTTCTCTTCGGGTCAAAAAAATGATTCAAGTTCAAATTCTGAAATTTTTTGAGCCCACCCAATCCTCCTCACCACAAAAATTTGAAAATTTGATTTTATTACCCACAGAAAAAATTTCAAATAAAAAGGAAAAATCATGTATTCCAACCAAAAAATAAGGGTTTGAAAAATGAAATAAATTATGCATGGTGTCTATCAAATCAAGCGAATGAAAATTCAGATTTTCCCAGGCTGAAAGTTCAAAAATTTCAGCATATTTTATTCCCCCTCGCCCTCAAAAAAAATGAAAAACACATGCCTCAAATTTATAAATTCACGCAATCTCTCGCAATTTTTAAGTTTGTATCAATAAATAAAAACTCAATGAGGAGGTGAAATATAAATAAATTGATGGAAACATACATATAAACGTATTGAGCCCGAGCGAAGCAAGGGCGAAAATTTTCGCGAAAAAATATTTTCAAAAGATGAAAATTTACCACTTTTCCCTCATACATGTTTTCCAAAACATGGTCACTAATTTCGGATTCTGTTCCATTCCCTCCCCCTTCTTTTCAACATCGTGGTCAAGGGCATCATGGCATTCCTTTCTCATCATAGCTCATTAAAAAGTAAGTTTCCAAAAAACTTGAGATTTTAGATAAATTCTGTAGAAAGACAGAGTGTAAATTACCCTGAGCGTAGCGAGGAAATTTTTTTTTTTGAATAATTCATAATTTAATGGACAAAAGACAGGCATGACTTTTCCCTGACTTTTCCAGACCACCAAAATCCCCTGACTTTTCCCGGTTTTCCAGAGAATGGACGCCCTGAAAGAAATTTGAGAAAAGATTTAATTTTGAGAAAAAATTTCCTGAGTTGAAAAATGAAAACTATTTATTTTTGGGGAAAATGCTAGAGTTGAAAAATGTTTAAACTTGAAAGAAAATTGGAGGAGAAAATTTCTGAGTTTGTAAAAATTTCACTCTAGATAAAAAAATTTTAGAGTTTAAAAATATCTAAAGCTTTTGACAAGCTTTAAACTTTTATCATTTAGCTAGCTCTTCATCCCTGCTATAAGGATAGTTTGCCAAGTTGCGATTCGAACGAACGATTTACATTTTGTTGTTCATTCCGTGTGAGAATAGACAGACCCATATGGGATGATTATGGGATGATGGGGGGGGGGGGGGGGCAGTGTTGCCAATTTGGCATCATTTTTGCTAGATCTAGCATAATTTTTTTTGTGTTTTTGGTATTATTTAGCATAATTTTGACACAATTCCAACAGAATTGACAATACTGATTGGGTGACTGTTTTGCGTAGTAAAAAAGGAGTTCCCAAGAAGTTCAGCCTAGATTTAGATTTTAAAACGACCTTCTTAAAAAAAAGCTTGTACCTACATTTGAACCCACAAAAATCGTCTTCGATGATTTTTATACGGGTAAAATATTCATTTCTGGAAAGTTTTTTTCAATTTAAAATTTTTTTCAACATATCTCAAAAACATAAAAAAGCGATATTTCTTTAGGAGTTTCCGAAAAATGACTGCCAATGAGATTTTTGGGTAAAAAAACATCCATAATAATAAAATGATTTTCAATTTTTTCAAAAATCGTTTAAACATGGTCAAGTTTTTAAGGCCAAATTGGAAGGGGAACGGGTAGAGTTGGAAGAGTGAAATTTTTACCAGGTTGTTTTAAGGTCTAGATTTAAATTTCTACTACAGACAGTAGGTTCTTTTCAACTTTTGAAAATAATCTGTAAAATGATTATTTCTAATCATGACCACATTTTCAAAAAATAAAATTTTGAGGCAGAAAATCTCAAAGCAATCAGAGAAATTCCAGTTGAGTATAAAATTTTTAATTTTTGCTTTCCTAATAATGTCAACCTTAACCTTTGTATCTGAATATATAACGTATGTATTATATTCTTCCTCATTAAAACTGATGTGTGTATTTTTAAATAGTTATGAAAGAGGAGTCATGCAATCTTATCAGGACAACTATCCATATGCCATGTAGTGGAAAATTACTAAGCTCATTGAAAATTACAAAAGAAAATTATCTATTTTTCATCTTCTCGATAACTGCTCGCTCTCCTTTACACCACGCACCTTTTCATTTAAAACAACAACCATAGATTACATTCCAGTCGAATTGCATTAATTAATAAAATCGACATACTACATAAGTAGTTCAAAAACTGAAAAATCAGTCCCAGGAGTTACTTACTCCTTCAGTAGGTACATTGAAAATTTAGGAACAACTGAATCGTATTTCAAAGTGGAAAATTTTCAGAAAAAAAACCAACGCAAAAGACAAGTCGTCCAATATCTGAAAAAAAAATGTACTCCGAAAATTACCAATCCACGATATGATGATACGCCCAACTACACGTACTTACATGGCTTTAAGAAATTCACCACAGTTCTACAATATCTATTGTATTTTTCAACCTTGGGGGCTAGATAAACTCGAACACAATATGCTCGATCAGGTCTCTGATTTAAAAAAATAAACATTTTGCGTTTTCGCGATATCCTCAAGTTACCAAAGTGGGCAATACATTTTAACATTCATTCGTATTCAATAACCTTTGCACCCTGCTACTCATCCAAGACGGGTACAATGCTGAGAAACTTATTAGAAAAATGCGGCATACAAAAAAGACACGTAATTGTTTTCATGATTTTCATCGGATACTCGAATATAACATTTTTGCATACCAATTTATCCATGGCTGTGGTAGATATGACCGCTCTGAAAAACGTCTCTATGCCGGATGGCACTTTCCAATGGGTAAGTAAATCCTGAATCATATGGCAGGGCATAATTTAAAGCTTATTTCATATTGTGCCATCTTAGAAAGCTGAATTTAATTGGACGTCTCAGCAAAAAGCTCTGATATTAAGTTCCTATTCGTATGGTCGACTACTCAGCCCCATAGGAGGACTATTAGCTGGAAAACTCGGCGGCAGCACTATTTACAGCATTGGTAATCTCGTCATGACCATTATTACGTTCTGTTCACCTTTCATGTTATCCCAGAATATTATGCTGTTCGTCGTCGTGTACGTGATTTTTGGAGGATTTGAGGTATTGATTTTCAAACGTTGACTATACACTTATACAATACGATTCAGAAGTCTTGTCCAATTGAGATACTTTTCAATATCTTGAGACTGGAAAGAAATACGGGGACGGTTGAAAAGGTATAGTGTTCCCAGTGATGAGGGCATTGAGGACCGATGGTCATATTTTCAGGCATACAGACAGGGAATCCAAACCTTGAGAAACCGGTTCGGGTCAAAAAAGGAGGTTTCTGTTTTTTTGTGAATCAAACTCTACACACTGCCCCAATTAAAATGTGGTATGTTTTTTGACTAGCTGTTATTTACCCCCCCCCCCCCCCCCACTAAAACAGTGAGTCAAAGATTTTATCAAGCTAAAGCTCACCAATTTGGGACAGAACATTGTGGTGAGGTACAAAACATGAAGTTTGTGATGAGGTGTGTTTTTTTGTGTTAAGTTGACACGATTTCAACTTTTTTTTATTATTGAAATAAATACGAAAAATGAAGTTCAAATTTTCAATAAATATAAAATGGAAAAAAGTTCAATCAACAAAAATGTGAAAAATCACATTGAAATGAAAATAAAATGACAGATAGAAAACAAACGAAAAAAGAACGCAATCTTACCCTCATTTTAAAATTTTACCGTCAATAACGTTTTCTTTAGTTTTAAATTTTCTCAAAATTTTTCCAACTGTAATTTAAAATATTCTTCAATTTTATATTTTTAAGAATGTTTTCAAATAATTGAGTTGGAAGAAGAAATATTGAAAAAATGAAGAATTTTTCTCTAATTCGAAGATGAAAAAAGAATTGTGGGGAAAATTTTAAAGTTGGAAAAAAATTTAATCAAATTATTCTCAATTTTATGGTTTTTAACATTTCATTTAACTCGAAAATAAGATCCAATAATTTAACAAATTTTCTTCATTTTTTTTCAACCAAACAATTTCTTCAATTGAAAATTCGCCAAAAATTTCCAACTGAATTTTCCAATAAAAACTTTTCAACTTTTCAAAATCTCTTTCAATTTAATAGAAGATTAGAATAAGTTTTAAAAACGTTGAAAAAATTTACCGATAGGAAAATTTTAAAAATTTGATATGCAGCTTTGAAAAAAATTGAGTTTAGTAATTGAAAAAATTTAGAGTTGAAAAAAAAATTATAGAACAAAAAATGATTGTTTTCTAATTATCTGCCACTTTTGTTTGAAACTTTTTTTCGTATTTTCCAATTTTTTGGATATTATTAACAACCAGTTCAGGAGTCACGAAACCAGCTGTTATTAATATCAAAAAAATTGGAAAATATGAAAAAAAGTTTCAAACAAAAGTGGCAGAGAATTAAAAAACAATCATTTTTTGTTCCATAATTTTTTTCTCTTCTTGGAATATAAAGAAGTTATGGTACAAAAGGCTCAAGGATCATTCCATGTCAGTTCGTATGCAAAGTGGTAAGAGGGGGGAAGGGAGGGAGGTCGGCGATTTTTTCTATTTTTTTAATTTTTTTAAAAGGTGGATATATCAGATGACGAATGTCGCAAACCGCAGCTCTCTAAGTGGTTTTGGAGGGCAGCCATGAGTAGTCAAAGTTTTGAGGAAAAGTTGGATATGGTATATTTTAAGCGTGGATAACTTGCAAACTAGGATAGGTAAAAAGTTGAAACTTTTTCTAACGTGTAGGATATTCAATGAAATTTTTGGAGATTTTTTAGATATCAGTGTTCCCACTTTTTTTAATACCAAAAATTAGCTAGAAAAGTTGAAAAATGGCATTTCTCCACCAGGGAAACGTTCAAAAATTCTGAAAAAATTATGTAAAGTTCAACTTTTGATTAAAATATTAAAAAATTGAAGCGATATTTTCTCGTATTCTCGATTTTAAAAATTCCAAATATTAGAAGAAAATACAATTTTTACTTTTCAAAAGTCGAAATTTTATAAATTGATTTATCTTCATCAACTTCACACCATATTCAAAGAAAAAGTCAGTAAAAGCATTTCAACTGCACTCAACACACGATAATATGTGTGAAAATCCAGAGTTATCATGTTAAAAAAAATTTGGCATTAGAATTTCTCATTTGGTTACCCCTTTCCATTTCAAGATGGAAAAAAAAGTTATGTAACGTAAAATTAATGTTTTTTAATTTTTTACAACTTTTGTTGGAAACTTTTTTTAATATTATTGACAACTAGTTCGCAATTGCTGAACCGGTTTCAAAAAAACCGAGACCCCATTTTTCGACCCAAACTGGTTCTCAATGGGTGGACCCGTTATGTTTAGGCCTGGAAGTATGGCCATCGCAGTGGTGTCATTAAAAAAACATCTAATGTTTCAAAACAAAAAAACACGTTTGAAACTTTTTTTTTGTTTAAATGTGTTTTTTTGTTTTTCCCCATTTTTTTTCAATTTTTCAGTAAATTGAATGAAAAATAAATTGAAAAAATGATTTTTTTTCATACTGATGTGAAATTTCTTTTCTGCGGAGTCCAATTCGTTTTTTCTTGGGAAGCTTCGTTTTCAAGATGTTTCAATTGAAAGTAGAAAGTTCAACTTTCATTTTTTATCAAAAATTTACAAAACAATTGTTTTTTTTACGTTAATTGAGTTTTCTAAGAGCGCGTCACAGTTGAATTTTCATTATTTTATTGATTCTCAATCCTAATTTGTTGTTTGTCAAATTGTGAATTTTTCAATTTTATAGAGCGAGTGTTCAAAATTCACGTTTTCAGCCTCTCGCGTCCATGTTTAAAAATCGACTTTTTGAAGTAAGAAAGTTGGTCGAAATTTGAATTTGGCTTGATTGCACTGCAGGTATAAAAATCCATGTTTTTATTCCTCCTCGAAACTATTTTTGATGATATTTCATTTGAGGAACAAAAAACTTCCTAACGAGGACCCTCACCAACTGTCCGACGCCGATCCGCCTGAGGGATTGCCTATGTATAGGTTTTCAAGGGGCAACGTACAAACTGTGCTTGAAATATCTGAAACGGAGCTGGTTTGGAAGATGCAGTGTTGCCAACATTGAAAAATTATTAAAATTGAAAATTGAAAATTTTTGTATTCAATAATAATTGAAAACTAATATATGCATAAGGTAGGGGGTGGTGTGGAGAGTAAAATTTGTGGTATCCATATTTTGCCTAACTCGACATTTGAAGGGGCAGAATTGAAAAAAGTTGAACAAAAATTATTTACCAAAATAATTGTTTTTGAAAGTCGATTGCCCCTTCAAATTTCGAGTTAGGCAAAATATGCATACCACAAATTTTACTCTCCACGCCACCCCCTACCCTATGCATATATTAGTTTTCAATTATAATTGAATACAAAAATTTTCAATTTTCAATTTTAATAATTTTTCAATGTTGGCAACACTGTATCTTACAAACCAGCTCCGTTTCAGATATTTCAAGCACAGTTTGTACGTTGCCCCTTGAAAACCTGTACATAGGCAATCCCTCAGGTCGATCGGCGTCGGACAGTTGGTGAGGGTCCCTCGTAGGAGAGATGAAGATCGATTCAATTCTGACAATTTTCAAATTGTGTTTTATAGTACAGACTTTTTTACCTCTAGAATATTTTTTTTTTATCTCTGGAATTCATTTTTAGAGTACTTTTTGACCCGATCTTCAGAAGTAGGTAAAACCAAAATTGATTTTTTTTTATTTCATTTTGTGAGATATAAAAAAGTATAAGTATTTTTGGGACCATCTGGGTGGCGTCTCCTTCTAACTCATCCTCACAGTTACCTACACCATTGACGCACCAGCGAAATTCCAAGAAGGTCGAAAGGCATTTTCTATTTTGGCAATTTTGTAGGTACTTCGTTTCTCAATTTTAAATGAAGTAAAAATTTGCCACAAGCAGCGAACCAAAAAGCAAATGAACTTTGAGTTTATTTATGACTGTGAGGGATGATTATATCAATTTTGACAACTTTAGGGTTTCAAACATTGCTTAAAACGTGTTTTAAACATGTTTTAAATGCCAAGTTTCCAACACATACGAAAATTGAGTTTAAAACAAAAAAAAAATACTTCGACCAAAAAAAACACATAATTTTGTTTCTTAAACAAAAAACACACACCACATTTTGTACAACCCTGGACCATCGGCCCTCAATACCCTCATCACTAGGAACTCTATGCCGTTTCAACCGTCCCTGTATCTCTTTTCAGTCACGAAATATTGAGAAGTATCTCGAAAAGACAAGACTTTTGGGTCATACTGTTTTCGTCTGGTGACCAATTCGACATTATTTTCAGGCATTTTTGATCGCCGGAGTACCGCAGATCATTTCTCGTTGGGCTCCTCCAGCAGAACGAGCTAGATTCATTTCGTTTGGAGAAATAGGTCTTTATTTCGGGGCTGTTGTATCGTTCGTCGTTTCAGGCTGGGTTTTGAAGGAATCCAGCTGGCAGGTGTTATTTTATGGCAGCGGTGAGTACAAAAATGATCATATGCTATTAAAATTTGGTTAGTTTTAAAACAAAATCAATAGGATTGGTTTCTTTCGTATGGTTTTGGATTTGGTTCATCGTGGTCAAGAATGATCCTTCGGATGATAAGAATTTGAGTGAAATTGAATTGAAATACATTCAAGATACGGTGAAATGTACCTACGTTGAAGAGAAGGTGAGCAAAATTTCAATATCACATTTTCCACGTCGAAAATGATCTGAGTTTTCATTTTTCATTTTTTTTTTAAAGCTGGTATATCCTTGGAGATCAATTCTGGCCTCAAAGTCTCTCTGGGTTGCGTCTTTTGCCGAATTTTCAATCGTATGTGGTTATATATTCACATCTGTATTTTTACCTCAATATATCAAAGGTGATCACAAAATTTTTACATTTTCATTATGAAAATCCACATGAAAAATAATAAATTTTGCCAAAATTTCAGATACCAAAAACGTAGACATTGCACAAGTTGGAATCACATCGACAATTCCACAAATCTGCGCCATTGTTTCCATGCCTCTGAGTGGCATTGTCGGTGATTTTATAAGATCACGCGAATGGATGTCCATAACAAATGTTGGTTCGATTGTTTCTAAAAATTAACCATTCGACGTCTCCATTTTTTCGAATTTTTTCCAGGTTCACAGACTTTTTGCAGGCATTAGCTTATTCAGTGCTGCAATTTTCTACGCTGTGGTAACCATATGGTCTAATTTCGATCTCGATATCGTAGCTATATCTTCGTTTCAGTTTTTTAGCACTTTGCTTTGCGTGGATATAACGTAAGATGAATTCTTAATATGATTTTCGAATCGGAAAATTCATAGATGTGGGACAGTTTTTCAATTTTCTACCTAAAAAATCGAATTTTTTGTTTTCTATCCAACTCAAAGGGTCTTGTTCCTCGATATATCCCCAAAATACACCGCTCTGCTTATATCTGTCGTGAATATGTTCGCCATCAGCGCCGGTGTCATTGTACCAGCAGTTGTTGGAAATATTGTCACATCTCACGTCAGTATTTAAATTATAAGAAATCAAATTTTCCAGTTTCATTTTCGAATCGACTCGTAATGGAATTTTATTCTCGTCAATTTTCAGAGCCTTTCGGAATGGAACATTTGTTTCACGATCTTCAGCAGCATGTACGTTTGCGCGGCGTTATTCTACATCACATTTGTTTCCGCGGAGCAGCCATCTTGGACGAATTATCATCAAGATCCAAGCGAAGAAATTAAGCAATCGTGATTGAATTACGATCGAAAACGAAATCCAAAATTTATCGAATCGCCATCGTGACTCGGATTTCCAACGAGAGCTACGAGTTCCAATCTAAATTGTAATCTTGAATGGAAAACATCAAACAGCTCTTGAAATTCGACAAAACATGTAAACTTTGCATTCGACGTAATGAAAATACTATTCGGAGAGGAAATATTTACGAATTGTCGACCTTATCTAACGATTATTTGTAATTGAGCGCAGTACAACTTCAAATTACATAAATGGGATTAAAAACACATTCATACCTAAATAATTAATTTTTTTACCACTTGTTTTTAACTGGTTAGGATGTTCTGAAATTATTCATTTTCTCAAAAGTTTAATGGAGAGGGAAGACACAAATATGATGTCTGAACCTGGAAAGTGGTAAATGATAAAAATTTTACCCATTACATTCATTCATAGTATTTTTTCATTGTTCTGAAAACCTGACACAGAAACTTGAAACTCCAACAAGAAAAATAGAATATTCAACAAAAATTTTCAAAAAGAGAAAACGTTTTTTTAAATTCAACAAAAGTCTAGATAATTTACGCAGAAAAGTAAAATTTAACGAAAAATCTTAAGCGTTCGAATGTGAAAATCCTACCTAATTTAATCAAAAAATTAATAAATAGACGAACGGATTGAAAAAATTATAAAAATATCAAAAATCTAAAAAAATGGTTGAAAATTAAAAATTTGAAAATGAACAAATTCAACCAAAAACTTTTGAGAATATGACGAGAAAGAATTTATTAAATTGATAAAAAAATTTGAAAAAGAACAAAAACAATTGAAGAATGGACGACAATTTTTCAATAACAACAAAAAATCTCAAAAATTCAACAAAACAATTTTTAGAATTCGGCAAAAACAATTATATTTATCGAAAAATTAGAAAATTTAACAAAAAAAAACTTGACAAATAAGTTTTAAAAATCCACTATTTTGAAAAAAGAATTTTTGTGAATTTTTCATACCAGTTTTTCCAATTTGTTCAGATTTATTTTGGTAGAAATAATCACATGGAGGTACACAAGTGCACCTCTAATGAAATGTTGAAGAAATTCTATTTTTTTTTCTTAGCTTTAGCTGATATTCAAATATTGTAACCTTATGAAATGAAAAAAAAAAAAAAAAAGGAGGAAAGGAAATCAAACAGCATTGATTTAGTAGGTATTAGCGGAGAAGGGAGGCAATTTTTGGCAGAAAATGTGTTAAGAAACAGAAATTTAATTTTTTCAGCATTTCAGTCTCGAAGGGAAACGAGGTCCTCAAATCTTATCACAAATATAAGGCACGTATCAAACTTTCATGTCCAAGTAAAGCAATGGGTCTAAAATTCCATCTTTCAGTTGTTTTCAGTTGGAAAAATGAAACATTGGAGTAAAAATTCTAAAATTTTCAGACTTTTTTTCATTTCCCAGGTTTCGGCTCAAAATTATACTTCAAGTTGAGATACCTCCCTTGTTAGAAGGCAAAAAGAAAAAAAAGTTTTTAGCAAAACAAAAGCATAAACAGAATGAAACAAGAACGACTGGGCCCAAACACAGCTTCGAAACTTTATATGCTAATTTTGAGCCGGTGAAAATCAAAGTTGAAAAATCGCCTAAAATTTCAACTGCAAAAACGGATTTTTTAAAGAAAAAAGTAATGGTGGTTCAGGCATTTTTGAGTAAAAACAAACAAAAAAATATTTGCATTTTTCATTAACTTCTAATTTTTTTTATTATTATCCATCACTTTTTTCGAAAAAAATTGTTCAGTAAAATGAGATTATTTTCAAATAGGTTCAGTGGACATAAACACTTTTTTTAGGGGGAGGGGAACTGATTTTACTTTTGGGAGGGATAAGCCCTCCCGGGATCCACCCTAAATCCACCTATGGTTTGAAAAGCCAATTTCATAGTCTGAATCCAATTCTAGAATCATTTTTACAGCAAACCCAGACCCGGGCTCACAAGGTTGAAGGGGAAGGAGACAATTTCATAATCGTTTGACAAAATAGGGTGTGGTAGTGAAATCTATGTTTTTTGGTCTACCAAATTCATTTCCAGAGCCATTTTCTCAAA
This sequence comes from Pseudococcus viburni, assembly GCA_033439095.1. NCBI lineage: Eukaryota > Metazoa > Arthropoda > Insecta > Hemiptera > Pseudococcidae > Pseudococcus > Pseudococcus viburni. Next base: position 432,884 of record JAVBJF010000218.1, read on the forward strand.
AAAAAATCAAAAAGGAACCCATGGGGGAGGGAGGATGAACATGAATTGAAAAATTTTCGAAATTCGAGCGAGGCATCGAATTCCAAGTTTTTAGACTTTTCTAGCTCATTTCCAGGGTCTTTTCGCAAAAATAACCAAGAAGGTCCCACCAGGGTTGGGGGAAGGGGGCAAAAATTGAAATTTTTTATATGTCAAAATACATATTTTTAGATCCCTGGAATGTATTTTGGAGGTAATTTTTGTCCCTAAACCTGAATCCGAGACCAGTAACATGGGAAAGATGAACATGTTGGCTTCTTACTTCAACTTCCCTTTTCGGTTTTTTCATATAATGATGACGTCAGAAAAAAATAGGGATATCGACACTACACTTCAGATTGCCGGAATTTCCCCCTTTTCCTCACCCCTTTGGGTCCGGGTTTGAGAAATAAATAACCTCAGAATTAGGTTTAGGGGTTTTAAAACACCTTCGAATCCAATTTTTAGTTTTTTTCCCTCGAAAGTATCCACGTATTTGAAATATTTTTATCAATTCTTTCTCGTGTTTTTGCGCACTTGATTTGTAATTTGATGTGACTCAGCTCCCCCCCCCCCTTGGGAACAGGAAAAATTTGAACAGGAGCCAATCCGACTAAGAACCCCAAAGAATCGAATGCTGCAAACTCAAGACTTCCATTTTGAAATTTGTGGCTTTGTCGTTACTAAAATAGCCTCGTCACCATTAAAAGCCTGTCTAGTCTTGTTGGAAAATATTTTCATTTTATAACATATCAAAAAATAATGCAGACCGCGATTCTGCTAAAATCTCATTTTTGAAAAAAAATTAACTCTGATAATTTTGGAAAAACACTCCCCAAGTATTGAAGTTGGAGGTTATTCAGTTGAATTCCAATTTTTATTCATTTTAAACTTTTCTACTCCACCGAATCACAATGTATTTCAAAATACTTTTTTTTTTCAATGGCAATTTTTGTAATTTTTCAAATTTTGTAAAACTTGATATTTCGAGGATAAAAAAATTTTGAATTTAATTTTCCTCGAGTTTCCACGGTGTGTTGTATTGTGTAAGAGCTGATAGCGAGGCAACATTGAATAATTCAAGTAGGTAAGGTAATAGATACCCTACCTACGTATAAATGGCAAGTAGATAAACACGAACAACGAATTATCAAAACTCCAACGTAAAAAAAAGTATTATTGGCAAAACCGAAAAATTTTCCTTTCGTCATTTCACTCAAAGCAGCGAGGGAAAACTTGTGGGTAATATTTGACGTCACTGGCGACTACCTAGCACGATATCACCTACATTCAGTAAAAAAATATCAACCAAGCATGATGATAATTTTCAATTTTTTTCAAAAAAAATATATACAACGGTGACATGTATTTGTGAACAAGCTCCAATTACGATTATCAAATAGCATTGTTTTCCAACTCGAACCTAACTCGAGTATTGTGAAAGTTACTTAATATTACATATTTGGGTTTTACGACAACATTTTCTTTATGGAAAGAAACCTGCCACAAAAAGATGAATTTCCAAGAAGATGATTCTGTCTTCGAGTACGATGCTGATCCATATAACACCAACAGGTTAGTTTTACTCATATCGAATGGACATTTTAGCTAAAAAAAAAAGGCCCTACCCCCAAAAAAATTAGCTGGAAGGAAAAGTTTCGTATGTGAGCCCAGTGGGGTATGTATTTCAATTTGCCCAAACTCCCCTGAAATTGGGAAGTATTTTGTCTCTCTTTTGGGGAGCGATGGGAATTCAAACGTTAGTTTTTCGGCTATAACTTTCAAAATTAAGCATTTTCGAAAAAAAGTTGAAACAAAAATTGTAGATCATAAAAAAACAAACAATTTTTTTATTTGCAATTTTTTCCTAGGACGTCATGAAAGAAACCTGGGGGGGGGGGCGAAACCTCTGTAGAAAAAGTCTAATTTTACGCCAAGAGTAGCTCAGCTATGGTGAAAAATTCAAAAAATTGGTTCAAACAAACGTTGTAGGGCATTAAACGATGAACATTTTCCTTTCTTCTCAATTTTTTTCTACGTGGTCTTGAGGACGAGCTATTGCAAAAAGAAAAGAAATCAAATTTTGAACCCCCTTTTTGGGATCTAATTTGGGCCCAGGGGTCAAATTTATATGAAAATTGAGTTCAACGCCCACGAAACCCCCAGAACTCCACAAGTAAAGAATGTAAAATGTTCGTCTTTTAACGCTCTACAACATTTGTTTGAACTAATTTTTCACTACAGCTGAGCTAATCTCGGAGTAAAAATCAACTTTTTCTACAGAGGTTTCACCCGCCCCCTCCACCCACAATTTTGATATGAGGGATCGGTTTTATGAATTTTTCTTATTTCACAGAGTAGTAGGATGAACTATGCAAAAGAATCGCTCCTAAAAGTCGAATAACCCAATTTTTGGAAATTATTATTGTAAATGAGAAATTTTTGAAATTAATTTTTTTTCTGAAGGCCCCAGCTCTCTCCCATGACGTTATAGGAAAAAATTGTAAATAACAAAATTGTTTATTTTTTTATGGTCTACAATTTTTATTTCAACCTTTTTTTGGTAAGTGCTTAATTTTGAAAGTTATAGCCGAAAAACTGAAATATGAACCTCTCGTCCTCAAAATTTCAGCTAATTTTTTGGACCAAAACCTGAAATGTTCGTACTTTATCATACCAACTGAATATCTTTTTCGCTCCCATTTTGATCTTCTGAAGCGAGGTACAAATCGAACAAGAAAAATCAAGGGCTTCCAAAACATATGTAATAGCATTACTGGTATGCTTGGGTACTTTGAATTCGTCCATATTACGTACCAATATGACCATAGCCGTAGTCGAGATGATGTCCAACAAAACAATCCCCCTCGAGGGTAATCAAACATTAATACAAGTAAACCTCCATTTCTTTCTACAAGTTCGTAAAGGAGACGAGAATTTTCATTCTAATCCCATATAATATTAAACTCAAGGAACCAGAATACAAATGGGATTCGAAAACTCGAGGATTTATACTCAGCTTATTCTACTACGGATATCTGGCCACCCCACTGGGAGGTTACCTGGCAGATAAATATGGCGGTGTGAAAATCTACGGATATGGGATCTTGGTCACCGCTATACTGACTTTCATGACTCCGATGAATCTGCGTTTGAACTTTTATTGGTTTGTTTTTTGTCGAATACTCGAAGGCGTTGCCTCGGTAAGAAAATCAATTTTTATGCTAAATTTAAAAATTCAACGTTTCACCGCAGATTTTGAGTCTATAGGGTATAGCAGCTCCGGCGATACAAGCAATTGCTACGAAATGGGCGAGGCCGGAAGAAAAATCAAAATTTGTGTCATTTAGCTACACAGGAGTTTATATTGGGGCAACGATATCATTCCCTTTGTGCGGATATCTGGCTGATAAATCCGATTGGACAGCCATATTTTATGGAACTGGTACGAGTTAGCAACGTCCAAAAGGATGTCAAATAACGTAATTTTTCGTTTCTAGAGAGTACTTTAATTAATGGGAATCGAATCGAAAGCGAGAAGATTTACGTATGGATTATTTTTCAGGGATATTGGCTTTATTTTGGGCTGTAATGTGGTTTCTAGTTGTACCAGCAGATTCTCCAGAGGATTACGAATCGACGTCTAGTATCCGGCTATCGGTCAATTCTGTCGCCGAGTCGACAAGTGGAAAGGTACATTCACAGGGTGGGTCAAATTTTTTTGGGAAAGTTTGGAATTGGAATTAAAATAAGTTCGGGATATGACGTTGAAAGAATGCGATAAAAATTAATATTTCTTATTTGAATCCTTATCGTCTAAATAAAGTTTAAAATTTTAAATTTAAAAAAAAACGAAAAAAGTGAAGTTTTGTGATAATTAGTCGTGTTATTACACTGAGAAGTGAAAAAATTTCCATTTTTTTGGCGACTTTGATACGATTTTTGCATAATATGATCAAAAACATGTTGGAGATATTTCAGAATTGAATAAATAAAATGACCAAACTTTTTCAACATAGATCAAAGTCATGAAAACAATTTAAAATCAGGAAAACGATTTAATTTTTGATAGTTGGTAATAATTCGACTAAAATGTTTCCAAAAGAGAGAGAGAGAGAAAAAATCTGGTTCGATTTCTTGAGAAATTCAATATTTTGAACCCCATCTGGGCGATGTGGGTTCAAATGAGAGAGCTGAAAGTTTCATCGCGTTCTTTCGATATGATTTCCATTTTTTTTTTCAATACCCACACCAAAATTTCAAAAAAGCTGAGAAAGATCAACTTCATAACACAAAGAGTAAGCATGAGCGTGGATCGTTTTGTAATTATTCGAAACCTAAATGGAGAGGGAGAGAACATAAAAGTCAAGTCAATAAGGCTTCAAAAGGATCTTGTGAATATTTCATCGCCTCCTTCTCCGGAACTTGACACAAACTATCATTCAATGCTTTCAAAATTCACTTATACTTGCACAAAAATTTAAAAATTCAGCAAAAAATGTAAGAATTCAATTTTTTTTAAATTTCTAAAAAAATACATATCACAAATTTTTGGAATATTGAACGGGTTTTTCTTAGAAATCTAGCAACATTTTTTAAGAGTTTTAAGTCATTTACTTTTAAAACATTTTTTTTTTTGGTCCCCATTCCAGTTTTGAAAATTTTATAACAAAATTCGGAAATTAAACAAATTAAAAAAAAACAACAAAAAAGTAAACAAAAAGTGAAAAAATTGTTACCAAAATTCCTATTGGAACCCATTTTTATCATTACCATACTTACTTTACAGTATCTAAAAGGGTCAAAAAAATTCAAAATTTTTAATCAAAATAAAAACACAAAAAATGATTTGTAAATGATTGAGAACGTTATTTTTGGAGATATTCTAGAATTGAATGTATAAAAGGAATACATTTTTTCAACAAAATAAAAATCATAGAAACATTTTAAAACCAGGAAAACTTTTTAAAATCTTTTGTAGTAAGGTATCTAATAATTCGACAAAATAATGTCTCCAAAAAAGCAACAAGAAAATTCTGTTTCGATTCGTTGAGAATTTCAAAATCCTTAAAATTTAAAAAATAAAACAAGTGTCCACTGGATCTGAAAATCGGAAATTCTTGCTATTTTTTGGAGTTCTGTTGCACTTTTCATGCAATTTTTCTTACTCTGAATTTGCCCAGTAAAGAACCCCTTTTAAACCCTTTGATTAAAAAATTCAAGGAAAGAAGAAAATGCTGAAAATGCTGAAATTGCCTACTCTTTTCAGTAAAATCACTGAAATTTTTGTTATTTTCTGGTTTTTCTTGTTTTTCTTGTCAATAGAGTAATTTCTTATTCGAAACCTGAATTAGGGAAGGGCATAAAAATTATGACAATAAAGCCTCAGAAAGATTTTGTGAACATTTCTTCACCTCCTTCTCCAGGACTTGACCCCTATTATCATTTAATACCTTCAATCTTCAAAATTCACCTATACCCAAAAAATTTAAAAATTCAACAAAAAATATGAAATTTCAATTTTTTAAAATACCAATTAAATTTTTTTTTTGAATATTCAAGATTTATTTTGGAAATCTAAGATTTTTAAAAACTAATTCTTTTTTGAAATATAGCAACTTTTTTTTTGAGAATTTCAAAAACTTTTTCAATAGGTATTAGGTTTTTTTTTTTTTTGAAAAATAGATACTTAACAAATTTTGAAAATCGAACAATTTTTTTTGAAAGAAACCAACAGAAAATTAAACAAAAATTATGATAACAAAAGATGGAAACAAATTTCAGACAAAATTCGTAATTGCCTCCATTTTTCATCATTATATCCCATTTTATAGTTAAAATACTCAAAAAAAAATTAATAGTTTTTTTCGTGTTTTAAAATATTATTAGGCAAGAAATCAAGAAATTCTTTTTCAAGAAATTTTTAATGAAACGATGCAACCGTGGAAATATTTACCAGGATAAAATCATTAGTTATAATTTTCCACCAATAGGTAACTACATTCTTAATTGCATTCTCAGAAAAATACGCAATGAGTTTTTTAATTTTGAAATTTGGGCAAGCCCGGAGAGAGGAGGGACTGGCAGGGGAGAAATAATGACGGAAAATTACTTTGAATCATCTTTTTAGAAAAAATATCTAGATATTAAGGACATTCATTTCTGCAACAATCTTTCTTAAAGTAAAAACATTCATTATTGAGAATATTCTTGAAAGCCACTTTTATAAATTTACAACATTTTTCGAGCTATTTTTATTCAATTTTCGAATATAAAAATTGCGAAACAATCCACCCTTGTATACAATGATCAAAAATGCAGCCATTGCTTTAAATCTAATTTCACGTTAATTTAACGAAAATAGTTCACTTACCCTTGGAAGCAAATTTTGACGTCGAAATCATTATGGATGCTGAGTGTGGCCAGGATCTCGTATGGTGTGGGATACAACGTCGTAATATTGTGCTTACCACTTTATCTCAGAGGTAAGTACACCAGAAGATGTCCAAGTCTCCGAAATATCAATCTGTAACAAAATAAATTGAAAAAAAATTACATCACTGAACGAATCCAGGCAGTTGAAAAAATTCAATCTAATGAAATATTTTTTTCGATTTTAGATATGACCTCTTACACCACCAACCAAATATCCCTTCTATCAGCTATTCCAAATGCAACAACGATTATCGCTATGCCTTTACTGGGGTGTTTGGCGGACTACCTCGTCGATAGGAAAATTTTCTCAATTACTCAGGCATGATATTCCAATCAAAAACGAATCATAATTTTTTTTTCACTTTTCATACTCCTATTTACATTTACAGGTGCATAAATTCTATCTCAGCGGATGCCTATCGGTTGCTGCTGGAATCCTGATCTTTATAGGATTTGCATCTAAATTGAGTATTATCATTGTTTGCTTAGTTTTCTTCAAAGTTCTATTAACTTCAGCAATGATTGTCGTTCAGTAAGTACCTACTGATGACGAACGGGAAAAGGGACCTCCCGACTAAAACCAACTTTTTGAGACAACGCGTTTTTTTGGGGAGGGAGAGGGGGTTGTACTGGATGGTAGAGCGATGTTCCCGCGACGGCTGTCTGTTTTGTCCGAACCCGGGACGGTTTGTGGAAGAGCCTTTTTTTTTTACCAACGACTGTGACTGTGTAGCGAAATGACAGTCGTACAATTTTTTCAAAAAGAATATTTTTTTATCAACGTAATTTTTTTCACAACCAAGTTTTTTTCTCAACAAAAATTTTTTCAGCACTAAATTTTTTCGTGAGTACAATTTTTTATCAACAATTTTTTCTGAAATCAATTTTTTTCTCAACTAAATTTTTTTCAACACTAAATTTTTTTCTAAATTCAATTTTTTTCAAAACTAAAATTTTTTCAACACTGAAATTTTTTCTGATGTACATACAATTTTTTCTAAATTAAATTTTTTTCCGAACTACAATTTTTCCATACTGAATTTTTTTCCAAACTAAAATTTTTTCAACATAAATTTTTCTCTGAACTAAATTTTTTCCCAAATGAAATTTTTTCTGAACTTGGAGCTGTTTTTTACAATTTTTTCAACACCACTTTTCCCCCGAAAATACATAGGTATACATATTATACAACTCTGCAAATCAACGAATGACCAAAAAAAATTTTTTACTCTCGAAAAAATTTAATTCTGGTTGAGAATTTATTTCACTTGCGAAAAAAATTTAGTTAATGAAAAATTTAGTTCATACGAGATTGTACTTCAGAAAAAATTTAGTGGAGAAAAAAAGTTTAGTCGAGAAAATAATTTAATGTTGAAAAAATTTCAGTTGTGAAAAAATGTTGATTGTAAAAAAAAAATTAGTGTTAAAAAATTTTGGCTGAGAAAAAACTTTAATTGAGAAAAAATTTTAGTTGAGAAAAAAATTTAATTGAGAAAAAATTTGGTGTTGAAAAACTTCTAGTTGAGAAAAAATTTGTACTCCAGAGAAAATTTCAGTGTTGAAAAAGTTTTAGCGAGAGAAATAAATAACAGAAGTCTATTACAATACATAGGAAGGGTAATTTTGTTATGTGTGGAGTAGTTCCTTTTTCAAAATCGAAACGAGCGCCAAAAAAAAAAAAAGAAATTTTTGAAGTAAAACTGAACTTGACCACCACAGACCCAGCTACGAAACGGCGCCGTCGAAATATCTGATTTATTCCTAATTTTTATACTTGGTATTCGCTGTATGATTTGTTTATTTTGCTAAATGATACATTTTTTTTTTATTTTCTGTTCGTGGAATATTAAATTTCAAATTTTGAGTAAAGTTTGCATCAAAAATGTTATTCATTTAATTGAAAAATTATTATTGAACTTTTTTTCATGAAGGAAACGTAATTTTGATCGGGAGGTCTCTTTTCTCATTCCTGTGCCAAAAAGGGGAGAATTCAAAAATTTGCAATTTCAGGGTGCACGAATCCCATATATTATTTGATGAAAAAATCGTTTTTCAACTTTCCTTTCGGGATTGAAACGTAATTTTGGTTGGGAGGTCCTTTTTCGGTCGTTTTTTGGTCGAGAGGTCCTTTTTCTCATTCGCGATCGAAAAATCAATTGTAAAGTATGAAACCATCTTCAGACGATTTTTAGGGGCATTTAACATGGATTAAGCCAAAAAAGTGAAATACGATTTTTTGGTCGGGAGGTCCCCTATCTTATTCGTCATCACAATTATACTCATCTAATTCGTGATTTTCTCATTTACTCATCCTCAATCAGAATCAATATAATATGAATGATTTGCAGTGTAATGCCAGTCTACATAGCTCCACCATATTCCAGTCTGATATTAGGCATAACATCATTATGGAACACCATAACCTTGATCATATCTCCTCTTTTCATAGGTTTTCTGGTCACTAGTCACGTAAGCTTCATAAGCAGCAGCCACATAATTCTTCAAAGAATCCTTTACTAGAGTTCAAAAACAATTCTTTGATTTCAGAGCTTATACCAATGGAGAATATATTTCATATCTACTGCCATCGTGATGATATTCGGATCGGTAGTGTTCTCAATCTACTCATCAAGCGAAATCCAACCTTGGGCGATACAACAAGACGAAGAAGACGAGGAGAATTTGAATGAAGACGACTTACGTTGATTAATTTCAAAATACGTATCACAACCAAAAATTAAAAAAATATTGTCGATCATTTTACACTCGATGCTTAGCAATAAATCATTTTTCAATTTTATACCCATTCTTTTACGCAATACATATGGAAAAATTCCATTTCCTCGGGGAAAGACGATAATTTTGTCGACAACGCAACGGCAATGATTCACGTTACATCGTAAAACGCAAATAGCTTTTCACGCCACTGACCAAGATAAAAGAGCTACAAGCTGGTGTATTTTTTACGATTATGTGACTAATGTTTTCAACCGTGTCTTATTTATATGGAAAAAAGAACTTTCGTCGAGGCTCGACATGGGTTTTAATTGTCAATCTCAGTGGTCTATTTTCGAAACGATTTCGTACTGGTGGTTTTGGAAGATGAGCTGATTGTCCGAATTGGGAAAAATGTCCAGAATCGAGCATCACTATCGTAGGACCGAAGAAACGCTGGTCGATGACGAATACAATTTCACTGAAGAAATTACCAAGTAAGAAATTGTTTTAAATCTGACATCGTATAACAGGAATGAATTTTTAATTTATTAATTTTTCCACAGTGAAGCATCCAAATCGCGATGGTTTCCGAAACGTTACGTCATCATATTGCTGCTATTTTTCGGATTAGTTAATGTGTTCGTTTTGAGAGTGAATTTAAACATTGCTTTGGTAGAGATGACTTCCAACAGGACCATTGTCGAGGATAATGAAACGATAGTGCATGTGAGTTTTTCCATTAGGTACACAGGTCGACATGGAAAATGCTGTTTGAAGTTTAATGAGTGATTTTTATAGTATTTTTCGCGCTGGTTACGAGAAAAATAGTGAAAAAATTCCATCACCCAAGGATTTTTCTGGATTTATTACAATTTGAATTTTTTGTTGAACAGTTTTTCTACTTTTTTTGACAACTTTTGACACTTGAAGTCGGTTTTCTGAAAAAAGAAAAGGTTCTACGAAAAAAATGAATAGAACGTAAATTGTAGAGCGTAAAATTTCCTTTCTGTAGAGTTCGATTAGTTCCTTCTTAGAAGGCGTAGCTTCCGAGATATTTCAGTTTCAAGTTGAAAGTTCATCTTTTTTGAATTAAAAATATCTCAAAAACTTGGCCTCCTAAGAAAAAACTAATTGGACTACAGAAAGGAAATTTTACGCTCTACAATTTATGTTCTGTTCATTTTTTTCGTAAGACCCTTTCTTTTGCCAGAAAATCGACTTTAATGGTCAAAATTTACATAAAAAAGGTAAAACGAATTTTCAATAAAAAATTCCAATCATAAAAAATCCTGATGCGATGAGGTAAAATTGAAATCATATTCGAACTGTGCACTAAAAAGTAGGTCAGAAACACCATTCAGAATCAATTACGTAGAAAGAAAATTGTCGATTTGCCGCCCTTTGATATGCCTATTGTTGCAAATAGGAAATGTTAAAAATGCGATTCATAAAAAAAATCGATTTTCTGGCAAAAGAAAGGGTCCTACGAAAAAAACGAACAGAACATAAATTGTAGAACGTAAAATATTTACTTTCAGTAATGTCTAATTATTTTTTTCTTAGGTGGCTTAGTTTTTGAGATATTTTCAATTCAAAAAAACAGTTGAACTTTCAACTTTCAACTAAAATATCTCGAAAGCTGAATCTTCAAAGAAGAAACTAATCGAACTCTACAGAAAGGAAATTTTACGCTCTACAATTTACGTTCTATTCGTTTTTTTCGTAGAACCTTTTCTTTCTTCAGAAAATCGACATCATGTGTCAAAAGTTATCAAAAAAAGTAGAAAAACTGTTCAACAAAAAATCCAAATTGTGAAAAATCCTTGAGCGATGGAATTTTTTCACTGCTTTTTTCGTGATTAGTGTGAAAAATACTATAAAATCACCCATTCAACTTCAAACAGCATTTCAAACGTTCAAAAATGTCGACCTGTGTTATTAGTGATCACCTGGCTCGAATAATTTTCCTGAATATTGAATTTAGAAACCGGAATTCGACTGGGATTCCAAAACCAAAGGTGTTGTGCTGAGTTTATTTTTCTACGGATACCTGGTAGTAATGCCTTTGGGAGGTTACTTCGCGACCAAATTCGGAGGAGTGAGTACATTCGGAGTTGGGATATTCGTCACGGCGATTTTCACCTTCCTGACACCTATCAACCTTTATCTGAATTTTTATTGGTTCGCAGTATGCCGAATTTTGGAAGGAATGGCTGAGGTAAGATGGTAATTGAAGTGAATCAATAGAAAAAAATTGGTGAAACGGTTTACTTCGAACGAGAGATCTCTTAAAAATTTTTGAGCTCTCCAGCTCAAAAGGGAACGAAGCTAAAAGGACTTCGAAGTGAAGAATTTTTGAAAAAAAATGCAATTTTATGCCACTTTTGGATAATGCCACAAGCTGGAAACCTCAATCATACGCTCAGCAAATGTGATTCAAGTTTCTACTTTTCCCAGAATCAGTGATCTCCAAGTTAGATATTACTTTTTGCCATCTAGAAGAGGGCTGAAAAGCTGTAGATTGCAAATCTGAAGATTATTTTATTTTTACCTAATTCAAACTGCTCACTCAAACACCTCGTAACTGAGTCAAAATAATTTTCCATCATTAAGAATTCTTTTTTATGATTTTCTTTAAAAAAAAAATCAATTTCAATGCTGCTTGTTGCATTTTGATTCATACAATTTTCATAAAATTTCAGTGAGCAGTTCTGCCATAAAAAATTTCCAAAGAATAATTTAAATTTATTTTAATGACCAAGAAAATTTTTTGTGTTGGCAGAACTGCAACGAACGGTTTTTTTTGAAAAATTGATAAATTTTTATGAGAAGCCAAAAAAATTTTAGTTCGATTTTGAGAGGTTTGAGTGGTCAACTTTCAACTTGGTAAAAATCAAAAATTTTCAATTCTTTCTTTTATTTCTCTAAAACTTTTCACCCCCCCCCCCCCACCATTCAACGGTAAAAAAGTGGGATCCAATTTTGAGATCAATGATTTTAAAAAATGCAAAAACCCAAATTGCCCCTTTTTTAAGGGAGTAGGCGAAGATCCCCGCAGGTGGCATTTGGAGGCTCAATTTATTGGGGGAGAGTTTTTTTTTTAAATAAACCATCACAACAATTTTCGTCCAATTTCAGGATTGTTTTTTTCTTCGATCCATCCTGATTTCCTGATGTTGGTATCCTCAACTTCATCATGAAAAAAATCAATTTCTGTATTTATCGCAGGCTCTTTGCTATACCAGTACGACAGATATTTGTTCGCGATGGACGAAATTGGAAGAACGTTCAAAAATGGTATCCTTTGCTTTCAGCGGTGCCCACATAGGAGTCGCCGTGGCATTCCCATTATGTGGTTATATCGCCAGAGTATACGGATGGCCGGCTATTTTCTACGTGACAGGTAAATTTTACCGAATAAGTAGAACTTTTACTTCAATATTGAATTAATTTTCATATATTCACAGGAGGTCTCAGCTTGGTGTGGTTTTGCTTTTGGATCATGCTGGCTACCAATGACCCAGCTCCTAATGACGAAGACCGAAAGTTTATCAAGCGAATTTGGTGGTCTAGTCGGAATCAAGTAAAAATCTACTTATAATTTTATTCTTTTGAAAGATACCGAGAATTTTTGCTTTACTGGCCACTCATTTCTTTTAAATTACCTACTGCTTATATCAGAAATCTTATCCTTGGAAGCACCTTCTAACATCACGTCCAGTATGGATCTTATTTTTGGGTAAACTTTCATACGGATGGGGATACAATATAATGGTTCAGTGTTTTCCATTGTATATCAAAGGTTCGTAAAAATACCTAAGGTACATTTCTAAAACCTATACCTATTTGGACTTAAAATAATTTAGAAAATTATGTGTTCAGATGCTACAGGAGCACGAATAGATAACGTCGGATATCTGTCAGCGGTTCCAAGCTTCGCTGGGATATTCACTGTATTTTTGTGTGGATATATGATCGATTTCATAATTAATCGGAAAATCCTTACTCCAACATATGTAAGAGATTCTTCTACACTTTTATTTTTTGACTGGCAACGCAGCAAACAAATCAGACCTTCAACTATCAAAATTTTCCAAATAAGAGTTGATCCTAAGAAGGGAAGGGGAAGGGAGGAAAAATCTTGCACCTCCCTGATCACAAAACTGAATTTTCAATCGAGAAAATCACATTCGAATTGGAAAATTTGAGAAGTTGAAGACTTTTTTCTAAAATAAAAAAAATATGTCAGAGTTGAAAAAATCTAGAAAAATTCATGAGAGATGGAAATTTCCCAATTTTCGTCCTCGCCCTCCTCATCCTCCCCCACCAACAATGCAAAATTCGATCTCATAAAAGTGAAAATAGAATACTCTCGACTGATTCCGCTGAGGGGACATTAGGAGAGGCCAAATTTGGCCACAGTTGACATAATTTTAAGCCTTGATAAATATTTAATAGCACGAATCTCCGATTATAGGTACATTGTATTTTGAATTTGAACGATCCAAAATTCTACAAATCTGGAAGCCTCGGACCTCATATCGTGGCATCCTTCACCCCCCCCCCCCCCATTGCCAAATTCTAAGAACGTTACTGCAAGATGTCTAACAAAATTTCACGATTCAAAAATAAAAACTTTCGCACCGTTTTTGCAGCACCTTCCGCAAACTATTAAAATTTTTAATAATACTTACAATTTTTTAATTTGAATTTCCTTTAACATTTTTCAATCATTTATAGCAAATTTTTTTCCAATTCGATAATGGGGAAAATTTTTCTAAATATGAAGAAATAAATTAAGAATTGAAAAAAATAAAAATCATTGAAATAGAAAATTTTTTCTGTTTGAAAAATGTTAATATTGGATATACCTACTTAAATTTTGAAAAAGAAAATTAGAATCAGTGGAATTGAAAAAATTCAAAGTTGAAAAATTTGAACAGAGAATAAATTTGAAGGTTGGACCTGGATCCTCGAAATTCTTTTCGCTTCAAAATGATTTAGGAGTTAGTATCATTGGTTTCAGATATTTTTATAAATTATTTTGAATTTGCATGTTGCACTTGCACTTGAGAAATGAAGACGTACAAAATACCTATGAGCAATCTCGTTCATGTTCACCACAAATTCGAGCAAATCCTCTTCTGAGATTGTGGAAATAACAACACCTCCCCTCCAGCTTCTTGGAAAATCATTTTGGTTCGTTTTCGGTCCCCGAGAAATAATTATCTAATTCCAGAAAAATACGAAAAAGTAGGAAGAAAATACGGACTTTGTAGATATTTTATCGATTTCAACCTACAATTCAACTACGAATTTTTAAAAATTTTCGTGACATTTTTTTTCAACGATTCTCTGGGGTTCTGGACAATTTAGTAACATTTTACCTAGTTCTCCATCTTCACTGGAAAATTTTTCACATTTTATATAGGTAATTTTGATGATTTTTGTGATCGTTTTCTCATTGTTGGAAATCATTTTGATGAAATCATATGGATTTCGCACGATTTTCAAAAAAAGTCACAAGTTTTGCTTCAGAGCAAAAGCTTTTCAATCATGGATATATGTTTTGATGATGATTTTTTTTTTTTAAATCAAAATGTCAGATATTTAAATTTTTTCAGTTTAGATAACTTTTTGTAAAAATATTAGGTAGGTATTTTTATACAAAATCATCAGGTACGCCTATTAATACAGCCTGGTTTAAATTTCTGTTTACCAGTTTTTACTCGCATAAATGACAGAAATTACGTTCAATTGAACCAAATGTGTATGTACTTTCACAGGCGCATAAATTTACCATGTGTACAAGCTTACTCGTCTCAGCCAGTTTTTTAATAGCCACTTCGTATACGAATAATTTCAACATTATTTTCATCATTTTTATCTTATTCAAAATGGCAATATCTTTTATGTTCGTCACAGAACAGTAAGTAAATCAATATATTACAATCATAGGCGCACCAAAGAGGAAAGCTTAGGGAGCTCGAGCATCCCCCTGAAGCTTGATAAGGGGATTTTTTATCATAAAAATGTCCAAAAAAGTCGAGCCGTATTTCAATCGTTTCTTGAATGAACATATTATAGTACGGACGATTTAGCTTAAAAAAAGCCAAAAAAATTTCCGGAAACGGGAAAGTTCATATATAAGCTTTGTAGAGGGTGTGTTTCAACATACCCGACTTTCCCTAAAATCGGGGAATATTTTGTCCCCCTTTTGGGGGTGAGGGGGTTCAAATTTTGGTTTTTCGGCTATAGCTTTCGAAATTACGCCCGTACGAAAAAAAAGTTGAAACAAAAATTGTAGAGAATTTAAAAACAAACAATTTTTTTATTTACCATTTTTTTCTAGAACGTCGTGGAAGGAAGCTAGGGGCTTCAGAAAAAAATCAATTTTGAAAATTTCCCATTATCAGAAAAAATCACCAAAAATCGGGTTAATCGACTTTTAGGAGCGCCTCTTTTGCATAGCACATCCTATTTCTATGTAGAATAAGAAAAATGAACAACCGATCCCTCATCTCAAAGTAGGGGGGTGGACCCCCAGTAGAAAAAGTTTCATTTTCCCCCTGGAATATCTCAGCTACAGTGAAAAATTCGAAAAATTGGTTCAAACAAACGTTGTAGAGCGTTAAAAGACGAACATGATCCTTTTTTTACATTTTTTCAACGTGGTCTTGGAGCCGAGCTATTGCAAAAAGAAAAAAGATCAACGCGGGGTTCGAAAATTTTTCATCAATACAATAAATTACACGTTTGTAGGCCTGGTATAAAATCTAGCGAACCAATAGCCCAACAAGTGAGTTTCTGGGGTTTTCGTGGTCACTAAAGTCGATTTATATAATCATCCAACCCCTGAACCCAAATTGTACCCCAAAAGAGGGGGTTTAAAATTTTGTGAGAAATTTTCGAACGCTGCGTCGATCTTTTTTCTTTTTGCAATAGCTCGACCCCAAAACCACAAAGAAAAAAATTAAAAAAAAGGAACATGTTCGTCTTTTAACGCTCTACAACGTTTGTTTGAACCAATTTTTCGAATTTTTCACTGTAGCTGAGATATTCCAGGGGGAAAATGAAACTTTTTCTACTGGGGGTCCACCCCCCTACTTCGAGATGAGGGATCGGTTGTTCATTTTTCTTATTCTACATAGAAATAGGATGTACTATGCAAAAGAGTCGCTCCTAAAAGTCGATTAACCCGATTTTTGGTGATTTTTTCTGATAATGTGAAATTTTCAAAATTGATTTTTTTCTGAAGCCCCTAGCTTCCTTCCATGACGTTCTAGAAAAAAATGGTAAATGAAAAAATTGTCTGTTTTTAAATTCTCTACAATTTTTGTTTCAACTTTTTTTTTCGTACGGGCGTAATTTCGAAAGCTATAGCCGAAAAACCAAAATTTGAACCCCCTCACCCCCCAAAAGGGGAACAAAATATTCCCCGATTTTAGGGAAAGTCGGGTATGTTGAAACACACCCTCTACAAAGCTTATATACGAACTTTCCTTTTTCCGGGAATTTTTTTGGGGTCAAAACCTAAAATTACCGTACTAATAATTAGGTATTAGGTACTCTTTCGCCAAATATAATTTTAATTTAAAAAATAAAAAAAATCTAAATCAGTCATGACGAAATTTGCGTCTTTTCTGTACCAATGTAACTAATAAACACCGAAAATAATTTTTAAATGATCTTTCAGTCAAAACTCCCGATTTCTCAGTAAATTCTCAATTTGGTCAGAAAAAATCAGCAATTTTTGACTGAAAGATCAATGAAAAATAACTGATTTCGAGTGAAATTCATTTCACTGGTTCAAAAAAGCTGAATTTTGCCAACTTTGATTCAGATTTAGAAAATACTTACCTATATTGATCATTTTTTCAAAAAAATCCCGCAAATTTCAAATTTTCCTTGCTTAAATCTGTACATGTGTCATCCTCCTATTGAAAACAATCTGACTACACCAACCACCGAAATAACAGATTACCAAATTTTTTCAATGAATTTTAATCCCCCTTCTATTTTTTTCTCAAATTCAGTCCCTCCCTTATATAACTTTTGGGTGCGCTTATGAATACGAGGGATGTTTCATAAGTAACTACACACCTCTCATAACTCAAAAATAAATAAAATTTCATCTCTTTCTGGGAATTCCACACGATTTAGGAGGAAAAAGATTCGTGAGTAATGATAAGATAGGTTTCATCGCCAAAATCGTCGTTGTCAAAAATGGACGGAAGTTGGTACCGTGCGGGGATCGAAAAATTAGCATATCGTCACAATAAATTTTCGGATTTAAACGGCGACTATGTCAAAAAATAGAGAATTTCCTAACGAATAAATTGCTTTTTACTTGAGCTTCCTATCTTTATTTATTTTTGAGTTATGAAATTTGTGTAGTTACTTATGAAACGCCCTCGTACAATGATAATGTAATTCAGCTGAAAAACATGAAAATTTATAAGTATTTTGAATTTGTTTAGACTGGTGCCACTGTACCTATCACCCGAATATTCTAGCGGAATTTGCGGAATCACTGCATTTGGTTACACGTTGGCCAACATACTATCGCCTACAATATTCGGATTCATTGTAACCGATCACGTGAGTTCTTTAAAATTTATTTTTCCTTCGAACAAGTCAGCACAGAGAGACTGACATATCTACGATTTCATAATACAGAGTATGGCACAATGGAATCGATTTTTCACGATAGCTGCCACTTTGAGCATAACTACTTCAATAATTTTCGGATTATTTTCATCGAGTGAACTTCAACCGTGGTCTGATAGATCGAAAGATCGAAAATTTCAACGAATCGATCAATAAATTTTTTTTCAACTTAGTTAAAATTATTTTGCAATTTTATTTAGAATTTTTTTGCGAATTTCTTGGAATAATGATAAAAAGACGACATGCGACAGTTGAATAGCAACTGACAGCTTATTTTGTCACATCACGCAGACGACTATTTTAATTAGACGAGATTCGTGATAAAATTGCATTCGTGCAAACAATGGCAATGATAAAAACACAGTTTTGTTTACTCGAAGATTTTCATTTCACGATATGGGACTCTACATTTAGATAGTAAGGAAAAATAAGCAGCATCTCTTTATGTAGGTTTTTCAGTTAGTAATGGCGATTTAGATACGAAGTCATTCTCTTTGTTGTGATTGAAAATTCGGTACCAATGGGTTACGAAATGAAACCCCCCGGTACAAATGACCGAGACGTCGTAGTGACACTTTTGGAAAACGATGATAAAAGGTTAGTCAATATTAAAATTCATCAATAAAGAGAAAAAACTACTAAATTCTAATTATTTTTGCCAAAAATGGGATTTCGACGATTCAAAGTCCAAATTTTATCCAAGTACAAATTTTTTCTACTCTGAACTTTTCAAATTTCTTCAATTTTAAACTTTCTTCAAAATTGTATCTAATTTAAAATTTTTCCAACAGAACGATTTGTTTGTATTGAAAATTTCTCAAAATTTTTCCAACAATAATTTTTTCATATTTTTATCATTTTTAAAAGTTCTTCTAATTATTTACTGAGTGAGAGGAAATTTTTGAAAAACAAAAAGTTGACAATGTTTTTAAAAAATTCAAAATTCGAAAAAATTTCAAGAAATTTTCCATTGAAAAAATTCGAAGAAAAAATTGAAAAAAATTGAAAAAAAATCGAGCTGAAATAAATTTTTAAAAATATGTAGTTTGAAGAAATCAAAGTTGGAAAAATTTTCAACACTGAAATTTTTTTAATCTGTAAACTCATTTAAATATTCTCAAAATTTTACCAACTTTGAATTTTTAAAACTATTTTTAACTTCTTATTTTTTAAATTTCTTCTTACTCGAAAAATTTTCCAATTTCTTGACATTTTTTCTTCAATGTTTTTTTTTTCAACTTTGAATTTTTTAAACAAAAATCTAACTGTGTTTTTCAACATTTTCTCCTTCTCAGTAATTGAGGTGGTAATTTAAATTAATTCAAAGAATTTTTTATTTTTTAAACGTCTCGTGATATCGGTTGCACGGATAGGTTCAATTTCGCTGTTGATGTGAGTTTGAAGATGGTGTGAGTGTCTTGCTGCAAATCGTTGTATTTCTTCAACGACAGCTTGCATTTTTTAATAGGAAAATTTTTTTAAAATGAAAATTGAAAAAATTTTGAGGAGTTGAATAGAGAAATTTTACACTTGAAAAATTTTAAACATTGGATTCAATTTTGAAAAAATATACAGAAATTGAAAAAATCAGAATTAAGAGAATTGAAAAAATTCAGAGTTGAATAAATTTGAACTTAGGCCGCCGAAATTCAATTTTTAGCAAAAATAATCAGGAAGTTATAAAAATGAAGAGATTTTTGCGAACCCCGAATATTTTATTACAGCAAACCAGATCCAATCACTAAACCACCATCGATATGGTTTTCCAAGAGATTCCTGGTAACAATCCTTCTATTTCTGGGATGTGTGAATATGCACGCGATAAAAGGAAACTTGAGTATCGCTCTGGTGGAGATGACATCCAATAAAACCGTCACCAACGGCAATGAAACCATCATTACTCTAGTAAGTAAATAACTCATTCATAATTATCTGCCATAAAATTGCTATACGATTAAAATTCCAGCCAGAATATAAATGGAATTCGAACACGGTGGCGCTTATCATCAGCATGTTCTCGTATGGATACTTTTTCTGCGTCGTAGGAGGACATTTGGCGACAAAATTTGGAGGCGCGGTGACCTACGGAACTGCAATGGCTTTATCAGGCGTAGTCACAATTTTGCAGCCTGTTAGTTTATATACTCATTTCTACCTGTTTCTGGTGGCTCGAATATTGGCTGGATTAACCGAAGTAATAATCAGCTTTTAATTTTTTATCACCGCACCGCTGGATCTTTATTTTACCACCGTTGAATCGATTATTAATGTTCAGAGTGTAGCGTACGCGAGCAATGTGGAAATATTAACTCGCTGGATACCGTTAAATGAAAGGGCTCGTTTGACGGCCTATACTTTCTGCGGA
Source organism: Pseudococcus viburni (assembly GCA_033439095.1). Classification (NCBI taxonomy): domain Eukaryota; kingdom Metazoa; phylum Arthropoda; class Insecta; order Hemiptera; family Pseudococcidae; genus Pseudococcus; species Pseudococcus viburni. The sequence continues at coordinate 453,090 of JAVBJF010000218.1, forward strand.
GCTTATGTCGGATCCGCAGTTACATATCCATTTTGCGGATTTGTGGCTCATAGATGGGGCTGGCCATGGGTGTTTTACACCACAGGTATATTTTCAATCACTGGCACAGTGATGTCATTCATTTTAAAGTAAAATTTTGATCCCAAACAAAATTAAATCGAAAGTACATCATAAAAGAAGCTCATACCTAAAATTTCAGGCGCTGAAGTTCATTCCTCGAATTTAGACGAGAATTTTTGAAATTTCAAAATTACCTCATCGCTCTGCAAAATATTAAAATTTTTATGTAATCAACGAAAAACTTAAAATTTGGTATTACCCTATTTTCGACCTCCTGAATCGATTGGAAACGGGTTCAAAACGTTTTAGAGCCTCCAGAAAATTTTGGATATTGGTGATTTATTTGATCGATTAAAGGAGAATTTTTCAAAATTTGCAACTTTGAGTTCAAATTCATATTTTTTAGCTGACAATTTTTCTGGGAAAAATTTAATTTTTGATCAGGAAATACAGATTCATGCACAAAGTTTCAAAGGGTACCGGCGGTTAAGATAGGCGAATCTGCCCCGAGCTGAAATTCGAAACTAACCGATGGATTCTTAGGGTCTAAAAACCACGTGGTAAAAATTTTGGCCCCCAACTCCACTCCTAACCCCAGTTATTGGACTAAACGTTATTTTTTTCAGCCTTTCCATTAAAAATTTTTATTTCCGCGAGTTTTTCACCAAATTTTTTCAAATTTTCGTGAGGTGTACCCTATACCGAGGGGTATCAGTGGGTGGTTTGAAAAAAAAATTTTATGATTTTTTCAATCCAAAAATTGCGTTTGAAAACTTCAATTCGAGTTTTCTACATGATATTTCAGAGGTGCAATTTTGAAAAAAATATATTTTATGTACCTAGTTTCTATGCACATCATAATATTTTTTTCAGAATTTTTTAAGTAGTGAAACACCTTGAAAAATGCGGAAAACCACTTTTTCACCGCGTTTTTCACTCATAAAATGGTCATTTTTGGCTGAAAAAAATTTTCTTGAAATTATTTTCCAAAATACGAATTTATGCACGACTTGTCAGATTTTCACTTCATTTCATCTCTTTTTCGCGATTTTTGTAACTTCAAGTCCAAATAAGTACAGCACAAGGCTCAAAATTGAATATCTCGGGCGGGGCACCACTCCGGATACCTTCGCCTATATGGGTGAGGGGGTGAGCACAAACAAAAATAATTCCAGCACGTGAGAGCAAAAACCGATCCCAATCGATTGACCCCACTCCTACCTCTTCCTTTGAATGGGCTCGGCGTCTGAATTGAGCCCTGTAATTAGAATGAAACGAAATAGATAACTGTTTGGATTAAAATCAAAAATACTCGTAATGATAAATCCAATTCCTTTGGAATCAACTCGCTGTAATCATCAAAAAAATGACTAATACCAGTCATTCAGCACAACCTGTATTTCTTCTTTATTTTTGTTTTTTCGACCATATGAAAAATTTCACCAGGAACGATCTGCTTCACATCTGCACTACTCTGGCTACTCTTCATACGAAACGACCCATCAAAAGACAAATGGATCTCCAAAAAAGAACTTCTCTACATAATCCAAAACACGGAAAATACTCCTCGAAATCAGGTAAAACTAAATTTCCACACATTAACATCTCTTCACTGAATTCAAGTACGGTACTCAATTTTATAGTTCCTGCGGTTAGCTCGGGTTGAAATGTGGTTTTTATTTTAGTATGACCCATGACCCAAAAGAAAATTTTCGAGAAGTGGAGACGTCAAAAATTTCCCTTAGGAGTGGAGGGAGGGGAAGTTTTAAGGGAGGTTTTATCCCTATTTTTTCACATGATGGGGTTGGGGTAAATTTGGTGTCATTTTCATATAATTCGACCCTTCTGAACTCGAATCTGCAATTACTTTTCCGATCTAAGGCGTGGAATTCGCACAATCGTATGATTTGTGTCGCGAAAAGAGGCCAATTTTGAGGGAAAAGAGGTGAAACTGCGATTTTTTCATCTTGTGACGAGTGATGTGGTTCAAGTAAGATTTGAAAACAGTTTTTTATATAATTCGAACATTCTGAATTCGAATTTATTATTGGTTTCCCCATAGGAAGTGAAATAGCTTCTTGATCGTCGCTTTTTGGTTGTGAAAAACAGCCAATTTTCGCTAAAATCGACTCGAATTCGCAATTTCTCATCATCTCAACCGAATATCTCGAGTCAATCCTGGTATGAAACCATTTTTAGACGTAATTCGAACCTCCTGAATACGATTTTTTGATTGGTTTCCCGATTGGAAGTAGAGAATTCTCTCAATCGTGAAATTAGTGTAGACTAAACGCCCAATTTTCGCCAAAACTGACATAAAATTGCGATTTTCAATTTTTCCAAACACTACACGTCCTCCCAATTGTGGTATAAAATCATTTTTTTGTCCAATTTGAACTTTTTGGACCCAGAGAAAGCACCAACAAAATTTTTAGCTTCTTGGGTCTCCAGGGGGCTGAGCCATGGCTTCTCAAAATAGAGACTTCTTTAAAAAAAATTGATTCAGCCCTTTCAAGTCGTATGGATCGAGCTAAAAAAATATTTGGGTCATTCTCAACTAATCAGTTTCAACTTTCTTTAGTTTTAACGAAAGTGGAACTCATTTTTTCGTATTTTCTATGTGTAAATTCCATTGGCCCGTGAACGCCGTACTTTCCACGAGAGCGCCGTGGAAAATTTGATGCGCTGCACGGGTTTAATACGACGAGTGGTCAATTTTAATTTTTTCCAACAATTTGGGAAAGTAATCAAAAAATCGTGTTCAGGAGGTTCGCATTATGTCTAAAAATGGTTTCATACCAGGATTGGGTCGAGGTATTGGGTTGAGAAGATGGGAAATAGCGAATTTGAGTCGATTTCAGCAAAAATTGAACCTTTAACACTACACTAATTCCACGATTGAGAGAATTCTCTACTTCCAATCGGGAAACTAATCAAAAAATCGTGTTCAGGAGGTTCGAATTACGTCTAAAAATGGTTTCAGACCAGGATTGGTTCGAGGTATTGGGTTGAGGAGATGAGAAATTGCGAATTCGAGTCGATTTTAGCGAAAATTGGCTGTTTTTTACTACCAAAAAGCGACGATCAAGAAGCTATTTCACTTCCTATGGGGAAACCAACACCAAATTCGAATTCAGAATGTTCGACTTACATAAAAAACTGGTTTTAAATCTTACTTGAACCACATCACTCGTCACAAGATGAAAAAATCGCAATTTCACCTCTTTTTCCTCAAAATTGGCATCTTTTCGCGACACAAATCATACGATTGTGCGAATTCTACGCCTTAGATCGGAAAACTAATTACAGATTCGAGTTCAGAAGGGTCGAATTATATGAAAATGACACCAAATTTACCCCAACCCCATCATGTGAAAAATAGGGATAAAACCCCCCTTAAAACTTCCCCTCCCTCCACTCCTAAGGGAAATTTTTGACGTCACCACTTCTCGAAAATTTTCTTTTGGGTCATACTAAAATAAAAACCACATTTCAACCCGTGTTCAAAATGTGCAATATGCCCCCGTTTTTTCATGCTAACCGCAGGGACTATTATGTTTCACAGATTGTCCATCCTTATGGAAAAATCCTCACGTCGAAGCCATTCTGGGCCTTATGTTTCGCCAAATTCGCCTACAGCTGGGGTTACACTCTGTTAATCACTTGTTTCCCTTTATACGTAAAAGGTACTCAGATGTGCATTTATACCTATCAGTACTAAAACTAGGAAAATTCTTAAAATCTTAAACACCAATTCGATTGCCAATCACAGATATGACAAATAGAAGTACAGACCAAGTAGGATACATTTCCGCAATACCAAATTTCGTTTGCATCTTTGTCGTTCCCATCACAGGCACTATTATGGATTATTGCCAAAATAAGAGTAATTTAAAAATCAATCAGGTAGGGAAAATTCTTCCTCGAAGATATACTCTCACTAAGGGTACCACAATAATGACTATTTTACTTTATCTTCAGATGCATAAAATATTGATGTGTACAGGATTTATCACAGGATCTTGCCTAATCCTTGTACCAGCTTTTGTGAGAAACTTCACGATATCGATGATTTGCTTCGTTTTGGTGAAAGTTGTATTAGCTTTCAATTTTCTAATAATGCAGTGAGTATGAAATGAGCGAGAAAGGGAGTCGATTTGAAGCAATCTATCGTACTTTTTTTTTGTGAAACAGACTCGCTTGCATTTACATGGCTCCCAAACATTCGGGAATCTTGGCAGGCTTAACAGCAGCCTGTTACATCGTAAGTTCAATAATGTCACCAACCATGGTTGGATTGATCGTAGTGAACCACGTAAGTGCTTTAGGGATCACGAATAATCGAAACAATTTACCAATGAATCAATTTCCTATCATAATTATAGTTTCAGCAATGGGAAGAATGGAGTAAAATCTTCTGCCTAGCTTCCGGCGTACTGATGACCGGAGCTATAATATTTTTCCTATTTGGTTCGACCGAATTGCAACCGTGGAATTCCTCAGACCCAATCCAGGAAAACGATAAAACAGCCAAAGAGAAAAAAAAATCGATGGAAAATTAATTTTTTATACGCTTAAATTTTTCCAATGTGTTTCAGTAAACACGAAAAATAACCTATCGTTTATTTTTTTCAAAGTCGAATATACTAACCTACTAAATATGTTTTTTTTTTCGCATTAAATCTGGTATCTTTGACTTGTAAATAGTATCTAAATTACCTCCAAATGCAGCAACGAAACTATATTCATCCATCAGGTACCTACTAAACTTATTCTGAACGACAAAACCAATGAGCCATAGAAAAAGTCGATAAGAAGAAAAAATTATCCAATACGATTTCACACAAGGCAGAAGTTATTACCCAATTTATGGTACACAAACAATTCAAAAAAGTAGTTCTTTTACGTGAAGATAAAAAAATACCACAAATTATATACCAAAGCAGCAAAACGACTCTCGACAGTCTTCGTAGGTACCTACAACGTGTCAATATCAGTGTAAAATTTAGACTGAAACCGTCTGAAAGTGTCTCGAGACCGATGTCTCCTTCACCAACCATCGATACAGCAGCTTCATCCGAACCACTACGAACCAAACAACTGAAAAGGTTTCAACTTCCAATATAATCAAGCCCTTAAAATCACACATCGATGAAAATTCACGCTGAAATCAATTTTTATTCAGACAGGATGCTTTGGATCTCGAAAACGGAAGACTATGGGGCTCGAAACATCTGCTGGTGGCGATATTCATGTTTTTCAGTCACTTTTACATTTTTATGCTGCGAGGCAATTTGAGCATTGCGATTGTGGAAATGACGTGCGAAAAAAATATTACCATTGGGGACAGGACTGTTGTCCAGGTACTTACTTAAATTACAGATAAACGATTCATCAATAGTGTTTTATGAATGGAGTATTGATTCAGAAACCTGAGTTCGAGTGGGATTCGAAAACCAAAGGATGGGTGCTGAGTTTGTTCTCTTACGGGTATTGTTTCGCTGGAGTAGGAGGATACCTATCTACAAAGTATGGCGGTGTCACAGTCAACGCATTTGGAATTCTGATTACTGCTATTCTAACTACATTATCTCCGTGGGCCCTGAGAACAAATATATATTTATTTGGAGTCGGTAGAATTGCAGAAGGATTTTTTGAGGTAAGGTACGCAGATAGTAACGTGGCCGAGAGAAAGGGAAGGGATGAAAGCAGTGGCGTAGCGAAGTGTTTTTTCGGGGGGGGGGGTCTCAATTTTTCCAAATTTGAAACAGAAATTTGCCAACTTAAGAGATGAAGTCATAAGTGCGTCTAGAAATTATTTTAGGAAAGGGCTGAGAATTCGAGTGAAAATAGGGGAGGGGAAATAAACAGATTTGAGCACAGAAAAATTGGAAAATTGCGGAAGTTTTTGAAACAAACAATCAATACACTCCTGAAATCTGAATCAGGAAAAGTATACCTGCTTGAATGAAAATCAGTAATTTTTCACCGATCTTTCAGTTAAGTCAAAATAATAATTGATTTTTCCTGACAAATGGGAATTGATTGAGAAATCAATGGAAAAATCATTAATTTTCAAAGAAAATCATTTTACTGATTCTCAAAGGCAGAATTTCATCGAAGACTGATTCAGATTTATTCAAGAAAACATGATTAAAATATTGTACGAGTGAAGCAAGGTAGAAATTTTTTCGAAAAATCATGTTTGTTTTTGTAAAAAAAATCTCCTATTTGAAGTAAAATTTAGGTTTCATAAAATGGTGTTGCAAAGTGTGCAGTGACGTACCAAACTCTAAAATTCTCAGCATTTCTGGCTTGATTTTTGAAAAATTTTGAAAATCAATTTATTTAAGCACGAAACAGACTGACTTTTTTTGGGGGGGATGAATGGCACAAATTTTCAGACTGGACTAAAGAGCCTTTTCGGATAAGGGTCAAAAACGGCCCTTGACCCAAAATTGGTCAAAACTGACCCAAAATGATACTCCTAGCCTAAAACCATCCCAAATGTCGAAAATTCAACTCACTATATCTCTGGAAGGGGTAGATGAAAAATTTTGAAATTTTCCCCGATTATACATCTTGTCGAGTAGTATAGGTACATAAGAATTATTTGAAAATTTTCGGGCCATTTTTTTTTTTTTTGGGGGGGTGCCATGGCTGGAAATTTTTTATTACTTTCGTTAAGTGGTCATGCATCACATAATTTTTTTTCAGATTCCGAAACTGGGTGCAACATGGCCAAAAAAAACGTGTTTTTCACCACTTTTCACAATCAACAAGGGAGGTATCTCAACTCTAAGGAAAATTTTGTGCCGAAACAAAAATAAATGGAAAGTACATCATAAAAGATGCACATTTCCAAAATTTCAAGTGCCGCAGTGTATTTCTCGAATTTTTAAAATTTCAAAATCACTTCATCGCCCCATAAATTATGAAAATTTGATCTAATTCCAACGAAAAAAGCTGAAATTCAGTATGTACCCTATTTATTACCTCCCGAATCGAGACGTTTCGGAGCCTAAAGAAAATTTCTGATTTTCCCAATGCTGCGGAGAAAATCTCATACAAATGACACATATGAACTTCAGCATCTATAATCGTGAAATACCCATATTGGTGACCTATTTGATCGATTAAAACACAATTTTTCGAAATTCGTAACTTGCGAGTTCAAATTTATATTTTTCAGCAGGCGATAATTTCGGAAAGGGATGGTGTGTGGTTCAAAAAATTTTTGAGATGGTTTTAGGCTAGAAGTAACATTTTGGGTCAGTTTTGACTAATTTTGGGTAAAAGGCCGTTTTTGACCCTTATCCGGAAAGGCTCTTTTTTGACCACTTTTCCCTCTCATTCAATTTATTGCTTTTTCCTGCATAATTTCATTGTATATACGAGTATGTACTTAGGTATCTATTCGAAGTTGGAAAAATCAGTGAAATTGTCAATTTGTCCCGAAAAAAGCAAGGGTGGGAAAGTTCAAGAAAAATTATAAATTATTTAAAAAATGTTGTAATTTCAATAGAAATGTGATTGAAATGAATGTTTGCCCGAGCGAAGCGAGGGCGGAAATCTTAGAAAACCTCTTTCAAGGCGACATAAAACAATGTTTTAGATTATTAAACTTGAATAAAAAATTGACCACTTTTACTTTGAAATTATTGAGGGAAAAATATGATTAGGCCGAGCGCAGCGACGCTAAAGCTATTAAAAAATTTTATTTTCAAACATCAATAATGAGTTTTGAGGAGAAAAAAATGTAATAAAATTAGATGAAATAATTTTGACAAAAATACGAAAAAAAATCACTTTTGCATGATGTACATAAAATACAATAAAGCCGAGCAAAGCGAGGCCAAAGTTCGTGAAAATTTCAGAATTGAGAAATAATTTTTGAAAAAGCAATGTTTACCTCAAAAATGTTCCTGTTTTTGGTCAAATTTGCCAACTTTTCTCATTTTGAGACGAATTTGCCAACTTTTTGGGAGAAAGAACCCCCCCCCCATTCGCTTCGCCTCGGGATGAAGGGTACGGCTTTCTGTCGTAAGGTTGAGAAAATTTTTCCAAAAGTTGAAGAAAATTGACAATTTTTTGACTATCATAATACAATTTTGAAAAATTTGTAAAATTCTTCAAAAAATTATGACATTTTCAATTTTATCTTCGAAAATTGATTTTTCGATGGATTTACACATCACCGCTACATCCTTCGACATGCCCCCCCCCCCCCCCCCGAAAAAAATATGGCTTCATTAGAAGTGATTTTTTTTCACGAAAAGTAAAGCATGACTGTTTTGCATCACAGAGTTTTTCGTATGCAAGTACATGTGACATATATAGCAGATGGATACCTAAACGCAAGCTACCAAAAATAATATCTTTCACTCACACAGGATACCAAGTAGGGGCAGCAGTTACATACCCAATTTTCGGCTTCGTAGCTCAATATTGGGGTTGGCCAATGATATTCTACATGTCAGGTGAGCTACATACCTTTACACTAAAACAAAACCCTCGAGAGTTCAACTGAAATGACCTTTGAACAGGTGCTTTCGCGCTGATTTGGAGTATTTTATTTCTCCATTTGGTTCGTAATGATCCATCGGAAGATGAAAAAATCTCATCAGGGGAACTGCGGTACCTCAAACGAACCACAAGTGTAGAATTGAGAGATCGTCAAATTGTAAGTAAAAATCTTCGAATGAGAAATCATTGAATCAAATTTGAAGCATAACTTTTGTAATATACTTTTGTAGATAACATTTCCATGGAAAAAAATCATCACGTCGAAGGCAGTGTGGTCTTTGTGTATAAATAAAATCGCCTACAGTTGGGCACAAATGGCTCTTCTGTTCTGTTTCCCATTGTACATCAAAGGTAAGGAGTATCTGAGGGATGCAAGAATAACTTTGAAAGTCATTGAAAAAAATTTCTACTTCTTATTTTTGGATAGATATCACAAAAAAATCTACATCCGAGGTAGGACTTTTCTCGAGTATTCCCAACGTGGTGAATCTAATCGTAGCTCCAATTTCCGGAATTTCAATCGGGTATTTGCAAAACAACCTCGGTTTCGACGCATCCAAAGTGAGTAAAACTTGAATAAACCATAACAACATATTGAAGCTGTCTCAGATCTTGATAATCCACTATTCGTCGCAGTTACAAAAATGGACACTGGTGGTGGGATTCTCACTAGCAGGAATATTATTCGTTATCGTTGGATTTTCGAATTTCACTATTTCTATGATATGCTTCGTACTCATTGTGATCCTGCTGACGATCAATATCGTCATATTACAGTAAATCAACAGCTGACTTACATTTTTTCATGAATTTTTCAAATTTTGACTTCACTGGGGTGAAATTTCATCATAGATTGGTGGCTGTGGGTATATCACCGAATCATGCTGCACTGGTAGCTGGCATTTCTGCATTTTGGTTCTCTTTGAGCTCAATCATAGCTCCCTTGACTATCGGATACATAGTTGTTAATCACGTAAGTAATTTCGATTCGATACAAGAATCGGAGTTTAGTTTCAAATTGCAATCTAGTTTATTCTGGCTAATAATTTTCGTTCCTTTGCAGACGAGGCAAGAATGGGGGATTTGTTTCATCTTGAGCGGATGTGTAATGGTAGTTGCAGCTACGACAACAGCATTATTTGGATCTAGTGATGATCAAAAGTGGATCTCAGTGAATAAAAACGAAAATTTTGATAGGAAGACGATTAAGATTAAACAAGAAACATTGTTATAATTCTAGGGTCAAGAGTACAGCCACACTTGGTAAAGAATGAATACTTACTAGCGAATACTGTTGTACAATTTTTAAAACAATATAAAAGAGAAAGGATACCTATACAAGATATGTCAAAATTTTTTGATTTTCCACCATTGCCCTTTCTAACTATCTTTCAAATCAAAAAAAATATAATAAAACATCTTTGCATTTTTTTTAAATCCAAGATATTGGTGGAAAATTGTCGTTGGTGATTTTTTTAAATGTAAAAATATCACTTCCAATAGAATTTTTTTCAGAAATACATTTTCCAATTTTTTTTAAAACTTAAAGTTATTTTTTTTAATTTTTTAACATCAGGGAAATGTTAAGAATTTGATAAATCGTCTCAAATTTGGTAACTTTAATAAATTCCTACGACAAAAAGTGGCCCGTTCTTCGGAATTTTCGAATTCATGGAAATAATAGTAGGTAAGTACCTATTAAATCCTATAAGAAAAATGATGATCCACCGCATAGCACCAAATTGATGTAGGGACCAAAATTTCGGGAATCTAATTTTTATAGAAAAATGAACCACTTCAAAGGGTGAGACATTCAAAATTAAGAAAAAATTTCACCCCATTATAAGAAACACCTCACCCTTTTAATTTGATTTTTTCAAAGAAAAAACCATCTAATGATTTTTTAGACACCCTATACAATTAGAATGAAACGAAGTGGGTAATTGTTTGCATTAAAATCAAAACTACCTACTTTTTCAACCCTCGAAAAGTTTTTCTACCCTAACCATTACACCATTTTTACTCGATCTTTTATCAATATGAAGAATCGATGGAAGGAAAGAGAGTTCATATGTCATATCGTCATTTTGAGAATGAATTGTGTAAATTCATCGAGTCCAAGCGAAGCGAGGGTGAAAATTTTTAAAGAAAAAGAAATTCAAAAGCTAAAATTCTTCACTTTTTTAAATCAATATTTTAGTATTGAAATGAAGGCGAAATCCCCAACCCTTTACTTTTAAATACCTATATATAGGTACTTCAACCCTAAGATTTGAAAAATTTATGATTTTCAGAAAGAAAATAATTTCTTTTTTAATAATTTTGTTGTTTGAAAAAATTGGCGTAAAAATTTCGTGATTTTCGAAGTGTTTGACAAAATTTCGGGCTTTTTTCGTGTTTTTATGTTACATGCAGGGCTGGTAAATCAGCCTTAAGCTTTAAGCTTTGAGCTTTGAGCCGTTAAGCCGATGATTTTTTCAGAAATAAGCCAAAGCGTTAAGCCTAGACTTTATTTTTAAAATTTTAAGTTTTAAGTTTAAGTTCAAGTTTTATTTTTTTTGAGCTTAAAACTTAAATTTTTTGCTCCATCTTTCCATTTTTTCAATTTTTTTCAAACTAACTTTTTTCATCTCTTCCTAACCTTGACATTTTTTCAAATTGGAATTATTCATTAATTGTTCGTAAAAAATTTTCTCAATTTCTTTCCAACATGAAATTATTTCAAATTTTAGAATTTTTTCTCACCTTGAAATGAAACATTTTTTTCAAACTCAAATTATTTTCAGCCCTGAAATTTTTCTTGAAACATTTTTCTATATTTTTGAAATTTTTTCAATCTGAAATTTCCTTAGATATTTTATCAACTTGTTTTTCAATCGCTTTTCAATTCAAAATTTTTTCCAGTTTACAATTTGTTGACATTTTATATAAATCTGACTTTTTCACCTACTTATCATTTTTTGATTCTCCAAAAAAATTTCAATAAATGAGAAACAATTTCATGGTGTGACTAGGGTAGGTGTGCAACAGGAGACATTATTTTACATAATACTTTTGAATTCCAGAATTCAGAGTAAGCAGAAAAAAATATTAGGATTGGATACAAAAATTAAGTTGAAAAAATATTGAAAAAAAACTTTAAAACTTTGAAGTTTTGGTTTGAAAAAATTTTGAAAAAAAATCCGAGTTGAAAAAATTTTAAGATAAGAAATCGAATTTGAAAAAGTTGTAGAATTCAGAAACAATCTTGGATTTAAAAATATTTAAGGCGAAAAATTTGGTTTGAAAACATTACGAGAAGAAAATTTAGCAGCTTGAAAAAATTTAGAGAAAAAAACTTGAATTTCTTTTTTTTCTTAGTTTTTAATTCACCCCCCCCCCCCCAGAAAAATTATAAAAGATGGATTTAAGCTTTAAGCTGTAAGCCAATGATTTTTGGCCGTTCAGCTTTAAGTTTAAGTTTAAGTTTTAAAAAATTTAGCTTCAAGCTTTAAGCGTAAGTTTAAGTTTAATTTTTAAATATTCATTTTAAGTTTTAAGCTTAAGTTTAAGTTTTATTGATTGGCTTACCAGCCCTGGTTACATGGTAAACATTTGTGCTTTTTTTGCGCAAGTTTGCGGGAAACTTTTGGCAACAAGTCGGCAAATTTCGTTGTAAATCAGTAAATTTTCGGGAATTTGCCAATTTACAACAAAATTTACCAATTTAGGTGACTTACATTTACCGACTTTTTGAAAAAAATTTCTTAAAAAGCCAGCAAGTTTGCCTACTTAAAACAAAATTTTCCCATTTTTAAGAAAAATTTTCGACACGAAAAACAAAATACCCCATCGCGTTTCACGCTGTACTCTACTCACGGATAACTTTGAAAAAATCTTCCGGAAAAACTCCTGGATTGTTCTCCAAAATTTGTGAGAGGAAATTTCTTCAAATTTAGTTGCCCTGGATCAGTATTCATGGTTCTCAAATCACTTGAATCATTGGTTCAACAATCGATAAGTGCTCTCTCATTCCGAATCAGTGAAAAGTCACTGATAAACAGTAGGAATTGCAGCACAGGTTCCAAAGATTTTCACTAATTTTTCAGCAAATTTCATAAATTTTACTGACTTTTTAGTGAATTCTCACTGATTTTCAAGTGATTTTTCTCACTGATTTTCAAGTGATTTTTCTCACTGATTTGTTTTCAGTAAAAAAATGTTCACTGATTTTCTCCTGTGCTGCAATTCTGACTTGTTTCTCAGTGATTTTCGATAATTTTCACTGATTTATAATTGAAAGAGTTGGTATTGATAGTTTATCCATGGAAAATTAAGTATTTGCAAAATTTTTTTAAGCGAAACATATACACGAAAATGATTGGAAGGGAGGCTAATTTAACATGGGAGGGACCAGAAGCTCCCATGCCCTCTTTTCTTCGCCTATGGTACGGACTAAACGTATTCTGACTTCTGAGTGACGGAAACCAATGTAAATCATAGAAAAGTTGATAAGAGGAAAAATGACCGAATAGGTACGTGCGACCTCATCAAAAGCAAAATTTAATACCCAAGTTATGGTACACGGACTATTTCAGAAACAAGTTTATTACAGCTGAAGACAAAATTTTTTACAAATTAATCCAAAGCAGGATGAATATAGTTCAAATTCATTACCCACGATATGAAATTTTCTGTTATTTTGATAACGAAACGTACTTGACGCTCTGCCAAGTTTTAAGGTGTCGCAATCGATGCAATGGCAAACAAGTATTGCGCTGATAGTGATACCCTAAAAACGAGCATTATGAGCGTTACGTGAGTTAAAATTCGTTGTCAAAATTTCAAAATATTCTATAACGTGGATAGCGAATTTCAAGAATATCCGCCCAGTAGAACGACTCGGGACATTCCTGACCGGAACTGTTGGATGAAGTCTCGAGACCGATGTCTCCTTCATCAACCATTGATACACTAGCTTTGTCCGAACCACTAAGAACCAATCAACTGAAAAGGTTTCAACTTCCAATACAACCAAACTCCTAAAATCACACCTGGGTGAAAATTCATGCTAACATCAATTTTTATTCAGACAAGATGCTTTGGATCTCGAGAACAGAAAACTATGGGGCTCGAAACATTTGCTGGTGGCCATATTCATGTTCTTCAGTAATTTTTACTTGTTTATCCTGCGAGGTAATTTGAGCATAGCGATTGTGGAAATGACGTGCGAAAAAAATATTACCATAGGAGACAGAACAGTTGTCCAGGTACCTATTCAAATTGCAAATTAACTATTCATCAATAGTGTTTCATGAGCTGTGCGTTGATTTAGAAGCCCGAGTTTGAATGGGATTCGAAAACCAAAGGATGGATACTGAGTTTAATATCTTATGGATTTTATTTCGCTCCCTTTGGAGGATATCTGTCGACAAAGTACGGTGGTGTGACAGTCAATGGTCTCGGGATTCTGTTGACTGCTATTTTAACTACGTTATCTCCGTGGGCTCTGCGAGCCAATATATATTTATTTGGTGTTGGTCGAATTGCAGAAGGATTGTTTGAGGTGAGCTACTATATAAAATAATAATGCGATCGAAAGAAAAAGGATTGATTAAATGTACAATTTCCTTTTGTTACTCTCTCATTTTGAATCAGTGAAAAATCACCGATAAATAGTCAGAATTGCAGCACCGAGAAAATCAGTAAAATTGTTTGACTTACAGCGGATTTTCGCTGATTTTTCAGCAAATTTCAGAGATTTTTACCGATTTTCCATCAATTTTTTCACCGTTTGTTTTCGCTGAATTTTCTTTACAGATTTATTACTGTGCTGCAATTCTGACTGTTTTCCAGTAATTTTTGATAATTTTCACTGATTTATAAATGAGAGAGCAATGTGAAAACATTTTTGTTGAAAGATGAAAATGGCTAATTTTCAAAATTCAGAAAAAATTACTCCCAAAAAATTTAATATCATAGCAAACCATTCCTAATAGTGAAACAATTATGACCCTACTGCATGAAATTCCGGACTATGAAATCAAAATTATGAAACAATGCCTCATTTCTTTGAAATAATTAAAAAATATGCTTTACTCATGGGCCCTTGAAAGGTGGCAACTGAGATGTAGGTAATCTTACTGGAAAAACCGAAATTACTCATATTTTAATTCCTAAATTAGAACCATACTATTCCTCTCCATTTCAAATGACTTATCATAGGTATAGCTAATGTTCACTCAAAATGATGAAAAATAACGTGTGACCTGTCGTTTGTTGGGTTTTTGAGGGCGCTGAGCTCGAATATTTGCTTATTTTTGGGATTCGAACCCCTAGCCCCCATTTTTGAAAAAACGCATGCAAAAAAAATGGAAATAGCATGTGTCATATCGATTTCTACTAATTCGAAGTTGCTGAGCTTGAATATCAACTTACTTTCTCGATCTGCCTCCCCCGCGCCCCACACTGATCCAAAAATTACTAAAAAAATTTAAAAAATCAATGGTTTTTTCAAAAATGGGTGCACAAAAGGGTCGAATCCCAAAAATAAGCCAATATTCGAACTCGGCGCCCTCAAAACCCCAACAAACGACACGCCACACCTTATTTTTCACCATTTTGAATTTTGACATCAGGGGGGGGCTGATAAGGAGGTTCAGTGGGGTCGGATGAAAAAACTGAGCACATATTCGAACTCAGCGCCTTTGAATTAGTAGAAATCAATGTATTATTATTTCATTTCATACATTTTTTTGAATTTTGACCAAAATTGAGGACCCCTGTGCCCCCAGGGGTATTAAGATCCCATCTTGAAAAGTAATTAGTTGAAGAACACATAAAAAGTTCTCTACATAGTAATTTTTTCAGATTTTCAAATGGGGCCCTCATGTTTTGTACTTATCATGAAAATTGCTGTTGTAAGAAAATTCATTTGATACGGTTCTTATATTGGTGGAACTTCTTGCTTGTGGTTCTGGTTAGTTTCAAAATTACTCCTCTCTAGTTACCTTTATTGGGAATGGTTCCATAAAATTTTCAAATGGTTCCAATTGGTGCTGGTTCTAATTTAAAAAATTTAAAAAAGTGGTCCTACTGTTTTTTTTTTTTTTTGGCGGTGGTTCCAACTGGTTCCATACCCTGATAATACGCAATAGTCTCCTCTTAGTGTATTTGATGTTCATAGGTAGGTCTTTTGGCAGAGCAGTAATGAACCAATAGTGATGGGCGATTATCGATTAATCGATTATTATTTAGTAATCGATTACCAACTAATCGATTACTTGTGCATTTTTGAATTAATCGATTAATCGATTATTTGGAGAAAGTAATCGATTTTTTAATTTTTTTTGCAAAAAAGCTTCATTTCAACAAAATTTGGCCATTTTTGATGATTTTCTTTTTTCTGTT
The DNA here is from genome assembly GCA_033439095.1 of Pseudococcus viburni. Classification (NCBI taxonomy): domain Eukaryota; kingdom Metazoa; phylum Arthropoda; class Insecta; order Hemiptera; family Pseudococcidae; genus Pseudococcus; species Pseudococcus viburni. The sequence goes on from JAVBJF010000218.1 coordinate 469,065, forward strand.
TTTCAGAGAAAGGAGGGGGGTCTCAAAATTTGTCAGGTTCTCAAAATTTCTCGTTCTAAATTTCTGAAAATTACACATTTTTTGAAACCTATTTTGAATTTAGATACCGTAACATTTTTAGCCAAACTTCAAAAAAATTAGAAGAAAGCTGAGTATTTTCAGCTTTTCAGCCAAAATGAAGGGCCTGAGAGAAAAAAGTTATATAACAAAAGTTGTTCTATGCTAAATTTCCCCTTCAGAAAAGCCAACTCAGTGGTTCCTAAAGTAACAAAAAAAAGTTGAAAATAATCGATTAATCGATTATATTAGTTTGGCCTGAATAATCAATTCGATTCGATTAGTTTCAAATTTTTGAAAAATCGATTAATCGATTACTTCTGATAATCGATTAGAGCCCATCACTATGAACGAAGGTGAAGTAGTAGGTTATAAAAAATGAAAATCCCCCACCACCTGGAATTGAGACCAATTTAAAAAAATCTCCACCATATTTATTGACAAGTTTTACTCTCTCTTCAAAAAAATCAGGTTCTGCTGGAGGTGTTTTTTTTTTCACAAATATGTAGTAATTGTAAGACTGTTTTTCACTCATAGGGTTTCGCTTATGCAAGTACATGCGACATATGGAGCAGATGGATACCCAAAAACAAACTACCAAAAATCATCTCTTTCAGTCACACAGGGTACCACGTAGGTGCAGCTGTTACATATCCCATATGCGGTTTCATAGCTCAGTACTGGGGTTGGCCAATGATATTCTACATGCCAGGTGAGCTACATACTTTTACATAAAACAAAATCCTCGAGAGTTCAATCGAAATGGCCTTTGAATAGGTTCTTTCGCGCTGATTTGGAGTATTTTATTTCTTCATTTGGTTCGTAATGATCCATCGGAAGATGAGAAAATTTCACCAGGGGAACTGCGGTACCTCAAACAAAACACGAGTATAGAACTGAGAGATCGCAAAACTGTAAGTAGAAATCCATGAATAAGAAATCATTAAAACAAATTTGAAGCATGACTTTTGTAATCATATTCTGTAGATAACATTTCCATGGAAAAAAATCATCACATCAAAGGCAATTTGGTGCTTGTGTATAAATAAATTCGCTTACAGTTGGGCACAAATGGCACTCATTATTTGCTTTCCATTGTACATCAAAGGCAAGCAATATTTAATGGATTCGTTAATAATCTTAAAAAGTCATTCTTATTTTTTTGATTCATATCTCGGATTAGATATCACAAAACGGTCTACATTTGAGGTAGGACTTTTCTCGAGTATTCCCAACGTGGTAAATCTACTCGTTGCTCCGAGTTCTGGAATTTTAATCGGGTATTTGCAAAACAACCTCGGTTTTGACGCATCCAAAGTGAGTAGGTAAATCTTGAATAAATCATAACAGCATATTGAAGCGACTTCAGATTTTGATAATCCATTATTCGTCGCAGTTACAAAAATGGACACTGGTGATGGGATTCTTACTGGCAGGAATATTATTTGCCATTGTTGGATTTTCAAATTTTACTATTTCTATGATTTGCTTCATACTCATTGTGATCCTGCTGACGATCAATCTCACCATATTACAGTATATCGACAGTTGACTTAAATTTGTTCATGGATTTTTCAAATTTTATCTTCACTGGTGTGAAATTTTACTATAGATTGGTGGCTGTGGTTATATCACCGAATCATGCTGCACTGGTTGCTGGCATTTCTGCATTTTGGTTCTCTCTAGGCTCCATCTTAGCTCCATTGACTATCGGATACATAGTTGTTAATCACGTAAGTCATTTCGATATGATGCAATAATCGGAGTTCAGTTGCAAATTGCAATCTAGTTTATTCTGGCTAATAATTTTCGTTCTTTCGCAGACCAGGCAAGAATGGGGAATTTGTTTTATCTTGAGCGGATGTGTAATGGTAGTTGCAGCTACGACAACAGCATTATTTGGATCTAGTGATGATCAAAAGTGGATCTCAGTGAATAAAAACGAAAATTTTGATAGGAAGACGATTAAGATTAAACAAGAAACATTGTTATAATTCTAGGGTCAAGAGTACAGTCACACTTCGTAAAGAATGAATACTTACTAGCGAATACAGTTTTACAATTTTTGAAACAATATAAAAGAGAAAGGATAACTACAAGATATGTCAAAATTTTTTGATTTTCTATCATTGCCCTTTCTAGCTATCTTTCAAATCAAAAAGAAAAAAGAAAACATCTTTGCATTCTTTTTTTTAAATCCAAGATATTGGTGGAAAATTGTCGTTGGTGATTTTTTTCTATGTAAAAATATAACTTCCAATAGAATTTTTTTCAGAAATACATTTTCTAATTTTTTTAAAAACTTGAAGTTATTTTTTTTAATTTCTGAACATTAGGGAAATGTTAAGAAATTGATAAATCGTCGCAAAATTGGTAACTTTAATAACTTCCAACGACAAAAAATGGCCCGTTCTTTGGAATTTTCGAATTCACAAAAAAAAATAGTACATGGAGTAATTGAGTGTATTAAATTAAATTTCACATTTTTAACATTTTATTCGCATTCTTTTAAAATTCATTTTCAATTTTTTTGAACTGTAGATATTAGGATGGATTGTTTCGCACCTTTACACATGTTTTCATTTTAAAATACCTTTAGGGCTCATTTTTCCACTTTGTACGATTTTTCAAAGGAACTTGAAAAAAATCACCTATAGATAGCAATTTTTTTTTGAAATAGTCTTAGTATGATTACATAATCCTAGAAAGAATTCTGAGGAGGGGGCTAAGCTAGTAGGTATTTTCCAGCCAGTTTTACTCGATTCGAAGGTCCCCTGAGTCTCCCTAGGAAAGTTCTTCGGATCTAAAGTTCACCCCGAAAAATCAGTATTGAGTCATTCATACATTCAAATTTTTGGAAATTTATCATTATTTTTCCACCACAACTTTTTCTTGTTTCTAGCATGCTATACTTACTATACCTATTAAATCCTGTAAGAAAAAGTATGATCCACCGCATTGATGTAGGGGCCAAAATTTCGGGAATCTAATTTTTATAGGAAAATGAACCACTTCAACGGGTGAGACCTTCAAAATTTAGAAAAAATTTCACCTCATTATAAGAAACACCCTATCCTTTTAATTTGATTTTTTCAAAGAAAAAACCATCCAATGATTTTTTAGACACCCTATACAATTAAAATGAAACGAAATCGGTAATTGTTTGCATTAAAATCAAAAATGCCTACTTTTTCAACCCTCGAAAAGTTTTTCTACCCTAACCATTACGCCATTTTTACTCGATCTTTTATCAATATGAAGAATCGATGAAAGGAAAGAGAGTTCATATGTAGGTCATATCGTCATTTTGAGAATGAATTGTGTAAATTCATAGAGTCCGAGCGAAGCGGGGGCGAAAATTTTTGAAGAAAAAGGAATTCAAAAGCTAAAGTCTTCACTTTTATAAATCAATATTTTAGTATTGAAATGAAGACGAAATCTCCAACCCTTTACTTTTAAATACCTATAGGTACCTACTTCAACCCTAAGATTTGAAAAATTTATGATTTTCAGAAATAAAATAATTCCTTTTTTAATAATTTGTTGTTTGAAAAAATTAGCGTGAAAATTTCGTGATTTTCGAAGTGTTTGACAAAATTTCGGGGTCTATTCGTGTTTTTATGTTACATGGTAAAAATTTGTGCTTTTTTTGCGCAAGTTTGCGGGAAAATTTTTGCAACAAGTTGGAAAATTTCGTTGTAAATCGGTACATTTTCGAAAATTTGCCGATGTACAACAAAATTTACCAATTTAGGTGACTCAATTTAAAATTTTGTTTTCAGTTCTTGTTTTTGTTCTTTTCAGTTTTCGGTTTTTTTGGTTTCGGTTTTCAAAAAATTCGGTTTTCGTTCGGTTTTTGGTTCTTTTTTGGTTTTTGGTTCTTCATCAAAATTTTTGGTTCTTTTCGAGAAAAAGTGTTAGTAGATGGGTCGAGTAATCAACGCTAAAAAAAAAGGAAAAATAAGTGTTCAAAAATCAAAGTTTTAATAAGTTTGAGACAGCCTAATTTCTAAAAACAATATAAACTCAAATAAAAGAATCGCCTTTCCCAAAGATTTAAAAAAAAATCAAAAACAATAAAACTCGAATAAAACATTCAGCATAGGGTATCTGCAGTCAATTTTTTTGAAACAAAAAATGAAGTCGATTTTTTTAAAACAAAAATTAAATATTGTGATGCGCTCTGTGAAGTAGGGTCACAAGTCGGAGAAAAACGAAATCAATTTTTTGGCCCAAATGATAGAGGAAGGTATTCTGAACATTTAAAGGAAAAAAAAATCAAAAACTGGTTTAAAGATAACAGAGATACGGCACTTGTAAAGTTTTTATTTAAAAAAATTATTCCAAGCCGAAATTTTATGCGAAAAGTTTTTCAACGTATGTTCTCTCAAAATATTTTTAAAAAATCAAATTTCGCGAATTCAATTCGATTTTTTCGCTGCACAGAGAAAATTACATTTCCGACTTGTGGCCCTATTTTACAGAGCGCATAACGTATGATAAAACTAGAATAAAACGAATTAAACTATCACCTTAACCCAAGGTTTTAAAAAAAATCAAAAATGATAAAACTCGAATGAAACGAATAAAACAATTACCTTAATCGCCAAGTTGAAACCCAAAAAACCCAAAAAATTCGGGTTTCGTTCTCGATTCGGTTCTTCGAACATTTCGTTCTCGGTTTTTGTTCGGATTTCGTTTTTTTTTTAGAATTTTTTTGTTTTTCGATTTTCGTTGAAAACGGTTCTTTAAAATTTAGGTTCTTAGAACCGTTTGAGAACCGAATTTCAAAGAATTTGGTTCTTTTTGGTTCTCGGTTTTCGTTTTCGGTTCTGTTCTTACAACACTGATTACAGCTGAAGACAAACATTTTTACAAATCTAATCCAAAGCAGGGCGGATAATGGTCAAATTCATTACCCACGATATGAAATTTTCCGAAATTTTGATAACGAAACGTACTTGACGCTTTGCCAAGTTTTAAGGTGTCGCAATCGATGCAATGGCAAACAAGTATTGCGCTGATAGTGACACCCTAAAAACGAGCATTATGAGCGTTACGTGAGTTAAAATTCGTTACCAAAATTTCAAAATATTTTACAACGTGGATAGCGAATTTCAAGAATATCCGCCCAGTAGAACGACTCGGGACATTCCTCGCAGTACCGACGACATATCAATATCAGTGCAACATTTAGACCGGAACTGTTGGAAGAAGTCTCGAGACCGATGTCTCCTTCATCAACCATCGATACAGTAGCTTTATCCGAACCACTACGAACCAAACAACTGAAAAGGTTTCAACTTCCAATAGTTCCAATACAACCAAACCCCTAAAATCACACCTGGGTGAAAATACATGCTAACATCAATTTTTATTCAGACAAGATGCTTTGGATCTCGAGGACGGAAAGCTATGGGGCTCGAAACATTTGCTGGTGGCCATATTCGTGTTCTTCAATAACTTTTACTTGTTTATGCTGCGAGGTAATTTGAGCATAGCGATTGTGGAAATGACGTGCGAAAAAAATATCACCATAGGAGACAGAACAGTTGTCCAGGTACCTATTCAAATTGCAAATTGACTATTCATCAATGGTGTTTCATGAGCTGTGCGTTGATTTAGAAGCCCGAGTTTGATTGGGATTCGAAAACAAAAGGATGGATATTGAGTTTAATATCTTATGGATTTTATTTCGCTGCCTTTGGAGGATATCTGTCGACAAAGTATGGTGGTGTGACAGTCAATGGACTCGGGATTCTGTTGACTGCTATTCTAACTACGTTAACTCCGTGGGCTCTGCGAACCAATATATATTTATTTGGTGTTGTTCGAATTGCAGAAGGATTGTTTCAGGTGAGCTATTATATAAGTCATTCATGCCACACAGATTTTGGGGGAAAATAGTGACTTTAGTGACTTTTTATGAGGCAAAAGTGACCTATTTTTCGAAAAAAGTGACCTATTTTTCGAAAAAAGTGACCTATTTTTCGAAAAAAGTGACCTATTTTTCGAAAAAAGTGACCAATTTTTCATTTTTTTTCATAAATAAATACACCCCCCCCCAAAAAAAAAAAAATCATAACTCAAACTGCATTTCTCTCTGCAATAGTGCTGAAAATACTTTTTTTTTCTGAAACATTTTTTCATCAAGGGTAAGGGTGCCATATTTCGACCACTTTTTTTCAAACTCCCACCAATCAAAGACTTATGGAGGTAAAAACGTCAGAAATGGCTTAAAAAATACATTGATCCTTCCTCCACCGCCCCCTAACATTCTGAGCCGATACGATCATTTTTTGTAATTTTTTTCTGAGGGAATTCAAAAATTGATTATCGAAATTTTTGGTTCCTAATTTCGACCACCAGCCCCCCACTTTGAGATGAGGGGTCGGTTGTACATATTTCTTATTCTACTTAGTAATAGGATGTAAAAAAAAAACCGCTCCTAAAAGTCGATTGACCCGATTATTGGTAATTATTTGAGGTAATGGAAAATTTTCAAAATTGATTTTTTTCTGAAGGTCCTAGCTCCTCCCCATGACACCCTGAGAGAAAATGGTAAATAACAAAATTGTTCGTTTTTTAAAGCTCTACAACTTTTGTTTCAACTATTTTTTCATTAGTGCGTAATTTCGAAAGTTATCGACGAAAAAACAAAATTTGAACCCCCTTACTCCCCAAAAGGAGGACTAAATTATGCACCAATTTTAGGGAAGTTCAGGAATCTTAAAATACATACCCTACTACGAAACTTCCCCTTTCTGATAATTTTTTTGGGTCAAACCAAAAATGACTGTACTACTATGCTATTTCGTTTTTTTCAATTTTCTCCGCTAGTTTTGCCTGTAGGGTTGTCATTTTGGTCTCAAATTGTTTATCTGTGAAAAAGGAGCATGCAATTTTTTTCCGGTAGATTGCGTCTATAGCGGCCGAAATCGGCCGGTGGTCGAAAATAGGAAGCGGTCGAGATTAAAAATAAGTTTTTACTGAAAAAAATCGTAATATTCTGCATCTAAAAATTACGAGTTCTAAAAAATAAACTAGTACTTTTTTAAATTTTAAGCAAGAGCGGAAGGCCGTTTGAATGAAAAAAGTGACTTTAGAGTGAAAAAACGGACTTATAGTGACTTTTGGCCAAAAAAGGGACTTTTAGTGACCAACCCTAAAAATAGGGGACAAGTCACTAAAAAAGGTGACTCTGTGGCATGCCTGTAAGATAATAATGCGATCGAAAGAAAGAGGATTGATTAAATGTACAATTTCCTTTTGTTACTCTCTCATTTTGAATCAGTGAAAAATCACTGATAAATAGTCAGAATTGCAACACGGAGAAAATCAGTAAAAATTTTTGATTTACAGTGGATTTTCGCTGATTATTCAAAGAATTTTACTGATTTTTCAGCAAATTTCAGAGATTTTACTGACTTTCCAGTGAATGTTTACCGATTTTCCACCAATTTTTTCACCGTTTGTTTTCGGTGAAATTTTTTTTACAGATTTATCACTGTGCTGCAATTCTGACTGTTTTCCAGTCATTTTTGATAATTTTCACTGATTTATAAATGAGAGAGCAGGGTGAAAACATTTTTGTCGAAAGATGAAAATTGGCAATTTTCAAAATTCAGAAAATTCTTTCAAAAGTTAAGCAACTTCCAATATCTTACAACCGAAAAAAAGGTTTTCGAAGGATTTAGACATCTCTAATTCAAAAAATTACTCCCAAAAAATTTACCTTATCAAATATCAAAACATTCCTAATATTGAAACATTTATGACCCCACTGCATGAAAATCCGGACTACGAAATCAAAATTATAAAACAACGTCTCATTTCTTTGAAATAATTCTAAAATATGCTTTACTCATGGGTCCTTGAAAGGTGCAACTGAGATGTAGGTAACCTTTCTGAAAAAACCGAAATTACTCATATTTTAATTCCTAAATTAGAACCATACTATTCCTCTCCATTTCAAAAGACTTATCATACATCCTAAATGTTATTCACTAGACACAATAATTTTCCAAAAAATTTATTCACAATGAATAATTCAAATCAACTTTATGCAGATGCCAAACTGAAGATGAAAGTCCCTATCACATTCTTTTTAAAAGTACACCCCCCCCCCCATTAAGGTCATTTGGGGTAATTGTAAACAAGTCATGCTGTAAATTAAATACTTATATGCATCTAGCGAGCTGGAGTTGCCAAAAATAAAAACTTTGAATAAGTAATTGGTCTTATTATAATGAAGAACTTCGGGTTCTTGGTGACAGCTTTGATGAAAAATTTCGCGATGAAAAAAACATGATATCAAATTTCGGTTTTCACACAATCTAAGTAATCTTCAAAATTCGAGAAGAAATAGAAAAAAGTAAAAAAGTTGGTGTTTGATGCATTAATTTAGTTCTACGGACATTCAAAAATGATTCAATTCAATTCTTATAGTTTGCGAAGCTGAGAAATTAATTTTCTGCAGCATCCACAAATACCCGTCAAAATTTTCAGGTGTGGGGTAATTTCGTAAACGGTTCCTGGACATTTCCCCGAATCCGTTTTCCCGAAGTATAAAAAACCCGAATGGATATTTCCCCGAATAACTATTTTCCTGAATACGTTTTTCCCGAAACATAAAAATCCCTAATGGACATTTCCCCGAATAATTATTTCCCCGAATACTTTTTTCCCGAATTCTATCTCCCCGAATGCATTAATGTCCGAATGGTAAAAATGTTTTTAACCGTGGGAATGGATAGTAAGTACTTGGAAAACAGATAAAAAATTCCCACGTGTTTTTTAAATGGGATTCACAAATTTAAACACAAAATATAATTTTTTTGGTTTTGATTTTTTTTACAAGTTAGTTTTTGCATGCGTTTAAATATTTAATTTGTATAATTGTTTTCAAAATTATGCATAAAAAACCGAGGGATACGTTTTTTATGGGGCACAAGCGATGTATGCATTTACATTTACCCCAGCATTGTGGGGTAAATGTAAATATTCTTGTCCAATTGTAAGCAAAGTCCATAATTTCGGAATGAACTATCGAATCAATGAAAACAAACCGCCATATTAATCCTCATACATTCATTGATAAATGGTAAAAATTTCAATTACTTTGCTTTCTTACTTACAGAGTAAAACGAAAAAGAGTATCACAAAATTGGTTCAATTTTCCGAAAAATCAATCACCCCAATTGACCTCACTTCCATTAAAACTTTCTATACCACAGAATTTGATGCCACTCCAAATCCGGAATTATTTTTCCATACTGAATAACTTGGCCATTTATGTATGGAAATTATGTTTTACCAATACCAACATTATCTTTTGAACCCGTAAATTACTGATAGTTTATTGTTAACCAGAATTCATATTTCCCATACTTATTATCACTTTTTCAACTTTTTCAGAAGTTATCGTACTTTCAAGTTTGTTTTTTGGCGAAATTTTTGACGTCGCTTGGTCTCTTTTGATTTAACACAGTTCATTTTAACTAATAGACTATTTCAACGAGACATTACAAATGACATCAGCGGTTGGACAGCCAATCAGAGCGCAGATGGTCGCTAATTTCAAATACAAATACAATCGACCCAAAATCGCCAAAATTAACATTATGTGGTATTACAAAATCGAAAAGTACGCAAAAATAAGGGAAAATGTTTAACGGCATTATAGTATGTAACAACAAAAGAAGTTACATTTCCCCTACTCGACTTGTAAAATTTTGTGGTGGGAGAATGTAGGGGAAAACTACATTCTTTCGTTGTACCAACTATAGGGGTTTTTGACCTGTAAATTTTAATTTTAAAAACATTTTTTATTGGTTTGGCAAAATTTTTGAGTTTGTAATACCATGCAATGTTAATTTAGGCGATTTTGAGCTGAATGTACCCTTATTGGAAATTCTGCCGGGCCGTTTTCACTTTTACACATCACTTTGATTGGCTGTCCAACCTGTGTCATCATTTGTGACGTTTCACTGAAATCATCTATAAGAAACAATTTATATTACCTAGCATACAATAATAAACTCAAGTCTTGCTCCCTATCTTATCATCACCCAATGAAGTCCTAACCCTTTATCATATCTTTTGATCCCTATTCAAGTCTTTATGCTCAAATGTGTCGTGTAGTCTTTTATAATTTCCAATACTGCATACTGCATACCAGGGAGTGGAACCAATTGGAACCACCACCAAAAAAAACCAGAACCACCATTTTTTGGGGGGGGGGATTTTCAAATGAGAACCACAACCATCTGGAACCATTTGAAGAATTTATGGAATCAGAACCATTTGGAACCATTTGAAAAATTTTATGGAACCAGAACCAATAGAAAGAACCACCAGAGAGGAGTTGTTTTGAAATTAACCAGAACACCAGAACCAGAGTTTTTTTCTGGTGGTTCTTCAAAATTTCAGTTTTTTCTTTTTTCAGTTTCAGTTTCAGTTTACATTCCTGCAAAATGCAGATAATGACTGAATTTGAAAAAAAAAATGAATATTTTTAAAAATTAGGATAATTTTCAAAAATAGTCTAATTAGAGACCTAATTTTGATTTCAAAATACAAAATTAATCAAATTTTGATGACTCATTTTGAAGTGAAACAACAATTTTTGAAAAAAAAAATAGGAACCGGAAGAACCACCACCAATTGGAACCAAAAGAACCATGAAATGGTCTTGATTCTAGGAACCAGAACCACAACCACAAGAAGTAAAAAAAATGAAACAAAACCAGAACCAAATGGAACCACTTCAGACCATTATGAAAACCAAAACCGGAACCAGAACCGGAACCATTTCATCCTGATGGTTGAAGAGAACCACCACAACCACCAATAAATAATTTTCAATTGGTTCCATTCCCTGCTGCATACTATTACACAGTTATTTGTATATAAATTTTATAATTATTCTTATTTTGTTTATTCCTTTAAATTGTTAACTATAATAAGTAATAGTCTCCCCTTGGTCTATTTGATGTTCATAGGTAGGTCTTTTGGCAGAGCACCAATAAACCAAGGTTAAGTAGCTGGAGGGCGTTCAGATTTACTCTGGAAAGAAAAAACAACACAGAGTAAACCCAGAGTACTGTGACGTCATATTTTACTGAGTGTTCCGTTTCATAAATGAACGACATAATGAAAAACTACACATTGTACACTCACACAAACACACCAACATATTATCAACATCCCCTACTCGTGTCCACACATCTATCAACCAATCAGATCACTCTGTGTTTTTAACTCGGCAGTTCCGAGATCGGTGTAAACTGCACAACGCAGAGTGTAATCTCAACGTTTCTGAACGCATTGTGGGAAACATAATGTAAAACCCGGAGTGATTTCTAAACGGTTTACTCTGTGTAAATAACATAGTCTGCGTCGTTCTGTGTTATATCTGAACGCACTCCAGGTTATAAAAAATAAAATTCCCCCACCACCTGGAATTAGGACCAATTCTTTTTTTTAAATCGCACCATATTCATTGACAAGTTTTACTCTCTCCTCCAAAAAATTCAGGCTCTGTTGGAGGTGCTTTTTTTCATGAATAAGTAGTAATTGTAAGACTGTTTTTCACTCATAGGGTTTCGCTTTTGCAAGTACATGGGACATATGGAGCAGATGGATACCCAAAAGCAAACTACCAAAAATTATATCTTTCAGTCACACAGGGTACCACGTAGGTGCAGCTGTTACATATCCCATACGCGGTTTCATAGCTCAGCATTGGGGTTGGCCAATGATATTCTACATGTCTGGTGAGCTACATACTTTTACATAAAACAAAATCCTCGAGAGTTCAATTGAAATGGCCTTTGAATAGGTTCTTTCGCTCTGATTTGGAGTATTTTATTTCTTTATTTGGTCCATAATGATCCATTGGAAGATAAGAAAATCTCACCAGGGGAACTGCGGTACCTCAAACATAGCACAAGTATAGAACAGAGAGATCGTAAAACTGTAAGTAGAAATCCCTGAATAAGAAATCATTAAAACAAATTTGAAGCATGACTTTTGTAATCATATTCTGTAGATAACATTTCCATGGAAAAAAATCATCACATCAAAGGCAATTTGGTGCTTGTGTATAAATAAATTCGCTTGCAGTTGGGCACAAATGGCACTCATTATTTGCTTTCCATTGTACATCAAAGGTAAGCAATATTTAATGGATTCGTTAATAATCTTAAAAGTCATTCTTATATTTTTGATTCATATCTTGGATTAGATATCACAAAACAGTCTACATTTGAGGTAGGACTTTTCTCGAGTATTCCCACGATGGTAAATCTACTCGTCGCTCCAAGTACCGGAATTTTAATCGGGTATTTGCAAAACAACCTCCGTTTTGACGCATCCAAAGTGAGTATCTAAATCTTGAATAAACCATAACAGCATATTGAAGCGACATCGACATCAGATTTTGATAACCCACTATTCGTCGCAGTTACAAAAATGGATACTGGTGGTGGGATTCTTACTGGCAGGAATATTATTCGTCATTGTTGGATTTTCGAATTTCACTATTTCTATGATTTGCTTCATATTCATTGTGATCCTGCTGACGATCAATCTCACCATATTACAGTATATCAACAGTTGACTCATGTTTTTCCGTGGATTTTTCAAATTTCATCTTCACTGATGTGAAATTTTACCATAGATTGGTGGCTGTGGTTACATCACCGAATCACGCTGCACTGGTTGCTGGCATTTCTGCATTTTGGTTCTCTCTAGGCTCCATTTTCGCTCCCTTGACTATCGGATACATAGTTGTTAATCACGTAAGTCATTTCGATTCGATACAGTAATCAGAGTACAGTTGCAAATTACAATTTAGTTCAATCTAGCTAATAATTTTCATTTCTTCGCAGACGAGGCAAGAATGGGGAATCTATTTTTTCTTGAGCGGATGTGTAATGGTATTTGCAGCTACGATAACAGCATTATTCGGATCTAGTGATAATCACGAGTGGTCCCCAGTGAACAAAAACGAAAATTCTGATAGGAAGGCGGTTAAGATTGAACAAAAAACATTGATGTAACTACATATGTTTAAGAGTACAGTCCCATCTGCAGAAAAATTATTAATAGGTATACTGTTCTAAACTTTTCTAGGTCGTATGTACACGTACAGTAGGGTGGAGCGTGAAAACAAAACATTCCTCAGATTTTGACCAAACTCGGTAGGGTTGTCGGGTCATCATTGGAGACTACCCAAAAAAATTTGAGCCTCCTAGGTGGAGGTGGAGGGGAGCTGGGGGTTCCCAAAGGGCACCTCCTTTTGAAAAAAACGTGGTTTTTGTGTTTTTTAGCTACTTAAAATGGATGGAGAATTTATTATGGAACACCACTAAAAAGGCGCGATTAATTTTGATAGTCAAATTAATGAAATTCGCGTTGATCTGAACATGTAGTACCTATACTTAACTACCGTATATCTCATCCCTGGAAAATTTCACAATTTTTTTGTTTTTTTCAATAATTTGAAAACAAATTGAGAAGAAAATTTTTCGTACCGGTGCAGTCACTTGCAAACCACGAAACTCCGGATTTTTCATTACGAAAAAATGAATTTTGAGGCTTGAAGTAAAATGATCGCGAAAAGGGTGTTTATCGAGGTATTTTGGTTCGCTGAACACGAATCTCCTGTTACTTTCGTGATTCAGTATTGCCTATCCACATAAAACGGCCAAAATTTGAAAATTGTGCTGAAATAACGACATTTCTGAATGTGTTTCGCAATTTTCAGAATTTTTTTTTGTTTTTTCAATAATAAATTACAAAAAAATTATCAAGAAAATTTCATCGCATCAGTGCAGTCACTTGTAAACCACGATACTCCAATAATTGAAAATCATTTGAAAAAAAAATTGTACCTACGTTATGAAATCAAGTTTTTTAATCAGAAAAAATTTTGCATATTGAAAATTGCGAAACCCCATACAGAAATGTCGTTATTTCAGCACAATTTTCAAATTTTGAGCGTTTTATGCGGATAGGCAATACTAAATCACGAAAGTAACTGGAGATTCGTGTTCAGCGAACCAAAATACCTCGATAAACACTCTTTTCGCGATCATTTTACTTCAAGCCTCAAAATTCATTTTTTCGTGATGAAAAATCCGGAGTTTCGTGGTTTGCAAGTGACTGCACTGGTACGAGAAATTTTCTTCTCAATTTGTTTTAAAATTATTGAAAAAAACGAAAAAATTGTAAAATTTTCCAGGGATAAGGTACAGTTAGGTACTACATGTTCAGATCAACGCGAATTCCATTAATTTGACTATCAAAATTTGCGATTGGCTTGTTTGATCGAGGAAATTTTGAAAATTTTCTTCAAAAATTTATTCCAAAAAAAGGTAAAATTATCCGGCGCAAAAATAAAGAATTCAATGCCAGCAAAAATTTCGCAATATTGAAATTTCGCGATCTGCAACTTTTCGAGCCCCATGGTAGCAGTCTGAGTTTTAATCCGAGAAGGATGGCAATGGCTCAGCCGTAATTCTCCAGCCACTTTAAGTAGCTAAAAAACCCAAAAAACCGCGTTTTTCTTTCAAAAGGAGGTGCCCTTTGGGAACCCCCAGCTCCCCTCCACCAACACCTAGGAGGCTCAAATGATGACCCAACAACCCTACCGAGTTTGGTCAAAATTCGAGGTATGTTTTTTTTCGCGCTCCACCCTAATGTACTTACAGGGACGTTTCATTTTAAATGATTTTTCTGTCATTTTAGGGTGCGACCCTTCACCCAGACACAATGCAAGTAGAAAAAGTTGGCTAATTCGTCTCAAATGAGAGAAGTTTTCAAAATCGTATCAAAATGAGAAAAGTTGACCAATTCGATCAAAAAAAGAAAATTTTTTTAGAAAAAGTTCCTTTTCAGAATTCATACAATCCAATTCTGAAATTTCCTCCCAATTTTAAATTTAAAAAAAAACTTAGGCCTCGCTGCGCTCGGCGTTATTGTATTTTATCTAAGTCTTACAAAGGCGGTTTTTTTCATATTGCTTAAAATTATTTTATCTAATTTTAATAATTTTTTTCTAATTTTTAACGTTTGAAAATCAATTTTTTTTAAAACTTTGACCTCACTGCCCCCAGCCTCATCATATTTCTCCTTCAATAGTGTATTAAAGTAAAGGTGTCCAATTTTTTATTCAAGTTATAAATCTAAAACATTATTTTATTTTATCTTAAGGGGGTATGAAATCAGTTTTGGTGAAGAAATCCAAAATTGAGTTTTCTATGGATTTGAATTCTCTATTTTATTCTTTTCAAAATGATACATAATACTTTTTAAAAATCAGTTTTCTTAAGGTTGAAAAATTAATTTTTTATGATTAAGATTTTCCTAGAATTTAGGAGAAATTTTGGTGAACTGAAAGTTATCCAATCAGATCCTGATACAAACGAACGGCCACAAACTCAAAATTATCAACCAGAATTAATTGATCAGCCTTGTTCTTCAACAAAAATTTAAAAAATAAATGATCATTTACATCTGGATCTGAGTAGTACAACTAAACTGAAGTTCATGGGTGAAAAATAAAGTTCGAACTTTAAAGCTGTTTTTCTCAAAATGTACTTTTTCAATGTTCATGTACCTTTTTCTCAGGAACGACTGTATCGATCAACTTACTTTTTTTTTTTGCTTTCTTCAGCAAGTTATACTCTACAAATAGACGGGGGCTTTTTCATTTATCATGCATGGAACAGGCTGAGGAATTGTTTGTATGCCAAAAAACATGGTGTTTTAAGAGAGCATTCTACGTGTAAGCCTAATTTCGGAAGCATGAACTAAATTTTGAAATCCCCTCGTTAAAGTGTAGCTCAAGGTTGACTCTAGTTACCCTCCAAATTTCAGCCTTCCACCTCTTCTGGTAATCAAGAAAAAGGAACATGAAAATACACGTAAAAAACCTGATTTCATACCCCCCTTAAACTTGAGATTTTCTAAAATTTTCGCCCTCGCTTTGCTCTGGCCAAATTAATTTTTCTCACGTTCACATTAAAACTACAAAATTTTTAAATCATGTAAATTATAATTTTTCTTGAAATTTCCTAACTTTGCTTCGTTCGGGACAAAATAGACAATTTCAAAGGTTTCTTCAATCACAAAGAAATTACTCAGGGAAAATCTATGAATTGAATGAAAGAGGAAAGAGGTCAAAAAATTTAGTTCGGTCTGAAAATTTGTACCATCCAGCCCCACCCCTAAAAATTTCAATCTTTTTCGTGCCTGAATAAATTGATTTTCAAAAAATTTCCAAAAATCGAATCGGGAATTCTGAGATTTTGTTCTTTCAATACTCGGACTTCGGTACATTTTTACACACTTCTCAACATAACTGATTTTATGAAACCAAAATTTTACTTCAATTTAATTTCATCTCTAAAGCTGGCAAATTTCGTGAACGTGACCCCCTCCCCCACAATACATCGTTACGCCACTGCATATTTAGGAGGGATGATAAATGTGGTGGTCAAAATTGGGATTTTCCAGCATTACCCTTTCCGATCATCTTTCAAAAATCCAAGGTTCCTTATCGGCGGAAAATCACCACTGATGATTTTTTAAAGTGAAATTGAGGGGCTTGGTTCCAAAACTCACTTTTGCCAAAAAAATCGATTTCGTTTTTTTTGCGGATTCTGATTCAGTTTTTCATGCTCTACAACCCTACGATTTCCGTTTTCACGTTAATGTCTCGATTCCGCGAGAATCTGCGAACGAAAAGTGACTTCAGTTCCAAAACTCACTTTTGCCATTGGCAAAAGTGAGTTTTGATGCCAACTTTTTTTTAAAACGTATTTTTGAGCGGCACAATGATTGATAACATCAAATAATATGTGGTTAACAAAGTTGCAATGATCTTAACGGTAATATAATGGCAAACGGGCGAAGAAATACTACAAAAAGATTTCGACATCCGAATGAGTGGGAAAAAAACGTTGTTAAAATTAACCGGTAAGGCATTGTTGTTTAGGGTCAAACTTTGTTCTTAGGTCATGAAAACCAATTTTCAATGTCGTAATGTAATAAAAATTTGAAAAAATCATGAGTTGGAATCAAAACTCACTTTTGCCATAGGTAATTGTAACTTTAAAGCACAATGGCGGACTACTTTTGTTTTTTTTTTACATAAGCCTCTTCATATACACCAACTTCATCAATCTAAACCATAACTGGCATCGAAACATAAAACGCGCACTGTGTAATCGTTTTTCGTGGTTTTCTCAAAATGTACCTTGATGGCAAAAGTGAGTTTTGGAACCAAGCCCCTCAATTGTGTATCATGTTTCAATAAAACTTTTGTAAGAAATACCTACATTTTATAATTTTTCACAATAATTTTTTTAAAATATGAAAAAATATTTTTCAAAATTAGGAAAAATTGATAAATTGACCCACCTCATTGGTAACTCAGTAGGCACAAAAAATAGGCAATTCTTTGGAATTATTGCAGTCGTGAAAAAAGTAGTAGGTATGTAAAATTTCATTTCGTATTTTTTCGTTTTATTCGTTTTATTCGTACTATTTTAATGCTCATTTTTCAATTTTTTTCAATTGTAGATATTGGGGTGGCGGGTGGATCGTTTCGCATCATTTTTCGAAAACTGAAGAGGTGGACTAGACAGAAAACTGTGTTTGGACCTTAGAAAACTGGTAACATTTTTAACTAAAACGTTTGAAAAACATTGATTTTCCTCAAAAATTATATCAATAATATAACGGTTTTCATTTGAAAATACCTTTAGGCTCTATTTTTCTCTTCTATATGATTTTTCAAAGAGATTTGAGACGATTTTTCACCTTTTCATTTAAACCAATCAAAAATCGAAAAAATCACCTTGAGGAAAAATTTTCTGGAAATAGTTTCGGCATAGATACACCAACCTAGAGAGAATTCAGGGAGGCCTCAAACAGTATAGGTACATTCTAGCTGTTTTTACCCAATTCGAGGGCCTCCAGAGTATCTTTAGGAAAGTTCATCTCTGAAAATCAGAATTGTGTCGTATAATTAAATTTTTCAGGAATACTTGGAAATTTTGCATTATTTATCCATCATAATTTTTTTTCCCCGTTTCCAGCATGTTATCCTATGTTAGATCCCATAAAAAAGAGGAAGATCTAGCATGTACCACTTGAGAGTGCGAGACCTTCAAAGTTCGAAAAAAATGTCAACGTGTTATAAGAAACATGCTGTTTTTTTAATTTGAATTTCACGAGGAAAAAAATCTGTAATAATTTTTTTAGACACCCTGACAGCCTAAAATTAAAAATACACGAAAAAATCAAAAAAACTTGTAATGAGAAATCCAACTGCTTTGGAATCAATTCGCTGTATTCATGGAAAAAATGACAAATACCAGTTATTAAATTATTCCCAAATGTAGTAAACAAAACAACATGCATATTCACCTTTCAGGCACTATACGCACTGAACATATTCTGAACGACGAAAACCAATGGATACCATTGAAAAGTTGATAAGAGGAAAAATTATCTAATACGAACGACCCCATACCAAGCAAAATTTACTACTTACGCAAGTTATGATACACGAACTATTTGAAATAGAAGTTTATTACAGCTGAAGACAAATTTTTTGTATAAATCTATTACCAAAGCAGGGCGGCAATTCTTGACATTCACAATCCGCGTTATGAAATTTTCTGAAATTTTGATAACGAAATGTATCGCTCATAAGGCCAAATTTTTAGGTGACGATGCTATAGTAACTGAGTATGCATTACGCTGATAGCGACACTTAAAACTTGTCATTATGAACGTTATGTAAGCTAAAATTCGTTATCAAAATTTCGAAAAATTTTATAACGCGGATAGCGAGTTTCAAGAATATTTTCCCAGTAGAACGACTCTCAAAAGTCCTACGACGTCAAAATCAGTGTAAAATTTAGAGCGGAATGTTGGAAAGTGTCCCGAGACCGATGTCTCCTTCATCAACCATCGATACAGTAGCTCCATCCGAACCACTACGAACCAAACAACTGAAAAGGTTTCAATTTTCATTACAATCAAATCCCTAAAATCACACCTGGGTGGAAATTCATGCTAACATCGATCTTTATTCAGACAGGATGCTTTGGATCTCGAGGACGGAAAACTATGGGGGTCGAAACATCTGCAAGTGGCCATATTCATGTTCTTCAGTAACTTTTACATGTTCATGTTGCGAGGCAATTTGAGCATAGCGATTGTGGAAATGACGTCCGAAAAAAATATTACCATAGAAGACAGGATCGTGGTCCAGGTACAAATTTTAATTACAAATTTTAATTACAAATAAACTATGAGTGTTTCATGAACCGTGCGTTGATTTAGAAGCCTGAATTTGAATGGGATTCGAAAACCAAAGGATGGGTGCTGAGTTTATTATCTTATGGGTATTTCTTTGCTGCCTTTGGAGGATACCTGTCGACAAAGTATGGAGGTGTGACAGTCAATGGACTCGGGATTCTGTTAACTGCTGTTCTAACTACGTTATCTCCATGGGCTTTGCGAACTAATATGTATATATTTGGTGTTGGTCGAATTGCAGAAGGATTTTTTGAAGTAAGCTACATAAACAATAGGGTAGAGTGAAAAAAATATATCTTGGATTTTTACCAAATTTGGTGAAGTGGTTTACTTTAAGTGGGAGACCTCCCAAAAAAATTTTGAACCCCCTAGGGACAAGGGGAGGAGAACAGGAGGTGCTCAAAGTGCACCTCCTTTTGAAAAAACGTTGTTTTTTGTGTTTTTTAGTCAATCAAAATTATGTGAGAAGCCTTCGTAGCCCTTAAAAGATGCGATTTGAGTTTCTATGTACATCTCCCTAAACCATCGCCATCCTTCTCCGATCAAAACTCAGACCGCTACCAGGGGGTTGAAAAGTTGCAGATTGCAATATTCCAATAATATGAAATGTTCACTAAGCTGTATTTTTTTTTTTTTTCATCGAGTAATTGAACAACTTTTTTTTCAACCACTAGAAGTGAATTTTGAAAAAAAATTTTCACCGGTGAAGCCAACAGCAAATCATAAAATTCCGGAATTTATATCGACTTTGAATTGATTATTTTTTCGCCTGAAAATATTATGTATTTTTTTTTCAATCACTAGAAGTGTATTTCGGAAATTTTTTTGGAAAATTATGTACGTTAGTGCAGCCAGTTACAAATCGTGACATGCTACACCTATGGAATTTACGTTGACCTCGAATTAATTTTTTTATCGTTTGAAAAATTCACAATAACAGGTATCATAGCAAAATTTCGAAGAAAAAAGTGACTTTTAGTGACTTTTTTGAGCAAAAAGTGACCAAAAAGAGACCAAAAAATGACCAAAAAATGACCGAAAGTAATCAAAAGTAACCAAAAATTCGATTTTTTCGGAGGGAATTTTTTTACAGTCAAAAGAGGGCTGAGAATTCAAGAAAAAATGAGGGGAGGGGTCAAAATTCAATAAAAAAAATTAGGTAATCTAAAAATCTATTTTTTTTTAGTGGCACTTTAGGAGGCAGATATACATACCTAATTAATTTAATTATTCAGATTTGAGCAAAGAAAAATTTAAAAATGACGAGATTTTTGGAACAAACAATTAATATATATGACCTATATCTACAATCTCTAAATCTAAATCAGTCAATTTTCGTAAAACTGTGCCTTTTTGAATCAGTGAAATGAATTTTTTTGAAAATCTGTGATATTTCAATTGTTTGATTGATTTATTTTAGTCAAAATTATTGATTTATTCTGTCAAATGGGGAATTGATTAACAAATCAATTACTTTACTGATTTAAAAAAACAGAATTTTTTCAAATTTAGAAATAGAATTATTGAAATACTGCCCGAACGAATCAAGGGTAAATTTTTTTTGAAAAATCATTATCAACTTTTAATTTTTTTCTTGAACAATTTTGAAAAATAGCAATTATTACGTGAAAATTTGAATTTTTGCTTGAAAATGCGAAAAAAGTGACTTTGGGAGGAAAAAAATGACTTAAAAAGTGACTTTTAGTGACCAAAGTTTGAAAAAAGTGACAAACACCCTAAAAAAGTGAACTGCTATGATGCCTGCAATAATTTGGTTTTCAATCATCAGAAATAATAAATTTAAAATTTTTCTCTGAAAATTTTGTACGTCAGTTGCTAATTGTGATATTCTGATGTCTTCAAATTCAAAACAAACTTCTATTGATTGGGGAAAAAAATTGGTTCAATCACTTGACGAAAAAATAATGCATTCGAGTTCATAATATCAGAATATCACAATTAGCAACTGGCTCCACTGACGTACAAAATTTTCAAAGAAAAATTTTTAAGGCTTCTCACACAATTTTGATTGACTAAAAAACACAAAAAAACAGCATTTTTTTCAAAAGGAGATGTACTTTGAGCTCCTCCTGCTCCCCTCCCCTTGTCCCTAGGAAGCTCAGAATTTTTTTGGGAGGTCTCCCACTCAAAGTAAACCACCTTACCAAATTTGGTCAAAATCCAAGATATGTTTTTTTTTTCACTCCGCCCTAATAAACAATAACACATGGTCGAGAGAAACAAAAGGGGTCAAGAATACGATTTCCTATTGTAAAGGTAAAATTTCGTCAAAAGAATAAAAATTTGACAATTTTTTGATTTTTATATGATTTTTCAAATTTTAAAAATTCTTTCAAAAATTAAACTACTTTCAATTTTTTTTCGAAAAAAGATCTTTCGATGGATTTAGACATCACTGCGATCGACAAGTTTTGCTTTTCATCGAAAAAAATTTAGATTCTTTAGAAGTGATTATTTTTACGTGCAGCAATTGTAACCCCATTTTTATCATAGGGTTTCGCTTATGCAAGTACATGCGACATCTGGAGCAGATGGATACCCAAAAGTAAACTACCAAAAATCATCTCTTTCAGTCACACAGGGTACCACGTAGGAGCAGCTCTTACATATCCCATATGCGGTTTCATAGCTCAGTACTGGGGTTGGCCAATGATATTCTACATGTCAGGTGAGCCAAGATATACCTACTTCAATATAAACCAAAAACCTCGAGAATTCAACTAAAATGGCTTTTGAATAGGTTCTTTCGCATTGGTTTGGAGTATTTCATTTCTTCATTTGGTTCGTAATGATCCATCGGAAGATAAGAAAATTTCACCAGGGGAACTGCGATACCTCAAACAGAACGCAAGTGTAGAACTGAGAGATCGTAAAATTGTAAGTAAAAATCTTCAAATGAGATGATCAAATTAAATTTGATCCTAGGCACACCTAAGGGGAGTTCTCAGGGGGCTCGAGTATTCCCCTTAAGCTCTTGAAGGAGATTTTTTATCATAAAATGTCAAACATAACTGGACTTTTTTCAAATGTGATTTTTTCGTTCAATTTCGTATTTTAATCAATTTACTCTCTAAATTTAAATCGATCAATTTTGGCAAAATTCGTATCTTTTTCCATCTCAGTCAATTTCCAATTTATCAGAAAAAAAAACAGTAACTTTTTTTGATTCAAAAATCAGAATTTCACCAAATTTTACCGATTCATTATTAGACCAGCGCAGCGTTTGAAAGCCCCAGTATTTTTCAATTTTTTTTGGCTCAAATCTGCACATGTATCACCCACCTATTGAAAATATCCCAACTACATACGTCAAAAAACTTACAAAATAATCAATATTTTTGATGCATAATTATAATGATTTTTTGTACCTACTTGTAGATAACATTTCCATGGAAAAAAATCATAATATCAAAGGCAATTTGGTCCTTGTGTATAAATAAATTCGCTTACAGTTGGGCACAAATGGCTCTCATTATTTGCTTTCCATTATACATCAAAGGTAAGCAATATTTAATGGATTCGTTAACAATCTTAAAAGTCATTCTATTTTTTTGATTCATACATTTCTCGGATAAGATATCACAAAAAGATCTACATCCGAGGTTGGACTTTTTTCCAGTATTCCCAACGTGGTGAATCTAATCGTGTCTCCAATTTCCGGAATTTTAATAGGATATTTACAAAACAGCCTCGGTTTTGACCCATCCAAAGTGAGTAAAACTTGAATAAAAGCTATATCAAAACTTGATTATTCACTATTCGTCGCAGTTACAAAAATGGTCACTGGTAGTGGGATTCTTACTGGCAGGAATATTATTTGTTGTTGTTGGATTTTCGAATTTCACTATTTCTATGATATGCTTCATACCTATTGTGATCCTGCTGACGATCAATCTCAACATTTTACAGTAAATGAACAGTTGACTAATATTTTCCCATCGATTTTCCAAATTTTATCGTCACTGGTGTGAAATTTTACTATAGATTGGTGGTTGTGGGCATATCACCGAATCATGCTTCACTGGTAGCTGGCATTTCTGCATTTTGGTTCTCTCTGAGCTCCCTCTTAGCTCCCTTGACTATCGGATACATAGTTGTTAATCACGTAAGTAATTTCGATTCGATACAGTAATCAGAGTTCAGTTGCGAATTACAATCTAGTTCATTCTAGCTAATAATTTTAATTTCTTCGCAGACGAGGCAAGAATGGGGAATCTGTTTTTTCTTGAGCGGATGTGTAATGGTATTTGCAGCTACGATAACAGCATTATTCGGATCTAGTGATAATCAAAAGTGGATCTCAGTGAACGAAAACCAAAATTTTGATACCTACGAAGACGATTACAATTAAGCAAAAAACACTGATATAACTCCATGTGGAAGGCTGTAGCCACATCTGATGAAAAATGTATACTGAAATGTACTGTTCCACACTTTTTTTAGGACAAAAATGTGAGACGTTGTGCGATAAGGGACCTTACGGTGAAAAAAAATCGAATATCAGATTTTGCATGATTCGTATAGAAAATATGTTTTTTAGGCGAATTAGGCAAATTTCATTTCCGATTTTTTTCATCGCAAGGTCTCTTATCGCACAACGCCTCACAAATAGGGAGAGATGATGCATAATATGGCGGTCAAAATCAAAATTTTGCACCATTACCCTTTCTGATTTTCATACAATAAACAAAAAAGCCATCGAATTTGTACTTTTTTTTTCAAAAATCCAAGGTATTTGTGGTAAATTGTCTCTGATGATTTTTTAGGTAAAAATATCAGTTTCAATAAAAATTGTTTCAAAAATAAAATTTCAATTGTTTTTAAAAATTTTTTCAAAGAAATGATTAGTAATTTTTTTAAATTCCCTAACATTGAGAGAATGATGAAAAATTGATAAATTGATCAAACATGGTAACATAGCACAAAAAATGGGTAATTTTTTGGAACTTTTACAGTCATGAAAAAGGTAGTAGGTATAGGTATGTAAAATTTCATTTCGTATTTTTTCGTTTTATTATTCGTATTTTTTTTAATCCTCATTTCTCAATTAAATTTTATTTAGGTACACCTTAATAAACTGGTAAAAATTTTACCAAACTTTTGAAAAGCTTTTTCACAAATAGTTTTAATAATATAGGCGAATATACTTAATATTGATGTTTTCACTAAAAAATACCTTATTTAAGCCTCACGTTTGACTTTTATCCAATTTTTCAAGGGTACTTGGAAAAATCACTTCTATCTACTTACTGAAATTTTTCATCAAAAATCGAGAAAATTTAATTTTGGGAAAACTTTTCTTAAAATAGTCTTGGTATAGATACTTTCAGCCCAAAATAATCATCAAAAGCTATTTTCCTTCAATTCCTCAATTATGGGGGAAAACAATGCTTTAAATTTTTTCCAGAAGAATTATCTGCCCAAAAATGTGAATTTAAACTCAAAGTTACGAATTTCAGAAAATTGCGCTTTAATCGATCAAATAGGTAACCAATATGGGTAATCCGCGATTATAGGTGCTGAAGTTCATATGGACCATTTTTATGGACTTTTCTTCAGCGCTGGAAAATTCCAAAATTTTCTGGTGGCTTCGAAACCTCTCGAAACCGCTTCCAATCGATTCGGCAGGTCAGAAATAGGGTATATACCAAATTTCAGCTTTCTTCGTTGATTAGATCAAATTTTCATATTTTGCAGGACAATGATGGTAATGTAATTTTGAATTTTCAAAAATTTGCCAAAATTCGAGAAATGAACTTCAGCACCTGATTTTGGATATGGGGATGTTTTATGATGTACTTTTGATTTATTTTTGTTTCGTCTCAAAATTTTACTTTGAATTGGGATACCGATCCTTTGTAAGCAATTTAAAAACTACAAAAAATTGTTTATTCTGAATACCGCAAAAAAAATTGGATATAGGTAAAAAATGGGGAAATGAACGACGAGCAATCACACAGTTTCACGCCAAATTACAGCACGACGGTAAAGTGTTCAGGAACGACGCGACGGGGGGGGGAGAAATGTATTACGAGATAAGCGATTAACACTCCGAAATAATATTTTACCCGATGAAACATTATCAGTTCAATTTTTTCAGATAATTTATTAATGTGTCCAACAAAATCTCATGATCAAAAAGCATAATTTTAGCATTCTGTGAGAGGGTGGGAGGGAGGGAGGAATTTCGCCCCAGGACAAATTTTATAAAAAAAAGTTGAATCCAGTTTTAGGTATCTCAATTTTTTTTCAAATTACAATGAAACGAAGGTTGTAATTCGACGTATTTTTTCACAGTCACATAATTTACCCATCACAATAAATTACGATTTTCTCCCCAAATTTCCATTAAGTAATATTAGCACTTATCAGTCTCCGAATAGAACTCTACGGTCTTTTTAGTCCTTGTATTTTCTCAATCGTAAGGCACTGAAAATCCAACACTCACCTGAAACAAAAAAAATGAAAATTACATAAGCAACATTCTCATATTGAAGGCTAAAATGTATTCGTCAAAACAGGTAGTCAATGAGACATTTTGAAAAACATTCATAATTTTATACTTGAAAAACGGATTTTCAAGCAATTCTGGGTTCATAGCAATTAAATTTTGTAGTTCTTCTTCATATGTCCATCTTACCCCCTCAATCTACTGTTTTTTGTTGGTATCAATACTTATTCGTTTTTTTGTGAAGGAGAAGATGAAGCTACTTTAGGTGAAATTTCGCAGTTTTACCAAATTTTCTGACTTTGAAGTGAAAATACTAAAGTACCTTGACTCTTCCAGATTTTCAAAAAAATTATCCTCTCAATAATCACTAAAATTGAATTTTTAGTCCAGAAAATTTTTATCTGGAAATAATGAAAATCGTATTTGAAGAAGGAAGAATTTGATCTCTGATAGAAAATTTTCATTTTTTTGTCAGTGAAATTTTTTTGTTGCTCAAATATCATTTTTTGAGCTAAAAAGTGATGTCGTAAATTGTATTTTATAGTTGTTCAAACTAATTTGTCGTGCAGTAAATTATTTCGTCGTTCGAAAAATGTGAATTCATAATGCAGTCGTGGTATACCTTTTCTCGTTGTTAAAAGTTCCTACACTCATCGTGATGACACCTTTTTTCGTCGTAGCTTAAAATCACACCCTAAAAAATTCTCGGATGAAAAAAAAAACGGAATAGATAATTATCATTTAAAACAAAAAAAATTCAAAACTTTTATTTTTCAATTCTAAATTTTTTCTAGATCAAGTATTGCCGAATTTCAATGGTGATTAGGCAGGGATAGAGGTTAAGTCAGAGGGGTGGAATTTTTCTGGGAGTGGTTTTTTTTTAGGTCTACACACAACTTTCTAGCACCTCTTTTTTCAACGTTTGAATAATAAAAAAAAAAAAACGAGTAAATAGATACTTTGTTTAAAATAAAATAATATTTTAAATAATCGAGAAATTTCATAACTCGAATAAGTCAGATAAAATGAATATATCGCTTCAACAAACAACGTCTCGAGATATCACTGTGATAGATGTTCCATAAAACCATACCAGTTCACTCTTCGAGAAAAAGTGTTTTAGAGATAATGGCATAGCAGCACAAATCACTGTGTTGTCTCTTTCCTCTTCGCATACAACTTTCAGTTTTGGAAAAATAACATGAAGACAGATCGAGGAAAAATCAGATTCAGCAATATTCCCAGCCAAGAAACCAATGAAAAATGTTTCGAAAAACACGAAAACTGGTGAGATTCAAGATCTGTGCATTTTTTCAAAATCGAGTACGTAATTTTATATCTATTCGAGTATTTCTGATTTTTATTTGAGCAGGGAAAATGAACAAGCCACGCAACCGTATCCATTCTGGCTATCCAAACGATTCCTAATATTAATCTTGTTATTTTGCGGGTACTTCTTCGCTGTCATAGTTAGAGTTTGCATCAACATCGCCATCGTCGAGATGACCTCCATTAAAACAACCACCATCAACAATGAAACCATTCACGAAGTAAAAATCAATCAAAAAACAATTTTCTCAAATCCTCAAATCCTATTTTTATATTTTTTCAGCCAGCAGATTTCAACTGGAGCTCAAAAGAAAAAGGAATAATTTTAGGGTCACATTCGTGCGGCTACCTGTTCAGCATTTTTGGAGGATATGCGGCTACTAAATTTGGAGGATCGGTAACCTACGGAGGATTAACCCTAGCTATGTCTTTATTAACAGCTTTGAATCCTATTTTTTTGCAATGGGGGTTTAATATCTTCATAGCGAGTCGAATTCTGGCTGGATTTTTCGATGTGAGTATTTTATTCCCTCCAATTTTTAATTTCATACAGATTTTCCATCTAAAATAAAATAATCGTGAGGCATGATTCGTGTATTATGAGACAGGGTGTCGCTTATGCTAGTACTGCTGAGATATTTTCACGCTGGATACCAACCAGCGAAAGATCCAGATTCATGTCTATCATTTTCACCGGAGTATACATCTCGGTTGCTGTAACTTACCCGATTTGTGGATATGTGGCGTTCTATTGGGGATGGGAAATGATACTGTATCTCGCAGGTAAAGCTATCCTGGTTTTTAAAATCTGTATCAACCAAATTAACAAATCGAACATGATTTACAAATTTAGGCGGAGCTTGCTCCATTTGGTCCATTATTTGGTTGATAATCGTGAGAAATGAACCTTCAGAAGACAAATTAATCTCTAAAAAAGAACTCTCATATATTCTAAGTCAGACTGAAACGTCGCCACGAAATGAGGTAATTAAAACGAATGAATCTCCCCAGAAAATACATTCAATTTCAATTCAATAAATTTCATTCCCAACAGATCACTCATCCTTATAAGAAAATTTTAACTTCAGCTCCAGTTTGGGCTCTCGGCGTATCAAAGTTGACTTATGGCATTGGATTTTCCATTTTAATCACTTATCTTCCTCAGTATGTTAAAGGTACCTATTGAAAAAATCAACCAAAATGAATTGAATTTTTTTTTATCACAAATATTTCATCATTTTTCATTGCAGATATGACCCAACGACAAATAAACGAAATCGGTGTCATTGCTTCTATTCCGAATTTCATATGCATCGTCGTAACAGGGCTATTCCATACTAAAACGGACCAAAAATGAAGTCGGGTCTTCCGATTTCGCTCAAATTTTTTTTACGAGTTCCCCTTGGTGGTCTATTCACAAAACCACGATCATTTTTTTTCTAACCCTCAAGGGGGCGGGGGAGCAGGCCTCGAAAATTTTATGCAATTGCGATTTTTAGCAAAACGGCTCAACTTTGAAGGCTCATATCTCGAGATAGGTGGTACTTGGGAGAACACTGTTTGCAGGGTCGGAAAGAGAATTGATAGGAGATTCAAACGCGATAATAACATTTTGAAAAGCTCAAAGTTGAACTTTGGCAGTGAAAGCTCAACTTTCATGACGAAAACAAAGTATGAAAGCTACCATTTAAAAATCTGAAAAAATTACTGTAAGTAGTGCTTTTCACTTTCTCTTCAACCAACAAATTTTCAAGATGGAGTCTCTGAACCCCTGGGGGGTAGAGGGGTCCACAATTTTGACCAAAATTCAAAAAAATCGAAAAAGTGGAATAACCCATCGATTACCACTAATTCGAGGGCGCTGATTTCGAATATGTACTTAGTTTTTTGATTCGACCCCTCTGAACCCCCCTTCAGCCCCCTTGATGGGGTGAAAATTCAAAAAAATGAAAAATAACGTGTGGCATATCGTTTGATAGGTTTTTGAGGGCCCTGAGTTCGAATATTTACTTATTTTTTTGATTTGACCCTCCAGTGCCCCCCCTTAATTTTGGGAAAAAGTATGTTAAGGAATGAAAATATCGTGTGACGTATCGATTCCAACTAATGTGAGGGCGTAGAATTCGAATATCGACTTACTTTTGTGATCTGAGGACTTCCTCCCTCGTGCGCTGACCCACCCCCCTCCATCGTATTTTTTTACTCATTTGCTGTTTAAATATGGACTCGTATATGTATGCAATATAGAAATAAAACCTGGAATTCTAGTAACGAACTATTATTTAATAAAATTTCAAAAGTGAAGTGGTATAAACATATTCGATGAAGTGAACTTAAATGCTACACTATTAGGGAATACAAAATCGAGTTTTTAGGAGTGTTGTTGCTATTACTGGAGGGGGGTGGGTCAGCGCACGGGGGAGGAAGTCCTCAGATCACAAAAGTAAGTCGATATTCGAATTCTACGCCCTCACATTAGTTGGAATCGATACGTCACACGATATTTTCATTCCCTAACATACTTTTTCCCAAAATTAAGGGGGGGGGGCACTGGAGGGTCAAATCAAAAAAATAAGTAAATATTCGAACTCAGGGCCCTCAAAAACCTATCAAACGATATGCCACACGTTATTTTTCATTTTTTTGAATTTTCACCCCATCAAGGGGGCTGAAGGGGGGTTCAGAGGGGTCGAATCAAAAAACTAAGTACATATTCGAAATCAGCGCCCTCGAATTAGTGGTAATCGATGGGTTATTCCACTTTTTCGATTTTTTTGAATTTTGGTCAAAATTGTGGACCCCTCTACCCCCCAGGGGTTCAGAGACTCCATCTTGAAAATTTGTTGGTTGAAGACAAAGTGAAAAGCACTACTTACAGTAATTTTTTCAGATTTTTAAATGGTAGCTTTCATACTTTGTTTTCGTCATGAAAGTTGAGCTTTCACTGCCAAAGTTCAACTTTGAGCTTTTCAAAATGTTATTATCGCGTTTGAATCTCCTATCAATTCTCTTTCCGACCCTGCAAACAGTGTTCTCCCAAGTACCACCTATCTCGAGATATGAGCCTTCAAAGTTGAGCCGTTTTGCTAAAAATCGCAATTGCATAAAATTTTCGAGGCCTGCTCCCCCGCCCCCTTGAGGGTTAGAAAAAAAATGATCGTGGTTTTGTGAATAGACCACCAAGGGGAACTCGTAAAAAAAATTTGAGCGAAATCGGAAGACCCGACTTCATTTTTGGTCCGTTTTAGTATGGAATAGCCCAACACCCATAGTAGGGGCACTTATGGATTACTTGCAGAATAATCATAATTTAAAACCGTCTCAAGTAAATGATAAAATTATTCGATCAATTTTTCAAACGTCTTCGTTCAACAAAATGCTATTTTTCATCTCAGATTATAAGAGCACCCGGGGGAGGGGGGAGGGGGGCTCAGGGGGCTCAAGCCCTCCCCCCCTTAAGCTTGGCAAGGAATTTTTTTATCATAAAAATGTTAAAGAAGAGTACTCTTTCATTTCGAATCAGTGAAAAATCACTGATAAACAGCCACAATCGCAGCACAGAAAATATTCACTGATTTTCAGCGATTTTTCACTGTTTATTCAAAGAATTTCACAGATTTTTCAGTGAATTTCAAAAATATCACCGAGTTTTCAGTGAAATTTGCTGATTTTGAACAATTTTCACTGATTATTCAAAGAATTTCACTAATTTTCAGTAAATTTCATAAATATTACCAAGTTTTCAGTGAATTTTCACTGATTTCCAGTCATCTTCTTTCACTGACTTGCTTTTAATGAAAAAATGTTTACTAATTTATTACTGTTCTGCAATTCTGACTGTTTTTCAGTGATTTTTGATAAATTTCACTGATTCAGAAATGAGAGAGTATGATTTTTTTTAAAATTTCGCCCTCGCTTCGCTCGGGCAGTATTTTAGTACCTCTTTCTTAAAAATAAACATACCACTCTTTGAATTTGAATCAGTCGAATTTGCAGAAATTCTGTCTTTTTTAATCAGTGAAATGATTTTAATTTGAAATTAGTGATTTTTCACTGATTTTTCGGTCAAAAATTATTAATTTCTCAGTCAATGTCCCATTTATCAGAAAAAATCAGAATAACTGGTTAGTTCATTTTTCATTGAATTTTGACACCCCCCCACCATTATTTCTCAAAATCTGATTTCTGAGCTCCTCTCTTACATAATTTCTGGGTGCGCTTATGTCTCAGATTCATAAAATTTTGATGACCTTTGGCTACATCACTGGATCCATTCTTTTCGCCGTTGCTGCTTTTACCACCGATTTCACTTTATCAATGACATGCTTCATTCTAATCAAGCTATTCTTATCGTTTAATTTCCTCATTTTGCAGTGAGTATTTGATAAATTATTACCCATCCTATTTTTATTTTATTTTTTGTAATTTCATCATTGGAGAAATTTCTGGGTTTCAGATTGATTTGCATTTACATGGCACCGAAACATTCCAGCGTTTTACTGGGAATAACCGCAGGGTGGTTTGTCGTAAGCCACATTATAGTTCCAATCGCAGTAGGATTCATAGTCGTAAACCATGTAAGAATATTGCCACATGTTTTTGAAACATGTTCAAAAATTCCACTTTGCTAAAAATGGTATTTCGGCGGTTCAAGTCTAAATTTGTTCTAACAAGGAACCTACTCGAGGTCTGGCACGCCAAAAATAATTTTTTTTACAGGCTTGTGAAGCACCATAAGAAACTTCCATGGCTAAAATTTCAGCCTCTAGAGTTGACTTGAAAGGGAGGGGGAGGGAGTGAGTTATGGGGGTTGAATTTCGAAAAATCTCCTAATACACCGAAAAATTACAAAAATCTAAATAACTCAAGCCCAAATGGCATTTAGAAAATAAATTTTATACCACCAACTACCATCGGTACTGGCCATCTGGAAATGGAAAATTCGCCTCAATCCGCAAATAATACCTCTAATTTATGAATTTTTCAAATTCAAAGTCTTATACCATTTTTCCTGTAGAAAAGGAATAAATTTGAGATACTTGGGCAAAGAGAGTAAACTTTTAGCTACAATTCAAAAATAAAAAATCATCTCACTATCTCGATTAGAAATTTTTTTATATTTAATGAAAAACGTAATGAATGAAGAATTTTCTTTGCAGTATAACAAATTTTCTAATTGAGATAGTCGGGATGATTTTTTTTTGAAATGTAGCCGAAAGTTTACTCTCTATGTCCAAGTATCTTAGATTTATTCCTTTTCTACAAGAAAAATGGTATAAGACTTTGAATTTGAAAAATTCATAAATTATGCAAGGTTCTTGCCTAATGCATGAATTAGGCAATTTCTTGCCTATTTCATGCATTCGGCAATAAAACAGAAATACAAAAAATCCTCTTTTTGATAAAAGAACTCAAACTCCAACACCAAATATAATCCCCCCTTCCAACTCCCTCCTCACACTGGGTGTAAAAGTCTTAGTAATTACACACACTCAGCATATTAAAATTTAATTTTAAAAAAATACACGGATTCGGGGTAACATATGTAAGAATTAGAAAAATTGAAATAACTCCGCACTTATGGCGTTTAGTATTAGGCAATTTTTCGAAATTCGAACCTCCATACCCCCCCCCCCCCCCGTCAACTTTAGGAACTAAAATTTTAGCTGTGGGAGTATTTTGTGATGTTCTACGAGCCTGTGAAATTTTTTTTGACGTGCCAGACCTTGAAATTTTTTCAATTTTTCTAAACCAAGCATTCTATTTCTTGTTTTTATTAAAAAAATTTCCAACTGTAAATTTTTTTTAATTTCAATTTTTTCAAAAAATTTTCAAATTTGATCTTTTAAAAAAAATTTACTTCATATTTTTTTAAATTTCTTAACCTCGACTCGAAAAATTTTTCCAATACTTTTAAAATTGAGACGCAGCCAGGGATACCCGACCATATGTCGGAAAAGTAAATTTCGAGAAAAACGCAAATTAAGAAAAAATGACCAAAAATATGGAAATTTTTTTTTTCATCAATTTGTATACTATGAACCCTCTACTTTCATATGAGAATAGGTTCAGGTCCCAAAAGTGTCATCTTCTTGGTTAAAAAACGAATTTTGCTGAAGGCCTCTGAGAAATTGAAACCATACCATATGTCGGAATTTTATAAAAATATGTTAAAATTTACACCTTTCATTATTATTGAAACGTAGTAGTGTTCAACAAATATCCGGATATCCAAATACCAAATACTATTTGGATTATCCGGGTATCACACGGAAATTGCCGAACAGCTCCGAAAACATCCCAAAAACGGTTGAACTTTTCCGAGAGTTCCCGAATTCTTTCACGAACCCTCACAAAATTTAAAGGTCGATTATCGAAATTGAAAAATTGAAATTGAAAAATCGATTATCGAAATCGAAATTGAAAAATCGATTATCGAAATCGAAAATTCAATTTTTTTCCGTTGAAACTCTTCATTTCGATTATCCGGATATTTGTTGAACACTAATTTTCAAAGCATGATTTTCACCATTTGGTTTGTAAAGTTGTTTGACTTGCACTATGATTTCATTTCTCAATGCACGTAATTTCAGCTTCGTTTTAATGAACTACAGTGGTGTACGATTATTAAGAAAACAAATTTTGTACCAAAAATGTCATTATTTCTTGAAAAAAGATGATTCCCGACATATGGTATGGTTTCGATTTTCGATGCCGGCAACTTCTGGAAGGGGTCAATGACCTAAAGTGATGTAAGAGGACGTAAATAAACCATTTCCGATGAGAAAAGTCGTTTACAGAACATAATTTTTTTTTATTCATTGAAAACAGTTCCAAATTTTGTTTTGCGTTTTTCTCAAAACTTTGATTTTTGAAAATCATTTTTTGGTAAACTTTGAAAAATCATAGAAAATTCATTTCTCAACCTTTTTTAATGCGGTTTGCGCTATTTGAAAGGTACAAGTCTGTACTATTTAAAGAGTCAAAAAAACGAAAAAAAAATTTTCCGACATATGGTCGGGTATCCCTGGCTGCGTCTCAATTATTCCTCAAATATTTTCAACTTGAGAATTTTATTAAATTTAATTTTTTCCACTTTCATATTTGAAAAAAAATCGATTTCATATTTTTCAAAATTCTTCCAACTCAATAAACAAAAAAAAATTAAAAATACCTATTAATTTAAAAAAAAAATTCAAAAATCGAAGTCGGAAAAATTTTGAAAAAAATGTCAATTTTGCAAGAATTTGATTGAAAATTTTTGAAATAGTTTTGAAAAAAATAATATGTAAAATTGAGAATTGAAAAAATTTGAATTTGAAATAAATTCAGACTTCGATCGTCGAAATCACATTTCTGACCAAAATAATCATGAGCTAATCAATTTATTTCATCGATTGACTCATTCCAGACTGTTCAAGAATGGAACTTGTGCTTCCTACTGAGTGCAGGTGTCTTGATGGTTGGAGGTATTGTGTACCTGATTTATGGTTCCAGCGAACTCCAGCCTTGGGCAGTATCGCCAGATCAAGATAAAAATATCCGAGAAAAATGAACAATACATCCAGAGATTTGGATTTTTCATAGCATATTTAGTGGATCAAAAAGGGTGAAATTACAGATTCGACATAATAAAGCTCTGAATTTATTATTTTTTCACTATTTACCCTGTAATTAATATCATCAACTGTTGTTTAATTTTATCTCGTCGTGAAATTTTGAAATACAACTCGACGAAGGAATTTAAATATTTGAAATATACTACCTTCAGATAAAACTGAGCATGGTTTTAATAAATCATGACATGAGATATAGACCGCAGAGTTACTGCACCCAACACGTATAATTATCTTCCTCAGAAAAAAATATTGAATAAATTAGTAGTATCTTTTTTTTTAAAAAAAAAAACAGCTTAGTTGAAAATTTGAGATAAATGTAACAGTGGTTGAATTGAATTCTACTCAATTTTTACGAAATGACACAAGTTGGAAAAGAAACGAAATCAAACAATGCTCCAGGCCAAGAAGTTACTAAAGAACTGCTACAGAGACATGACCAAAGGTAGAGAATTCAATAGAATTATTTTCATTCGCACAAAAATTCGATAAATTTTCGCTGACATAATTCCCACAGTGAAAACCAACCGGAAAAATACCGTCTGTGGTTTTCCAGACGATTTCTCATACTGATTCTAGTATTCTGGGGATATTTCCTGGCGGTGGCGTTAAAAGTTAGCATAAATATTGCTGTCATTGAGATGTCAACAAATAAAACCATCAAGACTGGCAATCAAACAATTCAAAAGGTACCAAAAGAATTGATTTTTGGGACTCAGTCATATGTAGGTATACTAATTAAGGCGATTTTTCTAAAAATAGGTTGCTGATTTTCAATGGGACTTGAAAATCATTGGATTGGTTCAGGGAAGCATGAATTATGGCTTGTTTTTCGCTGCATTTGGAGGATATTTGGCAATCAAGTTCGGAGGCTCGGTTACTTATGGAGTCGCAACAGCGATAGAGTCAGTATTGACAATTCTCAGTCCTTTATGCATGTCATGGGGTTTATATGCCTTCATTGGATGCAGAATTGTGGTCGGTTTATTCGATGTAAGTACACAGGAGGGTGCTACATATTAAATGAACAGAAATCATAATTTGTACGTGTTGTTTATGATAGGGCTGGGCCTATGCCAGCACTGCGGAGATATATTCACGCTGGGTGCCTGAAAAAGAGAGGTCAACATTCATGGCATTTATTTTTTGCGGAGTGTACATCGCAGTGGCAGTTTCATATCCAGTATTTGGATGTATAGCATATCATTTCGGATGGGAAATGATATTCTACATCACAGGTACCCATGAACAAACCTTCAAATTCGAACATCATCTACTCGTATTCAAAAATGAATGCTACAAAAAGTTTTCCATCCTTCATTAGGATGCAGTACGTTGATTTGGTCTATTATTTGGTTGATCCTTATACGGAACGAGCCATCTCAAGATAAGTTCATATCGAAAAAAGAACTTTTATATATTTTAAGTGAAGCTGAAACTACACCCAGAGAAGAGGTAAGTAGTTGATTTCGCACCAAGGACGATATTTTGGATTTGTTTTTTTTTTTGAAATTTGAATATGGATGAAAGGGTAGCCAAAAAATTGAGTCTAGATTTCAAAATAACCTGATAAAAATTCCATCACCAGACTACATCGTTGATAAACGTTCCACTCTGTCTTGAAATCTAGAATGGTTTCAAAAAGTTTCAGAGAATTCCAGAAAATTTTTGAAAACATTTATCCAAAAATATTCTCAGAATAAATGGTTTTACTACCCCCCCCCCCCCAAAAAAAACACATTGAAACTCATTTCAACAGAAATTTTAAAAAAATCATAATGTCTCAAATATTTAGTAAAAAATAAATGTTTCTCAAATTTCTTCTGACAGCCATTTTTTGAAAAGAAAGAAAAATGCAGTATCTATGCATGTTTTTTTTTTCAAAAATGGGACAACATTTGATCCGACTCTATCCTTCCCCTCCAACAACATTCAAAAATTGTTGGAACTTTGAAAAAAAAAATAAAGAATATTTCTAGTAAATTTAAGAATCTTAAAATCTTATAATAACCTCAAAAAAACCATTGAAACCGATTTTTCAGTGGTCCTTTACATTCTAAAAATTGTTCTTTAATAATGATGTTTAGATGTTCCGTAAAAAATCTAAAATCGCTGACTGTTTAAAAAAATTCTCTTGAAGTCAATTTTTTAAAATTATGAAAAATGAATTGAGTATGTTATTTTTCCAAAAATTGGAAAATATGTATTTCATATAAAAATATTCTTAGCATGAATTTTTTCACACAAAAAAAATCATTGACAGTCGCCTTTCAATAGTCCCTAAAAAAATCACTATTTTCATGCGTGAAAAATCGCCACCATCCCGATAATTCTCAAGGTTAAAATATTCATTTTATCATTGCAGGAAATATTTTTCATTTTTTTTTCGATTACGTGCATCTAAGAAACATTTAAAAAATGACCTAATATTTTCTCAGAACATTTTCGAAAAATGGATAAAAATATGCATACTAAGACTATTTCCGAAAAAAAAGTTCAAAGATTAGTTTTCAAAATATTCATTTCATCATTTCAGGAAATATTTTTCTTTTTTTCGATTACGTGCATCTAAGAAACATGAAAAAAATGACCTAGGTAATATTTTCTAAGAACTTCCGAAAAATGGATAAAAATATCCATATTCAGACTATTTTCGAAAAAAAAGATCAAAAATTAGTTTTCTCATATTTACGCAGCTAATTGTAAAGCTGGTCAGAGTAGAGTCAGGAGGAGGATGAAATTTTCAATCAAGTAGTTTCAAGATAAAGAAGTATTAGGTACCCTTATTAAAATTTCGAAAAAAAAAACAACAAAACAATGAGTCTACAGTCCAAGAGGCAAAAAGTGCTCTAGAAATCAAAATTAGTGTGCATTTTCGCTGGACAAAAAAATCAGTTGGTTTATTGTAGGCATGGGTTCCGTAGACAAAAAAATTGCATTTTGGATTTTTGCCATGGCACAATAGGGA
Organism: Pseudococcus viburni; assembly: GCA_033439095.1. NCBI lineage: Eukaryota > Metazoa > Arthropoda > Insecta > Hemiptera > Pseudococcidae > Pseudococcus > Pseudococcus viburni. Next base: position 506,848 of record JAVBJF010000218.1, read on the forward strand.
GCTGAGGCCTGAAAACCCCCTTTTTTGCAGATTTTTAAATTTGACCTTGGACAAAAAAATTTTTCACATTCTGGTAGCAGACACTCCCCCGACTCTAAATATATGTCACATCCCTTGGGTCACGGGCACAATGGGGTGCGAGGCTACCCAATGTGCGATTTTTTTTGCCAAATTCGATCATTTTTGGCACAATAATGCCTCTGTAGGCGTCATGCGTATGCTGGACAAAAAAAAAATCAAACGCAATGTATTTTTTGAGCCAAAGTTTGAGGAAACTGTTGGCACAATAGGCCGTGATGGAATTTTAAAGTTTTGAAAACGTTCGATTTCCTCCCCCTTTCATTAAAAAATAAGTTATGAAAAAAAATCTAAAACTTGGGTTGTGACCTATCAAAATGGGTTAAAATTTCACGAGCAGAACGAAATTATTGATGAAAATTAAATTTGAGCAATTTTAACCCATTTTGAGCCCCAAATTGGGTCAATTGTTGAGTATTTTCAAAGAATTGACATGTGACCTATGAAAGTGGGGTAAAATTTCACCAAATATTCGAAAATACCATCCAAATTTTTTTTGAGTAACTTTTGAGAATTTTGAGCCTTAAATTGAGTTAATTTTTTATTAATTTCAAAAATTGGCACGTGACCTATGAAAGTGGGGTAAAATTTCACCAAATATTCGAAAATACCATCCAAATTTTTTTTGAGTAACTTTTGAGAATTTTGAGCCTTAAATTGAGTCAATTTTTTATTAATTTCAAAAATTGGAACGTGACCTATGTAAGTGGGGTAGTTTTGCCAGAATTTCAAAAATATCATCCAAAACTTTTTTGGGGCATCATTTGAGAATTTTGAGCCTTTGATATAGCAGATTTTTAGATTGACCTATCATGGATTAAAATTTCATAGAGAAACCAAAAATCGAAATCGAATCATTTTTTCAACTGAATGTAATTGATTTCAATTTCCCATTTTTCTTTGGTAGTTTAGATTGTTCATTTTTTCGCATTCCAATGAAATATTTTGCCCTTAAAATTATTGAAACTTGAAAGGTGTTTAAAAAAGTTTTGGATTGAAATTTAGAATCTTTGGCAAAATTCTATCCCTTTTTCGTAGGTCGCGTGCCAATTTTTGAAATTAATAAAAAAATTGACTCAATTTAAGGCTCAAAATAGTCAAAAGTTGGTCAAAAAAATTTTGGATGGTATTTTTGAATTTTTGGCAAAATTTTACCCCACTTTCATAGGTCACATATCAATTCGTTGAATGGGTTAAAATTGCTCAAATTTAATTTTCATCAATAATTTCGTTCTGCTCGTGAAATTTTAACCCATTTTAATAGGTCACAACCCAAGTTTCAGATTTTTTTTTATAACTTATTTTTTAATGAAAGGGGGAGGAAATCGCGCGCTTTCAAAACTTTGAAATTCCACCACGGCCTATTGCGCTAACAGTTTTCCTCAAACTTTGGCTCATTCGACGCGGAATGAACCCAAGAATACATTGCGTTTGATTTTTTTTGTCCAGCATACCGCATGACGCCTACAGAGGCATTATTGTGCCAAAAATGATAGAATTTGGCAAAAAATCGCACATTGGGTAGCCTCGCACCCCATTGTGCCCGTGACCCAAGGGATGTGACATATATTTAGAGTCGGGGGAGTTTCTGTTACCAGAATGTAAAAATTTTTTTGTCCAAGGTCAAATTTAAAAATCTGCAAAAAAAGGGGGGTTTTCAGGCCTCAGCTCCCTATTGTGCCAGGGCAAAAATCCAAAATGCAATTATTTTTATCTACGGAACCCATGCCTATAATAAACCAACTGATTTTTTTGTCCAGTGAAAACGTACGCTCAATGAACACTTTTTGCCTCTTGGACTGTAGACTAAATCGTCTCTATTATAAAAAAATCAAACTCTGTTTACGTTTCATTTTAAAAATTGACAGATCGTCCATCCATATAAAAAAATTCTCACGTCACCAGCAGTTTGGGCCTTGGGTGTAGGAAAACTGACTTACAGCTGGGGATTTTTCATAATTATCGGCGTTCTTCCTCTATACGTCAAAGGTAAGTCAAAGATATCATACAACGAACAAGGTACTTATCACGAAGAAGCAAAATGTTCGCATATTCATAATTTCAGACGTTTTACACGCGGAAGTAGACGAAGTAGGAATTATTTCTTCGATCCCAAATTTCGCTTGCATTTTCGCGACACCCTTGGTAGGAGCAATTATGGATTATTTGCAAAATAACACTACATTGAAACCGACTCAGGTCACTAGCCATTTTAAAGACATAAAAACCAATAAAAACAGCCAGAATAATATTTTTCGTCGTATTTCAAACAGATACACAAACGAATGATGACATTTGGATACATCACGTCCTCAATTCTTTTCATCGTGGCTGCTTTCAGCAGCAGTTTCGCTGTATCCATGACCTGCTTTGTGCTGATTAAACTCTTTTTATCCTTCAATCATCTCATTTTACAGTACATATCAAAAATAAATATCTGCTTTTCTCGTCCAAACAAACATTCCAAAATTTGTAAATGAATTTCAGACTGATCTGTATTTATTTGGCACCTAAGCACTCGAGTGTTCTGCTGGGAATATCTGCTTTCTGGTACGTCATTAGTCAAATTTTGATTCCTACTGCAGTAGGATTCATCGTCGTGAGCCATGTAAGAACTAAATGCCTATGAATTTCTTATTCTCCAATTCCCAGTATAATTACAACATTCGTATGTGATTTCAGAGCCTGGAAGAATGGAATAAATGCTTCTTGCTGACAGCAGGTGTTTTGCTGGTTGGAGCAGTCGTGTATATGATTTATGGCTCCAGCGAGCTCCAGCCCTGGGCAATGTCATCTTCTGATGACAGCAAAAAAGAATCATTAGAGAAGGGTGAAAAATATAGATAATAATGCGGCATGTTTTCATCGTAATTATTAAATTTAATTCCAACGAAAATTAATTCTGTCTTGAAAATGAATTTAAATAATTTAATTAAATTAAAATTTCTACTTGGAGGCCTCAATAAGTTTGTAGATTCATCAGTTGCAAAACCTTGCGAGCATTTTGACGTACTCGCGAATAAATATAACTATTGGAGCATGTTCAATAAATCAAGTCTGAAGATAGCAGCAGACTTCGTCAAAGATAAAATTGTACACACAGTCGTCTATCCAAACAAATTTTTGATAAAAAATTCTCGTCTAGGCACATTTTTCTCGACCATTGTATTCTTGAAAATTGAGATGTGGAATTGTGAGCATTGACATTGTACTTCTGACGAGAAAAAAAAAATGGTAGCAATTTCAGAAAATGTCAAATCGGAGAATGCTCCTGATCAAGAAGTTATTGAAAAGCTATTGGAAGGACATGCCCCAAGGTACCTAACACTCAATTTATTCATTACCTACTTCAAATAATTTTACTGTAATTAGTCTATAGTCCAGACCCCGAAAAGTGTTCAATGGGTCTGCTTTTTTGGGGAACAAAAAAATCAGTTGGTTTTTCGTTGGTATGGATGGGGTATTCACGAAAATGAGCAATTCCGATTTTTGCCGGGTCACTATAGGGGGCTGGAGCCTAAAAACCCCCATTTTTAGCGGACTTCCCGCTCTAGCGGGAATCCGCTATTGCGTTCATAAGGGTTTTTTTATTTATTTATTTATTTATTTGTTGAAGCTTTTTTTTCTGACGCGATTTCTCTCGCTAAACTGAACAGATCGGGCTGAAATTTTTACAGTAGGTGTAGTTCATGCAGGAGAAGAGCTGATTAGTTTTTGGTGCAATTCTGTGCACAGAAAGCTGAGCTTTTCAACTTTAAAGCTCATTTTTGGGACATTTCTTTCTGACGCGATAACTCACGTTAGAGTTGACCAATCGACTTGAAATTTTTACAGTGGTTAGAACGTGTACACGAGAAGAGCTGATTAAATTTTGAAGTCGATCCGTGCTTTGAAAGTCGAGCTTTTGAAGCTCAAAGTTTATCCAGTTTTTCGAAAATATCTCGCGAACGGCACATCGTAGAGGAAAACGGAGGTCAAAAGGATAGTCAGGAATTTCAAGCTCTACAACTTTGGTTCTCATGAACTTTTCTTAAAAGCTCACCGTTTTCGAGAAAATTGAGCTCAAAGTTGGAAGGCCTGTGATTGGTCAACTTTTCTGATGCGATTTAATCATATTACTCAACAATGGGTCGGCAGATAAAATAATTTCTTTGAACCCTTGCAATACCACCTGCTGGGTCGGCATTTTTAGACCTACACAAAGACTGATTTTATGGTCCCTTTGAGGCAGTGGTCGGCAGATAAAATCTTCATCAAAAATTCCTTATAGCGCTTGAGCTCAAATTTGGAAGGCCTGTGATTGGTCAATTTTTCCACCTCAATTTCTCTCGTTTAACTGAACCAATCGTTTCGAAATTTCTGTAGTAGGCGTAGATCGTGCAAGAGAGAAAATGATCATTTTTTGGTTCAATTCAGTGCATAGAAAGCTGAGCTTGGAGCTTTCAAGTTCATTTTTGTGATCCTATAATTCAAGTTAGAGTTGACCAATCGACTTGAAATTTTTACTGGTTAGAACGTGTACAGGAGAAAAGCTGATTAAATTTTGAAGTCGATCCGTGCAATGAAAGTCGAGCTTTTAAAGCTCAAAGTTTATTTAGTTTTCGAAAATACCTCGAAAATGGTGCATCGTAGAGAAAAACGGTGACCACGCGGATGGTTAGGAATTTTAAGCTCTACAACTTTGATTCTCATGAATTTTTCTTAAAAGCTCACCATTTTCGAGAAAGTTGGAAGGGTTGTGATTGGTCAATATTTCTGACTCAATTTCTCTCGTTCAACTGAACCAATCGTTTTGAAATTTTTACAGTAAGTTTACATCGTACAGGAGAAAACCCGATTATGTTTTGGTGTAACTCTGTGCATAGAAAGCTGAGCTTTGAAACTCCAAAGCTCATTTTTCTGAAACCTCCCTCTGGCAAGATAAATAAAATCGACCGATCGATTCGAAATTTTTATGGTGATAAGAATGTGTTTAGGAGAAAATCTGATTGAATTTGGAAGGCGATCTGTGCATAGAAAGCTGAGCTTTTGAAGCTCAAATTTATTCAGTTATTCAAAAATATCTCAGAAACGGTGCATTGTAGAGAAAAATGGACATCAAAAAAATGGGTAGGAATTTCAAGGTCTATTTTTCATGAATTTTTCTTAAAATCTCACGTTTTCGAGAAAAATGAGCTCAAAGTTCAAAAGCTTGTAATAGGTCAATTTTTCCGACTTGATTTCTCTCGTTTAACTGAACCGATCGTTTTGAAATTTTTACAGTACATGTAGATCATGTAGGAGAAGACCTAATTTTTTTAGGTTAAATTTTGAGCAAGGAAAGCTGAGCTTTGAAGTTTTAAAGTTATTTTTTGTGACACCATAACTCAAGTCAGAGTTGATCGATCGACTTGAAATTTCCGTAGTAATTAGAATGTGTATAGAGGAAGAGATGATAAATTTCGAAGTTGATACGTGCATTGAAAGTTGAGCTTCACAAGTTCAATTCTAGTTTGTATATAATAGGAAGTCCGCTCTTTTGACACAGTGTGTCTAGTTTCAAGTTGGTCGGGAACAAAATTTTTTTTGCCATTTTGTAGCACATGCTCCCCCGAGTCCGAATATGTGTTTCATTTCCTTGGGCATGGTCACAATGGTCCCCTGGGGCCCCCAAAGTGCAATTTTTGGTGAAATTTGGCCATTTTTGAAAGTAAAATGATTGTGCAGACGTCATAAAGCTCGCGGAACAAGAAAAAACCACCTTCATGGGGACATGAACTCATTCTGAACCGATTGAGCCTAAATTTTTGGAAAACGGCTGGCACAATGAGCCGCAGGCGAATTTTAAAGATGCGCCCCTCGGCGATTTTTCAAAAAAATAAACAGCTACAAAATTTTTACAAAATGGCTATGTACGCGTGTACGTAACATATTAAAATGGGGTAAAATTTCGCGAAAAATCCGAAAATGACAATGAATTTTGATTTTGACCTCTTCCAAAAATTTTAAGGGGTGAAATTTGGTCAATTTTTGACCGATTTTGAAAAATTGTCGTGTTACCTATCAAAATGGGGTGAAATTTTCCGAGAAAACCAAAAATACCAAAATCAAGTACGTCGTTTCTTATATGGCGAGCTTACTTACACCACGAGTGCCTATACATATGTGTATACGTTGGCATGTGCCGAGTCGAAGCACATGTAGACCAAGAGCAAAGAGAAGGGAGAGAAAAGCGTCTTACATACGTAGACTGTCTCCCACCATTTTCAACTCTGAAAAATGTTTACCCAGGAAAAAGATGGAGACTCCCACTTCCCAAGAAAATGAAGAAATAAAATTAATACAGTACCTAGAAAAATAATTTATTATTTTCTAAAGCAATACCTAGGTATGTGTATTGTGTAATTAAGCAGAGGAGTCTTTGTATGATGACTCCTTTGACGAAATTTGAACAAAATTGTACACGAAAACGAATAAAATTATTCAAATTGTATCTCGTACCCCTAATTTTTTATTCGTCGAAATGTAAAACATACAATCATAACTTTCCATCAATTAATCCTCGCTTCTACAATACTTGAAAAGGCTTAAATAACCAGAATAACCACGGGTACTTAGCAGTCACTAACTGAGCACCATATCACGCTGATAACAGCTTCGTGATGATAAAAAAAATTAGCAATTGAGATTGAGACACATCCGAATTATGCACACAATGGTTCTTACTTTTTACTCGATGTACAATTTTAATCATACGAATTTCCTGCGTTTCGATAAATTACATTCGAGAACTAATCAGAATGAACTGAACGTGGGTTCCTTCTGGAGTTTCTACCGACAAAATGGAGGAGAAGGCCAAGATTGGACATGAAGTCAACTTGAAGCTTTTGGAAAGTCATGTTAAAACACCGTATGTAATAAAATATTTCTATAACTTTTTATTGGAAATTATTCGTTGAAGTAGGTCTGGGTACTTTATATTACATTCGTATTTTTATTATTCACAAAGAAACCCATAACCCATTAATTTTCATGATGTCTGTAGATTTAAAAAATTAAAATTCATGATATTTTCTAGATTTTTTTCCATTTTCACACTATTTTTCTTGCTTTAAATTTGACTAACAAGGGACCTCTCTTTTTTATTATTTAAGGGTAAGGTGCCCTAATTTCGATCAGTTCCTAATCTCAACCACCAGTCTATTTCGTCTGTTATAAACGTATTCTACCGGGAATTTTTTTTCCCCAGACAAATGATAAAAGACCAACCCGACAACCCTCCAGCTAAAACTCGCGGAGATAATTAGAAAAAAACGAAATCGCATAGGTGAAAAAAATTTTCTGCATATTCTTTGATCTCGTAAAATAAATTGTAACACATTATTGTTCTTTTTTAAGGTCAGATTTCGATGGAATCATCGTTTTTGAACATTTTTTAATGCACGTGCCAAAAATTTTTACGTAAGTTTGAATTTTTTGGAGTGCCCTAATTTCGACCATCGTAAGTCGGTGAATTTTGACTTCCTTCAGAAAAAAAATTATCTTATCGACTCAAAATTTTAAGGGATAGTAAAGGAAAGATGTAGGTATTTTTTAGGCCATTTTTGAGATTTCTACATCAAATAGTCTTCAATTGGTGGAAGTTTCAAAAAAGTGGTCGAAATTAGGGTACATTACCCTTAATTAAGAAAATTCAAGAAAGAGCAAAATGTTGAAAATTCTTGCTTTTTACAGTAAAATTACCCCAATAGTCTACAGTCCAGACCCCGAAAAGTGTTCAATGGGTCTGCTTTTTTGGGGAACAAAAAAATCAGTTGGTTTTTTGTTGGTATGGATGGGGCATTCACGAAAATGAGCATTTTCGATTTTTGCCGGGTCACTATAGGGGGCTGGAGCCTAAAAACCCCCATTTTTTCAAGTTGGCCGGGAACAAAATTTTTTTTTGCCATTTTGTAGCACATGCTCCCCCGAGTCCGAATATGTGTTTCATTTCCTTGGGCATGGTCACAATGGTACCCTAGGGCCCCCAAAGTGCGATTTTTGATGAAATTTGGCCATTTTTGAAAGTAAAATAATTGTGTAGACGTCATAAAGCTCGCGGAACAAGAAAAACAAACCTTCATGGGGACATGAACTCATTCTGAACCGATTGAGCCTAAATTTTTGGAAAACGGCTGGCACAATGAGCCGCAGGCGAATTTTAAAGATGCGCCCCTCGGCGATTTCTCAAAAAAATAAACAGCTACAAAATTTTTACAAAATGGCTATGCACGCGTGTAACATATCAAAATGGGGTAAAATTTCGCGAGAAAACCGAAAATTCCAATGAATTTTGATTTTGACCTCTTCCAAAAATTTTAAGGGGTGAAATTTGGTCAATTTATGACTGATTTTGAAAAATTGTCGTGTTACCTATCAAAATGAGGTGAAATTTCGCGAAAAATCCGAAAATGGCAATGAATTTTGATTTTGACCCCTTCCAAAAATTTTAAGGGGTGAAATTTGGTCAATTTTTGACTGATTTTGAAAAATTGTTGTGTTACCTATCAAAATGGGGTAAAATTTCGCGAAAAATCCGAAAATGATAATGAATTTTGATTTTGACCCCTTCCAAAAATTTTAAGGGGTGAAATTTGGTCAATTTTTGACCGATTTTGAAAAATTGTCGTGTTACCTATCAAAATGGGGTAAAATTTTCCGAGAAAACCAAAAATACCAATAAATTTGTAATTCGACCTCTTCCAAAAATTTTAAGGGGTGAAATTTGGTCAATTTTTCAGTAATTTTGCAATCATCACTATTACGTGATGTATGAGAAAGAAAAATTTAGAGAGTAAAACAGAAGGTACTTTTTTGCAGGTAAATTTAAAAAAAAAATGCCTGAGTGATTTTCAGGTGTATGAAACTTCGATGAGAATCGGCTGCTATCGTACATTGTCGATATAGTGTAGGCAAATTAGCGCTATTTTCAAGAAATAAAAACATTTTTAGCTAGCCAAGATTTTATCACCAAAAACTGTCGAGGGTGGTCCCCTGACTAACCCCTAAAAAGGCCGAACCCCCTAGACTCCTTGCTAAATTTTTTATGGAGGCTTCACCCCCCTCAAAACTGGTTTTTCCCGAATAACTTCTCAGGATTTGATTTTACGGCAAAAGTAGTTCAGTACTTTTTTGTTCTACGCTCAATTTCAAACATCTTTTGTATGAAATTTTTTTTCGTACGACCTATGTCAGAGGAGATGGAGCGTCCTGAAGGAAGGAGGTTATGGAAAATATGATATTATTTGAAAACGCGATAATATGTATAAAATCGCACTAAACTGTATGTTTTGGCCATGAAAATAGTAGTATTACGTAAATTGATGGTATTAATACAACTTGACCCCCCTTTCCCTCCCAATGTACTCATCCCACCTTACCCACTTGTTTTTATTTAGCACTAGAGGGGTGGACAGAATGGGAGGGGGAAGAGGGTAAAAATGCTTCATGATCATCTTTCCCCCTTTACCTGCAAAAAAGTACCTTCTGTTTTACTCTCTAAATTTTTCTTTCTCATACATCACGTAATACTCATGATTGCAAAATTACTGAAAAATTGACCAAATTTCACCCCTGAAAATTTTTGGAAGAGGTCGAATTACAAATTTATTGGTATTTTTGGTTTTCTTGAAAAATTTTACCCCATTTTGATAGATAACACGACAATTTTTCAAAATTGGTCAAAAATGGACCAAATTTCACCCCTGAAAATTTTTGGAAAAGTCAAAATCAAAATTCATTGTCATTTTCGGATTTTTTGCGAAATTTTACCCCATTTTGATAGGTAACACGACAATTTTTAAAAATCGGTCAAAAATTGACCAAATTTCACCCCTTAAAATTTTTTGAGGGGGTCAAAATCAAAATTCATTGCCATTTTCGGATTTTGCGCGAAATTTTACCCCATTTTGATATGTTACACGCGTGCATAGCCATTTTGTAAAAATTTTGTAGCTGTTTATTTTTTTGAAAAATCGCCGAGGGGCGCATCTTTAAAATTCGCCTGCGGCTCATTGTGCCAGCCGTTTTCCAAAAATTTAGGCTCAATCGGTTCAGAATGAGTTCATGTCCCCATGAAGGTGGTCTTTTCTTGTTCCGGGAGCTTTATGACGTCTACACAATCATTTTACTTTCAAAAATGGCCAAATTTCACCAAAAATTGCACTTTGGGGCCCTACAGGACCATTGTGACCATGCCCAAGGAAATGAAACACATATTCGGACTCGGGGGAGCATGTGCTACAAAATGGCAAAAAAAATTTGTTCCCGGCCAACTTGAAAAAATGGGAGTTTTTAGGCTCCAGCCCCCTATAGTGACCCGGAAAAAATCGAAAATGCTCATTTTCGTGAATACGCCATCCATACCAACAAAAAACCAACTGATTTTTTTGTTCCCCAAAAAAGCATAGCATATTCACTTTCCTGAGCACTTTTCTGCGTCTGGACTGTAGACTAAATATCTTCCATGGTATAAAATTTCTGCAGTGAAAAAGTATCAGCATCTCTTTCATACCCACTTTGGTTTTCAAAACGCTTTTTGATACTGATTTTGCTCTTCTGCGGATACTTTTGCTCTGCTGTGGTACGAGTCAACATGAACATGGCTATTGTCGAGATGACTGTCAATAAAACGATCACCGTTGACAACAAAACCATTCAACAGGTACGCAAGAGGAACTCAATTTCTGAATTCTTGATCCTTACAAGACATCTTCTTTCAGACAGCTGAATTCAATTGGAATTCTGCCACTGTTGGATTGGTTTTGGGCAGTCATTCTTATGGTTTTCTATGCAGCGCGTTCGGAGGTCATCTTTCAGTCAAGTTTGGTGGTTCTGTTACGTATGGAATTTCATTGATGATGTTAGCATTGTTGACCATTTTCAATCCTTTTTTTTTGGACTTGAATTTTTACTTGTATTTAGCTATTCGAGTATTGGGTGGTGTGTTTGATGTAAGTGCTTGGAAAATTTTAGTTATCTTAGTGCTGAGTTGCGAAAACAAAATTTTTGAATCGTGCGGGTTTTGTTTTTGAAAATTTTTTGAGGTGCGAGGTTTTTTTACCGTGTTTTTTTTTCCAAATACAGATATTTTTTTAAAAATAACAAATTTCTATTTAAAAACAGAAAAAATGTCAAAATTCAGATTTTCAAAAAATCACTCGAACTTTGCCTTTATTGTTATTTTTCAAAGGAAAAATTCACCATTTTTAATTATAGAATTTTTTACTTTTCATTCCCGTTATTTTCTGTTTTTTTTTGTTTTTTTTTTTCATTTCCATTTTTTATTCTGGTTCAGATCTCAAAGAAGACAATTTTTTGTTCCGAAATTTCAGTTTTGGTTCAGTTCTTTCATTTTTAGCAGGGCTGGTAAGTCAGCCTTAATCTTTAAGCTTTAAGCTTAAAGCCGTTAAGCTTAAATCCGTTAAACCGATGATTTTTTCAGAAATAAGCCCAAGCTTTATTTTTAGAATTTCAAGTTTTAAGTTTAAATTGTATTTTTTTGGAGCTTAAAACTTGAAATTTTTTGCTCCATCTTTCCATTTTCATTCAATTTTTTCAATTTTTTTTGAACTATCAACTTTTTTTATCTCTTCCTAACCTTAAATTTTTTCAAATTGAAATTATTCATCAATTAATGTTCTTGAAAAATTTTTCTCAATTTCTTTTCAACATAGAATTATTTCAAATTTTCGAATTTTTCCCCATTATTTTCTCACCTTGAAATGAAACATTTTTTTCAAACTCAAATTATTTTCAGCCCGGAAATTTTTTTTCATTCTTGAAATTTTTCAATCTGAAATTTCTTTAGATATTTTATCAACTTGTTTTTCAATCGCTTTTCAACGCAAAGTTTTTTCCAGTTTACAATTTGTTGACATTTTTTATAAATCTGAATTTTTCACATACTTATGTACTTATCATTTTTTCATTCTCAATAAATGAGAAACAATTTCATGATTTTACTAGGGTGGTGCGTAGGTGTGCAATAGGAGACATTTTTTACATAATATTTTTGAATTCCAGAATACAGAGTATGAAAAAATATTAAGATTGGATACAAAAATTGAGTTGAAAAAATGTTGAAAAGTAGTTCAAAACTTTAAAGTTTTGGTTTGAAAAAATTTTGAGAAAAAATCTGAGTTGAAAAAATTTTGAGATAAGAAATCGAGTTTGAAAAAGTTTCAAAATTCAGAACAAATTTTGGGTTTTAAAATATTTTAGGGGGGAAATTTGGTTTGAAAACATTTCGAGAAAAAAATTTAGCAGCTTGAAAAAATTTAGAGAAAAAACTTGCATTTTTTTTTCGTTTTTAATTCGAATACAATCAATTTTCTGATCACAAAAAAAGTGAAAAATTGATCTCGTTTCGAACTCCCCCCCCCCCAAGAAAAATCATAAAAAATGGATTTAAGCTTTAAGCTGTAGCCAATGATTTTTGGCCGTTCAGCTGTACGTTTAAGTTTAAGCTTTGAAAAATTTGGCTTTATGCTTTAAGCTTTAAGCGTAAGTTTAAGTTTTATTTTTAAAAATTCATTTTAAGTTTCAAGTTTAAGTTTTATTGATTGGCTTACCAGCCCTGATTTTTAGGTTTCAGTTCTTTTTTTGAGTTCGTTCATCCTCAAAACAGCGTTATATCCGCTCTTCGTTCCCAATACCCGGATTCAATGTTTTCCAGTGTTTTTGTCATGTTTTTAGTTTTTCACTTTTTTAACCACTTTGCTCATTTCTTTGAGAGAACTGGAAATGCTCAAAGTTTTGAAATGGGTAAAATTTTGTGATTTTTTGGTTTCTGATTCTTGATTTTGATTTTAAAAAAATAAAGAACCGAAACCATCATTTCGAAACTAATCCGTTCTTTTTTTGCTGTAATCGTAACCAAAATCAAAACCGAAATCGAAATGAAAAAAATAAAACCGAAACTGTAACCGAAATCGAAACAAAAAATTTGAAACCATAACCGCTAAACCGAAACCGATATTTTTTTCAATCTCAGTTTGCATCCCTGCTTCGAACCTTTGCTTCCAATTCTGCAACTCTGAACCCACGTCCACCCAACACTTTTTCCTCTGCCCAAACCTAATACCTACAAGAAAGACAAAACCTTAATATTTCTGAAAACACCACAATTATTCCAGGCTCAAAAATAGAAACACCAAAAATCCACTACCTGTACCTACTAATAAAAAAAAACTCAAATCCAAAAAAAAAACTTTGATTTAAATCTCCTCCCAATCTCCTTTCTCCCACACTGGGCATACAAATCATGGAAATTATACACGCTCAGTATAATAAAATTTCAAAAAAAAGAGGAAAAATTTTAAATTCTAAAAAATTGTTTTGAAAATTGATCACTATTTTTTTAAAACCGAAAAATATTATTTTTTTGAAAAAAAGTAATTTTAAATTGCAACTTTTGTTTTTTTTCGTTTTCCCATAAAATACTTTTTTTTTTGTTTTCGTTTTCACAACTCGATCTTATTATGATTTTACGATTTAATCAGTACCTATATAATATTCTTACATCTGACTCGTGCCATGTGACAGGGTTTTGCTTATGCTGCCTCAGCCGAGATATTCGCACGCTGGATACCGATCAACGAAAGATCTACGTTCATGGCTATTATTTTTGGCGGAGCGTATGTTGGAGTTGCAGCGGCTTATCCTTTATGCGGATACGTGGCGTATTGTTGGGGATGGAGGATGATATTCCACATAACAGGTACGTTATTTTTGAGGCCATTAAAAAAAAAAATCAAACAAAAATCGTAATCCAAGGTTTTTTTCTCAGGGGGCATCTGTTTCATTTGGTCCATTATTTGGATATCTGTAGCGAAAAATCAACCATCCAAAGATAATAGAATTTCTAAAAAAGAGCTCGCGTATATTTTGAGTAAAACAGAAACCACGCCAAGGAAGGAAGTAAGTGAATAGTAATACGAGACAAAGTTTGTGAATATTTCAATAATTTTTTTTCAACTTGGCAGATTGTACATCCATATAGAAAAATTTTCACATCTCCGGCAGCATGGGCTTTGGGTGTGGGTAAGCTGAGTTATGGTTGGGGATATTCCATCATAATTACCACTCTTCCTTTATACGTCAAAGGTGACTACATAATTTAAAATATCTACCTATCAAAATGGCAGTAATAATTTTACTTTTTTGGCAGATGTGACGAACAGAAAAATAAACGAAATAGGAATTATCTCCTCATTACCGAATATATTTTGTATTTTCATGACACCCGTCGTAGGAGCATCAATAGATTACCTACAAAATAACCACAACCTAAAACCCTCTCAAGTAATGAAAAATAATTACTAGGTAAATCTATCCTGATAACCGTTATCGCGTAATCTTTGTTTACAGATACATAAATCGCTGATGACCTTTGGATTCATAACTTCGTCTATTCTCTTCGGAGTAGCTTCTTTTAGCACGAATTTCACATTAACAATGACATGCTTCATACTGATCAAAATATTTTTATCATTCAATTTCCTCATTTTACAGTAAGATTCGTCCATTTTGTATTTAATTATTTCAGGCAGAAGTCTTGAAACTGTTTTTTCCTTGCAGACTCATTTGCCTTTACATGGCACCCAAACATTCGAGCGTTTTATTGGGATTATCAGCTGCTTGGTATTTTTTCAGTCAGATCTCCGCTCCAGCTTTAGTCGGTTTTGTAGTTGTGAACCATGTATGATAAATTTCCTCAAAATCTCACCCAAAAGTATATGAATTTATCGACATTAATCACATCTGGGTTTTTTAGAGTCTTGCTGAATGGAACTTATGCTTTTTGCTCTCTGCTGGGGTCTTATCCTTCGGGTCAATTATATACGGAGTGTATGGATCGAGTGATCTGCAGCCTTGGGCCACAACGCCAACCGTTGAAGATACAAAGTACGAAGAGTCAATTAGGAAAAATGACGAAATCTGATACATTGGATTGAAATGTAGAACAATAAATCAGACAAGAGTTCTCATAATGAAATGAAACATCTGGAATCGAATAAATTATTTTTCTATAGGTACTGTAGTCCAGGCAAATAAGAGAAAAAATGTACCAAAGCCCCAAAAATTAAATCCTGATTTTTTTTTCGCGTTTTACGTTCGCAATGGTCTTCTACACAACATACTAAAAATTGACACCCCCACAAAAATGTCTGCTAAAACCCGGTTTTTCGTGAATATCTCCTCAAATAAGCCTCAAAATTGAAAAACAGTTATGAACAACCTTGTTCTACGTGTAATTTCCTATAAGAAAATTTTTTTATTTTTTCAAAAACACTCACTTCCTTGACCAAAAATTAAGGGGCAAAAACACCTATTTTTTAAACAATTTACAGCATTTTTTGAAAAAATCAAAATTTTTGTGAATATCTCGTCAAATAAGCCTCAAAATCGGAAAATGGTTACGAACAATCATATTCTACGTGTAATTTCCCATCAGACAGATTTTTTTTTCGAAAACACCCACTTCTTTGCCCAAAAATTAAGGGTGAAAACGCCTATTTTTCCAATATTCGCAGTATTTTTGGAAATTATGGAAATACGAAGTTGAAAGCACCCAAAATTATACCAGAGAAGAGTAATTTTTTTATACATGCTGGTAGGGTATTCCAAAAAAAGTCACCACAAAAATTTCAACCCCTACCGTTAATTATAGAGGTCATAGGAGTATTCAATAACATCTCTTATAATGAACGGTAGGGGTTGAAATTCTTGCGGTGACTTTTTTTGGAATACCCTACCAGCATGTATAAAAAATTACTCTTCACTGGTATAATTTTGGGTGCTTTCAACTTCGTATTTCCATCATTTCCAAAAATACTGTGAATATCGGAAAAATAGGCGTTTTTCATCCTTAATTTTTGGGCAAAGAAGTGGGTGTTTTCGAAAAAAAACGAACCTGTCTGATAGGAAATTACACGTAAAACATGATTGTTCATAACCATTTTTCCATTTTGAGGATTATTCGAGGAGATATTCACAAAAGTTTAGATTTTTTTCAAAAATGCTGTAAATTGTTAAAAAATACGTGTTTTTGACCCTTAATTTTTGGCCAAGGAAATGAGTGTTTTTGAAAAAACAAAAAACCCTTCTGATAGAAAATTACATGTAAAACAAGATTGTTCATAACTATTTTTCAATTTTGAGGCTTATTTGAGGAGATATTCACGAAAAGCCGGTTTTTAGCAAACACTTACCCCTCCCCTGGGGGTAACGAAGGGTGGTGGGGTGTCCATTTTATTATGTTGTATAGAGGACCATTACGAACGTAAAATGCGAAAAAAATCTGGATTTAATTTTTGGGGGGTCAACTCATAAAATGACTGGACTACTGATAAATTTTTCGTAATTATTAGCGGCTTAAAAAAAAAAAACAATTTATTATAAATATTCGATTTTGCAAGTTGTATCAATTTTATTTTTAGATACAAAAAGCTGTGCTTATTATGAAATGATACACAGCGAAAGTTCATTACATATTTTTATGGGAACGAAGCGTTTCAGGAGATAAAAACAATACGCAGTTGAGTAATCAAAAACTGCTCCCACTATTCAGTTTTTCATTTCAAAACATTTTCGTTGGCCTACAAATCAATTTTCGTTTGGTAGGTGCTGATTTGGATTTAACTTTTGGTCTAGATACAGATTGACAGAAAAAAATAAATCCTACGTCCCCATATCAATTTTCAAGCCTAAAGAACTTTGAAAGTACGGTTATGGCGCCTCAAAAAAAATACAATTTTCGAATCTTGATCCCTCCTTCTCTTCCTCCTTCTGAAAAAAAGTATACTTGACCATATTCTCAAAAACAGTTATTTTCTAAGTGAAATTGATGGAAAATGAGTCACTACTCAATATCTCTTGCAACAGAATTTTAAAATGTTCAACCATTCTGCAGCTTCCAGTCGAGTGTTAATCTTTCCTTATATTTTGGATGTTCACTTGGGGTTTGCAACAAAAGTGAACTTTTTTTTATTGCTACTCAAACAGAACTAAGAATTTGATTTTTAGCCGTCCAAGTTGATTTTCACGTTTTCTAAGGAGATTCAGAAATATGTAACGAAAAAAACAAAAATCTCGCTGAAGCCTTTAGAATGACTGAAAATGAAGAAAAATAATTTCGGGAAGCCTATTTCAGGTAGGGATCGAGATTTTTGGAATAAACAATTAATATATGACCTATATAGGTATTAGGTATCTACTCTCTAAATCTAAAGCAGTCAATTTTCGCAAAACTGTGCCTTATTGAATCAATGAAATGAATTTATTTGAAAATCTGCGATATTTCAATTGTTTGATTGATTTATTTTAGTCAAAATGATTGATTTATTCTGTCAAATGGGGAATTGACTCAAAAATCAATTACTTTACTGATTTAAAAAAACAGAATTTTTTCAAATTATTGAAATACTGCCCCAGCGAAACGAGGGCAAATTTTTTCGGAAAAATCATTATCAACTTTTAATTTTTTGCTTGAAGAATTTTGAAAAATAGCAATTTTACGTAGAAATTTGAATTTTTGCTTGAAAATGAGAAAAAAGTGACTTTTGAAGAAAAAAGTGACCAAAGTGACCTTTTAGATGTGAAAAGTGACCAAAAGTGACTGAAGTCAAAAAAAGTGACCCGCTATGATGCCTGAAAATTTTGAAAAAAATTTTTGTCAGCTTCGATTTTTTCCCATAGAAACAAAAAAAGACGAAAGTTTCGCGTTTGATTCGAAAAAAAACATGATTTAAGCAACATTTTGCTACTTTTTGGATAAAAATAGGCGTTTTCAAAAATTAATGATCATAAAAAGCAAAAAAAATTCATTAAAAAATTTCATTATTCGACTCAGAATGACCTAATTCGTAAAGAAAACTCTCGTATGCTGTATAAAGCACGACAGATACGAATTTTTTTTTTCGAAAATTCTAGCTCTAGTTATGAAGCATCACAATGTGCTCACCTGTTCGGATTTGAAGCGTAGAAATATATTTGGAATGTAGTTCTAAGAACTAAAACTTAGTGCCTTACTTACATGTTTTTTATCACTTTTTTTTACAACAGTTCACAATTTACTTAGATGATTTCATTCTAAAATCAAACATTTCAGTTTTCGCCAACTCCCTTTAATTTATAATTTCTTGCTATGAGTGGGAAAAATTCAAGTTACAGTCGATGTATGACCAATTCTAGCCAGAGCTATTGGCCTTATCATTCAAAAAAACCCATTATTATAAAAATAAGTTTTATTAAAAACTAACGAACTAGAAATACTTCGATACGAATGAAATAACAATCATTATACGGTCGTTTAAAAATCCTTATCTTAATAGTTAATAGAATCCATTCTCGTGAACTTTTGTTTACTTAGGTAGGGAATAAGTTCAAATACGCGAAACTTTTCCACATTGTAATTCATTGATAAAACTGGGATCATATGAACAAATATAGCCAACTTGAAGACAATAGTCTTCGTTGCTAAGATGAGATATGATCTAGAGATATGGGAAATCATAACGATGTACCATTTGGGAAAGAATCAGTTGAAAAAACACACATTAATAAGTCGACGTGGATTGTGCTCGTGTTGATGATGAAAATTTCCAGAAAACATGGATCAAGAAAATAAATTCGGTGTTATTGAAAAGCAAAATGTGGCAGCAGCAAAGTTACTCCAGGAGCAGCAAGATAAAGGGTAATCGACACAACTTTCTTCACTCAGAAAAAATTAACCCTTCGAAATAAGATTTAACTTTTTTTTAAATTTTGAACTAGGCAAACGGCCGAAAAAACCTCATTTTGGTTTTCAAAACGATTTCTAGTCGTGATATTATTATTTTTCGGCAACGTCAACATGGTTATGCTGAAAATAAATATAAATATAGCCATCGTCGAGATGACATCTGAAAAAGATGTCGTCGTAGGGAACGAAACCATCAAAAAAGTGAGTTTTTTTACGATTTTTCAAATTACACGTTCTTATTTTATTTCAAATTCAATCATCCATTTCATTTACTTTCCTTAGAAAGAATTCGACTGGGATTCGAAAACAATCGGAATGATTCAGAGTATATTCGCGTACGGATATCTGTTCTGCGTGGCTGGATCATATTTGGTGAGTAAATTCGGAGGCGCGGTAATCTGCGGAGGATCACTGCTGATCATGGCCTTAATCACCATTCTGACTCCGGCCTGCATCCGAGCGGATTTCCGTTTATTTGTCGTGGCCAGAGTACTGATAGGAGTTCTCGACGTGAGTACAAAGACTGTTACACAATTCGACGTAATTTTACGAACAATTCACGCATTTAATAACTCGCCGAGTAATCTAGGGCTTTGCGTACACAGGAAGTGCTGATCTGTTATCACGCTGGGCTCCGGTTCAAGAGAGGTCAACCATGATGTCTTTGTGTTTTTGCGGAATATACATCGGGATCGCAGCTACGTATCCGATTTGCGGATTCTTAGCCCATAAATGGGGCTGGCAGATGATATATTACGTCACAGGTGACATATCAACACACACGAGAAGTGTTTCTCGAAAAAACACAGTGCCGAATTTTTTTTTCGATTTTAGGCACCGTATGCTTAATTTGGTCCACGATTTGGCTAATTCTGGTACGAAATCAACCCTCGAAAGACAAATGGATTTCCAAAAAGGAGCTTCTGTACATGCTGGAGAACACCGAAACGACACCGAGAAAAGATATCGTGCAGCCATACAAGAAAATTTTTCTATCGCCTCAAGTATGGGCTCTGTGTGTTGGGAAGTTCACCTACAGTTGGGGATTTACGCTTTTGGTGACCTGTTTCCCCTTATACGTGAGAGGTAGGCAATTAGGCATCCATTGTGACGAAATTCGCTTCAATGAATGATTTCTAGTAATAATTCTCTGGATAATTGCAGATATGACTCAAGGCAGTACCGACCAAGTAGGGCTGATATCTTCGATACCGAATTTCGTATGCATTTTCATGATTCCTTTGGCTGGCTCGATCATGGACTGTTGGCAGAATAGAAGTAATCTCGAACCAACCCAGGTGAATGTGATTTTTCATGCGATTCTTAATATTTGACGGGATGTCCTGATGCCCATAATATTTTAGAAATGATTTTCCCTGACTCTTCCAAGTTTTCCAAACTCATTTCCCCCCATTTTCTAGGCCATTTATACATTATTTATTTATGAAACATGAAGGAGGGGATTTCAAATTCTGTCACATGATGAAATTCAAGGACGTTCACACGTTTCCAAAAAAAAGACAAATTTTCATGGCATTTCATATAATTGTAAAACTAAAAAGTATGACTTTCGTATGATTGAATTTCTGTTTTGATAAAAGTATGACTTTTTTTGAAATGAGTAAAGATTTTAAAGGGGGGATGAAATTATTCATGCCAATTTTTTGGATTTTTTCAATGATTTGAGCAATGAAGAATCGAAAATATTTGGAATTATTTGTTTGAAAAAATTTTTTCAACATCAAGATTCATGTTAGGTACCTATAGGTATAGAAATTAAAAATCGTAATCCCTGGAGCTGGATGACCTTGTTCTCTAACCAGGGATAGAAACTTCTTTCAAAATTAATGTGTGTTTTCCAAGTTTTTTGGGTAAATTTGAAAAAAAAAATTCTCAACGTTTCAAGTAGTAAAAAAAAATTGTATTCAAAATTTTACGAGGTGTTCACTTTTTTGAAAATCTTTTGCTTCAAGTTTAAAACATTTACAGAGATTTTTGAAAGAATTTTTCACGAGATTTTTTTTAGAAACAAAGCAGAAAGGATCATGAATTGCCTGAATGGGGCAAGGGTGAAAGTTTTTTGAAGAATCACGTTGAAAAAGCAAAAAATGATCCATTTTATTCGTTCTGAGAATGTTACTGCCAGGGACGGTTTTAGTACAACTTTTTTCTGGTGGGGGGGGGGGGGTGAAA
This sequence comes from Pseudococcus viburni, assembly GCA_033439095.1. NCBI lineage: Eukaryota > Metazoa > Arthropoda > Insecta > Hemiptera > Pseudococcidae > Pseudococcus > Pseudococcus viburni. The sequence continues at coordinate 527,882 of JAVBJF010000218.1, forward strand.
AGAGAAAATTGTCGACTAAAAATGTACAAGCAAAAAAAAAAGTCAACAGAATTTTTAATTGGCCGACTGAACATCATTTTCACGGAATTTATGCAGATTTGTCGACTTTATCTGGGGGGGGGGGGGAGGGCTTGAACCGTCACTGGTTACTGCATTAGTCTTGTACTTTCAAATGAAAATAAGACTAACTGTGCTTGAAAAAAAGGTAATTTTTCGAAACAAAATACTCAATTTTTTTTTCAATTCGTCATTCCAATTTCAAATAAACATGCTGGATAATTTTGTGCTACCCGCAGAGAGGTTTGTGCAGCTTTTATATTTAGAAAAATATGAAATTTTGCCCCTTCTTTGATTTTTTACCGATGCGCTATACCTGGGCGGGGCGTGAGAAATGATGCCCCGCCCATTCAAGGGAGAGAGGCGAAAGAGGAGTCAATCGATTGTGCTCAGTTTGTGCTTCCAGGTGCTGGCATTATTTTTGTTTGTGCTCATCTCCTTCCTCCAAAATTGAATATAGGTCATGGGTGGGGCGTCAGAAATGGTGCTCCGCCCATTCCAGGAAGAGGAGTGAGTGGGGTTAATCAATTCTGTACAGAGCCAGCGGTTCATTTTTTTCTCCGTAGGTGCTCACATTCTGTGGTGGGAGGAGCTCGGAGTGGGAGCAAGCCCATTTTTCAACTCTGAAAATTTTTCCCAAAAATATTTCCCAACTCTAAAATTTTTTCATCTAAAATAAAAATTTTTATCAACTTTGAAATTTTTCTCCCTCCAATTTTTTCCCCAGATCAAAAAGTTTTTCAACTCTGGTATTTTTTTCAATGATAAATATTTTTTCAAACTTGTTTATCTCGAAATTTTTTCTCAAAAAAGTTTAATTTTTGCAGTTCTTGAAATTTTTTCAAAATTCCAATTTTTTCAGATCAGAATTTAAAAAAAAAATCCCTACTCTAAAATATTTAGAATAAAAAAAAATTGGAAAAAATTTGGGTTGGAAAAAATTATTCGAAGGAAATCAAGGTGAAAAAATTCGAGAGAATGTCAAGTTTTTAAAAATTTTCAAATAAATATCAGTCAATGAGAAAATGTCATGAATGAAAATTGAAAAAAAATCTTGGAGCTGAAAAAAAATTTTGAGGAAGAAATTTTAAGAGTGGAAAATTTTTTTTGGAGTTGAATTGACATTTTGAGAAAAAATTTTGAAACCTGAAAAAATTAAAATTTTGAGAAAATAATACAAACATTTACGATGATTTTCATCATTGTACTGTCATGGTGCTGTAAATCAGAAGTTCTAAGGTGAAGTTAAAAGATTCATTTTTTTTGTCCTACAGATACATAAGATCATGATGAGCACGGGATTCATCGCGGGATCGATTCTTTTCGCGGTTGCTTCCTTCAGTACCAATTTTATTCTGTCTATGGGCTGTTTTATACTCATCAAGCTGATGCTATCCTTCAATTTTCTAATTCTACAGTAAGTAAGACGTTTAAAATTGCAATCCTTGCAGTAGAAAAATATCATTCGATTTTTTTTTCTGCCATTTCACAGATTAGTGTGCGTTTATATGTCTCCCAAGCACGCTAGCTCTATTGCTGGAATATCAGCATTCTGGTACACGGTGAGCACTATTTTTATACCGAACGTCGTGGGATTTCTAGTCCCGAATCACGTAAGTATTTATAGGAATTGGTAAAATATTGAAAAATCGTTCATAATGTGTGCTATAATTCGATTGGAATTTCTTCAGAGCATAGAAGAATGGAGCACATGTTTTCTTATATCCGCAGGAGTTCTCCTTTGCGGTGCGATTGTGTTTCTGATATATGGCTCCAGTGAACTTCAACCGTGGGCTTCATCAACTTCGTCCAAAAAAAGTAAAGATAAAAAACCAACCTTCGAAAATATAATACCTTGTGAAGCTTGATGTTTTGTTTTCTTTATAATTCATACTCGATACATTCAAAATACCTACTGCCCTACTGGCATGAGAAAGCTGCATAAGCCATTTACTTACCCCTTCAGACTCAGAGATACTCATTCTCACATAAACAGAAACACGTTTAAATGTCCCTTATACCAACCAGGATTTTTTCCAAGCACCAGAAATATTTATGCTTTTTACCACACAATTCATTAGATTTTTTTGGTGACTTCAAAGATTTTGAAAGAAACGCCTGATTCTATAGAATTTTGAAAAAAAAACCACATGATTACAAAAAAATAAGGAAACCTCTTGAGGGTGAACAAATTGAGAGCAAAATTTTCTGCAGAAAACGAATATCAATATTTGAAGTTTTCTAATTTTTTTCAATTTGTCAATGAGGAAGGTAAAACCTCTCAACCTCGCTGAAAGTTTATTATTTATTTGAGGTGTTTTTTTTTTTTTAGAAAAATAGATCACTCGGTCACAAAAGTATTTACTGAATTCTGAATCTATATGAAATTATGTTTCAAATGAGCTATTTTTCATGCAAAATTGGCGATTTTATTGTAAGAATTTGAAATTTGTTGTTGGAAAACACGTTCCAAGTTGAACTTTTGAAGTGAAAATTTAAATAATTTACTCAAAAATACTTCGAAAACTATGCCTTCCAGAAAAATCTATCCACTGGTGCCAGATAAGAAATTTAATTCTCTACAACTTTGGTTCTCATCATTTTTGTCGTAGGACGCTAAGTTTGCTCAGAAATGTCACTTTTTGGTAGGCAAGGCACACAAAAAAATGCGATTTTTTCACAGAATTTAGAAAAGTGTAAGCTCTGTAACTTATGATTCGTAATTCGAAATTTTTGTTCTTTTCTAATCATTTTACGAATCATTCTTTAGAAATATCTTTTCTTTCTGATGATTTATTTTTAATTTTTTCTGTATCTTAATATTTTTTTTCGAAATTTTTACCAAATCTTGATTTTTTGTAGACATTTTCAACTCTTAAAATTTTTTCTCCTAATTTTTTCCAACTTCGAATTATTTTCTCAACCCTTTTCTTTTTTAGCATTTTTTCTGAGAATTTTCATTTTTTTTTACTTGAATTCAAAATTATTTTTCCAACGTTAGACTCGTACTCAATTTTTTTCAACTTTGAATTAATTTTTCTCATAAATTCTGAATTCGGTTTCCCACTTTCCCACCCAAAAGAAATCGATTCAATTTCATTTATTTATTTATATTGAAGATTTCTTTTGGGTGGGAAAGTGGGAAACAAAATTCAGAATTTATTATAAAAAGATAGTTCAAAGTTGAAAAAAATTGAGAAAAGTCTTAGGTTGGAAAACTAATTTTGAACAAGTGAAAACAATGAAAATTCATGCGAAGTAGGAGAAGGTTTGAGAAAATAATTCGAAGCTGTAAAAAAATATGAGAAAAAATTTTAAGGGTGGAAAAATGTCAACAAAAAATCTAGATTTGATAAAAATTTCGAAAAAAATATCAAGATACGAAAAAAGTTAAGAATAGATTTCACGATTAAAAATTGTCAATGAAAAAAATGTCTAGGTGGGAAAATTTTGAAGTAATGTGAAGTAAAATTTTTCGGTGAAATTGTGTCGGCCTGTGGGCTGTGTAATAAAATAGAAAATTTAAAAAAACTGAAACTTGACTGAAATTCATTTCAGTTTTGTTTCAGTTCCAGTTCCAGTTTCGGTTTCAGTTTTTCAATTTTAGTTTCAGTTTTTAGTTTCAGTTTCAGTTTCCCATCACTGAAAACTCCACCTCAAATGCAAAATTCCAACACTTCCCAGAATTGGTTAACGAACCTAAAATTGGCTCCTTTGATATCCCTGTTCTTTTGATTAAAATCAAAGCGTCGCTGAGAAAATTGCATTTTTGAAAAGGTCTCATTTGGGACACCTACAAGTTCCAATTTTTTTCAAATACAGGGTGTTCCATGAATCGTCTACCAAACATATTTTTTTGGATATAACCGGGTACCACTAAAAAAAGAACTTGAAATGACATGTTGCCTATTTTGAAAATTGAAGGGGCAAATGCTGCTTCTAAAAAAATCACGTCAAAATTTTTTTTCAACCATGGGAATTGATAGTACTTTGAAAACTGAGCAAATTTTCACTTCATGACTTTTTGCCTATCTTTAAAATTGAAGGGACTACAAGAAAAATTGTTCAAGGAAAATGCTTAAAAAATCAACAACTGATCAAGGAAATGGATAGTACGATGAAAACTGAAGAAATTTTGTTCTATAGACTTTTTACCTAACATCGAAAATGAAGGGGCTACGGATCACTCAAAATAAATGGGGTTCAAAAAATTTTCTAATTTTCTCAATTTTTATTGACCCTTAGCCCCTTCATTTTCGATGTTGGGCAAAAAGTCTACAGAACAAAATTTCTTCAGTTTTCAACGTACTATCCAATCCATTTCTTTGATCAGTTAATTTTTGAGAATTTTTCTTAAACAATTTTTTTTGTAGCTCCTTCAGTTTTAGAGATAGACAAATAGTCATAAGGTGAAAATTTGCTGTTTTCAAAGTACTATCCATTCCTATGGTTGAAAAAAAATTTTGACGTGATTTTTTATAGAAGCAGCATTTGCCCCTTCAATTTTTTAAAAAATAGGCAACATGTTCATCTCAAGTTTTTTTTTTAGTGGTACCCGATTATAGCCAAAAAAAATGCGTTTGGCAGACGATTCATGGAACACCCTGTATTTGAGCCAGACAAACTTTCACGGAGGAGATTTTGACGAGAAAAAAATTATCGACCTTTTGATCTCTTAAAATTTTGAACAGTTCATATTATATTGTGAAAACGATTAAATTTATCGGGGCGAAGTGAAGTGTGGGAGAAATTTCCCCCAAAAAATATTTTCCAAGAACTGAAATTTTGAATTTTCAAATAGTCAAAAGGTTGAAATCTTTTTCCTCCTAATATTACCTTGATCAAAAGTGTCATATTTCTCCAGCAATATCACTTTCATCTTCTGCAAAAATACCAATACCTAATAAAATATTCTACCTAACTAACATAAAGGAGCCTGCATCGTCATTCTGAGGTTCAATATTTACACACATAAGACAAGCCACAAGCGAACTAACGCCACGAATAAACATGTATTTCAAAGATAAGAATAATTTCTCTATACGAATAATACAACGAGACAAATAGACAAACCCGTAATTCATTTGAGAAGAGATAAATCGTACCATTTAATGTCAGTTTTCAAAAGAGCCTCGAGCGAAGTGTCCATACAGGTACTGTGATCGTATCGACAGCCGAATATGCATCGCGAGACAGAATCAAATGGCGCCAAAGATCCAGATACTGATGAAAAGCTGCTACAAGAGTCAAACGATAGGTATTGTATACATTTTTAGATATTTTAAATTTGATCAATTCAGAAAAAAGACAGAATAATTTATTTCTCCAGGCAAATTCCCGAAAAAATTCCATTCTGGTTCTCGAAACGATTCCTCGTCGTGATTATGCTATTTTTCGGCAATCTAAATACCGTTTTATTGAAAGTGAACTTGAATATCGCCATAGTTGAAATGACCTCTAATAAAAGCACCGTCGTGGACAATCGCACCTCGTACGAAGTAAGCTGTACACTCGAAGTCGCATGAAAAAATTCTCCGAAATTTTCACCTCATTCGTCATCATTACCTCTGCAGGCCGAATTTAATTGGGATTCGAAAACTGTCGGATTTATACAGAGTTCGTATGCATACGGCTACCTATTTTGTGCAGTAGGTGCCCCAATAATTGATAAACTAGGAGGCGCTGTCGCATACGGGGTGGCGGTACTGGCAATGGCAATAACAAATATTTTCACTCCGATTTTTCTACAAACGAATTTTTACTTGTTCATCGGTTCCAGAATATTTATAGGACTTGTAGATGTGAGTAACCAAGTTCAGAAGTGTCTTAATTTATGTAATGGATTTAAAAACAAAATCAATCATTCGCAGGGTGTCTCTTATATGGGAGTTCTGGAATTATTATCACGTTGGGCACCGGTTCGAGAAAGATCTTTCATGATGGCTTTATCATTTTGTGGAATTTATATCGGAGTCGCGATTTCCTACCCTATTTGTGGATTTGTAGCTCATCGATGGAGTTGGCAAACTGTATTCTATATTTGCGGTAAAAATTACAATTGGAAAATCATTTTTAAAAATCGAATATGGGCTTGGACAGAGAATTTGACATCTGCGTGTGTTTTCGCAGGCCTAGAGGGCATCGCCATGTCGATTATTTGGTTGATTCTAGTCAAAAATCAACCCAGAAAGGATAAATGGATTTCTAAGAAAGAAATTTGGTACATATCGGAAAACACTGAGACGATCCCAAGGAAACAAGTAAGCTCAAATTATAAAGAGTCCCCCGGTTAAGATAGGTGAATCGGCCTAAGAGCTACATTATGAAACTAACCATCAGACATTATAAAGGACTCCAAAAAATAATTTTAGGGCGCATTTTCCACCTCCCACCTCACTCCGGGTTACCCCCACCCACCAAAATATCGAGTTTTCTTCAAAAAATCACATTTTGGAACCTAATGAACCAAAAATTTTGAAATTTATGTGGTATACTCGGGAAGTGGTAACCAACTTTTGAGAATTTTTTCCGATTTTTTTTGCACCGCCTTCTAGCCAAAATCCCACTTAGAAACCTTAAAATCGCTGTAATTTCAAAACTAAAAGACATCGATTTTTCCTTTTTGGTACAAATATGGTCCTACCTTGGTACAATATAATGCAAATTTTTTTCAGATTTTTTGGTTTGGGAGAACAGGCGAAAAAATGCAATTGAATGTGTCACAACAAAAGGGCATAACTCAGCATATGTCCTTTTTGAGGCGACAAGCGATTCGTATTCTCTGAAGTTTTCTCTATTCAATGAGCCCCCTCCCACCTTCCAATATGTTTTCCTCGAAGAGTTATGGCGTTTTTAAAATGCGAAGTTCGCAATTTCGGTACCTAAATTACATGTTTGATTTTCGAGAATTTGCGTAATGTTTAATTTTTTCACTGTGCAGATGATTGTAAAATTTTTTAATTTTAATGAAGTGTTTTTTTAGTTGATTTTTCGTCATTTTGAAAAAATAATAAAATTTGTCCAAAATGTATTTTTAGCATTTTTTTGTAACCAAGAAAATGAAAAAAGTTATCATAGAGGTAAAAAAACTATTGAGAATTTTTTCGTTTTTTTTTTTTGAAATGCATTCTAGCCAAAAACCCACCCTAAATCCTTCATAATTTTCTCGTTTTTCGCCAAATGCTAGTAAAAAATGTCGCGTTTTTTTAGATAACTTTTAAATGTTCAGAGAAATCCTAGAAATTTTTTCAAAATTTTTGGGCAATTTTTTTCTGAGTTATGCCTCTTTGAAAATTTTGAACCCATTTTTGTAATGGAGAGTTCATTATAGGGGCAATGGTTTTTTTCCCTCAAAATAAGTTCCATTTATCCATAAGTACACCACAAAATTTTTGAAAATTTTGAAGTGGTGGTAGTTCGTTAAAAAAAACTGAAGCCGCAAGCAATAAAAAACGTGTATTTTTCATTTTTTATCCATTTTACTCGAACTTTAGTAGCAAAAAACATTTCTTCGTCAAAAATGAGATTTATGATAATATCTGACATTAAAATCAGTATAAAATCATACTTTTGAAACCTCGTTTCAGCCCCCCCCCCCCCAATCCTGAGTTGATATAAGGTCGGCAATATGGGTGTGATTTCGCATTAGTCGAACCTCCTGAGTACGAAAATCAAATCAAATATGTAATCGGAGCCTTCAAATGTCTTATACGATTTTTCAATCAAAACATCATCAAAAAAAGGAAAGAGAATTTTATGGTATTTTTTCCCCAAAAACTGGTATTTGATTTGTATTTTACTGAGATATTTCAGGGGTGGGGGAGGGGTCCAATCCCGACATGGGAGGCTCTCATAGCATGTTATTTCTCTTTTTTAGCAGTTTTTCATACCATATAAATTTCAAAATTTTTGGTTTGCATGAATGACGAAATGGGTATTTTTGAATAGAAAATTGCATTTTTTTGCCTGTTCTCCCAAATCAAAAAAATCTGAAAAAATTTGCATTATATTGTACCAAGGTAGGACCATATTTGTACCAAAAAGAAAAAATCTATGTCTTTTAGTTTTGAAATTGGAGCGATTTCAAGGTTTCCAAGTGGGGGGGGGGTGGCTAGAAAGCGGTGCAAAAAAATCTGAAAAAATTCTCAAAAGTTGGTTATCACTTCCCGAGTATACCACATAGATTTCAAAATTTTCGGTTCATTAGGTTCCAAAATGTGATTTTTTGAAGAAAAATTGAAGAAAAACCGATATTTTGGTGCGTGGGGGTAACCCGGAGTGAGGTGGGAGGTGAAAAATGCACCCTAAAATTATTTTTTGGACTCCTTAATAATGTCTGATGATTAATTTCAAAAAGTAGCTCTTAGGCCTATTCACCTATCTTAACCGGGGGTACCCTTTCTGAATTGCCGAAGTTCAAAACTTATTTTTCGCTCTCTGCTTGATGCAGGTTGTGCACCCGTACAAAAAAATCTTCACCTCGCCCCAAGTCTGGGCTCTGTGTGTAGGCAAATTCACATACAGCTGGGGATTCACTTTATTGGTGGTATGTTTTCCATTATACGTCAAAGGTAGGTGGTCCATCTAGGCATCGACTGGTTTTTTGAATAATTAAACGCAGATATCCTCAATTCCTGATTGCAGACATGACTGGACGTGGTACTGACCAAGTAGGAATTATCGCCTCCATTCCCAACTTCGTGTGTATTTTCACCGTGCCATTGGCCGGTTTCATCATGGATTTCTGGCAGACCAACAGCAATCTGAAAACTACCCAGGTAGAATCGCTGAAAAACATCAACTTGAAATTTTTAGAAATCTGATAGGAATTTTTGATTGATTTTACAGATTCATAAAACCTTGATGGTTACAGGATTTCTTTCAGGGTCCGCCCTTTTCGTGGTTGCTTCCTTTAGCACCAATTTCACCTTATCTATGATTTGTTTCATACTAATCAAGTTCATTATATCTTTCAATTTCCTCATTTTACAGTAAGTGTCCAACTCTCGAATGGAGCATATATGAATTTTCAATCAATATTCCGATAAATTCGTATTTTTCAGATTAGTTTGCCTGTATATGTCGCCGACTCATTCCAGTATATTAGCCGGAGCTTCGGCAGTCTGGTTCACGATGAGTGTCATATTGATACCAACTACGGTGGGGTTCATAGTCCAGAATCACGTGAGTATATTATCGCAGGAGTTCTATGGTACAAATTATCTCCTTTTACTGAAAATAATCTTTATTTTTATCAGAGTTTACAAGAGTGGAGTACGTGTTTCCTTTTTTCCGGAGGAGTTTTGTTTGCAGGAGCGATTATTTTTTTGATTTATGGTTCCAGCGAGCTACAGCCATGGTCTATGTCACTACCTTCCAGTAACGGTGATAAATTCAATATGGTAAAAAAATAATGAAATAAAGTCTTGCGAAATTTGAACGTTGCCTCCTCTTTTAAATCGTCAGATCATTTCAATCAACGTTTAATCGTCGAATTGGTTGAGGAATAATTTTTATTAATACTGAAACAAAGCTCAAAATTCCATCATAATTGTTTCAAACGACGTAAAAAATATCAAATTTTCATGTTCGGATCAACATCGAGAAAATTTACTTTTCATAAACCTCGTAGTAAATATATGCTCTCGGGACTGAAAAAAACGTAGGTATTTCTCAATATCCTTGCCCTAGATATGCTTTCAACAATGAAAATACGATTTCGAGTTCATGCTCCAAAAAAAATAATTTATAAAAATTTTTCAGTGAATACGCTTTCAACATTGAAAAAAAAAATTATTTTGAAAAATATAATTTTGAGTTCATGACCCAAAAATTACTATTCTTCAAAAATTTTGCAGTGGGTATGTTTTCAAGATTGGAAAAATTTCATTTTTTAAAAATCTTCCAGTAGATAGATATGCGAAAGAAAAAATAAAAGACTAAATTTTGTATTCGATCTGTGCTTACCGCACCCCCTCCCCCCTAATGTCTACTGATATGACTAAAATTTCCAGAATTTTTATATTTTTTCTCCATCTGGGAATGGAGTTGAGAATTTTCAAAACGTATGATCAAAGGAATCATGGCATCCTATCTCCAAGACAGTTTTTTAAATAGGTAACCTATGTTTATAAAATCTAGTTTGAAAATAATTTTGTAGAATGTAGAGTGTTTCTTCTTTAAATTTATAATCATATTTTTCGGGCATAAAAAGATCAAATTTTTCAAAAAATAAAATAATTTTATCTGAATGAAGCAAGGTAAATTGAATCAGTGAAAATTCACCGATGAAATAGTAAAAATTAAGTCACTGCAGAAATCAATGAAAAACTACTGATTAAATCAGTGGATTTTCAACTTTGAATATTGTTTTCCATAATTACTGATTCAATCAATAAATATAAATTTTTACTGATTCATTTCAGTAGATATTGAAAAAATTACTGGTTCAAAAATGAAAATTCATCAATTGAATCAGTAGTTTTTCACCAATTGGGAGTGAAATTTCACTGATTCTTCAGTAGCCCAATTCTGGCTATTTCCTCAGTGAATTTTCACTGATTCAAATTAAGAGAGTACGAAAAAATACTTTACAGATCGGTTTCTTTGAAAATGAGCAGAATTGATTGCTAAATAAAATCATTTCAGCCAAAGTAGTAAATTTTTTGAATTAAATATAATCAACAGCAGTTCATTAATAAAAAATGAAATCAAAAGTAATTTTCTCCGAAAAAAGTATCCTACGAAGTCACTTCAAAAGTAACTGAATCCTTTGCCTGATTTTTATCTAGAAACTGTTCCAATCATAAAAAATACAGAATAAGAAAAAATATTAATAAACGTCATTGTCAAAAATTATTGAAATAATGATTAAAATTGTTTAAAAACCAAAAAATTGTTGAAATTTCATAAAAAATAACGCAAAATCATCCAAAGTGTTAAAATTCCTTGCTTCAAAAATTATAAAATTACATCAATAAGGTTCAATCATATAACTACCTACACTTTCAGAATTTTCCAATTAACTTTCGCAATAAATTCACACGTTTTCGATGATTCACAATTTGCGTTCAAATTCAACAATTTTTTTCACCTTACACAATTTTCGTTTCATTTTTAAAAATTCTTGAAGTACATTTTTGAAGAAGTGTTATTGATGTTTTATCAATTTTTCAGTACTTTTCAACAATTTTTATGAAAATTTCTTCATTTTTTTTTAATCTGTCAAATTTTTGTAGTATTTTAATAAAAATTGTAGTCCTGTTTTGAACAGCTTTTTCATTATTATAAAAATTGTTTACTTAATTTTGATAAAAAATTTTAGAGGCTGGAGCAATTTTTTTGATTTTTGAATAATTCTTATTAGTTATTACCTACATTAATAAAATTTTGGCAACATTTAAAGCAATTTTATTAATTTTTCTACTTTTTTTTGCCAATTTGAAATTTTTTTGAAGACATTAAGTAATAAGCAATTTCAAAGTTATTTGAAATTATTTCATTATTTGATCAAAATTTGAAAAAAAGGACTTCAAGAATTTTTACTCGATTGAACACACTGTTGCCACACTTCCAATAGTGGTTTTGCGTTATTTTTACACATATTTTATAAAATTTCCATCATTTTCAAGGATATAAAATTGAGAAAAAAATTGTAATCACTTATTGCTAATTTTTTTTCAATTTTGAAAAATGTGACCAATTTTGGACTTACATACGAGGATCAAATTTGACAATACTTTTTCAAAAAGTGTTGCACACGACACTAAAATCTGAAAATTATTCTACTTGGTCAAAAAATGATGTCTATAGATTATTACTACAAAGAAATTTCAACAATCGCGCTATCACTAGGTACCTATTTATTTTGTACGAGAATTTTATTACCCATGAATTAACAAAATACATATAGATTCCAAATTATCATACAGAACGAAAATTTTACTGATAAGTAAAAACGCAAGCATTGGAAGACAATAGCGATCTTCATTTATAAAAATACACATGACATAATAACAAGTTCGGCTGTGCTACATCTTTGAAAATATGTGCCAGTCAAAATTTAGTGCTTTTCGAAGAACCTGCCGCAATCGCATTCGTGGTCAAAAACAAAAAAAATATGTCCAACGATATAAACTCCGGTAACTTTGATCATCAAAATTCCAGCGAAGAATTATTCCAAGAGCAAGATAACAGGTAATTTGAATCATGAAAATTATCAACACAAACTTCGACAGTCGCGATAAAAATCGGTTTTTTGACAGATTTGCAAGCAAAGCGACCGCAGAAAAGACTCCATTTTGGTTCTCGAAACGATTCCTCGTCGTGGTTTTGATATTTTTTGGTAATATCAATGTGATTCTGTTAAAAGTAAATTTGAATATTGCCATTGTGGAAATGACATTTAAAAAAAATATCACTGTGGGGAACATAACCACATCGCAGGTAAGAATTTATATCAGAGCATCGATCGATGAAGAAAATTATTGAGACATTATTTAACTCTTTTTTTTTAATTTCAAGTCCGAATTCGATTGGAACTCGAGAATAGTTGGAATTGTCCAAAGTATGTATGCTTATGGATATCTCACGTGCATTTTTGGCGGATACGTGGTCAATAAATTAGGAGGAGCGACCACATTTGGAGGAACCATATTTTTTATGGGGGTGTTGAATTTACTCGCTCCGGCCTGTTTACAGCTGAATTTTTTCCTCTTCTTGGGATCTAGAGTAGTTCTAGGAGTTCTTGATGTGAGTAAATTATACTGTTGGCTGAATTTTCTCCATTTTTAATCCATAATTTTCATAACACAGGTCGACATGGAAAATTCTGTTTGAGGTTTGATGGACGATTTTCATAGTATTTTTCGCGCTGATCACGAAAAAAGGAGTGAAAAAATTCCATCACCCAAGGATTTTTCACAATTTGAATTTTTCGTTAAACGGTTTTTCCATTTTTTTGATAACTTGACACTTCAAAACGATTTTATGAGAAAAGGAAGGGTTCTACGAAAAAAATGAATGGAACATAAATTGTAGGGCGTCAAATTTCCTATCTGTAAAGTTCTGTTAGTTTTTTCTAAGGAGACTTAACTTTCGAGATATTTTAGCTCAAAGTTCAAAATTCCAACCTTTTTTTTAAACTGAAAATATAATAAAAACTAAGCATTCTAAGAAAAAAACTAATTGGACCTTCCAAGCAGGAAATTTGACGCTCTACAATTTATGTTTCATTCATTTTTTTCGTAGAACCCTTTCTTTCCTCAGAAAATCGACTTCAAGGGTCAAAAATTACATCAAAAAGTGTAAAACAAATTTTCAACGAAAAATCCTCCAATTATGAAAAATCCTGACGTTCTGGAATATTTTCACCATTTTTCTCGTGATCAGCTTGAAAAATAATATAATAATTATCCATTAAATTTAAAACACCATTTTCTTTTTCTTGTTGAAATCACTGTTTTTAGTCTAAAATGTAGTGCTGATCTTAAAATTTCTCCATCACTCAAGTTTCGCTGGTAGGTGATTCTAATCTATTTTTTAGTCCCGAGTTCGAATATGATTACAGTTTTTCTCGATTACGCCAGGATTTTTTATAATTGGAAGATTTTTCGTTGAAAATTTGTTTTACACTTTTTGATGTGATTTTTGACCCTTAAAGTCGATTTTCTGGGGAAAGAAAGGGGTTTACGAAAAAAATAAATTGAACATAAATTGTAGAGCGTCAAATTTCCTATTTGTAGAGGCCAAATAGTTTTTTCTAGGAGGCTTAGTTTTTGAGATATTCTCAATTTTAGAAAAAGGTTGAACTTTGCTTTGAAATATCTCGAAAGCTATGCCTCCTAAGAAAAAATGAACAGGACTTTACAGATAGGAAATTTAACGCCCAACAATTTATGTTCTATTCATTTTTTTCGTAGAACCCTTCCTTTTCTCATAAAATCGACTTGAAGTGTCAAAAGTAATCAAAAAAAGTAAAAAAAAAAACGTTGAACGAAAAATTCAAATTGTGAAAAATCCTTGGGTGATGGAATTTTTTCACTCCTTTTTTCGCGATCAGGGCAAAAAATGCTATAAAAATCACCTATCAAACCTCAAACAGCATTTCAAAAGTTTAAAAATGTCGACCTGTGTAATTATTTTCAATGATACGCGTAGGGATTCGCTTATGCGGGCACAATAGAATTATTATCACGTTGGGCACCCATTCAAGAAAGATCGACCATGTTATCTTTGAGTTTCTGCGGACTGTACATTGGAATCGCAGCAACGTATCCGATTTGCGGACTTATAGCTCATAAATGGGGCTGGCAATCGGTATTTTATGTCGCAGGTAGTGAAAAAATATTCCAAAAATTAGCATTATCTTCATTTCGAAGCAATGAAAATTAAAAACTGATAAGTTTGCTTGGCTCAGGGGTTGTGGGTATAACATGGTCAATAATTTGGCTCCTTATCGTAAAAAACCAGCCCTCCAAGGACAAACTGATCTCCAGCCAAGAAAGAGCTTACATACTGGAAAATACAGAAACGACGCCGAGGAAACAAGTAATTATGAATCTCATCGCAAAATCCCAGCAAAATAATACCACTACATAGCATTTTTCTTGGCATAGATTAAGCATCCATACAAGAAAATTTTCACTTCTCCGCAAGTCTGGGCTCTGTGTATAGGCAAATTCGCATACAGCTGGGGATTCACGTTATTGGTGATTTGCTTTCCATTATACGTCAGAGGTACGGATACGTGAGTCATATTTAACGATCAATCGATATTTTTCTTCTTTTTTTTTTGTATTTTTTCCCATAATTTTAGATATGACTGAACGAGGCACCGATGAAGTAGGATTGATATCTTCCATTCCAAATTTTGTCTGTATTTTTATGATCCCATTGGCTGGAACTATAATGGATTTTTGGCAGAATAACAGCAATCGGACTCGTACTCAGGTTAATTTCTCAGTTTCAGTTTTTATAGGTATTGTGACATCGAATTCTAGTGAAATAATTTTTGAATGAAAATTATTCGTAGATTCATAAGACTGTGATGGGCATTGGATTCATTTCGGGTGCTGTGTGCTTCGCGATCGCCGCCTACAGCACGAATTTCAACTTATCTATGGCTTGTTTTATATTCATCAAACTTTTGATATCGTTCAATTATCTCATTTTACAGTAAGCATTGCGTCGATAACCAGAGATACACAAATTTTTGGGTGAATTAAGAAAAAAAAAAAAACATTTTAATTTTTACATGAATTGGTGAGGTAGTTTATTTCGAGTGAACGACCTTCTGAAAAACTTGAGCCCTCAGATAAAATGGAAACGGAACTAAGAGACCTTGAAATGGGATCTTCCTTTGGAAAAAAAAGTTTTTAACCCTGTTTAAGTAGTTCTATGTGCTTTTAATCTCGGAAAACTCATTGAAAAGGAGCGATTTGAATTTTTACTCTTCCCTGAACCATTGGCAGTGATGGGAAACTGAAATAAAATCATTTTTCAAATTTAGTTTTCAGTTTTCAAAATATCAGTTCAGTTTTAGTTTCAGTTTTCAATTTTTTCATATTTTTTCCTTTTGCATTTGCTAAAATTTATTGATTTGATTTGATTTTTTTTTTGAAAAAATAACCATTTTATTTGGTTACAAACGTATTTACAGAATTCTGAAACTAAATAAAATTACGTTTGAAATGAGCTACTGGTGACCTTTTTTTGGCTTTTTTCATCTAAAATTGACGATTTTGTTCTAAGAATTTGAAATTTTTGTTGTTGGAAAAGCGAGTTTAAAGTTGAAGTTTTGGTATGAAAATTTTCAATAAAAAACGTATTAGCCATTAGGGGTAAAAATTTGATTTTTTAAAAATCTGATGATAAATTCGCTTAATTTGAAAAGGTTGCTTCTCGAGTCATATCAGGCTTCCAATCTTTTTTTGTACTCAAAATATCAACAATATGTGGCATTTTTTAGGAGAAGAACCACTTGGTCATAAAAGTCATTTTCGAAATATTGGAATTTTTTGAATCTACATAAAATTACCTTTCAAATGAGCTATTATTAGGGACATTTTTTCTGAAAAATTGACGATTTTACAAAGATTTGAAATTCAATACCTATTGGAAAAACCTACTTACACATGTAGTTTCGAGAAAAACACGTTTAAAGTTTTTGAGTGAAAAATGTTCAATAAAAAACGAATTCATGGGGGGCAAAAATTCAATTTTTTTAATCATATGTAAAATTTTCTATAGAATTCGAAAAATTTGGTTCAGAAGCCGTATTGGGCTTCTGAGTGTTCCCAAAATAGCCCCAACTGTAAGAAACTCGATATAAATTTTAAAAATATACAATTTTTTTGTTTTCAAAATTTCATTTTTCTAACTGCTCAACGTCGTGTTTATACTGTTTAAAACGCGTTTCACGAATGCCAAACTATCATACATGAAAATAGAAGAGCCATAAAACACGACTTCATCAGAAACAAAAAATCGATATTTTCGACCCTAATTCACATTTTTGTGTTTTTCTTGAAATCAACTTTGTGACCTAGTGGTCCCTTTTCCTAAAAAAAAATGCCAAATAAGTGTGTAATTCTACATTTCTGTAATGTAATAACATAAATAACTAATAAATAATAAAATTTAAAAAAAATTGAAACTTGACTGAAATTAATTTCAGTCTCAGTTTCAGTTTCAGTTTCAATTTTAAATTTTTAGTTTTCATCACTTCAGTTTCAGTTTCTGTTTTTTTCAGTTTTCAGTTTTAGTTTCAGTTTCAGTATCCCATCACTGACCTTTGGCTTAAAATTGAATATCTCTTTTTGCCTTTTCAAGAGGCCTGAAAAGTCGCAGATCGCGAATTCAATGATTTTTTGATTTTTACCAGATTAAGATAAATTCCTCAGGCACCTCAAATCGATCCAAAAAACTTTTGATAGGTAGTCTACAATAATTTTTGATCAAATTTTTCAAAAAGGTGTCACAGAGTACTGCCAACAGAATTGTTAGTTAGTACGAAATTTTTTAATAATTCAGTTGGCAGCACTGCTACAAAAAAATTTCAAAAAAATTAATTAAAATTCACTTCAATGACCAAAAAATTGCTCACTTTTCAAACATCTGGTTGAACAACATGAATTTTATTAAATAACATTAGTCGAAGCACATTTCGCACCACTGGCATAACAATTTTGAGGAAAAATTTCAAAAAAAATTATCCTAGCGAACAATTTTTTTTTTGATTTTGAGGTGTTCAAGTGAGCAATTAGTACTTGGTAAAAAACAAAAATCCTTCAAGCTGGCCGATCTGCAACTTTTCAATTGCCTGGTAGATGGCAAAAGTACGGTAGTATCCAATTTGAACGACAATGGTTCAGAAAAATGTAGGTACCTAAAAATGATTGATTATCTAAAAAAGGCAAAAACCCGAGTTTTTTTTCTTCAAAAATGCCCCTCTTTAAGATTTCCTAGATACGATTCCTTTCCTGGGCTAGGGTTCAATTTTTTTGAAGGCGCCTCACTCAACGTAAACCAAATACCTCGTCAATTTTCCTCAAAATTCAAGATGTTTTTCTTTTCGGCCTACTGCAACCAATATTCCACAAGCTGGTCGTAATTTGTGCTTAATAATTTTCTAGATTGGTATGCCTAGCCATGTCACCGAAACATTCCAGCGTGCTTGCTGGAGCATCCGCATTCTGGTACACTCTGAGTGTCATTTTTATACCAAATATCGTCGGATTCATAGTACAGAATCATGTAAGTATTTCATCTGAAATATTTTCCAGTTGTTTTCGTTGACTTTACTTCTGTCATTTGTCTTCATCTTGTCTATCTGTATTTATAAACATTTCAGAGTCAGGCCGAATGGAGCATATGCTTCCTTTTATCCGCAGGTGTACTATGTTTTGGAGCGATCATATTTTTAATCTTTGGTTCCAGTGAACTTCAAAAATGGTCTGTTTCACTTCCTTTGAACGTCAATGGAAAATCCATCCAATATTGATAAAATATATTTTTATGAAACTTCAGACGTTATTTCATTTTAGTTTAGATTAGAGATTTTTTTGGCCCAAAAGAAGACTTGATATTTTTGATAAAAATGCACTGAAAATTATCTGAATTGGGCTACCTGTATTCGTCATTCGTTACCTTCGTGAGATCAATTCCATGAATTTTTTTTACAAAATTGGAAGCATGAATCTAAAAATATATCTATATGGATTACTTCCTTGCCGTGTTAAAATTTAACAGCAACGAGAATAATTGCAAAAAAATATTGTAGAATGTACAGCCACTGTTGAGAAACCAAAGAAACAAACTGATAAAAGAAGATATCAATTCACGAGAATATTTCTGAAAATTTGAAAATTCAGGACAGTTAGAATTTCTGCAAAAAAGTAACTTCTTCAGTAACCGCCCAAAATAGAAAATCGTAATCATATTTTTTTTCGAATTTCAGTTTCCGAAAAATACAACGACTGAAGTTCATTTATTCAAAAAGCCCACTGTTAATTAATAAATTGGCCTCTTCGCACTTCACGATTGTTTTAATGATTATTTTTTCACTCTTTACTTTAGTCTCCTTATTTTTCAACACTAATGTGAGGTAGAAATTTCGAGATGACATATTAATTCCACCCCTCCCCCTTCTCCAAAGGGTTCACATGGAGATTAAACAATTCTTGAGTTAATTTTTTTCAGAAACAAAAAAAAATATGAGCTAAAAAAACTTTAAAATTTTCGTAAAAAAATTGATTTCATGTTTTTTGTGATTAACTACGTAGTGAATTTCTCGAACTAAACAATTATAAGTTTCACAAAAAAGTAGGTACCTACCCATTTCTAGAAATAACTAGAGACCTTAAAGCATGTGAATGGCTGTAACAAATTTTTTTCAAGTTCAGACCATCTGTTTCCTATCCTTATTTCAAGTCTCCAACCCCTTTCCTTTTTGGATTATTTTCTTAAAGGGAGAGAGGGAGGAATCGAGGAGTTGAAAAATAGAGACAACTACAGTTGCGATGAAGAGCTTCTTCATTCGATAATTAGGTATTGAAATATGACCCTCCCAAAAGTTACAAAAAATGAAACATAACTTACCCATTCTAAATTTCTTATTCTAATGATGAAACTTCGTAACTCACCTGAAACAAAACAAAAACAAAAAAAAAGTTAATTAGTTGTTTTACAATGAATTATCATATCAGAAAAACAAAAATTGGGTATTTTATTTTTTGCAAATTTTAAAAAACCCGGTCAAATCTATTTTATTGGAATTAAAATTGAAAGAAAGTTTCACATAAAGTCCCTACCTCGATAAATTAGTAAAAAAAAAAAAAATAGGTCACCCATAGTCCCTGCGGTTAGCATGAAAAAACGGGGTATACTGCACTTTTTGAACACGGGTTGAAATGTGGTTTTTATTTCAGTATGATCCAAAATAAAATTTTTGAGAAGTGGAGACGTCAAAAATTTCCCTTAGGAGTGGAGGGAGGGGGAGTTTTAGAGGGGTTTTTACCCCTATTTTTTCACATGAGTTGGGGTGAATTTGGTGTCATATTCATATAATTCGACCCTCCTGAACTAAATTCGAATTTGTTATTGGTTTCCCCATAGGAAGTGAAATAGCTTCTTGATCGTCGCATTTTGGTAGTGAAAAGCAGTCAATTTTCGCTAAAATCGACTCGAATCTCAATTTCCCATTTTCTCAATCCAATATCTCGAACCAATCCTGGTATGAAACCATTTTAAGACGTGATTCGAACCCCCTAAACACGAATTTATGATTAGTTTCCCGATTGGAAGTAGAGAATTCTCTCAATCGTGAAATTAGTGCAGCGTAAAACGCCCAATTTTTGCTAAAATCGACTCGAATTCGCTATTTCTCATCTTCTCAATCCAATACCTCGAACCAATCTTGGTATGAAACCATTTTTAGACATAATTCGAATCTCCTGAACACGATTTTTTGATTTGTTTCCCGAATTGTTGAAAAAAATTAAAACTGACCACTCCTCGTATTAAACCCGTGCAGATGCGTCAACTTTTCCACGTCGCTCTCGTGGAAAGTACAGCGTTCGAGGGCCAATGGATTTTACACATAGAAAATACGAAAAAAAAGCTCCACTTTCGTTAAAACTAAAGAAAATTACAACTGATTAGTTTAGAATGTTCCAAACATTGTTTTAGCTCAATGCGATTTGAAAGGACTGAATCAATTTTTTTAAAAGAAGTCCTTACTTTGAGAAGCCACGGCTCAGCCCCTTGGAGCCCCAAGAAGCTAAACATTTAGTTGGTGCTTTCTCTGGATTCAAAAAGTTCGAATTGGACAAAAAAATGATTTTATACCGCAATTGGGAGGACGTGTATTTTTGGAAAAATTGAAATTTGAAACTCGCAATTTAATGTCAGTTTTGGCGAAAATTGGGCGTATTACACTGCACTAATTTCACGATTGAGAGAATTCTCTACTTCCAATCGGGAAACTAATCATAAATTCGTGTTTAGGGGGTTCGAATTACGTCTAAAAATGGTTTCATACCAGGATTGGTTCGAGGTATTGGATTGAGAAAATGGGAAATTGAGAATTCGAGTAGATTTTAGCGAAAATTGTCTGTTTTTCACTACCAAAAAGCGACGAGTAAGAAGCTATTTCAATTCCTATCGATAAACCAATAACAAATTCGAATTCAGAAGGTTCGAATTATATAAAAAACTGGTTTCAAACCTTACTTGAACCACATCACTCGTCTCAAGATGAAAAAATCGCAATTTTACCTCTTTTTCCTCAAAATTGGACTCTTCTCGCGACACAAATCATACGATTGTGCAAATTCTACACTTCAGATCGGAAAACTAATCGCAGATTCGAGTTCAGGAGGGTCGAATTATATGAAAATGATACCAAATTCACCCCAACTCCGTCATGTGAAAAAATAGGGGTAACCCCCCCCCCCCCACCCCAAAAAACTCCCCCTCCCTACACTCCTAAGGGAAATTTTTGACGTCTCCAATTCTCGAAAATTTTATTTTGGGTCATACTAAAATAAAAACCAGATTTCAACCCGTGTTCAAAAAGTGCAGTATGCCCGAGCTAACCGCAGGGACTACAATGCAAATGACTAATCTATTCGATTTTGATACCAGAAAAAATAATTGGAAAAAAATGATTCCTTCAAAGCGTTTTCTGGTTTCTAAACGGTACCATTTTTTATTTAACACTAAAAATGTTTGAAGTTGTGAGAGTTCTAAAAAAAAATGATAAGTTGATTTCGCAAAAAAATTGATATGGTCAACTAATACTTACTAATACATTCGACGAAACGAAAAATAATTCATCAATTTTCGATTTTCAAAAAATGTTAACTATGAGTTATTTGATAACTGTTGGCAGTCATCGAATCATATGGAATAAACATTGCTGTATGATTCTTTTACGCAGAATAGCATTTCTCAGATTACGTTGAAGGATTCTTTGACAAATTATAAATGGAAATTTTCTGATACGATTGAATTCATCACCCATGTGTATTCAGTTCCGATTCTAATTCGTCATTTGTATTAAACACCGGATTTCAAGGTGACTCAAAATTCTCCTCGAAGTCATAAAATAAATTACTAATGCTTCTCAATGAAGATCAGTTAGCTTTGGTATAAATACTGATGTTTAAGAATTGAATTTTATTCGGTGCCTTTTTCACGCTTGTCTTAGTTGTTGGTCTATAACCATTCAATACCATACTTAAAGTAAAACATCCTGTAATTCGTTATTGACCTCAGTTGATTTGTTTGATTGTTTGTTGTTCGATAAATTTTGAAAAATGAGTAAAATTAGTTCCGCTACTAAACACGAAGTTACCGAAACCCAGGAGAACATTGTCGAAGTGTATTATATTTATCATCGAACTGTCATCGTTCATGTAAGTGTGCCTAATTTTTATATTTTTCAATGTATTTACAACTATTTTTATTATTTTTTGTAAAGTAGCAGCTTTTTTTCCTTCTTGTCCTTTTTTAAAATCAACTATTCTAATCACTCAAGTCTATAAAACTGATTTGGAAAAAATAAGGTTGATTGATTTTGATCGAAAATATGTAGGTATTTCAATTTTTGTTTTTCGTGTTATGAAGCAAATAGGCATATCGGTGATTCGAATCATAATTTTATCAATTTTTTTATTATGAAGGATTAGTTGCTTCATGACAAAAATCGAGAAAAAAATCGTGGGTATCATAATTATTAAGGAAGGCCAAAAATCTGGAATTTACTACTGAGTTAGGATTTTTTTTGATGTTTTCAATTCAAAATGTCCTGAAAAACAACAGCAAAAAAACAGTCCCAAAAATCATCAAAATTTTCGAATCTTGAATCCTAGAAAATTCGATTCAAAACTTCTACGAATTACTCGTCTTCCCAAATACTTTTTCAAAAATATTACTAACTTCGAATTATTTTTGTCAAAAATGGGATTTCGACGATCTAAGTTCAAATTTATTCGAAGTTCAATTTTCTTCAATTTCCTTGATCACAATTTTTTTTCAAAATCGTATCTAATCTAAAAATTTAAAAAAATTCCAACTTTGATTTTTTAAAATTTCTTTTAATATGTATTGAGTTAGAAGAAATATTGAAAAACATGAATTAATTTTCTTTAGAAAAATTTAAAGTTGGAAAAATTCAAAGAATATTTCAACATGAGAAATTTCTGAGTTGAAAAAAATTTGAGGAAAAATTAAAGCCTGTGTAAGAAACAATCACACATCGTTCAAATTCAAAAAAACATTTTATTGCAGTTTTTGGAATAAAATTTTATAAGAAAAACGAAAGTTTTTGAAACAAAAAAGATTTCGACATTTTTCTGTGTTTTTAAATCAGAATTTTTCGAGATTTTTGTATTTTTTAAACGGATGCTTCAATTTTAAAACTAATTGGAAAAATTTCCGAGTTGAAAGAAATTTTAAGAAATAGGCATAAAGTTGAATTTTTTTTAAAAGTTCGAGTTCAAAAATAGTGAGAAAATATAAATTTAAAAAAATTTCATTTGGAAGAATTTTTAAAAAATTAGAATTGAAGAAATTCAAAAAATTTAAAGTTGAAAAAATTTGAACTTGGAATAAATTCGGACTTAGATCGTCGAAATATCATTTTTGGCAAATATAATTAATTCGAATACTTTTCACGAATAAAAAATTTCGATTCGAATCGGGCCCATTATTAATCTAGACCTCACGCAGATCTCATTTATTATAATTAAGTCGATCGCCTAATTATAATTCGTTTTTCTTTTTTCAGGAATCAAAAAAATATAAACTCACCGTGTACCCTTGTCCCGAACCCATTTTTAAACCACTCTCCGATGTAGAGCTTTTGCAGAAAATGCTCGTATGCGATAAAATCGACGAAGAAAAAATCTGTAACATTTTCACCACCAAAAGTAGCCCTCAACGTTTAGAAATCGTGCAAAAATTCAAAGAACAATGTGGAAAGGTATGTTTATATTCATCGATAATTACTCGTACGAGCACCAGTGGGATAAATTTTCACCTCGCGATTAATATTTTCCCCAGAATTTGGTGGAAATATTGAACGAAAACTTGTCCGGAGATTATAAAACATTGATAGTAGCTTTGTTGACACCACCGTCCGAATATCTCGCCTCCGAACTCCACTACGCCATCGATGGACTTGGAACCGATGAAAAAACTCTCATCGAGATAATTTGCACCGCTGATAATTATCAGATTGAATTAATCAAGGCTTCGTATAAAAAATGTACTTATCACACCAACGATATATTTTCGGAAAATTATTCATATTGATTTCATCTCTTTATCATCTTGTATTTTTCGCAGTGTACGGTAATACTTTGGAAGATGACGTAAAAGGTGATACATCTGGTAGCTTCCAAAAATTACTCCTCGCATTGCTCCAAGTAAAAAGATATCATATCATACATACTTCGTATGGTGATATATTCTAATTCCGAATACTTTTTCTCAGGGTAAAAGATCAGAAAATAAAGAAGTCAGCGAGGAAGAAGTGGAAAAAGATGTCAGTGATCTGATTGCTGCCATGATTTGTCCAAAATCCAGATCTCAATTAGAAGAAGTTGTTTTCAAATTATTAATCAACAAAAGCTGCGATCATTTGAATGAGGTTTTCAAAAAATTCCACAAAATTGCCCAATGCCTGTTGCAAGAAGTCATCAAACAGAAGTTCAGCGGTGACGTCAAAAATGCTTTGATAGCCATAAGTAAGCTTTACTACGTCGAAATATATCAAAAGTTTTGTCCAAGGGAAGTTAATTTTGTAAATTTTCTAATTTTGTGTGTTTCGAATACGTAGTCAACGTGATTGAGAACAAATCACGTTTCTTTGCCGAACGTATCAAGGATGCGGTAGCTGGCTGGGGTACCAAGGATCGTCAATTGATCAGATTAATCGTATCAAGATGCGAAGTCGATTTGAAAGAAATTGAAGAAGAGTATCAAGAATGTTACAAAACGTGTTTGGAAGACGATATCGCTGTAAGTATTTTCTAGTTTGTTTGTTTTTTTTTGGGGGGGAGGGGGTAAAGTAGCAAAAGGTGACTAGCTCCTAAATCATTTCGACACACAAGGGATTCGGATTTTCACGATCTATGTTCAAATTTATGTTAGGGACTCTATTTTTTCAAAGCTATATATATCAAATTTTAAAATTTTTCAATTGATTAAATTTTTTAATTAAATTTTCTCAAAAATCCTTGTTTTGCTTTCGCATTTTCATTACTTTACAATTTTTTTCAGCTTTAAAGTTGGAAAAAGTTTTAATAAATAAATATTATTCACACCAGTTTTAGAGTTGGAAATTTTTTTTAAAAATATCTTTAAAGTTGAAAAATTGAAGAAATGCAAGTTGGCAAAATTTTCAATACTAAACTGTTTTCAACTTTACTTTTCTACTGTTAATTTTTTTCAATTTGGATTTTCTCAACATCTTCCAGCTTCAAATTTCCAACGTTTTTTTTGCGACTTTTTATTTTTCCAAATTTCTTCCAACTCAAAAATAAGGTTTTCCAATCTAATTTCAAATTTTTTCAATTTTCAATTTAAAAAAATTTTCAACTCCATGTTTTTCAAAGTTGGACAGATTTTAATAAAATAGAAATTCAACCCATTGAGAAAATTAATATCGGATACAATTTTTAAAAAAGTTTAGAAATTAAAAAAGTTGAGAGGTGGAAAATATCTGACCTTCGAATAAATTTAATTTGGACTTGGATCGTGGAAATCCAAACTGAGTCAAAATGATTTAGGAGCTAGTCAAAAGGTGAGTTGAGATTCTCATTTCACTTTTTTCCCCATTTTCAGGATGACACGTCCGGATGGTACGGAAAAACTTTGCTGTGTTTAGTTCAATATGATCATTGAGTCATCATACTTATTCGATTTTTTAAACTTAGAGCTTGGCTAGTTACTTAAATTATAAGAAAAATATCTTGTGATTATCTATGTTTTAGGTGCTTATATCATTTTCAGATTTGCTTCTTATTAAATAAATATTTTGAAAAACGTTCAAAACAATAATTTTTTTTCGCCCTTGCACCGGAAAGAAAGATTTGGTCGCATTTAACAAAAATTAGACTTCATAAACATTACTTCAAAATTCAGAAATCGAAAAAAAAAATCATATCTACATTTTACTGCACTTCCAAAACATCAAATCAAAATCATCCAAACTCCAAGCACATAAAAATAATTTCTTAATTTCTCAGTACAACATTAATTCCTGTAAAAAATAAAAATGAGTAATGAAGATAAAACTCAGTTCTCTCCTTTCAAAATTTCCTTTTCATATTTTCCAATTTGAATTTAAAAAAAAAAATGTTTTCCTATACCAACTCCATTCATCTTACTTGATTTTTTCACTTTTTTACTTCTTTCTACTATGTGACTCGGTGTTTTACTCCATTTTTTCTTTCACATTCGTGCCTACTTTCAATCTTCATCACAGATTCCTTTGTAAGTTGAAATAGGTACCTTAAGTATAATAATTTGCATTCATTAAAGCAGTATTTTTTCACAATCATAAATAATTTCTTTTATAAAATTTAACAATATCATCTTTAAATACAGAGATTTTGCACTAATCTTGCACAGTATTTACCTACCCACCATGATATCCCACCAAATAAAAAAATATAATTACAAAGAGAAATTCTACAGATAAAGAGGAGATCACTTGGGCAAATACAACTAGAGACTATTAGGCTTTAGATACGAAGTACTTGTTAATAAAACAGAATCAGACATCGAAACAGAAATTTTCTAACGAAGAAAAATATACTTCGGCACTTACTATCCTTTACCTATACGAAATTGTAATGGGACACTACCATCGCCAACATTTCCAAACAGCACACTTTGACGACTATCTCCCTACGATTTTCAGCATTAGAGAAGTTATCACAACAGATTTTCCAACATGTGAATCCCACAATACACAAACCAACAGTTTGGTGTGAAAAAATATTCCATAAACAAGAAACCACTACCTGAGCTAACCAGACTTAGATTTACGTATAAGGTGAGAAGAAAATCTGATCAGCCCTTCGTATAGAGAATTTTCGACATTGCTGAATTCAATCCACAAATCCACCATCAACATTCTCCGGCTATACTTACTACAGATCTACGTTGACTATATAATTCGAAAAGGATAAAAAGAAGAATGGAACCGAATTTTTCGAAACCAGATACCACCGATGATCAAAATGTTGCAGAAAAACTACTTCACGAACAAAATGGCAGGTAAAATATATTTTTTTCACTTGCTTTGATCGAGCACCTAAGCAAAAAGTTGCATAACACAGATCGACACGATTTTTGTGTCTGGGTTCCGATTGCTAAATTTTGGTTGCTTTTATGTAACTAATGAAGGGAAAAATAATTTTTTCGATCAAAGTTTGCTTTTGGTTGAGGGGGGGTCCAAAAATAAGGGATTTCGAGAAAAATTAACACGAGTTTGAGAAAAAAAAATTCAAAAGTCTGATAGGAAATTTTAGGGTGGCCTGGCCTACTAAAAAGTGACATTTCTGGGAAAACTAACGTTCTACGACAAAAGCGATGAAGACTAAAGTTGTAGAGAATAAAATTCTCGATCTGGTTGAAGCAGTTGAATTTTTCTGGGAGGCATAGTTTTCAAGATATTTTGGAGTAAAGTTGAACATTAGTGGAGGAAATTGAGAAAAAAAATAAATAGGTCAATTTTTGGCTCCCAAAAATCATTATGTTCAACTTTACTCCAAAATATTTTGAAAACTATGCCCCCAGAAAAATCTAGCTGCTTTAACCAGATTTTAAATTTTATTCTCTACAACTTTGGTTCTCATAATTTTTGTCGTAGGACGCTTAGTTTGGTCAGAAATGTCACTTTTTGGTAGGGAAGGCACAAAAAAATGAAATTTTTTCACAGAATTTAGGAAAGTTTAAGCTGTAACTTTTTTTCTAAATGAGATGGAGGTCTGCGGTTTGTTCCATTCGATTCGCTGAAATTTTCTATAAGACTAGACCAAAAAAAATTGTTGATAATTTTTTCTCCATCTCATGTTAATTGTTTTCGAAAACCCTTATTTTTCGACCCCCTTCCCACTCCCAAAGCAAACTTTGAAAGCCACGAATGAGTTAGGCATTAGAACTGAAACACAGAACAAACAATTTTTTGTCGACCAGTGATAATTTACCATTTTTATTCAGAAAGGTCCAAGAGAAGACACCGAAATTTTGGTTCTCGAGGAGATTTTTCATCGCTATTTTAATATTTTTCGGTTACATTAATATAGTCTTATTGAAGGCTAATTTGAACATAGCTATTGTTGAGATGACATCTAATAAAACAATAATTGTGGGAAATGTTACTACATACGAAGTGAGTACTATTGAAAATTTCTTTTAAAAAGTTTTAAAAGAATTGCTTTCGTTCAGGAATCGTATCATCAGCGTCTTACTTTTTCGCTTAGAAACCAGAATTCATCTGGGATTCGAAGACAGTCGGATTGATTCTGGGTATGTACGCATATGGCTACCAAGCTTGCCTGGCAGGCGGATACATAGTCAATAAATTGGGAGGTGCAACTACATTTGGAGGAGCCATAATGATGATGTCTGTTTTAAATTTGATCACACCGATTTTTTTGAAGACAAATTTCTATCTGTTTTTAGCCTCCAGAATAATAGTAGGAATTGGCGATGTGAGTATGATTTTTTCAACAAAGATGACCAAAGTACAGATTTTTCAACGAAAAATAATTAATGTTCTATTGCCATGCCCTATCTACGTATCTAGGGCCTCGCTTATACAGGAGTTATTGAAATGCTATCGCGTTGGGCACCGATTCAAGAGAGATCAACGATGTCATGTTTGGGTTTCAATGGATTATACATCGGTTTCGCTGCCTCATATCCAATATGTGGATACCTCGCTTACAAATGGGGCTGGCCATCGACATTCTACGCTGCTGGTAACTATACACAATTGAAAGGACCCTTTTGGAAAAAACACTTCGGTGAGTTTAAGGTTGCCAATTCCAGGTATCATGGGGATAATTTGGTATGCAATTTGGCTACCACTTGTAAAAAATCAGCCATCTAAAGATAAATGGATTTCTAAAAAGGAACTGTTGTATATTTTGGAAAATACCGACACCACGCCCAGAAAACAAGTAACTGATGACTGAATTTAACCACGAAATTGATTCGCAGTCGAATAATACACATTTCAACCTTCTATGTTATAGATTAAGGTTCCATACCAGAAAATCCTCAAAACACCTCCAGTATGGGCTCTGTGCACAGCCCAGTTCGTATATAATTGGGGATTCACACTTTTGGTGGTATGTTTTCCTCTTTATGTTAAAGGTAGGTATCTAAAGGGTATGGCCGGATAAGGGGTGAATTTGGCCCCAGGCGCGTTTGGGCTCCTAAACACCTCAAGTGGTGTAGTATATTGACTAGGAAATTCTTTTCAGAAAATTTTGGACCCTTACCGCCCTTCCTATCTAGTCCAGTGCCAGATTGCAAGTAAACAACAAAAGATGATAGAGTTGTGAAATTTGGAATGGTGTACAAGGACATCCTAAGAAATTTTTTGAGACCGGGAGGCGATTACCAAACCCCATAGGAGGGGATGGGGGAGGTTTAAAGTGGGGTTCAGCCCCAAATTTTTTGAAATTGGGCTATCGATCCAATTTTAGTGTCATTTCCATATGACTGAATTCCACTGAGTTCAAAAAGTCATTATTTTCAAGAACTCAGCGGGATTCAATCATATGGAAATGACACCAAAATTGGACCGATAACCCAATTTCAAAAAATGGGGGGCTGAACCCCACTTTGAACCGCCCCCATCCCCTCCTATGGGGTTTGGCGATTGCCTCCCGGTTTCAAAAAATTTCTTAGAATGTCCTTGTACACCATACCAAATTTCACAACTCTATCATTATTTGCCGTTTATGTCCAAAAAAAATGCAATCTGCCACTGGACTAATCGGAGTTATGGCAATTTTATTGCATTAATTTCAAGAATTTTTAGTTTCAACGGAAGTGAAGGAAATTTTTTGTTCATTGGTACAGAGTTACATCTCGTAGAGGTGTATTTATGATAATTTTTTCAACAATTTTGGTGCACTCCTTCGCGTTTTTTCAGCTATTTAAAGTTTTCAATCGTAAAAAACGCCACATTAGCGAAGAGCGACCACTCTGGAAAAATCACTAAAATATACGTTTTTTTATGTAGAATTTTGCTGTATACTTGGTTTTGGCCATTTCTTTGAACTAAGGGCCGAAAATTTCGAAAAAACTGTACAAAAATGTTGTCATTTTAGTAGATTTTTCAAATTTTGAGCGTTTTATGCAGAAAGAAATGACTAAATGAAAAAACCAATCCCATATTCGTATTCAGCAGGTCAAAATACCCCGATAAACACTCTTTTCGCGATAGTTTTGCTTAAAGTTTTAAAATTTATTTTTTTCACTGATTTTTCATGGCGAAAAAAGTGAATTTCGAAACTTTAAGCAAAACTATCTCGAAAAGGGTGTTTAACGAGGTATTTTGACCTGCTGAACACGAATATGGGATTGGTTTTTTCATTTGGTGATTTTTTCCCAGAAAATTCGCCATTTTCAAGTTTGAATTAGGTCTCTCGAGCAAGAAAATTACAATAGACTATAATTAATGCCATATTCGAGTTCTACTACCCGAAATTAGACAGAAATGGCCATTTTTTCCGATTTAAATTTTCTAAGTCACATTTCATAGATATACATCTACATTTAAAAAAAAACGTATATTTTAGTAATTTTTTCAGGATGATCGCTTTTCGCT
Source organism: Pseudococcus viburni (assembly GCA_033439095.1). Classification (NCBI taxonomy): domain Eukaryota; kingdom Metazoa; phylum Arthropoda; class Insecta; order Hemiptera; family Pseudococcidae; genus Pseudococcus; species Pseudococcus viburni. The sequence continues at coordinate 558,300 of JAVBJF010000218.1, forward strand.
CAAGTATTATGGTGTTTTTTACGATTGAAAACTTCAAATAGCCGAAAAAACGTGAAGGAGTGCACCAAAATTGTTGAAAAAATTATCATAAATGCATCTCTACAAAATGTAACTTTGTGCCAAAGAACAAAAAATTTCCTACACTTCCGTTGAAATTAAAAATTCTTAAAAAAATGCAATAAAATGGCCATAACTCCAATAAGGAAGGAGGTAGGGGTCCAAAATTTTATGGAATTTTTTTCCAGTCAATATAGGCCACTTGATGTGTTCAGGAGCCCAAACTCGCCTGGGGCCAAATTCACCCCTCATCCGGCCATACCCCCACCCGTTAAAGGAAATACTGCTGAATGTCTTTCAAACACTTATGATGTATTTTTTTTTTAGATATGACTGGACGTGATATAGATGAAGTAGGAATGATATCCTCGATTCCAAATTTAGTCTGCATGTTTATGGTTCCAATAGCTGGAATTGTAATGGATTTTTGGCAGAATAACAGCAACTTTACACGTACTCAGGTTAATAATAGACCAACAGTCACATTTGCAACTTTTGAGAAGCTTTTCGAGTATTTCCCAGAGGATACAATTCGGAAATGAAATCATTTTGCAGATTCATAAAATTATGATGAGCTTAGGATTTCTTACAGGATCCGTTTCGTTTGCAATTGCTGCATACAGCACGAATTTCACATTATCTATGGTTTGTTTCGTAGTCATCAAATTAATGTTATCCTTTAATTTCCTTCTGCTGCAGTAAGTATCCAGTTCCAATTTAGCACAGTAAACGTCCATGTACGTTTTCAGGTTGTTTTCAAAATCATTTTTTCTTCATTGCTTTACAGCCTGGTTTGTCTTGGCATGTCATCGAAACATTCCAGCGCACTGGCTGGAATAGCCGCATTTTGGCATACACTGAGTGTAATTTTGATACCAAATGTAGTGGGATTTATAGTTCAAAATCACGTAAGTATCCATACATAAATTATATTCTTCATTGATTTCATTTTTTTTTTCGAAACTAGAATTTGATATAATAACTCGTTACATGTGATTACATGTAGAGTTTGGAGGAATGGAGTACTTGCTTCATCTTATCCACGGCAGTTTTACTCTTAGGAGCAGTTATATTCATAAGCCTTGGTTCAAGTGAACTTCAGCCATGGTCCAAATCGAATGTTTGTGATATCGATGAAAAATTTAATATTGAAAATAAAAAATCTTGCGAACCCTGAACCGATTTCTTTGCTTTTTTAGAAGTATAATAATGACATGACAGAATAAAAAGGTTTGCATAACAGAAAAATAATGAAAAATGTTATGTGCCTGCAGTAACTTTTAAGGACTAGATCGTCAAAAGGGTAAGGTAGCCTATTATCGACCACTTTTTTTGGGGGCTTCACCATTTTAAAACTATAAAGATTCGAATTTAGAAATGTCATTGATGGCTTAATGGATACCTACATCCTTCCTGTACATAGAAATTATCGGGGCTCATCCAAAAATTTTTAGTATTTTTTTGGAATTTTTTCCCAACAAGTCAAAATTTCGACCACTGACTGATTTTGTCCGCTATTAATGAAATCCACCGGTGTCAAAGACAGAGCTCCCCGTCTACCAATCAGGGAGGTGTCAATGTACACGAATATATCCTAAGTATTCACCGAATAAATAGAACACGAATTGACTGGATCAAATCACATGTATTCTCACAAATATCACAGATTGCACGATTATACTTAAATAAGGCGAATTGACTATAGGCGGGTAGCGTGTACAACGGGTGAACAGCTACTGGCTGGCTCTCGGTACTCTCGTTACCGAGTTCACTGAGACCAGTGTTACCTAAACGGTAGGGCCAATCTCCCCTCTGACACCGGAAAACATCATTTTCGTGGTCCTGTTACACAGATGAACAATTTGTTTGAGACCAAAATAGCAACCCTACAGCCAAAATTCGCAGAGAAAATTGAAAAAAAAAACGAAATCGCATAAAAACAACAGATTACATAAGATTATATAGGTGGTCGATAATGGGGCACACCTTAAAAAAAATTGAGTGAATTTTTTTTCAATTCACCTCAATCACAAAAACACTAGAAACATTTAAATTCAATAATTTTAGGATATAAATTCACCATTGAAACACTTTTTTGCACATCACATTTATTCTTTTCTACAGGTAAGGCAAGGTGAGTCTGGGAATTTTCTAGCTGCGCATCTGTCACACCACGTCAAAATTCAGCACCAAAAAATTCTTGAAAATTTTGCAAAAAAAACAACCGAGAAAGATTTTATGAAAATGTAAAAAGTGATTACATTTTTAAAAATCACAAAAATTGTTCAAATGAATAATGAAAAAAGAGTAAATTTTCATAAAAATTGCTTGGCAACAATACAAAACTGAATTAAATAGAATTTAAAAGTCTACAAAGTACCACGAATTTCGCAGAAAATCTCAAAATTTCTCAAGTGTTGAAATACCGAAAAATTACTTTAAAAATTTATAAAAATGAGATTAAATGAAAATAACACAGGGCGACACGAATTTCGTTTTTGGGTTCTCATTGCCAAATTTGGGGTGCTTTTATGTAACAAATGAAGAAAAAAATATTTTTTTAACCAAAGTTTGCTTTGGGGGTAGGGGGGCCAAAAAACTGATTTTTCGAGGTCAATAAGCCTGAGCATTACAAAAAAAATTGAAAACCTTTTTTTTTGGACTAATCTTGTAGGAAATTTCACGGCGAATCCAATGCCGCAAACCGCAGACCTCCGTCTTTCTTTTAAAAAAAGTTACAGCTCATTCTTTACAAAATTCTGTGAAAAAATCACTACTTTTTCGCGAAAAAGGCACAAAAAATGTGATTTTTTCACAGAATTTTGTAAAGAATGAGCTGTAACTTTTTTTCAATAAGAGATAGAGGTCCGCGGTTTGCGGCATTCGATTCGCCGTAAAATTTCCTACAACTCTCACCATGGTCATTATGGCCTTAAAATCCTTACTTTTCTCTCAAATTTCACTTCTTTGCGAAAAAAAACAAAAAAAAGCGATTTTTCACAAAATTTTGGAAAGAATGAGCTGTAACTTTTTTTAAAAAAGAGACTGAGGGCTGCGGTTTGCGGCATTGGATTCGTCGTAAAATTTCCTACAAGATTAGTCCATTAGTCCAAAAAAAAATTTTTTCAATTTTTTTTGCAATGCTCAGGCTGATTGACCTCGAAAAATCAGTTTTTTGCCCCCCCCCTCCCCAGCAAACTTTGGAAGCCAGGATTGAGCAAGGTGACGTATTTTGATGTCTAGAAACAGAATTTCGGCATGAGAACCCAGACACAGAGCAAAAAAAAATGTTCGTCACCCTGTGTAATCAAAGTTGACACAACCATTAAAATGCTATGAAAAAAATTACAAAACTCGCACAAAATGTCAATAAGATGAATGAAAATATAAGACAAAGTGGTCAAATATCCCAAAAGGCAGGAAAATTCAATAAAATATCATTAAAATAATATAAATAACATCTCAAAATGCGATAAAAATTGCATTGGTATATTCTTAAACTTGTAGAACGGTGACGAAATTTCGATAAAATCATTTTAAAAAGATGGATGCAACGAAATTACGGATTTTCTTGTGCAAAATCTAAAAAATGTAGCAGAAAATCAATTTTAATGACAATTTGAACGATATTTACAACATTTTGAACAATTTTTTCGTCATTTAAGGCAAATTCGCTCACAAAAGAGAAAATTTTCTTTTATAAAATTAGAAAAATGTCGAAAAATTTGTTTTACTGACAATTCAGATCATCATGCAACAGCAAAAGAAAAACTGTCGGTTTTTTTTTTTGTGAAACATGAAGTGTCAGAAAAATTGCAATTTTTTTTACAAGTTTGTAAACCTAACACTATTCCAACGATTTTTACATTCCGAAATTTTTCATGCTTTATTAAAACCCAGTTTTAATGATTTTCTCACAAACGTGCCACGAAATTCGGATCACTGAATTTTAACACTTTGAAACATTTTGAAATTAAAAAACCAACGTTTTTCACAATCTTTTATGCAACTTTACTAATACCAAATTCAAACAATTAACAATAATTTTTAATTTTTATCAAAATTTTGAATATTTATCGTACTAGGTACTTCGTAATTACATTAGGTACTCTACTTACTGATATGAACATAATTTAGGAGAAATCACGTTTATTTTTGTGATAAGGCAAGTTGAATCCATTATACCAGGGGATCAACTTATTCAACGAGAAATCTAAATTCGCGTACATATAAACGAAGTTTTTTTTTATTGCGCTAAAAATCAACATAGAAAATGAAAATTTTTATTTATTTATTTGAATTTTTCAAAACCTCGTGATTAAAATCCAAGTTCGAGGAATATTTCGGGTGAGATTTTTTCAATTTTTATAACTATACTAACGTGAGTATTACTCGTACTAGGGACTACCAGTGTGCAAACGATTACTGATAAGACATAACTCCCATCTGAGCTAACAATATAGCTGCAAGACCATCGCATTGTAAAGCAATGTTGTAAGTCTTACATAATTCAAACAAAAGATAGATATGGAACAGCAATAATCATCACCATGGAATTTTTTAATATTTTTGACACACCCCAAATTGAGATTTTATCCATAAAAAAAGCAAGCACTATGTAGGACTATAAACGTCAGTTGAATAATTAACTCCCGAAGAGTCAGCAGCTCGTGAAAAACATGGAAGAGAGAAAATTAGAGTACACTGAAGATCAAAATGTAGCAGAAAAATTTCTCGAAGAGCAAGATCACAGGTAGGATTGAATTAAGAATTTGGAATTTGAAAAGCATCTTCATCAGTTTTTTTTTTTTTTTTAAGTTCAGCCGAGTAAAATATGTATTAAAATTTAATTTGAATGCAGAGTTCGGTACTTTACGACTACCTACACTACAGTTACATTTTCTTAAATTTTCTAACCCATTTTTTCTAAGTTCTTTTCTCAAATTTATTTCAACTCCATAATTTTTTCCAAGTTGAAATTCGTAAAAATTTTATTTAAAAAAATTCTTACAGCTTTAAAATTTTATCCAAATTGATAATTACTCATTCATTTCAACTCAAAGAAAATTTCGTTTATATCTTTCAAGTTGAAATGAAAATTCAATTTGGAAACAATTTTAAAACCGGGTCAAAATTTAAAAAATTTGACACTTGAAAAATTTTTGAAAAAATTCAAACTAGGAACAACTTTTTAAAAACTGTAAAGATAATTTTTTTTTAATTTCAAATCGGAAAATTTTTTAGAAGCATTTTTGAAAAAAATTTCGACACTTGAAACATTTTTGAGAAAATTACGAAAACTTAAATTCAGTAAAACTTATTTGCACATTTTAACATTGTGTCGGATTTCACTCAGAAATTTTTTACGAAATCCTTCCATTTTAAAGATTAGAAATAAACCGTTGTTTTAGTTCCAACTCTTTTAAATGCTGTGAGAGAAGAGGTCATGTTTTCGATACTTTACATCACAAAATTGGTTTTGGCTACACAGCTTTAGAAAGAGACTTAAAAATCGTTGGTAAATTTTTTTCAAAGTTTAAATTTGAGTTTTTTTGGCGAAAAACTCAATTTTATGAATTTATGGAACCCAAAACTTCCGAGCAAAATTTAAAAAAAATTGAAAATTACACGAGGTACACCCTTTATTGTTATATTTTTTGAGGCACTAAGTTCGAATATCAACTTGTTTTTGGATTTATTACCCCAACTCCCTCCACGAGAGCTCAAATTTAGCCCAGAAATGAAAAAAACTCGAGTTATTTTTTGATTTTGACCTTCTAGAACTCCTTAACCACTTCCCACCCAATTTGAATTATGTATTTATTCAAGAAAATATCACTTAGTAAGGACACAGAATAAATTATCTTTTTTGGTCGCTGGGTTTAAACATAGATGATCCTTTTTTTTTTGTACGACCCCATCTAAATCTGTATTCTCTCATAAATGTTTTTAATTTTCCTTTTTCGGTTTCCGATATGAAGAAAACAGACCTTAGTAAGGTTGCAACAAAAATATAACTCATATTCGAACTCAGTGACCCAAAAAACGTAACAAACTGCAAGAGTAAAGCTTGCAGATCCGTAACCATTCATTTTATTTTTTGATGATCAGTAAATGGATATCAAAACCTCAAATCGTTAAGACCCAAACCACTGAACACAGACGAACGACAAATAAGATATCATTTTGGTCGTCGAAACGATTCCTGGTCACAGTTCTGGTATTCTTCGGATGGTTTAATTTGGTCATACTGAAGGTAAATTTGAACATATCCATCGTTGAAATGACATCTAAGAAAGAGATCGTCGTGGGAAATGTCACGAAAAACGAAGTAAGCACGACCTTTGCAAAACACCCACCAAAAACGATAATTTTTCAAGGATTTTTTTTTTTGTAGTCTGAATTCGACTGGGACTCCAAAACAGTCGGAATGATTCTGAGTATGCATTCATATGGATATCTGACCTGCGTAGGAGCAGGATACGTAATCAGTAAATTAGGAGGTGCGGTCACTTACGGATTAATAATACTAGTAATGGCTATAATGAACCTAATCACACCAGTTTGCCTGAAACTGGATTTTTACCTTTTTTTGTGTACTCGATTAATCATTGGAGTTCTCGATGTGAGTAAATTGTAGACTTTGGATCAATTTAGATTGATTTTAATTAAATTTCAAAAGGAATAATCGAAGATATTGTGGCATAGGGGTTTGGCTACGCAGGTTGTATGGAAATACTATCGCGTTGGGCTCCTGTTGAAGAACGATCGAGAATGTTGGGTCTGAGTTTTTGCGGAATATACATTGGAATCGCCGCTAGTTATCCGATTTGTGGATTTCTAGCTCAGAAATGGGGATGGCCTACGACATTCTATGCTGCAGGTAGGATTTCAAAATGAATAAAATATTTTTCTTAAGATATCAAAACCGATATCCTTTCGATATTCTATTATTTCCAGGGATCATAGCCATCGTTTGGTATTTTTTTTGGCGAACCTTGGTGAAAAATCAACCTTCAAAAGATAAACGGATTTCTAAAAAAGAACTGCACTACATCATGGAAAATACGGAAACTACTTCGAGAAAACAAGTAAGTATTTACCTATGATTATCTGATGATTGATCCTTAATCTAGACTATATAAAGAATGAATTTAGCTCAGGTGCCCTTTTTTTTAGCCCCCCCCCCTCCCAAGGATGCACCATTTTTCTAAAAATCGTTGTAATTCCGGAACTCCGGATGATTTCATCCCATTTCGATTTTTTTTACTCTAATAACAACTAAAAGGGTTCTGCACATTTTTTGCCATTACAAAAATTTCGAAAAACCAATCTCCAGGTCGTAAAATTTCCAAAAACTGTCATAAATTATGATAAAATTTTCGTTTTTTGCGATTTTCATCAAAAATAAATGAGATCCCTACGATGAAACTTGTTATAATAAAAGTTGTTTAGAATGATAAAATGAGTGAGTGCATGCCTGATGTTTTTTCAAAAACTGTTCTCCCAATAATTAAAAATTTGATCTATTGCATTCAATTTGAATATTTTTTTCGGCTAAATTATTTAAAAATCAATTATTTTTCAAATTACGCAGGTCGAATCATTTTTAAAAAAATACCCCCTCCCATTAATGAAAAACTCAATTTTTTTAAAATACTCCAGGTCGATCATTTCATTTTTTCAGTACCCATCCCCTCCCATTACACAAAAATTTGATCTATTGTAAAAAGTATAAAGGTTAATTAAGTATATACCTACAATTGATTTAAACCTTGCAATTTGTAAATCGAATTAAAAAATTACAAAGATATTTTCTTCCAATAAAGTATTTTTTTCAATTGTAAGAAATTACAGAAATTCCAAATTTTTTCAACTTTAAAATTTTCAAGAAAATTAGATCGACCCACTTATTTTTTAGATTGTTTTCAACTTGAGTTACATACTTAGGTCGAATTTTTTCAATCTAAATTATTTATTCAATGATTTTTTGAAATTACACAGGTCGAATCAATTTTCTTTTTTGATTGTATTCAACTTTAATTATCTACATATTTTGCAATTTTCAGGTCAAATTAAAAAAATTCCAAAATATTTTCTCCTAATTAAGTAGCAAGTACCTAGGTATTTTATTTTTTTAAAATTAGACAGGTCGAATCAATTTTTTTGAGTACCCCTTTCCATTAATACAATAAATTTGATCAATTGTATTCAACTTGAAATTACATAGGTAGGACCAAATTAAAAAAAAAAATCCCAAGTCGAATTAATTTTTTCAGGTACTTCCTCCCATTAATTAAAAATTCAGTCAATTGTATTCAATTTAAATTACATAGGTTAATTAGGGGGACTTAAAATTTCCAGAATGCGAAAAAAAATGATAAGGCACAACAAATAATGAAAACCCATTCACAACATAGCTGAGGCTCCATTCCTTTTAAAAAATATGTATAAACTCATCCCTCATTGATTACGAATTTTTGAAAAATTTTGAACTTTTTTCGATTTTTGTACTTTTCAAAAAAAAAATCCCAAACCCAAAATTTCGAAAATTTTAAAAATTGAGATCTTTAAAAACTAACAGTAGCATATTATGATGCGAGTTTTGGATACGGATAAAAAAAATCATTGCATCCAAATTTTGCCTAATCAAAAATTTGAAGGGGCAAAAATTTACAAAAAATCAAGTTTTCGTGAAATTGACAACACTGTATCCCCCACTTAGCCTTTTTCAGATATTTTGAGTACAGCGTTGACGTTGCGTTGTCCCTTGCCGACCTACACGTAGGCAACCCTTCGTTCAGATCAACGCAAGGTAATGTGGAGCGATTTCTCTCTAAATTATGAAAAAAACGTAGCTTTGCGGAACTTTTGGGTCACCTTGTAATATTGATTTCATCAATTGAAAATCGCAAAAAAACGTTTTTAACGTTGTTTGAAAATTGACAATGAGGGAAACATTTTTCAAAATTTTTATTATAACAAAAAACGTGTAAAACCAATCATTCGGCTACCTATAATTTGAAATTAAAAAAATTGAAATCGGATCAGATGAGCTCGAGTTGCAAGGATTTTTGAGGGGGTGGACCCTAAGTGAGAGAAAGCAGTTTTTGAAAAAACAACAGACATGTAGTTACTCATTTTACCATACTAAACAACTTTTATTATAGCAAGTTTCATCGTATCTCAATATTTTTGACAGGGTGTCTAACAAAATTTGTATGAGCAAAAAGCTTGACTTAGCTTGACCTTTTGGAATGACTTTTTTGAGGGCCACCCCCTCCCTCCCAACAAAAATTCTATGCGTCCATGTCTCTGGTGCTATCCCCCCCCCCCCAAATAAATTTGAGATCGCCTTCAAGTCTTCCAAGAAATTAGAACGAGAAATTTTTTTCTATTTTTCTATTTCAAAATATTCAGTTGTCTGAGATGGAAGAGAAGAGTTTATATCATAATGTTGAAGAAGAATTGTATAAAATCACTCAGCCCGATCGAAGCGAGGGCGAAATTTTGTGAAAAAAGAGCACCCAGAATCTGGAATTCTTTTATTAAAATTCGTGCTTTTTTTCGTATTATGTTTTGAATTCCAAAAAAACTATATCTATGGACTCATCTCCAAATCTCCTTCCAAAAAATCGAACCATTTTTGAAATATTCCAATCTAGATCGTTACTGAGTCTTTTTATAAATCAGAAGCACAATTTTTTTTTCATACGAAAATATCAATTGTATGGGCTGGAAAGGAGGAAGGTTCATACCATCATTTTGAAAAAAAAATTGTAAATTCACTGAGCCCGAGCAAAGCGAGGGCGAAAATTTTAGAAGAAAAAAGCATTCAAAAGCAAAAATTTCTTCATTGTTTTAATCAATTTTTTAGTACCTATTAAAAGGGAGGCGAAATCTTCAACTTCTATCTCTTGGATAAATTTTAGACCTTATATGCCTGAGCAAAGCATGGGCTAAGATTAGAAAAATTGGTGATTTTCAAAAAAATATATATATAACATCAAAACAAATATTAACCAAACATTTTCTACTTTAAAACTTTTTTAAAAAACTATTCATCAAGGGTAAATGGAAGTTTTTTTTGATTTTTGAAAAAAAGCTTGACCTTTGAGTTAATTTGAGTAAATTAGTCAAAAAGCTTGACTTTTCAGTACCCGCATGACTTTTTTGAAAAAATCTTGACTTATCAGGACCGTTGGACACCCTGTTTGATGAAAATCACAAAAAAAAGAAAATTTCATCATAATTTATGACAATTTTTGGAAATTTTACGACCGCGACCCGGTAATTGGTTTTTCGAAATTTTTGTAACTGCAAAAAATGTGCAGAGCCCTTTTGGCTGTTATTAGAGTCGAAAAAATCAAAATCAAATGAAACCATCTGGAGTCACAACGATTTTAAGAAAAGGAAGTGGATTCTCGGGAGGGGAGTGGGTTAAAAATGAAACTCAGGCTAAATTCGTTCATTATACAGTCTAGATTAAGGATCAATTATCAGATGCTCGAATTTAAGATATTCTCACCACACACTAATTTCTATGATACAGATCGTGCACCCATATTGGGAAATCATCACTTCTTATCCAGTATGGGCTCTATGTATGGCTGAGTTCGCATATAGCTGGGGTTTCACACTTCTGGTGACTTGTTTTCCATTATATGTTAAAGGTAGGTACCTTTTGACCAAAGATCACAACTGGAATAAAATCTCCGAAATTAAATTTCTCCTTTGCAGACATCACAGGACGAAATATCAACGAAGTAGGATTCATATCATCGATTCCAAACATCGCTTGCATGTTCATGATACCTATAGCTGGATTCATCATGGACTTTTGGCAAAACAATAGTAACCTTACACGTACTCAGGTTAATTCCAAGAGATAGAATTTCTGCGAATGCCCTCCCCCCCCCCTCATCAATTTAACAAACACCTATTTATATTTGCAGATCCACAAAATCATGATGAGTGTAGGATTCTTTTCAGGATCATTTTGTTTTGGAATTGCTGCCTACAGCACCAATTTCCCTTTATCTATGGCTTGTTTTATACTCATAAAACTTCTGCTATCTTTCAATTATCTCATTTTGCAGTAAATATCGAGTATAATAATTCGAATTATTCACTATACAAAAGGCTAATTTCAAAAACACTTTTTTTCAGACTGGTCTGTCTATCCATGTCACCCAAACATACCAGCGTATTAGCTGGAATTTCGGCATTTTGGTTCACAGTGAGCTCGATTTTGATACCCACTACGGTAGGATTTATAGTACAGAACCACGTGAGTATTTTCAAATTTCAAGTTTTTTCTATCGTTTCCAATATTGGTCTAATCTAATCGCAATATTCCATACCTTGATTATTTTAGAGTTTGGCCGAATGGAGCATATGCTTTCTACTATCCGCAGCAGTTCTGTTTTTCGGAGCAGTAGTATTTTTAATGTTTGGATCTAGTGAACTTCAATCGTGGTCCAAACCAAGTGCTGGTGATTTGGATGAAAAATTTGACGTCAAAGTTAACGAAGCTCGTATTACGTGAAGTTTCCATTGATATTACATATTTGGGTGTGGATTAAACGCATATTAATATTTTCATTTCCTCTTTTGCGTTTCATTAAATCAAAAACATATAGAGTAATTCATTGCAGCAATTTATCGCAAAATTCATTCGACAGTTAATCGCTTTTTCATCTGTTTTGATCGGACGATAATCGATTTCTATTACGATGAATTGATCAATAGCAAATATGTTGAGCGGTTTAATAATTTACGTGTTCTGATCGAGATTACACTAGTAAGTAAGTATCCGAAGTAATGATACATTTTTGATGATGATTTACGAGTGATTTTTACGTTTTTCGGTACCTATAAGTGTATAAATTATCGGAAGGTGAATAGATTCGATGATGACGAGGTAAGAAATAAATATTTACATATAGTTAACAGTATTCCAAGTAAATCGTTAGGGTTAATAGCGTTTTGATTTATCTAATTTGCAAAAAATTTCAGTTGAAAGCACTGCTGTAGAAAATTTTCAAAAAATTAATTAAAATTCATTATAATGACCAAAAAAATTTTTTAGCTTGATTTTTCAGCTATTGAATGGGTAATTTGAATTTTATGAAAATTGCTGGAATCAAAATGTAGTTAACAGCACACTATCATGAAAATTGTCTGAAAAATTTCATAAAAAATTATTCTAGGTGATCAAAAAAATTTTTAGTTCAATTTTAAATCGTTTGAATGGGTGATTTTAATTTAGTAAAAATGAAAAAATCTCTGAATTTGAAATCTGCAACTTTTCAACCCTTTTTCAGAAGGCAAAAATTGATACCCAATTTCAAGGTCAATGGTTCGAGGAAGTATGGAAACTCGAATCGCGAGGGAGGGGGTACTGTCTGAAATTTTCAGCAAGTATCACAACATAAAAGTGGTAAAAAAAAACTGTTTTTTTTTGAAAATGACTCCACTTTGAGGTCTCCGGGCTCTGTCTTCTTTTAGGCTGAGAGGCTCGAATTTTTTGGGGAAGGTCTTTAACTCGAATTAAACTAACTCAACAATTTTCATCAAAACCCAGATTTCTTTTTCGATCCACCCTGATGGATATATTATGTTGATGGGGATAAATTCATAAAATTAGTAAGACCCAAATTTGAAAATTCAAATTCAGAAATGAAAATGATAAGATTTCGACTTGAAAAAAACTTGAAACATTTTTTAGAAGATTTGATGTAATATCACTTTCGTTTGAAAAGTAACAAAAAAAGGAAGAAATTAAAAAAATAAATAAAACAAAAAATCATTATCAAATTGGAAAGAACTAAAAATGACTTATCAATCTGACATTTTAACCAAATTCATTTCTAAAATTAGATCCATGATTTAAACGATTTTTCACACAAATTTTTCACCAAAATTAAAAAAAAAACAAGCCAAAATGATTTTATTTCTGAAAAAATGGATAATTTCGAAAATGAATGACCATACTTAGACACGAATTCTGAACTAAGTAGATCTAGGGATTTTTGGCTTCTCTAAAATTAAGTAGGAATTTCTCCGAGAATTTTTAATTTTGACCACTAATTTGAAAATTTATTCCTGAAAAAATTGATCCTTAAATTAACTGAAAATTCTGTTTTCGAGTAGATTTTTGATAGTAGAATGTCACTTTTCAAAAGAAATTTCACATTTTACGTTGGAAGTTTGAGAATTTTCAGTTTGTAAAAAAAAAATTAAACTGAGAACCCAGATAAAAAAGATAATAAGTACACCTGTGAATACTTTTTTCACAGTTTTTGGAATTTGAGCAATTTTTCAAGTAAAAAATTAGGAATATTTTAAAAAACGTTTTAGAATTCTAACATTGCTTACGTGACCATTTTTATTTAATTTCAACATGTAACAAATGGGGGGGAGGAGGAGGAGGTATGTTATTCTAGAGAATTTCACACCATCTGATGTAATGATGTCCTGTCAGTGTCAGACTTGAAAAAAATATAAAATTGTCAATATATAATTATTTTTTTTAAATATTATACCTACTTAAAGAAAATATAATTATCAAATTTTCCAGTATTGGGTAATTAAATTTTGAAGTCTGAAATGTAAAAAGAATACGCGAGAAAATTGCTCTTTGTACCAACTCAAAAAGGGTCTGGGCGGATAAGGAGTGAATTTGGCCCCCTCTCCGATTTTCGATCTAACCCCCTTCCAATGGAGTCCATTGATGAAAAAAAATTCTCTCAAAATTCCACTTTTTCACTGATTTTTTACGGAAAAAAAAGGTGAATTTGGAGACTTCAAGTAAAACTATCGCGAAAAGGGTGTTTATCGGAGACAGTTCCGAAAGGGAGAGGACTTGGAGCGTCAAAATTTTTTCCAATTTTTTTACATCAAGGAACACCAACGGGAGAGGTGGATCAAAAATCGGAGCGGGGGCTAAATTCACCCATTATCCCTTTTTTACTTAAAGATAAATTTTGTTTTAAAATATATAAATGATTTTTTTTTGCCAAAATTGTTATTTTTGATGTACTAATCATTGACGAGGGACAAATAGGTCGTTGACGCATCTATACCAAATTATTTACGCACATAAATTTCAATAATTTATACGTAGGCAAAAAAATTACTATTTTGGTTACTTTGGAACAAAATTGCCATTGAAAAAATCCTGAAGCTTTATTGAACAACTTTAAAATTACCAACTGAAAGGAACGAAAATCGCGAACGTTAAGAAATTAATCTTATTACCTAAATAATTCGGCTTCAAGGTCTTGACGTCATCGCACCACTACTAATGTAAATACTAGTTCGTGCACGAATTTGTGTACTTTTTCAAAAAGGGGATCGACGAAAAAATTCACATTGATTCTTAAGGGAATTCTATCGTTTTTTTAATTTTTCTCAGTTTTGATGTGTCGAATTTTCAATTTTTTGATAATTTTGACGAGTTAAGCTATCAAATTAGTCAAAATTGTGAAAACAAAAAGAATTCAACACATCAAAAATTAAAAAAATTAAAAAACTATAGACCTTCCATATGAATCAGCGTTCATTTTTTCGCAATCCCTTTTTTGAAAAATTACACAGACTGATAATGTGCATTTGTAGTAGTAAATGTGACGTCACACTTGAAAGACGAATAATAAAATTTTCAAAAAATTTTCAATTTTTTTAGGCAGTAGGCCATTAAAACAGTTTCGTGTTTCTATATGATTTCCTCATTAGATTTTTTTAATTTTTCAATATCACCGCATCCTGAAAAATCAATTTACTATCTTGCGTTTAATTCAGCCCCTAACAAAACTCAGGCGGCCTATCTTTAAATATTACGATTGTACATTTACTTCGCACGATAAAATACGCAGTACTTATCATCCAAGAATGCAGATTAGATTGATTATCTAAATAATTTACAGCCTGCTGTTTTCTGGCTATTTACAGTTTTCAAAATATACGGTGTTCATAAACGAACGTACCCAAATAGGAAAATAAGCCATTAGCGAGCTGAAATTACCCAAAATGAAGCCGGAACGTGCCGAAGATCAACTAGAACTTTGCGACGATAGGTAGAACACTGGTCAAGGGACAATATTCCCATCACACACCAATTATTAATTTGTAAATTAACGTCTATTGATGCCAATCTATTTTTCATGTACTTAATTTCTCCAGCGACGAATCTGATTTAAAACCACCATCGATATGGTTCTCGAAACGATTCCTCGTAGCGATTCTATCATTCTTTGGTTACATTGTGTACACATTCGCTCAAGTAATCAGTATCGCCATTGTCGAAATGACCACAAGTAACACGAAAATTATCACCAATCGAACCATTATACAAGTAAATCAGCTCGAAACAAAACCATCGGTGTCTTCAGGCTCGACAAAAACGATTTTTTCAATTTTTTCAGCCACCAGAATTCGAATGGAATTCGCAAAAAGTAGGACTCGTTCTGAACATGTTCTGGTACGGTTTCTGTTTTTCGATCGTAGGAGGCTATTTATCTCAGAAATTTGGAGGCGTCGTTGTTCTCGGAATATCCATAATGGTCACAGGAATTATCACCATGTTGAATCCGATCAGCGTGCGTAGCAACTTTTACCTTTTTTTGGCGGCTCGAGGATTCATAGGTTTGTCTGAGGTATGGCTTGATTCGTTCAAAGCTCATAAAATGAATTAGATAAGTAATGAAGGTAAAAATATCCTAAATCATGGCAGAGTTTCTCGTCGGCCAGCTACGCGGATATATTTGCACGGTGGGTGCCAAAAAAAGAAAGGGCAACGGTTATGTCGATGGTCATCAATGGAATGTACGTTGGTACCGCAATCACGTATCCCTTTTGCGGATTCCTGGCGCAGAAGTGGGGTTGGTCGATGAATTTTTACGTCACAGGTGCCAATCGATTTTATTTTTTGTCAAAAAATTGTTTCCACGGTTTGGAAAATTAATTTTTTAAAATTTCATTTTGATTACAGGAGCACTTTCAATTGTATGGTCCATCGTGTGGCTGATTGTAGTTCGAAATAATCCATCGGATGATAAATGGATATCCAAGAAAGAGCTCCAGTATATCTTAAAGACAACTGAAAATTCTGGAAAGAAAAACGTGAGTTTTTTTCCCCCTACATTAACACAATTCATCTTTCATTACCAAAAAATTAATTAATTAAATCTAAATTTCCAGCACACCAATCCGTACAAACAAATATTCAAATCACCTCCATTTTGGGCACTATCAGTTGGCAAATTCGCCTTCAACTGGGGATCTGCGTTCACAGTCATGTATCTGCCAATGTTCATCAAAGGTAAATTAATTTTACAAAATGTCCAGGATGTTTGATTTTACCAGGTTTATCTCTCGGGCTCGTATTGATTTCAGACCTGACTCAGAAAAGTATCAAAGAAATTGGCTGGCTGGCTTTGATACCTAATATCAGTATTTTCATTAATCCCATTGTGGGTTTATTAATGGACTATTGGCAGAATAGCTGCGTATTGACAATAACTCAAGTGAGATAGTTTTTTACAGACAGGGGAAGGGGGATGAGGGAGAGAATTTTGCATCTGTAGGTTTTAATTTATATCTGCTTGGAATTTCAGATGCATAAAATCGTCATTTGCGGAGGTTTCATTTTGGCTGGTATTTTTTTTGCAGCATTGACTGTGACGAATAGTTTGCTAGTGTCGATTTTCTACTTCGTTATCATCAAAACACTTTTATCGTTCAATAAAATTTTTTTGGAGTAAGTATACTTACCACGAATTTTAATTTTTTTTTCAAAATTAATAAAAATAAACTATTTGCAAAAAATATCAACTTCCAATACAAAGAAAAAGGGGGGGAGATTAAAAAAAAAAGAATTTTTTTCATTGTCATTAAGTAAGTGAGCCTTCGAAATACTCGAAAATTATAAGGGCATGTTCTCCAAAACATTTTGCCTACTCTTCTGCCTGCCAATTTATATTAAGTTTATGAGGGTTCATAAAATTGAATATTACCCGAAATGAGACTGATGAAATTGGCTCAAATTTGAAATTTACATTTTTTGAGATGGTCTGAAAAATCGTACGCATAATTTTCTCGTTTCGTCGAATATTTCTACAAAATATTTCAATTTGAAATTATTGGCTTTTTTACAGGATTTTTCAAATTAATTTTTTTTGAAACATATTCGACGTAAGGAGAAAATCATGCATACGATTTTTCAGATCATCTCGAAAAATGTAGATTTCAAATTTGAGCCAATTTCACCTTATTGCAAAAAATCATAAAAGTGAGGTTTTTTCATTTTTTGCACTCACTTAAAAATTCGATTTCTCCAAAATTTCTGGACCGATTAAGCTGAAATTTTCAGGGTAGGCAGGGAAAAGTTTGGAGATCCTACGATAAAAATTTCAGTTAAATCGGTTGAGTTATCTGAACTCCAAAATTCGTAAATCACGTCCATGGGGATCGATGTTACTAGAGATGAGTTTTCCTTTAAAAATTAAACTGTATTGGTCTTCATTAGGCCATCGATTCGTTTTTGA
Source organism: Pseudococcus viburni (assembly GCA_033439095.1). Taxonomy (NCBI): domain Eukaryota; kingdom Metazoa; phylum Arthropoda; class Insecta; order Hemiptera; family Pseudococcidae; genus Pseudococcus; species Pseudococcus viburni. The sequence goes on from JAVBJF010000218.1 coordinate 575,906, forward strand.
CCTAACTTTCTAAAATGCATTTTCTCAATCCTGGACCGACCCTGGTGAATTTCCTAGACTTTTTAACCAATGCCCCCCCCCCAAAAAAAACATTAAACTTTCCAGTTTTATTGTAATTTTTCCTACTAAAAATGTACAAAATTTCCATGTGTGAGAGAACTGGCATCTGTAAACGAAATGAATCTCATTTTTTAAATTTGTGCTAAATAGGTCGATACGTTCTACCAAAGTAATAAACAGAGAATAATAGGTAAATAAACCAGTGCCAGGTCGAACAGGGGAGAAGAGAGCAACTAGCTCTCTCACAAATGGAAATTGTGTACATTTTTAGTAGGAAAAATTACAACAAAACTAGAAATTTTATGTTTTTTTTGGGTGGGGGGGAGGGCATTGGTTAAAAAGTCTAGGAAATTCACCAGGGTCGGTCCATGATTGAGGATATGCGTTTTAGAGAGTTAAGCCAAAAACGATTCGATGGGCTAATGAAGGCCAATACAGTTGAAAATACGTTGAGCACTTATTCTGGATTTTTGTAATTCCAAAAATGGTCATTTCTGAGGACAGAGGTCAAAAAATCCAAAAACTGACATTTTTGTTCAAAAATGATGATTTTATTAGAAAATTTTTTCTATCAAAGGGTAATTTTTACCAAAATTGTGATTTCTACTAAAAATGACTATTTTTTGAAATGGTAATTTTCGAGATTTCTGTACCCTTTTTCTGACAAATGGTCATTTTGGGCCATGGTAAAAAAATCTACGAAATTCACCAAAGTCGTTCAAGGAGTAATTTCGGGGAGGGGGGGAGTAATCTCTGGGGAACGGATTTATATAAAACTGCATGTCTTTCCAAGTCAAAGATATAATGGGGTATTCGGTCGAAATTTTTGTGAATCAAAAGCTTAATTTGATATTGCATTTTATGCATATTTGGAGCTAAAAATTCACAATTTGACATATTTCAGGCGTTTAAAGAGCTTATTTCGTCACATTTCAGCTATTTTTCACTGTTTTCTTGCATATTTCACAATATTTCAAAACTTCCACCCTACAATTTCGTTTTTTAGCTATTTTTCACCAACAAAAATGATAATACTGCGAAAAAACAGCCGAAAAAATTTTAAAATATTTTTTCTCTGTGAATTGAAGGATTTTTCTAATGCGAATACTTTATGATTTGAGTGATTTTGATCAAATTAAACGATTTTTGGCGATTTCAAGTGTTACCATGTTGTTAAGATCGAAAAATCCTTTCCAGGGATACACATTTCGATGTTGCCTATTTTGCATATTTCGAGATTTTAAATGCATTTTTTTACATATTTTGAATGACAAAAATGCATATTATATGATCATATTTGAACTTTTTTAGAGCATATGTGACGGTGCACAGTAAAAGGGACCTTACGTCCAAAAACCATTTTTCGAGAAAAACGCGTTTAAAGTTTACCATTTTTGAAACAATTGTTGTAATTTTTTTTCCAGAACGGAAATAAAATTACAAAATTTTCAGCAAACAACCGCAAGGTCCCTTTTATTAAAATGAACTTGAAGTTTAAGCTTTTGAAATTTTTCGAGGTACAAATTGCTGAAGACTGTTATTTTGACCATTTTTGAAACAATTTTGGTAATTTTTTTCCAGAACATAAATAAAATTACGAAATTTTCACCAAAAAACCCAAAGGTCCCTTTTATTTTTCGAAAAAACCCTAACGTCCCTTTTATTTTCAAATTTTTTTTCGACTTTACTCAAGAAAAATTGGCGTAACTCGCTTCAAAATCACTTTTGAGGTCTGGGACCACTTCCATTCGAATTTTAAGGAAATTTCCTATTAGAATCAAAAAAAAAAATGTTTGACCTTCCTACCCTACGGTCCCTTTTACTGTGCGCCGTCACATATAATTCCTATCCTTAGCTAATCTCACATCAAAAATTTTTCAAGTTTTTTTTCACGTTTGGCAAAGTGTTTCATCAAAACAAGCATTTAATTTTTAAAGGGAAAGTCATTTCGATGTAGTGACATCGATCCCCATGCACGTTATTTATGAATTTTGGAGTTCAGATAACTCAACCGATTTAACTTAAATTTTCATCATAGGATCTCCAAACTTTCCTCTGCCTACTCTGAAAATTTCAGCTTAATCGGTCGAGGGATTTTTGAGAAATCGAATTTTAAAGTGAGTGCAAAAAATGAAAAAAAACTCAATTTCATGATTTTTTGCAATGTATCGCTGCGGTCGAATATTCTCCCCCTCCCCTGTGACATTTCCTTCATTTTTTTGGATCAGAATTTTGTAACCGACCCTCATCCTCAAAATACATACATTCATGGGAAAATTGAAAAAATTGCAAAAAAAATGATAAAAATACCATCTGGGTTTGGAAATTTCTCATTTTTTATTCTTCCCATAACGCCAGATTACATCCACCATCTACAAAAATTGACCAAATGACTCTTAATTTCACATAAACAACTTCAGTAATATTTTTTCCCCTAATTCACAAATTACAGATAATTTTTTTCATGCCAAATTAATTTTCAATTTGCAGAGTGATCACAGTGAGTATAGCACCAAACCATTCCAGTCTGTTATCAGGATTATCATTATTTTGGCAAACGACTGGCATTATCCTCACCCAAACTATAATCGGATTCATAGTGAAAAATCACGTACGTATTTTTTAGACACCAGCACATACCACCATTTCCCTCCCCTCTACAATTCGGTCGACTCACGCGAAACATTTCGATTTCAGGAATTAGCAGAGTGGAATATTTGTTTCCTATTATCAGCAGGCGTCCTAATCCTCAGCGCGATAATATTTCTGGCATTTGGATCAAGCGAACCTCAACCTTGGTCAATATCGCCACCTTCTGACGATGGTTTCAAGAAAACCAAACTTGAAATTCAAAAAACATCCTCGTGATTATTCTTTCATTTTATACGAAGAAGGAAAGATAGGGGCGTCGGCGTCGATAGAATATTGAAGCTTATCCCTATTAGATTTAATTTTTTAATTTTATATTTGTATTTCATACGTAATATATTTTTACGCAGCAATATGCTTCTTTACGATTGATTTTTATTTAATCCACCAGATGGATGTTATTTGGCCTTATCAAATTATCATTGCTTGATACGATATGTGTTTATTATTTCTACATTTGCAGTCGGGTAGTTGCTCTTTAGGTATAATTTTCCTATACATTTTAAGCAAACGATAAATAGTTGAACGATTTTGATATTTTCGTGGCTTTGAATTATCCAGAGTTGATTTTCGATTGAGTCAAATTCATGATTTTTTTTATAAAATTATAAAATCAATGGATTGAACGTAATTAAATGTGAATAGATCCTCGCCAAAAATTATTCCAAACCATGTTGAATATCTGGTACAGTTGATAGATCAATTATGGGAATGATCGCACCAAAAAAAAGCTCAAACTGCTCCGAAGATCAACGTCAACTCTACGACAACAGGTCTGATTTCTTTTCTTTTTTTATAAACATCAAATCGCCAATTTCATGGGAAAATTTGCTTCAGCGAAACCGATTCCACGTCGAATCCACCATCGATATGGTTTTCGAAACGATTTTTCGTCGGAATCGTATTATTTTTCGGATACTTGATGTATTCGATGGCCTGCCAAGTCGTCAATCTCGCTCTGGTCGAGATGACCGTAGGTAAAGTGGAAATTGTAGCAAATCAAACCATCATCAAAGTAAATACATGCAATCTGTTTCCATTCGAGATGATAAAATTCCATCAATTGATCCCATCGAATTACCATTTCAGCCTCCAGAATTCAACTGGAGTTTCGAAAAAATATCCATGATTTTGAATATGTTCTGGTACGGATTCTTTTTCTCAACACTTGGCGGATATTTGGCTCAAAGATTCGGAGGAGCTGTTGTCCTAGGAGGATCTACACTGATGACCGCAGTGGTCACCTTGCTCAATCCTATAGCTGTCCATTGGGGTTTTTATCCATTTCTGGTATCTCGAGGCTTAGTCGGATTGTTCGAGGTGAACTGGGCAATTAAATTAATTCAATTATGCATCATTTAATTGAAATTATGATTTTTCATTCACTATAGAGTATGTCATCGGCCAGCAATTCCGAAGTATTAGCTCGCTGGGTACCGAAACACGTAAGATCGACTTTCATCTCAAGTGTCATGAACGGAATGTACGTGGGAACTGCGGTCACGTATCCATTCTGCGGATTCCTGATTCAGAAGTGGGGCTGGCCGGCGTCATTTTATGCTATAGGAACTCTTTGTGCAACTTGGTCAATCCTTTGTCTGATTTTTGTGCGAAATAATCCTTCGTCGGATAAATGGATCTCGAAAAAGGAGCTCGAATATATTCTCAAAGGGACTGAAAATTCTTCGCTAAAAAAAGGGGTATTTAATTAAATGATCGAGCTCTCGATGATGTTTCGTTAGTTCTGATTTGAGAACTGCCTACTTTTCTTTGTTTAGAATGAGCATCCATATAAAGAAATTTTCAAATCACCGTCATATTGGGCCCTTTCAATTGGTAAATTCGCCTTCAATTGGGGTAGTGCGTTCACAGTGGTGTATCTTCCGTTATACATAAAAGGTTGTTAAATTTTCAAATCGCAGTATGAATCAAAAATTGAACAATGGGTCTGAGATTTTTTCCAATTTTTCACGCGAATAGGGGTCATCAAAACCATCAAAAGATTACGAAACAAAAATTGAAAGTTTTGGTGATTTTTTTGCTGAGATATCAGATTTTAAAATTTAGCAAGATGGCGATTTTTTCTTTCAAAAATCACAAATTTACATTAAATTTCTAGAAATCTCCTCTTCAGGTGTCTAAAAAAATTTGTTGAGCAAAAAGCACGAATTAACTTGTCCTTTTGGAATGACTTTTTGCATGACTTTTCCGACCAACTCCCCTCCCCCTCCCCCCAAAAATATACATTTGTGTGCTTGTAGCTATTTATAAAAAATTAAAATTTTAACAAACACATTAAATTCGAAAAAACGTAATTTTTAATGCTATATTTTTGAAAAAAGCTTGACCTTTTGAGTAAATCAGGGTAAATTGGTCAAAAAGCTTGACTTTTCAGGACCGGTATGACTTTTTTGAAAAAAGCTTGACTTATTAGGACAGCTTGACCTGTTAAAAACCCTGCTCCTCTCTAAACCACAAAATGACTCAACGTTTATTAGAAATCCTCTTTTTGCACAAAATTTGAAAATTATTGCAAAAAAAATTCAAAAAATATCAAAGAAAAAATTTTTAATCCAAAATTCCACTTTTAAAATTTTGGAAAATGAAACTTATGATGCCAGAGTGTCTATAAAACCACATTTTCCTCACAATTCATTGTTTACTTACACGTGTATCAAAATGAAACATTTCAAGTAGGTAGGCTTTTGACATTTTTCCAGCTTGTTCCACTAAACAGGAGAATTAATGAGGGAATTTTTCACATTAAAGTGTTGAAAAATTCAATTATTTTGTAGAGACATATCAATAAATTGAGCCGAAGCGAAGATCAAAATTTTTCCCGAAAAAAGACTTTCAAAATCCGAAGTTCCGTCATTTTTTCTATCATTTTAGCCATCAAAAAAAAGTATTAAGAAGTGGCAGTGAATTTTTCATTTTTTTCCTTCACCTTTTTATTGAAATTTGGACAAGATTTCCTTATTTTTATCTACTTTTATCATATACCTGGATACCATGTTTTGGTGGTATAAAAATGATCGATAAACTTGAAGAAAAAATTATCTCCAGTAAAAATCCTAGAAAAAATTGCGATGATTTTTTTGAATTTTTTTTTGATGATTTGTAACTTATAAAAAAAATAAAATTACAAAGTTCCACTCGAAAAAAATATTATTCACATTTTTGCGATATTTTATCAGCATGACGTCAAAAATAAGAAAAAATACTTCTTATTTTTGAAATTCGAAAACGAATTTACAAAAAAATTGCATAATTTGGGGAGATTGTTTCATACTTATGGTATCTACTGGCACTAAAAAATGAAAATTATTGCTATTTTTTGGATTTTTCTTGCTTCAATTTTGCCCCAAAAAGAACCCAAGTTTTATCTTGTCACTAAAAAATTCAAAAAATTCAAAAAATAATAAAAATCTTGCTTTTGCAGTGAAATTATTGAAATTTTTGCTACTTTCTGGTTTTCTATCTATGTACTAAGATGAAATTCTTGCTATTTTCTGTTTTTTTTTTTTTTTTTTGCGAGTAGACTCCATCGAACTTTTTTTTTCGAAAGTTGAAGAAAGAGAGTGGCTAGAAGTTGTGCGCAAACCTCAAACGACGAGGTAAAAATTTTATATTCTAAATCCTTATCATTTCACAAACATTTTTTTAAAAAACATTTTCTTTCGATTTTTTTATTAAAAAATGAAAAAACAAGAAGAAAATTTTCAATGACTTTTGAAAAATATGACAAGGATAAAAAATGAGTGCTGACTGCTGGGCAATGATATTTCTGAGTAAAAAAATCTATACTTACTAAAACTATTTTTGAAAAAAAAATATATATCAAAAAACTTTCTCGAATTTTTTTGAATAAAATCAAATTTTAGGACTGGTTGGGAGGAGTGAATGTAGAGTCAAAGAGATAAAATCTTTACCACGTCGTTTTGAAATCTACATACAACTTCCTACGTAGCTATCTCCTCTTCAACTTTCGAAAAAAAAAATTCAAAACAATTGAACATGTCACAGCAAAAAAGACATATAGAAAAAATGGCGATTTTGGGAAATCGCGATTGAAGTTTGAGTATACTTTTTTAAATACTAAATTGAGGAATTGAGCTGGGGAAAAAATTTTACCTTAAAATTTCATCTTTTTGCTACAAGAAAACAGCTCGCCCATCACTTGATATCTTTTCTATTTTTTTATATTGAAAACAAAAGGTTGAGTTATATGTCCTTTTTGTTGTGACAAAATTTCATTTCGACCCTTCTACGTTTGATGACGTATAATTTTTCCAGAAGTGAAAATTAAAAAAAAATCTTCATACAAAAGTTAAAGAGAATGAAAAAAGGAATATTTTCGTGAAAAAAATTTCAAATTATCTCTTCAGGGAGCGGATATATCGCACTTTGAAAAATGACAACTCTTTTTTCATTTTATTGGTTACAAAAAAATGCTAAAAATACATTTTGGACGAATTTTATTATTTTTTCAAATTTATGACGAAAAATTAACTAAAAAAACACTTCATTGAAATTTTAAAATTTTACAATCATCTGCACAGCGAAAAAATTGAACATTACGCAAATTTTCGAAAATCTCACATGTAATGTAGGTACCGAAATTGCGAACTTCGCATTTTAAAAATGCCATAACTCTTCGAGGAAAACATATTGGAAGGTGGGAGGGGGCTCATTGGATAAAGAAAACTTCAGAGAATACGAATCGCTTGTCGCATCAAAAAGGACATATGCTGAGTTATGCCCTTTAGTTGTGACACATTCAATTACTCATTAATTTTATTCTTTTTGCGAATATAATGACTTTTTTGAAGAAAAATGCAACACTTAGATACATAATCTGAAAAATATTTTCATTTTTTTCAAAATATTTTAATTGATAGACAAAAAAAATTATCTCCTTCAATATCGAAAAAAAAATTACAAAAAATTTGCATATTAATGGGTTTTTGAAAAAAAAATTGAAAATGAACCTAAAAAATTTTATTTATACATTTTTTAATTTTCTCGAATTTTTTCCAACATATCGTTTGATGATTTCTACTCGCATACAAAATTTAGAAAAAAAATCGACGATCCATCATGCAATTTTTGCTCGAATTGACTAAGAATGACCCTAACACGAGTTAATTTCCAATCAAACGTCACTGCGCAGATGCAACCCAGAAAAATATCAGCCAAATAGGACTTCTCGCTTTTATTCCCAACATCAGTATTTTTGTAATTCCAACCATCGGAAGCTTAATAAATTATTGGCAAAATCACACCATTCTGACAACAACACAGGTACAATTCACACCTCTCACCACACCACATATTCGTTTTTCTTCTCCAATTATCGTTTCAGATCCATAAATGTGTCATCAGCGGCGGCTACGTTTTATCAGCCCTTTTATTCGCAATAATCACTATTTCGGATAATTTCACCATAACGATCATCTGTTTCGTTATCATCAAATTATTACTATCGTGTAATAAGATATTCCTCGAGTATGTAAAATAAATTTTAATCCCCACTGAAAGTTTCTGGACGAGAATATCTGAAATTTTTCTTTGCAGGGTGATCACTGTCAATATGGCACCAAATCATTCGGGTCTTTTGTCAGGATTATCATTATTTTGGCAAACGACTGGCATCATTGTGACACAAACCATCGTTGGATTTGTGATAAAAAATCACGTAAGTTATCCAAGAAGATTTTACCATCTTGGTTTGATTTTTTTTTAATCGTAATAAAATCCTGGTCTGGTTTCAGAAATTACAAGAATGGAATATTTGCTTCCTTTTATCAACTGGCGTATTATTTTTTAGTGCGGTTATATTCATGATATTTGGATCGAGCGATCCTCAGCCATGGTCGGTGTTATCAAATTCGAAAAATGATATCGAAATAATGCCACGAAATGATGAACGTTCCAAATAAGATCAATTTTGAAAAAAAAAAACATAGGGATGGAATTTAAATGAGATTTGATAAAAAAAAAGAAGATTTATTGATACTTATTTTAAAATAATTTCTTATCGATGTAAGTAGATTTTTTTTAGATATGAATCATGATCAAGAAGTAGGGAAAATAATCAAATAAATTAAATAACACGCCGAATTCGCCTTCATATGTACTTTTCAACTTGGAAAATAAAAATTCAATAAAATATAGATAATGAAAAACTAATTGAAAAAACTTACCAATTCCAATCGTATGAATAATCTTGCCGGGATCATCACGTATCATCACGATAACCAGCCTAAAACAGATTAAAAACCAGAAAAGTTTTAATCTTTGGCATCAACACCATCGAACAGTCACGCACAAAATAGCTCATTTAGTTTACGACAAATTAGTCTACGATTAGGTCAGTTTTGTTAACGTGTAAAATAAGATGGAAGTGTTACGAGAAGACGACAGCGACGAGTCTCATCACCAACTGTATGTAGATCCTAGCGAGACCACAAATCAAAGGACGTTTTCGATCTTGGAACGTGAATCTAGACGATTGGAAATAGTACGTGCATTATTCAAGGCATACGTTTTCCATGGATTCGTATGCCAAATGATAGCAATCGCCCTCGATGCCTCGACCGATAATAGAATAATTTTCTTTTCATCATATACATCACTTCAGGTAAGCAAAGTGAAACTGCATAGAAAAATTAGTGATAAGAGCGTTTTTCCATAAAATTTCCCGACTTAGGTATTTTTTTTTTTCAAATGAGAATTTTGGAGAATCTAAAATTAAAACGGTGTACAGTTTCTTGAGTAGTAAGCAAAAGGGTTTGGCCGGATAAGGGGTGAATTTTCACAAAATTTTGGACCCCTACTCCCCTCCCTATCAGAGTTATGGCTATTTTATTGCATCATTTTCAAGAATTTTTAATTTCAACGGAAGTGAAGGAAATTATTTGTTTTTTGGCACAAAGTTACATCTCATAGAGGTGTATTTATGATAATTTTTTCAATAATTTTGGTGCACTTTTTCACGTTTTTTCTGCTATTTGAAGTTTTCAATCGTAAAAAACTCCACATAAGCGAAGAGTGACCACCCTGGAAAAATTACTTAAATATACGTTTTTTTATGTGGAATTTTGCTGTGCACTTGATTTTGGCCATTTCTTTGAACTAAGGGCCGAAAATTACGAAAAATCGCACAGAAATGTTGTCATTTTAGCAGATTTCTCGAATTTTGACCGTTTTATGCAGAAATAAATGACTAAATGAAAAAACCAATCCCATATTCGTGTTCACTGATTTTTCGTTGTGAAAAAAGTGAATTTCGAAACTTTAAGCAAAACTGTCGCGAAAAGGGTATTTATCGGAGTATTTTGACCTGATGAACACGAATATGGGGTTGATTTTTTCATTTGGTGATTTTTTCCAGAAAATTTGCCATTTTCAAGTTTGGATAAGGTCTCTCGAACAAGAAGATTACAATAGGCAATAATTAATGCCATTTATTCGTGTTCCACTACCCAAAATTAGTCAGAAATGGGCATTTTTTCCGATTTCAACCTTTTGAGTCACATTTCGAAGATATGTATGCATAAGTACTTGAGTATTCCTCTTTGAGCTGCTACAGAACCCGTCCAAGAGGGGTGAAATTTTTTTCTCCGCGTATCCTCAACTTCTTTGACAAAAAATCATGCCAAAGAGTTACAATATTGCACGACCAGAACTCAAACAGAAATTTTTGAAATTTTTTCACAAAGACCAAATTCATTTCCGAAAAAAAAATCACCAAATGAAAAAACCAATCCCATATTCGTGTTCATCAGGTCAAAGACTCCGATAAACACCCTTTTCGCGACAGTTTTGCTTAAAGTTTCGAAATTCACTTTTTTCACAACGAAAAATCAGTGAAAATGGTGAATTTTGAAACTTTAAGCAAAACTATCGTGAAAAAGGTGTTTATCGGGGTATTTTAACCTGCTGAACACGAATATGGGATTGGTTTTTTCATTTAGTCATTTCTTTCTGCATAAAACGCTCAAAATTTGAAAAATCTGCTAAAATTGCAACATTTCTGTACGATTGTTCGTAATTTTCGACCCTTAGTTCAAAGAAATGGCCAAAACCAAGTGCACAGCAAAATTTTACATAAAAAAACGTATATTTTAGTAATTTTTCCAGGGTGGTCGCTTTTGACTTTTGTGGTGTTTTTTACGATTGAAAACTTCAAATAGCTGAAAAAACGTGAAGGAGTGCACCAAAATTGTTGAAAAAATTATCATAAATACACTTTTATGAATTATGAGATGTAACTTTGTGCCAAAAAAAATCCCTTCACTTCCGTTGAAATTATTAATTCTTGAAAATAATGCAATAAAAAGGCCATTACTCCGGTAGGGAGGGGGGTAGGGGTCCAAAATTTTGTGAATTTTTTTTCTTGTCAATATACACCACTTGAGATATTTAGGAGTTCAAACTCGCCTGAAGCCCCTTATCCGGTCGTACTCTTCGACCAATAAATATAATTTCAAAAAAAATTCTCGAAGTCAGTGATCGAAAAAACGAAAAATTCTTCCTGGAGGTCAAGTGAAAGAAACTGAATTTTTTTGTTTCATTTTCAACTAAAGATATGGAAATTGAATGGTAAATTTTTTTTTAATTATTTTTTTCCCCTCGAACGTGTTTTTCGCTGCTCCAAGTGGGCACCTCAGCAAAAATTTATTAAAAAGGATTGTCCATACAGATCGATTTTGGACTGCTGAACAATTTGAACTCGAATTCTCTAAAAGTGTTCCATGTGATGCCCTTGATACGTATCAGGCGTTGGTTGCTCCTTTATAGGACGTAATGAGTCACCAAAGTCAAATATTTTTGATCATTAACCATTTTTGGGAGAAATGGGACTTTCGATGGTTCAAAAATTTCATGTACATTCTATTTCGAATCTTTTCTATTGATTCTGAATGAAAAAAATTCATGATTTAATAGCGTTCATAAGAACCAAACTTTTCACTGGCATAAAAAATTAGATTTTCCTTTTTTTTGAGTTTTGATAGTTTGTGAACTCCTTGAATGGTAAAAAAATTCAATCTGCGCCGAGTGTACTATTTTTCAAAATAATCTGGACGGTAGGATCGAGATTTAGTTTGAAGCTTTATTCCAGGAATTGTGGTTCAAGTTGTTTTCCAAAGGATTAACTTTGAGCACTCCTGAAAGTTCAAAAGCTCTCGTTTTCCAAAACTGAAAAGTGAAATGTAATTTGATTTGCATACCAATTTTTCACAATCAAAGGAACAAATTACGTTTCCCAACCAATTTATCGATTTTCTGAACGTTTTCGCTGAAAAAATTATTCTTAAAATAATTTTCAAATTCCCTGCTTGTCTAAAAAAAATCCCAAAAATCAGCAAAATTGAGGATAAAAATTGCATATGCGAAGCATATGAATATTCAAAGGCATTTTATTAAAAAAGAAAAAAAAACTTCCAATTTTTTCCCAGAGATCCCCTAGGGTTGACACTTCGAAGAAAAATTCAATTCGACATTCATTAAATAAGATTTCAGGGTAAATTTCGATTTCGTAGCGCAAATATTTATGAGAAAAATCAGCTTTTCAGGGGTTCTCAAAGTATAAAAAACAAAAAAAGAAGTCAAAAGTCAGATTTTTCGACACCAACGTAAAGTGAATGAAATTTTTTTGGTATGAACAACGTCATGATTTGTAACAAGGACATCACATACCTAGGTACAACAATTTTAGGCCATTCAAGATTAAATTGACCAGTAGCTCTTATAGAGGCTGCCTCTTAAAATTCATAAAACTGTCTATTTCTAGGTAATTTCTGGTCGTATTTCGTTTGATATCTTCGTTCATAACGGTTCATTCAAATTTGAAATTTATTAATTTTCTGAGTAAAAATGACAGACTAAGATGCAGAAAGAGGGCGGGGAAGGGGAATGAGAAAATTTTCTTTTGAAACGACTGAAAATGGATATATTTGTTTTTTAATCGTAATTTTTCAAAAATAATTTCACCCTAGCTTCACTTGGGCACTTGGGCGATATTTCTACCTTCGTTCGGATTACATATCTTTGCATTTTGTAAAATCCGTGTCATTATTAGATTTTTCATCGCACAAACGTCGTTTTTTCTCACTTTTCCGCGTGTTTTAACCCCCCTTTGAAAAAAACATAAAACAAATTGGCACGAAAAAATGCTTCCTCCCACCATCGGTCTGGATCTACACCTCCAAATGGGTGAATGGAAAAACCAATTCATATTCGTGCTCAGCAAGTCAAATTCCTCTCATAATTTTACGTAAATTCTTCAAAATTGTTTTTTTTCACCAACTTTTTCCAAAATTTGAGCATTTTATGAGAAAAGAACCGGTCAATTGAATAAATAACATCAAATGATTTTTGGCGAACTAAAATACCCCAATTCATACCAGATACTTTTGTGTTAATTTCAATAAATTTAATATTTTCCCCTGATTTTTCGACGACTGATTGACAAAATTCAGGAAAAAGTCCAATGAATCTCCAAAAATCAAAAAACACAAAAAAAATTCTAGAACATATACGAAATGAAAATTTATTTCGAAATAGAGCAAAAAGTATCCTAGGAGCTCTTTCTTCTAAATGATATATTTTTTAATTTTCATAATCGAAATCTAGTCTTCTAGTCAATGTGACAAAATGCATTTTGAATTCATAAAATCACTTCTCAAAATAATATTAGACGGATCAATTTATTTAATTTCTGTTTTTTTTTTACAGCCGAAACAAGTGTATTGGGATACGAATCAGGTCGAGATGGCATTAACCGCTTTCCAAACTGGTTTCCTGTTTTCTCTTATTGGAGGATTTTTGGTACAAAAAATCGGAGGTGCTAAGATCCTCGGGGTATCGATGAATGTGTCAAGTGGCGTCTTAGTGACCACTATTATATTCGTGTTTGCTGACTACTATAAAGCGTTCAAATTATCCCTAGGATTAGTCGGCGCATTTCAAGTTAGTGCTTAACATTCGTTTATCATACGATCATCCCTTAACCCAAATTAATTGCGCTGCGCCGTGAACCTGTTGCAGAGCTTATTCTTGGTCAGCACAGCGGAAATATTTGGTAGTTGGATACCAAAACAAGAAAGAACCGCTGTTATGTTTTTCGTTACTACGGGAATATATGTTGGCGCTGCTATTGCGCAGTATTTGATCAATTTTTGCAATTATTTCATCGATTTACCATGGTTTTTTTATTATTGCCTTGCGGGTAAGTGTGCTCCGTAAATTACACTCGAATTATACTTTACAGATCGGACCAAAAATGAAGTCGGGTATTCCAATTTCGCTCATTTTTTTTTTTACAAGTTCCCCTTGGTGGACTATTCACAAAACCACGATAATTTCTTTTCTAACCCTAAGGGGGCGGGGAGGGGCTCGAAATTTTTATGCGATTGCGATTTTTAGCCAAATTACCCAATTTTGAAAGCTCATATCTCGAGAGCGATTGTACTTGGGGGAAAACTGTTTGCGGGGTCTGAAAGAGAATTAGTGGGAGATTTAAAAACAGTAATCACATTTTGAAAAGTTCAAATTTGAACTTTGGTGGTGGAAGCCCAACTCTCATGATAAGTACAAAAGTTGGAAGCTACCATTTAAAAATCTGAAGAAATTACAGTAAGTAGCTCTTTTCACTTTCATTCAACCAACAAATTTTCAAGATGGGATCTCCAGACCACTGAGGGGTACAGGGGTCCACAATTCTGACCAAAATTCATGAAAATCGATACAAAAATCGGAAGTTGTAACCGCAAAAATGAAGAATTATCAATTTTTCATTTCAAAAATAGTTTTTTACGTCAATTTTTGAATGTTGGTTGAATTTTGGTGACCAGAAGAAAGTCATTTCATTTTTCAAATAACTTGAAACCACAATTTCCTAACGATCTGTAACTTTTGAATTTGCGGAGAAACTCCTAAAAGTGGTTTCGATTCAAGCCACCAATGGTTCGAGGAGGTGTAGTAACTCAAATTAACTTTTTTAACTCCCCTTTCCCCCCTTTTCTATGTCATTTTAGTTGGAGTTTACCCTAGAAAAACTGTGATTTTTTCAAAAAGACCCTATTTTATGAACCCATGGATCTACCCCACATTGAGCTAAGTCGCTGAAATTTTTATGGTGGGTTCCCAACTCCAAACAAACCATCCCTGTGAACTGGGTCAAAATTCAATAATTACTTAGCCCTACCACCATTGTTATTTCGAAAAAAAACCAACCCCTCTCATCCCTTACTATGTTCCTCGCACAACCCTTGACCGCTTGTAAAAATTGAGGGATGTGTTCTATTGAAAATTCAATGTAAAATAATTTTGTTTCTTATGATTTTTCTCCAAAAATACCGTATGACCTCGTAAAATGAAAGAAATCGTGAATTTTGAAAAATCATTATTTTCAACCCTTGAAAAATAGCCTAAAAATGAAAATTATCGAAAAAAGTTCTATAGTATTTCTATAGGAAATTCAACGTAGAAAAAACTTTTACTCTTGACATGTTTTGATTTAAGCTATTATTTCGGCGTAAAACGCGAAAAACTGGTTTTGAGGGTGGTTTTTACCCTTTTGCGGGGGTAGCCGAACACTTGATTACCATTTACAACGGAGTAGTTTTTGTTTCTGTATTTTGAATGAAAGCCTACGATACATATCAGACACACTTTTTCAGTATTTTGTTTCAGACACTGAGTTAATATTATCGTTCTATTTCCAGGTTTGGCATGTTTTGAATGTGGATCCCAATGGTGGTGGTTCAAAAACTTACCAGTGGAAGACGGAAAGATTTGTGATCAAGAATTGGTATACATTTTGCAAAACACCATCACTACTATGAAAAAACGGGTGAATATATGTATTTAAATTTTTTCCATCATATAAATGACTTTATGGTTGGACTAAACGACACCAATTCATTAAATTAAAAAAATTTTCATGTCACTGTTTAGACTATCAAACCGATTAAGGATATTGTCACATCGTTCCCGTGCTGGGCTCTCTTTACAGTGGAATACGCCTTAGGGTGGGCGTCTGCTTTCGCACTTACATACTCTCCTGTGAGCTTCATAAAAGGTAGGACTAGGAAATTTATTATATTGTCTAATCCAAGCAGAAGTGTTCTGGGGCGTACTTCTTTGGGAAAGGAAATTGAATTTTCATATTTATGGGATCCAGATTCGAAGAAGTGGTCACATAGTATAGACACTTTAGCTAAAATAACACCCTAACCCAAAAAAAATTAGCAGGAAGGAGAAGTTTCGTATATAAGCTCAGTAAAGTATGTATTGTAATATTTCTGAACTTCCCTAAAATCGGTGAATATTTTGACCCCCTTTTGGGGGTGAGGGGGTTCAAATTTTAGTTTTTCGGCTATAACTTTCAAAATTACGCATTTACGAAAAAAAAAGTTGAAACAAAAATTGTAGAGCATAAAAAAACAAACAATTTTGTTATTTACAATTTTTTCCTAGAACGTCATGGGAGGCAGCTAGGGTCTTCAGAAAAAAATCAATTTTGACGAGCTATTGCAAAAAAAAAAACAGCGTAATTTTGACCCCTGGACCCAAATTTGGTTCCAAAAGGAGAGTTTATTGAGTTAATGAAAAATTTTCCAACGCCGCGCTGCTTTTTTTTTCAATAGCTCGCCTCCAAGACCACGTAGAAAAAAAGTAAAAAAACTAAAATGTTCGTCTTTCAATTCTCTACAACGTTTGTTTGAACCAATTTTTCGAATTTTGCACTGCAGCTGAGCTACGCTTGGGAGAAAATATGACTTTTTCTTCGAAGGGTCCACCCCCCCCTTTGAGATAAGGGGTGGGTTATAAATTTTTCTTATTCTACGTAGTAATAGGATGTACTCAGTGTTGCCAATTTAGCATAATTATGCCAGATTTAGCATAATTTTTTTTGGTGTTTTTAGGCTTCCTGGCATAATTTTATGATGCCAGGAAGCCAAAAATGAAAGAAAAAAAAGTTGCGTGATTTAGCATAATTTTTGGCATAATGCTAAAATTCTGGCAACACTGGATGTACTACTCAAAAGAACCGCTTCTAAAAGTCGATTAACCCGATTTTTGGTGATTTTTTCTGGTAATGGGAAATTTTCAAAATTGATTTTTTTCTGAAGGCCCTAGCTACCTCCCATGACGTTCTAGGAAAAAAATGTGAATAACAAAATTGTTTGTTTTTTTATGATCTACAATTTTTGTTTCAACTTTTTTTTCGTAAATACGTAATTTTGAAAGTTATAGCCGAAAAACGAAAATTTGAACCCCCTCACCTCCCCCCCCCCGGCAAAATATTTACCGATTTTAGGGAAGTTCAGAAATATTAAAATACATACTTTACTGAGCTTATATACGAAACTTCCCCTTCCTGCTATTTTTTTTTTTTTTTGTCAAAACCTAAAATGTCTGAACTAACACGGTCATTTTAAATAAATTGAGTGGTGCGTACAATTAAAAAATGAGGTTTAAAAATCAAATTTTTCAAATTTTTTCGGGGATTTTTTTTTTATTTTTTGAAATGGAATGATCTCCCGAGAAGGGCTATGTGATTTTTTTTCTTATTGCTCAGAGAACAATAAAAAGCTTCGTGGAATAAAGAAAAATGAATATTTGAAAATAAATACCTAGATTAATTTTGCGAGGAATCCGAAAATATAAATGAAATTTTCTCGAGCGACAACATCGATTTTGGGATTAATATTTCATTCAACTACCATTCGCAATTCTATAGGAATCATACCAAGTTTACTCGAAACACATTATTTTTTTTCAAATTTTGCAAACTACTTTCCTAATCTGAATGTCAAATATGGTGGAATCTTGCCTTTTTGAATCAGTGAAATAAAGTACACAAAAATCACTGATTTTTCACCGATCTTTCAGTAAAAATTACTGATTTTTTCTGACAAATTGAAAATTGTCTGTAAAATCTATGATTTCTGATTGAAAGATCAGTGAAAATCACTGATTTTCTGTGAAATTTATTTCACTGATTTAAAAAGGTAGAATTTCATCAAATTCGACTGATTCAAACTTGGAGAGTAGTAAAGGTCATCAAAAGAAAACGAGTGACGCAAATCAAATATCTACAACATTATAATTAAACGTAATTATGAGCTTTTGAAATTTAGCAAAATTGAGAATTTAAGTAAAAATTTCAAGTAAAGATTAAAACGATTAGAAAAACTTTTCCATTTTGTGCTGAATTCAAAGGAATTTATAACTTAGGATGACAAAATCAGCGTTGCCAAGTTTGGTCTGAAAAATTAAATTAAAAAAAATACACGATCGAATAAAAATTCTGAAAAAACGTTCGCTAATACCTAAATGTTTTTATATATGAAATAGAACTATAAAAAATTTCGAATTTTTGATCATATTTTTCGATATTTTCGAAGAAATGTGAAAATTTAAGCAAATTAACATAGAACACCAGGAACCGAATGAAATGCTAATTGCAATACAAATATGCTAACGTAATATTAATAGAACAAATCATACGAACAACTCAAAACTATTAATGTAGGTATACCGTTAGAATGCGACGATAGAAATTAGAAAGTATAATTTTAGAAGAATGCAGTTCAAGGTAGATTAGATATACCATGGCATGTCGAGTGAACAAGAGAACAATTAGGAAGTGGTGGTATTGAAAAAATCGAATGCATGTTGGAATAAGGATTTCTAAGTATTTTTGAACAAGATAAAAGTACGAAACGAGAAGTGCAGGAGAAAGATCGTTACGGATTAAGGATTCTGAGAAGTGCAAAATTACGTGCGTTGAAAACGAAAAAAATTATTTATTCACATTTTTACGATATTTTTTTATCAACTTGCCAGAGATGTAAATAAATCCTCCCCCTTTTTGAAATTCGAAAATAAATTGACAAAAAAAGTATGCATCTACCTATCTACGTACTAATGATCTTTTCTAGAAAGAAATGCAAGATTTGATCTAAAAAAAGTATTCGTTTTATTTTTTTAAGATAATATTTCGTTACTGAGAAATTCAAAAAAAAAATTATTTAAAAAACACAATATTTTCAAGTTCAAGTATACCTACGTAGGTAGCTAGGATAATTTTTTTAATAAATATTATCAGTATACTGAAAAAATGAATTATTGAGAATTTTTTTTTCAAATATCTTCTATTTTTCCTCTAAAAATTCCTTGTTAAGGTATGTAAGTTTTTCGTCAATTCTTTTTCAAATTTCAAAGAAAAGAAAAATATTTTTTCGTATTTTTGACAACATACTGATATAAAATACAATAAAAATGCGAATAATCAATTTTTTTCAAATTAAACCCCGTAATTTTTCCACTCGATCACAACTGAATTTCAAAGAACGATTTTCTCGAAAATATCAAAAAATTGATATCATTTTACTTGAAAAGACTTATCAGTGAGAATTTTTTCGGAATTTTTGCTCTGAAAGGACAAAATTGTTTTACAATTTCAAGTTACTTACAGATTAATTTTCTACATCACCAAAAGTTGCTTTTTGAAATTCGCGAAAAAATGAGAAAAAAAGTTCAAGTCTTCAAATTTATTCATTCCTAGTGTTCGT
Organism: Pseudococcus viburni; assembly: GCA_033439095.1. Lineage (NCBI taxonomy): Eukaryota > Metazoa > Arthropoda > Insecta > Hemiptera > Pseudococcidae > Pseudococcus > Pseudococcus viburni. The sequence goes on from JAVBJF010000218.1 coordinate 595,207, forward strand.
CACTTGAAATTTTCAATCCTATGTACTATTGTAAAGGTTTATAGTGTCAAAAAAAATACATACAATAAAAGTGTCAAAAAATTTAATAAAAGTGTATAACTCAGCCAAAAATTTTCGATATCTGCGGTTTATATCATTTGCCAACATTTTAATGATCAGGGGTGTCCTCAAAAAATTCTCAAAAATATTTTTTTAAAGGGAATGCCACTTTCAGAAATCACAATCAACTCTGAATTTACCCCCCTCCCCCCATCGCAATCCGTTCATCTATCGTTAAAATGACTCCTAATTCGAAAATTTTCAAAAACTTTGGCCTCCCTGCGCTCGGCCTTATTGTATTTGTCCTTCCATAATTTCAAAATAATCTAAATCCTATAAAGTTTTTTTTTCCGTATTTTCCCTAAAAATTATTTCAACCGATTTTATTATATTTTTTTCCTTAAATCTCATTTTCAAAGTCCGAAAGAAATTCATTTCACTCATAATTACATTGAAACTACAAAATTGTATTCATAAAATGATAATTTTAGTACATACAATGATAATTATTCGATTTTTAAAAAAATAAGCAGTGATATGAATGGGAGGGATAAGTATAGAAAAATTTAGCTCGATGGACAAATCCCCCCCACCCCAAAAAAGTCACTCTATTTCGTGCTTGAATTTTATTTTCAAAACTTTCAATTATGTTCGCTACAGCCACCTTCAACATAAAATTTCGTCGGATTGAAGTCCAGAATGGGCAGCTGGGCACGTAGTAAAAAAGGAGCATTGTTGAGAGGTAAAAAAAATTGTATTGATGTAAATATCATATAATTGCGAAAATTGAACCAAATTTCACTCTTTAGTCAGGTCTCAATCGTACATCCGCGCGCTATTCCTGTTAAAATTGATTTTATGACTGATTCTTGTTCTGGACACTAAAACAAAGAAATTAAGCCCGTATGCCCTTTTTATCCCCTCCCCCTTTCCCCAGGGTCCACCACCAACATTTCAAACGTGTGTATCGCCTTATCTATGGGTTGTAATGAAAAAATTCTCAAACAAAAAGTTTTCCTCAGGACCTAATCTACATTTTCATTTCTGATCAAAATCCATTTTGGAACAACTCCTGACCCCCAAATTTGGAAACAAAACATGTTTTTGAGAAAACCTCAAAATCACGTTTTCTTCATTTTAAACGAATAGTTCCGGAGATACGACAAAATTTGTAATCACAAAAAGTATTCAGAATTAAATTCCCTTTCCAATGAGCTCTATCACGACCATTTTCATCAACTTTTCCCGACAGAGTGGACCTCTCCCCCTTCCTCGTTTTCACAAAAGTTGGTCCCATGAACAAAATTCGCTCCAAAATGAATTCCGATAGTAAATGGAATTATGCATTAGATATCGAAGACCAAAAATCGTTCAATTTTTTTTTTCGTGGGTCCAACTTTTGAGATAAGGGAGAGGGGGAGAGATCCACCCTGTCGGGAAAAGTTGATGAAAATGGTCGTCATAAAGCTCTTTGGAAAGGAAATTGAATTCTGAATACTTTTTGTGATTACAAATTTTGGCGTAGGCCCTATCTCTAAAACTTTTCGCTTAAAATGAAGAAAACGTGATTTTGAAGTTTTCTGAAGTGTTTATTTTCAAATTTGGGGGATAGGAGTTGCTCCAAAATGGATTTTGATGAGAAATAAAAATGTACATTAGGTGCTGAGGAACAACTTTTGTTTGAGAATTTTTTCATTTCGACTCATATATAAGGCAATACACGCGTTTGAAATGTTGATGGGTGGACCCTGGGGAAAGGGAGAGGGGGAAAAAGGGGTATACGGGCTTAATTTCTTTGTTTTAGTGTCCAGAACAAGAATCAATCATAAAATCAATTTTAACAGGAATTTCGTGCGGAAGCCTTTTTTTGTACAATTGAGACCTGACTACTTGTTCGAGAATGTCGTGAAAAAATTCCCAAATGATTCAAATTACAATATAATTTTTTGAAAATTATAATTTGGAATGAATCTTTCGCAAACGACTGAAAATACCAAAAAAGAAAATTTGGAAAAATCTTGATTTGAGATTTTCACAAATTTTACCCCCCCCCCCCCCCCCCTCCACCCTGGATAAAATGCCTTCGGACAAACGTCGCTGATTGATTTAAAAAATTGTTTTTTTATGGGCTAGGACACAAGGATGGGAGTAAAGCGAGGTAGAAATACGGATTTTTTCAATTAATGAGAGCCTCGAAAAAATCAAAAGGGTGGGGAAATAGGGCGGGGAAAGATGCACGAGAAAATTGGGGGAGAGTAAGTCCTCAAAAACTTTGGGGATACCTCTACCTCTATTGATGACCACTACTTGCGTACAAAATTTGGAAAAAAATCTGTGACTCATTGTGCAATTTTCAATCAAATTGACCGGAATGCCCACAGCACAACAGCATTTTTTCGTACTTGAAAAAAATTCACGTAGGTACAAAAATTTTCAATATTTTTTCATCTGTTTCCAGATACGACTAAGACTCTGATAGACGATGAAACCGAAGATTTTCTATATATAATACCAATCGCCAACACTGTTGACTTCTTTATCGTTCCTTTTGTCGGATTGGTCATTGTGATTTGGGAAAAATACAGTTATATCAAACCGACTAAGGTAATTCCAACATCTTGATAAAATTATTCCACTAAAATAGTTTTTTTCAATCAACTTATACTATAATTTTTTATGAGCAGCTATATAAAATCGTAATTGGTGTCAGTTATACCATCGCTGCGATATTTTTCCTATTTTTGGCTGCGTTCACAGATCACCTTGATCACCTTGGATTCTCTTTTTTTTGTTTGGCGGTCATCAAACCGATGCTATCTTTGAGCTACGTCGTATTTCAGTAAGTAGCACACGTAAATTCAGAACTCGAAATTTTACGACCTTCGAGGACGAGTATTTTTTTCACGAAAACTCATCTACTCGCCAAATTTTGCACTAAATTCCGACCTTGATTCGTAGAATAATCATACTACACTTGGCCCCCAATCACTCCAGTATTTTATCAGGCGTGGCATTATTTTGGCACACCGTAGGTGCCATTTTCGTACAAATCGTTTGCAGATATGCAAATCAAAATCACGTGAGTATCTTGGAGTTGGATATTTAAAAAAAATACATTTTCTACGGTTAATCTGTTTAATTTCGATTGCAGGATGTGGAAAAGTGGGACATTTGCTTTTATTCCTCCGGAGTAACTTTGTTATTAAGTATAGCAGTATACGTAGTCCTGGGATCCAGCAAACCTCAAATGTGGTCGATGCTTCGACAACTCGATACCGAAGAAAATCGACGCGCTCAAAGTTTAGAACTGATTAATTTATCGAACGAGACAGACATGAATACTTTTCCACCTGCGGAGTAAAAGTTTTCACGGGCTTATCAATTCGTCGACTTGGGTTAAAAATTATCGCGTTCCGAGGTTCGGTTTTTGTTTTATTAGCGTTTGTCAAGTTCAATTTTTTTCGATGGTTGTACCGGTGAACAAAATATATTTATATTCGTATTCGAGTTTGGTTTATTTTTGCTCGCGTATTTTTTTCAGTTATAATTCAACAAGACGGATGGAGAATAATGAGCCAGGTACAAGGTGTGAAATGTTTATCAATGGATTTAATATTTATGTGTACATTGTGCACTTTAATTTATAACTTGACAGGTGAAGCAGTGAGAAGCTCTATGAGCCTATGACGAATGCATACGTTCGTATGTAGAACTATGTACAACTAAATACAGAGCTAATTGTCACATTATCAGGGTTAAGGTTAAAGCATCGTTGGTTCTCAAGATGAAAATTGATAATACCACTCAAGATATCACGTCAACCTTCCTCAACACTCGAGAAATAAGGTATTTATTGAATTATTGAATTTTTAAATCACGAATTGGTCTTAATTGGAAACCGCAATGTAATTCTAGGATACCTTCCATATGGTTCTCGAAACGATTCCTCGTGGCAATTCTTTTATTTTTAGGATTCGTAATATACTCGATGGAATGTCTCATGGGTACCATGGCTATCGTTGAAATGACCAGCTCAAAAGAAATCGTAAAAGGAAATGGAACAATTACTCGAGTGAATAAATAACCTTACATCTAAATTTATAGGGAACCGTTTACAAACTGTTAATGCTGCTTGAGGCGAAATTTGGCTAAATGAGAGAAATGCCATCCACATAAGACCGAATTTTTAGGAGCTGAAATGAATTTTTAGGAGCTGAAATTGATTTTTCGATTTTTGGTGAATTTTCGAAAATGGCCGATTGTATTAATTGTACGTTGGGTTTTCTTGAAAATGATAAATCGTGTAATGAAAAATCTAAAAATAGGTTTTCACACTGAAATAAACATTCGAATTGAATGAGATCAGTTTCGAGCCACTCTGGAGCCCTCATCGAAAGTTGACTTTTGACATGGGGAGTGAAAAAAAAACATACCTTGGATTTCGACCAAATTTGGTGGGGTAGTTTACTTTGAGTGGGAGACCTCCCAAAAAAGATTTGAGTCTCCCAGGAGCAAGGGGAGAGGAGCAGGAGGTGCTCAAAGTGGAGCTCCTTTTGAAAAAAACGCTGTTTTTTGTTTTTTAGTCAATCAAAATTGTGTGAGAAGCCTTCTCAGCACTTAAAAGAAGCAATTTGAGTTTCTACATCTCTCTAAACCATCGTCATCCTTCTCCGATCAAAACTCAGACTGCTACCAGGGGGTTGAAAAGTTGCAGATTGCAATATTCCAATAATATGAAATTTTTACCAAGCTGGAATGATTTTTTTTTCATCGAGTAATTGAACAAAAAAATTTTTAACCACTGAAAGGTATGCCACGATTTGTAACTGGCTGTACTGACATACACAATTTTCCAAAAAATTTCCGAAATATACTTCTAGTGATTGAAAATAAATGCATATCTAATATTTTCAGGACAAAAAAAAATTAATTTAAAGTCGATAGATATAAATTCCGTATTGTGATTTGCTGTTGGCTGCACTGGTGTGTACAATTTTCAATTTTTTGTTCAAAATTCACTTTCTGTGATTGAAAAATTTTTTTGTTCAATAAAAAAAATCATTCCAGCATAGTGAAAATTTCATATTGTTGGAATATTGCAATCTGCAACTTTTCAACACCCTGGTAGCGGTTTGAGTTTTGATTGGAGATGGATGGCGATGGTTTAGAGAGATGTAGAAACTCAAATTGCATATTTTAAGTGCTAGGAAGTTTAATTGACTAAAAAACACAAAAACCCGTGTTTTTTCAAAAGGAGGTGCACTTTGAGCACCTCCTGCTCTTCTCCCCTTGCCCCCCTGAGGACTCAAAATTTTTTCAGGAGGTTTCCCACTCGAAGTAAACTACCCCACCAAATTTGATCAAAATCCAAGTTTTTTTTTTTTTCACTCCACCCTAATGTATATGTCTTGATTGGGGGGGGGGGGGGGGGTAAAATTTGAAAAGTGTGACTTTTCAGATGAAGGAAAAGTGTGACTTTTCAGATGAAGACATAATGACATTATGTTAGACTTGAAAAAAAGAAAATATAGAAAAAAAATTTATAAAAACTGAAAAAGTATTTAAAAATGTTGAAAAATAAGAAAAAAAATAGAAAAAAGTGAATTAATATTTTAATAAAAAGTTGTAAATTAAGATTTGAGAAAAAAGAAAATATTTTTAAAAATGATATAAAAATTGGGAAAAAGTATCTTAAAATGTTGAAAAAATGAGAAAAAAATTGGAAAAAATATTTTGGTCCATTGAAATTTCAATACCTAATAAGTTATGAAGTTTTGTCTCTATTGCCTAATTTCTAAAGTAAGTAAATTTGAACATATCCATGATCTATGGTTTTTACTCTAAAAATAAAGTGTTCATTTAAATTTGTTCTGGTGCACTGGAATTGTTTTTGAAGACACTGAACTAATGTCCCAAGTTGAAAGGAGCTTGGCGGAATCAGCCTTTGATAAATTGGGATCTAAGAGGTCCTAAATTTTACTCTTGATGTGAAAATTCCCCACCAAAATTTTCAATCTCCGCCTCTTGGAGAAATATTGCTTATCGGAAATTATAATAATTTTTATACTTATTTGAAGTGGTGGGACAATTTTTTTAATAAGTTATCTCATAGCATTATTGTTTTGGAGCTCAAAAGGACTTTTGTTTCATTGTTTCGTCATAATTTCAGGAACCCTTTCGACTAAAATTTTTGAATTATGTAAATTAATATATGTTCAAAAAACACTCTTGGAATTTGGAATGGATTTGCAATCATTGTTCGTCATTTTCAAACTTCCATAAATTCATAAAATGTACCTAGACTTGGTTGGTTCACCTTTCATTATTTTGAACTTCAAGTTCCGAGTCACTCCCTCCCCCCCCCAATGTTACTTGACAAAATCTGGGGAGGGAATCGATTATTCCCAACTCAAATCAAAATTTTCCAATTTTTTTCATTCAAGATGCATTTTTTTCTGGCTCCATTTCAGGCACCCTGCCCATTTAAGGGAGAGGATAAGAGTGGTCTTAATCGACTGTACTCAGTTTGTACTCTATAAACATTAATGTTACTACCTCACTTCTATAAGTGGGGCGTCTGAAATGGAGCATTTTTTAATATTTCCTATTAAAATGTCTCCTGTTGGGTGGGGGGGGGGGGGTGGATTAAATATGTAGGAATTTAAGTTTTAAAATTTGAAATTTTTACCACTCCACAATTTTTCTAAAAGGATAAGGGAGGAGGTAATTCCATAAAAGGAACCTGGAATCAAAACTCGCATTCGACACCAAAAACCAAAATTCTTTTTTTTACGGATTCGGATTCAGTTTTTTATTTTCCATCACCCTATGGTATCAATTTTCCCAAATCCAGCCTCCGTTCGTCACAATTTCGTGTCAAAAAAATGCCCCTAGGATCAAAACTCACATCTGACGTTGGAAATGAGTTATCAAGGTCAGATGATGTGGTGCTAACAGTTTCGTTTCAATTTTTCAAAGCGTTATCAAAAATGAAAACGATCGTTCTGTGTAATAAAAGTGCCTAATTTTTATCAGTCTTATCCTGTAATCGTAATTTAATTACTGCATCATCTCTAAATTGTGATTTTTGAGTATTAAATGAAAATATTGACAACATACCAGCCTCATTTTTCACTTAAAATGCAAAAGAAAATCCTTTAGAATCAAAACTCACTTGTGCCAAAAGATACCAGCGTCTAGCAACAACTTTCTGACCTAAAATTTTTTTTCGAAGAAATCTTATCAGTTATCTGGTTCTAAATAACATTTTAATGCAGTTTAGGCGCCGCCTTTACTAACGCACTAGGCAAAATCATTTACTTCGCTGTTGCGTAAAAACAGGTTCAATGTCAAAAGTGAGTTTTGATTCCGAGATCTTCTAAGTCTGGGACATTTTTTCCAAAAATCCTGTCTTCTTTTCGTTCAATCTTGATGTTTTAATGCATTTTTGGTACCCATACTGCATTTTCCCTATTGAACTCAAGTTTCATGCGAGCTATGGATTTGCTCCTGATCGAATCGAAAATGATCTCAATCCGATAGGGGTGGGGGAGGGAACTTTGAGTGATAAGCGTAGTTTCGAGCTTGTTGATGCAGGAATTCACGGAAATAGAATTTTTTATAAACTCGTCCTCGACGCCTTCTAGAGCAATTCCAAAGCGCTGGAGAAAAGTCAACTTTTGCTCAAGGCTCCAGAATCGAATGAAAATGATCTCACAATTGATTCAGAAGGTCGATTGTGGTATAAAAACTGATTATAAGATTTTTACCTAGGGATTTACGATTTTTTTGAAAAATCAACACATCGATGAGTCTTTTTGGATAAAATATTCAAAAATCGAGAGATCAACTGCAACAGCTAAAAATTTGGTTCGGAAACATAAGTGACATGCTCTTGGAGTGAGCCAAATTACATCTCACTTGGCATTCACGAGTTGTAAAGATTCCCTCGTTAACGTATCTTCAAGTATACAAAATAATTTCAAAATAATCCGAATAAATTACTCCAAAGCCGCCAGAATTTCAATGGGATTCAATAACCATCGGATTAATTCTAAACATGTTCTGGTACGGATTCATTTTCTCCCCTGCTGGTGGTCAATTGACTCAAAAATTCGGAGGATCTGTGACTTTCGGTGTAAGCATGACGTTTACAGGAATGCTAACAATACTCGCACCGATCACTTTGGAATGGAATTTTTATGCATTTCTGGCATGTAGAGGATTAGTAGGTATGTTTGAAGTAAGTACCTAAATGAATTTTAGATCTTCTCTACCCTAAAACACAAGATTAAAACAGGTTTCCGATTACTCTATTTCTCAGGGATTTTCTTCAGCCAGCACCGCATCTATTTTTACCAGATGGGTGCCAATAAAAGAAAGACCTGTATTTATGTCAACCATAATTAATGGGCTCTATGTGGGTGCCGCGATAATATATCCTTTTTGCGGATTCGTAGCTTATTATTGGGGATGGCGAATGATATTTTATATCACGGGTAATTACCCCCCCCCCCTCTTAATGCTAAACATTTTTTAAATTAAATTAAAAAATTTTACAGGATTTTTTTGCACCTTGTGGTCAGTCATTTGGTTAACTCTGGTCCGAAATGAGCCCTCGAATGATAAACTGATCTCCAAAAAAGAACTAATTTACATTCTGAGAGAAACCAAAGTCGTTCAAAGGAATCATATCGTAAGTTCGAAGAAAAATTAAAGTAAGTATACTGTATGGCGCAGAAGTCTTGTCCACTTGAGACACTTCTCAAAATCTAAGAACTGAAATAAGATACCAAGACAAGGGTGTCCCAGCTAAAATAAAAATTGAAATTTTGGGACGCATGCCCTCTAAAATTTTTACTTTTACCCCTAAAACATTTTTAAGCTTGATTACGACCCGATTGAAGCACGTTTACCCGTGTCGCCATGGCCTCAAAGTTATGTCATAAGTCACGGATTTTGGGGAATATTCATTGTGCCGTAACTCTTTCAATTTTCAATTTAGTTGAAAAATGTATGGAATCTTTCTTGTTGTACGTGAAAAGATCTATAAAAAAGGTCATATAAATTTTTTGCCCAAGTCGAAAATTGGAGGCGCTACGATACTTTGAAACTTGGAATAAATTGCTAAAATTTAGAAATTTTTAAAGTGCTGTAATTCTTTTAATTTTCAGTTTAGGCGAAATGTGTATAGAACCTTTATTACTACACATAAAAAGATCTACGAAAAAGATCATATATAATTTCGTTTTCGTCGAAAATTGAAGGTGCTACGATGCTTGAAAATTTTTAAAAAACATTTTACACTTGGAGAAATTTTTAAGTAGGAATTTTTAAAGTGCTGTAACTCTTTCAATTTTCAGTTTAGGCGAAATGTTTAGATGCTTTCAGTCTATTTTTCCCTCTTTCATAATTTCAAAGCAATGAAAATACATATTTCCTTCTCGAAAACATTCTGCACGTGAAATTCAGCTAATAAACATATCAGCTTTCCACTTTTCCTATCTCTCTTTCCGCAGACCAAATTCCAACGTCATCGTTGTATGTTTTTTGATTTGAAAATATACGAAAATTAGAATTTCTGGCCATTATAAGTTATTCTTGAAGGCAATAGCTTCAAAATTTAGTTTCCATTTAAGACTTGAAATATCATAAAAATTTTCATCCGAGTTGAAAAGTTTCAAATTTTTAAAACTGTCATTCTAATGATGACGAAAGTTGTAAGTATTTTTTGTAGTCGGAAAACTCAAGTTGAAATCGAAAAATGGATAAAAAAGATGACTTTTTTCTGAAATTTAGCTTGAATTTATTTTGAAAAAATGAAAGTCTGAGGGTGAAAATTTTTTTTTAAATTTACTTAAAAATTTCTCCAAGTCTAAAATGTTTTTTAAACATTTTCAAGCATCATAGCACCTTCAATTTTCGACGAAAACGAAAATTGTATATGATCTTTTTCGTAGATCTTTTTGTGTGTAGTAATAAAGGTTCTATACACATTTCGCCTAAACTGAAAATTGAAAGAATTACAGCTCTTTAGAAATTCCTAAATTTTAGCAATTTCTTCCAAATTTCAAAGTATCGTAGCGCCTCCAATTTTCAACTTAAGCAAAAAATTTATATGACCTTTTTTATAGATCTTTTTACGTACAACAAGAAAGGTTCCATACATTTTTCACCTAAATTGAAAATTGAAAGAGTTACGGCACAATGAAAATTCCCCAAAATCCGTGACTTATGACATGACTTTGAGGCCATGGCGACACGGGTAAACGTGCTTCAATCGGGTCGTAATCAAGCTTAAAAATGTTTTAGGAGTAAAAGTAAACAATTTAGAGGGTATGCGTCCCAAAATTTCAACTTTCATTTTAGCTGGGACACCCTAACCAAGACGCTTCAAACGGCAATGTATTCTTGGCGACGAGGACATTGAAGATCGATAATCAAACTTCTAGTCCTTCCTAATATTGAATGTCCGCAAATTGAGAAACTGATTTGGGTCAAAAAATGGGGTCAGTTTTTTTTTATTATTGGAATAAAGGCTACAAACTGACGCGATTAAAATGTGGAATGTTTTTTTGAAACCGGTTCAGCAGTTTCGAACCAGTTGTCAATAATATTCAAAAAAGTGGAGGTATGAAAAAAAGTTTGAAACAAAAGTTGTAGAGAATTGAAAAACATTTTTTTTTTGTTTCATAACTTTTTTCCATCTTGCAATGGAAAGAAGTTGTCGTACGAAAGGTTGGAGTGCAATTTTTTATCAGCAAGTCGATAACCAGTTATTAAAAAGTGTATATCAAAAAAAGTGTGAAGTGAAAGTTGTAGAGAATTAAAAGCTGAACATTTTACGTTCTGCAACTTTTTTTTCCATTTTGCAATGGAAAAAAGTAATGGTATACAAAGGACTCGAGTATAATTTTCTTTTTTTTAAGCCATAACTCTTTTCTATTGCTAGATGGTAAAAAAGTTACAGAACATGAAATGTTCAGTTTTAAATTCTCTACAACTTTTATTTCAAACTTTTTTTCATATCTCCACTTTTTTAGATATCATTGACAACTGGTTCAAAATTGCTGAACCGGTTTCAAACCGGTTTCTCAATTTGTGGACACTTTACTAGAAAGTTTAATTATCAATCTTCAATGTCCTCGTCGCCGGAAATACATTGCCGTTTGAACTGTCTTGGTAGCTATCCGTTTTCAGTTATGAAATTTTGAGGAGTGTTTCAAGCGGACAAGACTTCTGCGTCATACTGTATTAATATTTTTGTATACCAATAATGTCAATTTTATGTTTAGAACGTCTATCCGTATAAAGATATTTTTGCATCGTCAGCATTCTGGGCCCTATCCGTGGGTAAATTTGCCTTTGGCTGGGGATCTACTTTCATATCCGTATACTTCCCACTTTACATCAGTGGTAAGTCATTAAATGTACTTTTCCTAAAAAAAACAAAACAACCGTGAACGCAATAAAAAATACGTACAAGTCATTAGAACCAATCTCAGATTGAAATTTCAGACAAAATTCAAAAAAGCATCAAAGATATTGGATTCATTTCCTCTGTGCCGCAAATTTTCGTTATAGTATTGATTCCTATAACCGGTATGTTGTTGGGGTACTGGCAAAATCACACCAATCTCAAGACAACTCAGGTAAGTACAATCAATCGTAAGATATGTAATTCATTCTAAATCATCAGAATTTTGCTACATGGAGAAATATTCATATGATTGGCAGATCCATAAAATCATCGTCGGCGTTGATTTGATGGCATGTGCTCTTTTATACGCGATTATTCCATTCATAGATGATTTCTTCAAGGCGAATATTTGTTTCATAATTATCACCGTTTTGCTATCTTACAACAAAGTGGTTTTAGAGTAAGTATGAACCTTCTATAGTTCCATTTTTAATCAACAGAATACCGATTTTTGCGGGGAAAACCCTACAAAAAACACCCATCTCCATCCATGTTCATTTTTAGATTTTTAGCCAAAATATAAACTGGGAATTTTGAAAATTTGGCGGTGGAGGTTTTTTAACATACCCTCTCCAAAAATCAAATTTTAATTGAAAAATATTTCCGTGCCAAAGAAGAGAATAGAAATTGATTGAGTAAATTTATAGGCTAATTACGGTGAATATGGCGCCCAACCATTCCAGCTTGGTTTCTGGATTGTCACTGTGCTGCCAAACCATTGGATTCATCGTGACTCAAAGCTTCATAGGGTTTATCGTCCAAAATCACGTTGGTATTTTTTCACTTTCTTTCCTCTCCACAAAAATCATTTCATCAGATTCTGATTTTTTTTTGCAGAAAATAAACGAATGGAACATCTGTTTTTTTACGTCGACTGGAGTTCTAATGACGAGTGCTGCGATATTTATATTTTATGGATCTAGCGAACCGCAAACATGGTCATTGAGAAATACGCTCGAAACCAATAAAATAACGTACTCTGCTAAAAATAAAGAACCTTTAGAATAGAAATCTGATATTTTACTTTGATGACGAAAAAAAAACACATATAAACCATAAACACTTATTTGTGGTCGCAGAATGACTATAAAAATTAAAACATTTGGAATCACTGAAAAAGGACAGAAAAAATTCCCAATGTTGAAAATGAATTGGTCCCCATTCAAGCAAAGGCATTCAGTTCACTTTTCAAAGTGACAGGATGGTTCCAATTTTTGAGAAAAAAAATTCAGAACCTCCTTATCGAGCCTCGGTGACGCATTTTTCATAGTTAGGGCTATTCCATTCTAAAACAGACCAAAAATGAAGTCGGGTCTCCAGATTTCGCTCAAATTTTTTTTACGAGTTCCCCTTGATGATCTATTCATAAAACCACGATCATTTCTTTTCTTACCTTCAAGGGGGCGGGGAGGCGGGCCTCGAAATTTTTATGCAATTGCGATTTTTAGCCAAATTATCCAACTTTGAAGGCTCATATCTCGAGATAGGTTGTACTTGGGGAAAAACTGTTTACGGGATTGGAAAGGTAATTAATAGGAGATTCAAAAACGGTAATCACATTTTGAAAGCTCGAAGTTGAACTTTGGCGGTGAAAGCTCAACTTGTATGATAAGAACAAAAGATGAAAACTACCATTTAAAAATCTGAAAAAATTACAGTGAGGAGCCCTTTTTACTCTTTTTTCAATCAACAAATTTTCAAGATGGGATCTCTGGACCCCTTCGAATATCGACTTAATTTTTGATCCGACCCCCTCCCCGTGCTTCAACTGACCCCTTCCACCAATCTTTGGTGTGATCAATACGGATTTTAATATTTCAAATAACAGGCATCATAGTGAAATTCGGTGAGGAAAAAGTAACTTTAGTAACCCAATTTGGAAAAAAAAGTAACCAATGTATTACCAAAAAGTAACCAAAAACTCAATTTTCAATGGTAAAATTTGTAAAACAAAAAACAAAAAAAAAACATGTATGTACTTAATGCAATTATTATAACTTATAAGCGCTCCCAGAAATTATGTAAGGGAGGGGGCTGAGAATTGGAGAAAAATGGGGTGCGGGGGGGGGGGGGTAAAAATTTGTAACAAACTTCAAAATCTATTTTTACAGTAGTGCTCGTAAAGTCAGGTTAATTTCAGTGGACAGATGAAAAAATGTAATACAGATAAAAGCGAAGAAGAACTGAAAAATTGCAAGAATTCTCTAAATCTGAATCAGTGAGATGAATATAAATGAAAATCAGTGATTCGCATTGATCGTTCAGTCAAAATTACTGATTTTTTTCTGGTTAATTGAAAATCGACTAAGAAATCAACGACTTTTGACTGCAATATCAATGAAAATTATTTTATTGGTTTCAAAAAGGCAGAGTTTTTATAAAACTTGATTGATGTAGATTTAGAAAGTTATATTCTAATGTAAGAAATAAGAAAAATTATTTTTGAAGAGTAATAAAATGCACTTCTCTGAACACTTTTGAGGTAAAATTTCATTCTTTTATTGAGCTTGGATTGAATCTGCTCGACTCCAGGACTTAATCAGACATTATGCAAGGGCGGGGAAGAATTTGAAAAAAATAAGGGTGTGTCAAAACTCAGTAAAAAAAAGTGAGTATCTAGCCTACCTACCCTGTAAATTTATATGAAAATCAGTGATTTTTCATTGAAATATTAATCAAAATTACTGATTTTTATTTGACAAATTGGAAATTGATTGGAGTTTTGACTGAAATATGGGCGAAAATCTCTAGTTTTTGATGAAAATTATTTCACTATACTTAACCAAGAGAATGAAAATACACCAATTTTGACTGATTCAAATTTAGGGAATGATACCTAGTGTATTCAAGAAACAGAGGCATCAATGTACTGCCCGAGCGGAGCGAGGGCGAAATTTTTTGAAACAAAAAAGTCTCCAAAACTCGACTAAACTGAGACTAATCAGACACTTTACGCTTGAAAAAATCAATTTTTAGAGAAAAATTGTGAAAAAAAGGTAAATTTTTTGAGAAATTTTGGAAAAAAGTAACTTTTAGAGGTAAAAAGTAACTAAAGTAACTTTTGAAGTGGAAATAGTAACCAAAAGTAACTTGTCTCGAAAAAAGTAACCAAGTTACTAAAAAGTAACCACGCTATGATGCCTGAAATAATTATGGGAAGGGGGTCGGATCAAAAATCAAGTTGATATTCGAATTCTACGCCCTCAAATTAGTTAGAATCGATATATCACACGATATTTTCGTTCCTCAATATAGTTTTTCCCAAAATTGTGAGACTAGAGGGACTCTAAAGGGCCAAATCCAAAAAATAAGCAAATTTTCGAACTCAGCCTCCTCAAAAACCTAACAAACGACAGGTCACACGTAATTTTTCATTTTTTAACATTTTGACCCTACTAAGGAGGCTAATAGGGGGTTCAGAGAGGTCGGATGAAAAAACTGAGAACATATTCGAAATCAGCGCCTTCGAATTAGTAGTAATCGTTGTGTTACTTTACTTTTTCGATTTTTTTGAATTTTGGTCAAAATTGTGGACCCATGTTCCTCGCTAGGGGTCTAGGTCTAGAGATCCATTTTTTAATCTTTTACTCTAGAGAAGTTCTTTTTTTTGAAAATTAAAAAATAGTTTCAAGCCTTACGCGTAAAATAATATTTAGTTTCTTCCAACACGTACATTGAAAAATCAAGTTTTATTTATAGCTTTAAAATCGTCGTTCAAATTTTTTTCCAATAAGTTATTCGCAATCGGTTGGAAACTACTCACTAAATTATTTCAAAAATGCTGGTCTTGTATTAAAACCACTGTCATTTAAATTTCGTGCTCGCTCGTATCTTATAATATAAGTTATAAATAATATTTTTCTGTCAAGTGCTTCCAAAATTTAACCCTTTCCGAATCCAAATTCTCATTTCTCATCGTTAAATTATCATCAATTTGTAAATACTGCGGTATTTCTTCGGTCGAAGGCATCCATACACCGTCGGAGCTCATTCCATTCGGGTTTCTGGAATAAGTCCGAAGATAAAATTGAAACGAAATACAATTTTAATTAAAATCGAAATTCGTCTGGTACCCGTATTTCACAAAATTACTCCACAACGTGCATACGGTTTCCGCGAGTTTTCTGTCTTTTTCTGGAGTGTGCCATTTTTTCCGCACCATTAGGTAACCAAAATCGTCTCCATGAAAAGTACCTAAGCGCGAACGAGAAATTAAGAAAAAAATACCACTCCGTGGAGTACAACGAATTAAATATATTCACCGTTGATATTCCATTTAATATTCGGTTTCCACGCTTCTTGCATTGTATTATAATTTCCGCAATATGTAAATTTATAATTGAAAATTTTATACGAATCGGAAGCTGGACGTATAAAATCCGAAACCGTATAGCAATGCTTGAGCAAAAAATCTGTAAAAAGCTTTAGGGATATAAGTAGGTACTTATGAAGTTATGATCATTTGGTTCGAGTGAAATGAAATCGTTTTTCCAATTTCAATAAAAATTTCTGATAAGAAAAATATCCCAAACGATAGTAAAATTTTGGGTAGAAACAAAATTGCATCGAAATTAAATGAAAAATTTTATTTAAAAATTTCAAATTTTAAAGTTCATTTTTGTTGAATATCGACCAAATTCTGACAATTTAAGATTACCTCACGGTCTCATAGTCCTCCAAAAATGTAAAATATGAAAATTCAATCTAATCGAAGTAAAAAGTTGAAATATGGTATGTACCCTTCAGTTTACTTCTAGTATCTAGACCTAAGGAATCTAGCATACATAATTCAAGTCTTCAGGCATATTAGAGTGAGGCTAAAGATCCTCAAAAAATGTCAAAACCTGATTTTTATCAGTATCGAATGAATAAGCCAATTCTGAGGTGCCTCCGTCCTCACCCCTCCCTACAGAAGTGCATAGAATTGGGTTTTCAGGGCTTTTTCGTCTTATACCGAAAATTGAAAACGGAAAATAGAAATCAATATAAAAGAGAATAGATCTACGAGTAGGTATACATACAGTCGTATAAAATAATGAGGACCAGTTCCGAACTCGACGATCCAATAAAACATTTTAATTAAACGACATTTCACATGATATAGCTGTGAAAGCTCCATTTCATCCGCCCCGCCCATTTGAGATAGAGGGGTGGGAGTGGGGTCAATCGTTTGTGCTAGGTTTGTGATCTTTTGTGCTGGCAGTAGTTTCGTTTGTGCTCATTCCCTTTCCCTAAAAATGAATATAGGTCCGGGTGGAGCGGATGAAATGGTGCCCCACCCATTTGAGATAGAGGGGTGGGAGTGGGGTCAATCGTTTGTGCTAGGTTTGTGCTCGTTTGTACTGGCATTATTTTCGTTTGTGCTCCCTCCCTTTCATGGGTGGAGCATTTGAAATTATGCCCCGCCCACTTCAAAATTGGGAGACGAAGGTAGGGTCAATCGTTTGTGCTAGGTTTGTGCTCTTTTGTGCTGACATTATTTTCGTTTGTGCTCCCCCCTTGTGTGGGCGGGGCGTCTGAAATGCTTTCTGAAAAACCTTGAAAATAAATCTTGATGAAAATGGTAACAGTACTAAACGTTTGTGCTACTCACGGGGAGGTTTGTGCTGCTTTTACATTTTGAAAAAAATTGCATTCCGACCCTTTTTTTGATTTTCACAGATGTTCTATACCCTGGGCGGGGCGCTTGAAATGGTGCCCCGCCCATTCGAGATTGGGGGACGAGTGTGAGGTCAATCAATTGTGCTAGGTTTGTGCTCGTTTGTGCTGGCACTATTTTCGTTTGTGCTCGCTCCCTTTCTCTAAAAAGAAATATAGGTCATGGGCGGGACGCCTGAAATGGTGCTACGTCAATTAAATATTAAGGGGTGATTGTGGGCTCAATCGATTGTGCTAGGTTTGTGCTCGTTTGTGCTGACAATATTTTTGTTTGTGCTCTCTCCCTTCTATGGGCGGGGCAATTGAAATGGTGCCCCACTCATTCAAAATTAGGGGACGGGTGTGGGGTCAATCGATTGTGATAGGTATGTGCTCGTCTGTGCTGACAATATTTTCGTTTGTGCTCCCTCCCCCTCTGGGCGGGGAAATTGAAATTGTGCCCCGCCCATTCGAAATTGTGGGGTGAGTATGGGGTCAATTGATTGTGCTCGTTTGTGCTGACAATATTTTTGTTTGTGCTCCCTCCCTCCCTCCTCTGGGCGGGGCATCTGAAATGATGCCCCGCTCTTTCAAAATTAGGCGATGGGTGTGGGGTACGTTTCAAAAGTTTTGAAGTTCGAAAAATTTACAGGAAAAAATTAAGAGTTTGTGAATCTTCGTTGAAAAAAATGTAGAAGTTTGAAAAATTCTGAGCAAAAAATTTTGGACTTGAAAAATTTGCGTTGAAAAAATTTGAAGTTTAAAAAATGGAAAAAACAAGTTTGAAAATAATTCAGAGCGCAAAATCAAGCGGACTTGAAAAAAAAACCTGCTCACCACTCACTGCAAGCCATTTTCATCAAGCCACCTTGGAAGGCTAGGAGCATAAACGAAAATAACGTCTGCACAATCGAGCACAAATCTAGCACAATCGTCCCCTAATTTTGAAAGGGCAGGGCACCATTTCAATTGCCCCGCCCATAAAAGTGAGAGAGCACAAACGAAAATATTGTCAGCACAAACGAGCACAAACCTAGCACAATTGATTGACCCCACACCCGTCCCCTAATTTTGAAAGGGTGGGGCACCATTTCAATTGCCCCGCCCATAGAAGGGAGAGAGCACAAACAAAAATATTGTCAGCACAAACGAGCACAAACCTAGCACAATCGATTGAGCCCACAATCACCCCTTAATACTTAATTGACTTAGCACCATTTCAGGCGCCCCGCCCATGACCTATATTTCTTTTTAGAGAAAGGGAGCGAGCACAAACGAAAATGGTGCCAGCACAAACGAGCACAAACCTAGCACAATTGATTGACCTCACACTCGTCCCCCCCAATCTTGAATGGGCAGGGCACCATTTCAAGCGCCCTGTCCAGGGTATAGAACATCTGTGAAAATCAAAAAAAAGGTCGGAATGTAATTTTTTTCAAAATGTAAAAGCAGCACAAACCTCCCCGTGAGTACCACAAACGATTGGTACTGTTACCATTTTCATCAAGATTTATTTTCAAGGTTTTTCAGAAAGCATTTCAGACGCCTCGCCCACACAAGGGAGGAAGCACAAACGAAAATAATATCAGCATAAAAGAGCACAAACCTAGCACAAACGATTGACCCTACCCTCGTCCCCCAATTTTGAAGTGGGCGGGGCATCATTTCAAATGCCCCACCCATGAAAGGGAGGGAGCACAAACGAAAATAATGCCAGCACAAACGAGCACAAACCTAGCACAAACGATTGACCCCACTCCCACCCCTCTATCACAAATGGGTGGGCACCATTTCATCCGCCCCACCCTGACCTATATTCATTTTTAGGGAAAGGGAATGAGCACAAACGAAAATAATGCCAGTACAAAAGAGCACAAACCTAGCACAAACGATTGACCCCACTCCCACCCCTCTATCTCAAATGGGCGGGGCGGGTGAAATGGAGCTAATTGAGAATAAATAATTCAAATGTGGCCAAGAGAGAAGTGAGGTAGAAGGTTGCTCAGGCTCAGAATCATCAAAAACTGAACAAACGACATGCCACTTGAGTTTTTTCATTTTTTCATGTTTTCGGCCACATTTGGAGCCTCGTGAAGAGATCAGGAAGTTCGAATCCAAAAACCAAGTTGTTATTCGAATTTCAGCACCTTAAAAAACTTGACGAACGATAAACGATATCCTATATTCAATGTTTTATTTTTCTCAATCTTGTCCAAAATTTTGGAACACCAGACCTTTGCTAAAAGGTAAAGAACTAAAGATCCAATCGCGAAAATTACCTTGTTCAAACACAATTATGAAAACTCATTCACTAGATTTTTTGAAAATTTTTAAATTATAAGTAACCTCAAGTTTTGCTGTGTCGCTGGAAAACTTTCAATTTTGAAAAAAAAATCATAAACAGATTTTAAACCTCCTCTTATTTTATTTCTGACTACGTAAGTCAAATTTCTCCAGTATCGCAAGTTTTGTGATACAAGACATTGAAATTGGGTATTTTTTTTATGAAAAATTGCGAGGATAAAAAAAAAACTGAGAGCCTTCAAGAAAGTGAAACCGAAACAGCAGAGATTTTATAACCGTTGTGATGGGAGAACGTTTTAAGAAAATTTCGAGTAAAATTTGAAGAGTCGAGTTCAAAAAGTGGTTGAATTGAAATGGAATAATCCGTTCTTTCAGGATATCACCCACAATTGGCAACAAATTCTCGTTTCAGTTTTTCTGATTAACATTTGCTTTGAGAACTTCTAGCTCCATCCTTTTAGAAATTGAGGTTTAAGAAATTTTTCAGTGGCCCTCCCCACTCGAAGTAAATTACTTCAATTATTACTCTTTTTCACCAAAATTCGTCGACTATTCTATTGAAATCCCCAAAATCAATACTTGATAGGTTTAGCTTAACAGAAGCTTAACGTTGAAATATTTCTGACAGTAATAAAATAAAATCCTGAAAAATCAACATCCTTACTGTCATCAATGCGTTGAAATTTTCTTGGTCGTCTTTTTCGGTTATATCATAGAACGATATAATTTCTTGGAACATATTTTCCAAAAATTCTTCCCTCACAGAAGTCAAATCGGAAAGAACAACCTTTAGCGCATCATGTCGAACGACAATTTGAGCGAACGCTTGTAAAAGCAACATAAGTGAAACTTGTAAGTATAATATCCACGAATTAGGAATAAATTTCATTAAAAGCTATTTTGAGTACTTGGATCTCTGAGAAAAAACGCTCCCTCGTTTTCGTTTATTCCATTTATCATTGAAACGCAATTCACTTTTTTCCATAAATTTATCGGCATATCTGGTAGCACAGCTCCGTCTTTAATAAATTCCACGGAGGGGCGAAACGCATATGTTCTCGGCAGCTGGAGTAATATTTTATACATTTATAGCAGGTATAACGTTTGAAAAAATTAAAATGCTGATTAAGACTAGGTAGTGTAGTGTGAAAGAATCTAGGTAGGTATGAGTGAAAAACTGAAATTTCCCCTCGGCCGGTTTTGATTTTTCCCCTCCGATGAGATAAGAGTAATGAATGAGTACAGAGAGCAAGTGAGCTCGGTCTGTCGTTATGTAGCACCGTTAGGTGGATGTTGTTTTTAATTTTCCATGTATGTATGTACGTTTTGAAGTTATTCATGTATGATTTTGTATGAAAGTCATGGCCACGTTTTGGCGAGTTTTTGTGAAGATTTTTTGAGACATTTTTTATTGTGTGATTTATACCGGAATGTATAAATAGGGAAAGTTCTAATTCCCTTGGAATTCGGTCATTTTTATTGTGTTGTTTTTCGAGTAATTGCGAAACATGAGGTACCGGCTGAGTAGCATGTTGGTTCCAGCAAAGAATATGGCGGAGTAAACTTTCAAGGTAAAGATAGGACGTAATAGTTGAAATTCGTATTATGGGTTGAAGTAAAAGGTGTATTTCTAGCGTTTAGCTTCGCCCCAAGATCGTGTTTTGGCGTAGGGCATTTTTAGTAGGGTTTTTACCTTTTTTGGTAGCCTAGATAGGTTAGCCTAGCTAAGCTATTTTTTTATGCCGAAGTGCGCCTTTATGGTGACGGCCTGCCTACAACTAGGTACCTATCTCGTGGCGTTAGGCCTTTCTCATTTTGGGATATTTTTACCCGGGAGAAACGTAGATAGGTATTTAGAAATAGGTATGGCAGCTTCGTGCTGTCTGCGTACGTATGTGGAGAATGAAAAGGATATTCGTATTCGATGCCTCTTTTTATCTCTCCTCATATTTGTAAAAATTATTTTTTGTTTTTCTCTTTTCTTTCAAATGGTTCGTTTTTTCATTCCTGAGTTTTCCTTATGTGGTCAACGCCTTTTTGTGTGTTTTTCCCACGTCTAAAAGCTCTCCTAGCCGGCCGAGCAGAATTAAACACTCATTGAGAAATTCGAGTTGTTTAATTCTTCCTTTTTGGTTTACCCCCTTTACCAGGTAACACACCACAGTAGGTACCTATCTAGATCTACCTGAAAATTTTCATCGTATATCTCCAACACAGCTACTAATAACTTTTTCACTGAAACTGATTTCAATAATTTCAGCAATTCTTTCTCATCACTACCTTCGTATCCAAGCTTTCGACCTAATTCAAAAGCAACTTTCAATGGAGATGGATTAATGTGCCACGTATTTAACGCATTACCACCGAGAGCAATTATTCCATTGATTAAATCTACATACAAAGAATAATAAAATTAAATCTGAACGTGAGTAGTAAGTACAAATGTTTGAACCAAAAATTAGTGTATACGGTTTTACTTTTGTTTAGTGGAGTCATGACCAACATCTGAGCACATGCGGCTCCCGAACTCGCGCCAAACAACGTCACGTTATTTGAATCACCGCCGAACCATTTTATGTTATTTTTAATCCATTGTAAAACGCATAATTGATCTTTTAAACCCATGTTCCCAGGGCACTCGGGTAAACCCAAATTTAAAAATCCTAGAAAAATAAATAAATACCTAAGTACCTATCTACGTAGATGAAATTAAACGTTTTTGGTAAGTAAATTAAATACTAGGGCGCAACAATTTACAACTTTTTTAGAATTTTAAAGAGCCTATGCCAAAAACAATTGTACGACCAAAAAAGACGTGGTAAAAATTATACATTTTTTGTCCCATGTTTACCCCTCTCTCCACCCTTTTACTTCAGTAAAAGCTTCAAGTTTTGAAATTGAATACGTCATGAGTCAGAACAAAAAGGGTATAAGTTCACATACGCCCTTTTTTATACCACAAGTGATTGTAAAACTACAAAGTCTCCTCTGTCCAATAAGACCACTCCCACTTCATGATCTTAAAAACTCGCTGAGTTATAGTGAATTTAAGATGGGGAAATCGAAAATTTTTTGCACTGTTTGGCAACCTCATGTAACTTCTACCGCGTTGATGCGCGATGCGCGCGTCTCTTTATTGTTATCTTGTTCCCTGGGTATCCACTGCTACTTGTTGATGTTATTTTGATTTTTTTTATGAAAAATTCGAAAATTTTTATTAAATTTTTATTTGAAGTGTATTTAAAATAGTTACGAGCATGAGAACTTAAAAATTTTCTAACCACAAAAAAAAATATTAAAAATTCTGGGACGTATATCCCTGTTCCTGAGCAACCTTGGAAAAAAAGTTGAATACAAAAAATGTTCATTTTTTTGTCCTCTACAACTTTGTTAAAAAGAGTTTTTAAACATTTGTGGAATTGAAAGAGTTATAAGCTGAAATGACAGCAAAGTGGGGAGCGAAAAAAAGTGCGATGAAAAAGGGCATATAACTCGTCACTTCAAAACAGGTATATTTAAAATAATTCAAGGTGTACAATGAAGATAGCGCTGTTTTCTTGTAGTGGAAGGTTGATATTTCAACCTCCATCGACTTACTTTTTGATTTGACCCCATTTCTCGCGCTTTAACCTAATGAAAAAATACAAATTTGAGAGGAAGTAGTCGGTTAGATCACGAGGAATGGGGTCAAATCAAAAAGTGAGTCGATATTCGAATTCTACGCACTCTAATTAGTGAGAATCGATATGCCACACGCCATTTTAATATTTTAACCCACTTTTCCCCAAAATTGGGGGTCAAGGGGGGCACTCAGGGGGTCAAATCGAAAAAATAATCAAATATTCGAACTCAGCGCCCTCAAAAACCTAACAAACGACTGGTCGCACGTTATTTTTCATTTTTTCAAATTTTGGCCATATCGAGGGGGCTAATAGGGGGGGTTCAGAGGGGTCGAATGAAAAAACTCAGTACATATTCGAACTCAGCGCCTTCGAATTAGTAGTCATCGATGTGTTACTCGACTTTATCGATTTTTTTGAATTTTGGTCAAAATTGTGGACCCCTGTACCCCCCAGGGGTCTGGAGATCCCATCTTGAAAATTTGTCGGTTGAAAAAAGGGTAAAAAGGGCTACTCACTGTAACTTTTTCAGATTTTTAAATGGTAGCTTTCATATATTGTGCATATCATGAAAGTTGAGCTTTCCCCACCAAAGTTCAACTTTGAGCTTTCCAAAATGTGATTATCATTTTTGAATCTACTTTCAATTCTCTTTCAGGCCCCACAAACAGCTTTCCCCAAAGTACAGCCTATTTCACGATATAAGCCTTCAAAGTTGGGTAGTTTGGCGAAAAATCACAATTGCATGAAAATTACGAGGCCCACCCCAGAAAAATAATAATCGTGGTTTCGTGATTAGACCACCGAGGGGAACTCATAAAAAAAATCTGAGCGAAATCGGAAGACCCGACTTCACTTTTGGTCTGTTTTAGCATGGAATAGCTCTTCTGTGTCTTTTCAAAAAATTTCAATTTGGCTAAATCCGCCGCTGAATTCATAAAAGTGTGAAATTTTAATTCAAAAGCGAAAATAATTGCGCTCAGCTTCAAGCTTCAAGCTTTCAACGTAATACCATATTCATGTATCTATTATATATACTATGTATCTCCGCCACCTCTTATATTTTTGAATTATTATTTTAATTATACTGGATTAGTAATATTAAATTGCACTAAGGACTCAAGGAAAAAGGTTCATATGAACCATCTTCCCAGAAATGTACAATGAAAAGCGATTTACGCAAAATCATCAGTCAAAACTAATAAGATCCTGCCGTCTGTCTCTTATACGAATTCCACAATCTCGTACACAAAAATGGCGTCGTAACTTTATCCGTATCTATAGCGCCTTAATGAGAGTACAAACCGAGCACAATCGATTAAGACCACTCTCATCCCTCCCCGTTGAATGGGTGGAACTTCTGAAATGAAGATGTTTTCCGATTTTGGAGATATTTTGAATGTAACTACAAAAAAATAGAGTCATCATACGTCACAAAATCGATCAAAACCTACGTAATTATATTTCGTACACACTTTCAAAGCATTTGAAACTTAGAGATTTTGTCGGGAGGGGTGGGAGGGGGGAAGCGATGACCAAAAAATTTCAAATTTTTACTACATCTTTTTAAGGTCATTTCACAACTATTTTTAGCATACCTAGGTCGTTTAAAATTGGAAAAAAAGTACAAAGACGCTGTGCCTTAGTAAATACACAAATTTGTTTGGTTAAATTTCCATTTAAAATTTATAAATGGGCATACCCACCTAAAGCGTGTAATCTGTAATTGAACGTCACAACAATAATATCGCGTTCGATGAATAAATGAGGTGTCATCGTATTGGCAGTTAGACATCTGTATGCTCCTCCATGAATATAAACTAACACTGGTAATAACGAAATCGAATCCGTCGAAGGAAGCTACAAAATTTAAAATGGTACTTGTCACCGGTATCGCGATAAATTTGAAATCTTCGAGGAATAAATAATCAAAGTCAAGCATACTTTCGGAATAAAGATATTCAAATATAAGCAATCTTCACTGCCCATCCTGACGCCAGTAAGTTCATTGTGTTGAATGCAACAGGTTTCATATTCGGTGGCATCGAGAAATTTTGGAAAAGTTTCCAAAGGTTGAGGAGGCTAAATTCAAAAAGTCACATAAATCTCTTATGAAAATGATGATTTATAATTTCAACAGTAAGAGTGTAGTCTTCTTAGAAAGAAGTTTTCAGATCTATAGGAAAATTTTCAAACCTTCTTTCATTAGGGTGGATCGAAAAAAAAAATCAATTTTATATTTGACCAAATTTGTTGGGGTGGTTTACATTGAGTGGGAGACTTCCAAAAAAATTGAGCCCCCGGGGGGCAATGGGAAAGGAGCAGAAGATGCTCAAAGTGCACCAAGTGCACCTCCATTTGAAAACAACGCTGTTTTTTGCATTTTTTAAACCAATCATAATTGCGTGATAAGCCTGCGTATCACTTAAAAGATGCGATTTGAGTTTCTACATCTCCCTAAACCATCGCTATCCTTCTCCGATCAAAACTCAGACTGCTACCAGGGGGTTGAAAAGTTGCAGATTGCAATATTTTAACAGGTAATATGAATTTTTCACTAAGCTGGAATGATTTTTATTTCATCGAGTAAGTGAATAAAAAAAAATTTCAACCACAATTGAATTTTATACACCAGTGCTGCCAACAGCTAATCACAAAATTTCAAAATACGGAATTTATATCAACTCTGAATTGATTATTTTTTCGCCTGAAAATATTATGTATTTTTTTTCAATCACAAGAAGTATATTTCAAAAATTTTGTATGCCAGTGCAGCCAGTTTCAAATCGTGGCCATGCTACACTATGGAATTTACGTTGACCTATAATTAATTTTTCATCTTTTTGAAAAATTCACAATAATTTTGTTTTCAATTCAAAACATACTTCTATTGATTGAGGAAAAAAATTGGTCCAATCGCTTGACGAAAAAATAATGTATTCTAGTTCATAATATCCGAATATCACAATTAGCAACTGGCTGCACTGACGTACAAAATTTTCACAGAAAAATTTAAAAAATTTTATATTGCATAGTTACCATAAATCTTAGATCAGCTATGGGAGGCTTAGCATACGGAATGCCCAAAAAAGCATAATATTTTTTCTCGTTCAAAGAGGTTTTCTCGATCCCACGAATTTCTGAATCTTGGAATGCAATAGTAACGTGCGAAGTCATCTTGTTCAAACAATACTGAATATAAATAAATCAGAAATAGTAAACTCTAAATCATACTCTTATTTTGAATGCCAAAATTGAAAAAAAAAAAACTATTTTTTGAAAACTTTCAACAAAAATCGCAAAAAAACCAATGATTTGTTTATCGTTGTACCTACCTATTTAGTCATAAAGTGACGGCCTTACCTTATCAAAATAAGGTTCTTGTATTCCTATCTACTAGATTATTCATTCGTAGAAAAAACTAAGCATTCAGCTGATGAAATGTCAAGTCGGTGGTTTTTTCAAGAATAATATAATATATTATCGGTTTGCACTTCTATACTATATGACACAACGGATTTTTCTGAAAATTTCTACAAATAAAAAGTAATAGGTCAGAAATGTGAAAAAAATTTAGGTACTTTTCAAGTCCAGTAGAATTATGTCTTCAGCTAGAAAACTGAGTTGGTAAACTGATTTTGGGTAATACCAATAGATATTTAGACGTCTTTATTAAAGTATGTAGCTGACTAGGAACCTGATCCAGCGCGGCGCATACGCCTTTCCGACTGTTGATTTTGCCCCGCTTCCTCAATAGGATTTTCGTGATTACAGACCTAAGTTTCAGTTTTGTCGTAAAATGGGTTTAATATTTTTTTTAACGTGCCTTCTAAGGGGGAGGAGAATATAAATCTAAGAAGTATAGGTAGATATATATTTACCGCGTTCAATTACCTATCAATTTTCATTACATGACAGAAAATGCCAAGGGAAGGAGGTCGTGAAAAAATTGACAAGTTAAGTTTATTAGGCCTGAACTAAAATTTTATTTCAGGCATGCACCTAGAACCAAAAGTTATGTGATGAAAAAAAAATGAGTGAGGTATCAAAGCAGAAAAATTATTGTAAAAAAAGCTTTGACATGTTGGTAAAATGAGACTTAATTTTAAGAAACATTCTCAAATTTTCAAAGAAGTGTAAAAATATTTAGACCCGAGCGAAGCCAGTGAGAAAAACTTTCAAAAAAAATGCTCAAGAGCAGAAAATTACTTCCGTCGAAACGGAAAAAATGTTGTAATTTTTTTTTTCAAAAGTAGGTAAACTGAGATGATTTGGATTTTTGATAATTACTAATTAGTCTTGAATCTAAAAAAATAAGGAAATTGTCAAACTAAGCCCGAGCAAAGCGAAAACAATTTTTTTTCGCAGAATCTACGTTATTTCTGTCGAAAAAATATGGTTTTAACTTCGTTTTTACTTTTTAGATTTGAATGGTCGATTTTGAATTCACATACTTTTTGAATAAAAAACTCATTTTTGAAGGGTTTCGACGGGCGGTGTACCCAAACACCCCCCCTCTCCTCGCATTTAAGTCACCGCAGAGCGTTGAAAATTTTTCATACCACTAGGACGAAACAATTCAACCGGTTTCTGTTAGAATAAATTCAAAAGAAATGGGATTTTTTTTCGCAGTGAACTTGTATCTAGTTGATATCTACTAATGTTTTTATACTTGATATTTGAAAATATTAAACCCGGTTCCAAAGTTCAGAACTGATTTCCCAAACATTTATTTGAAAAAAGTATAAATGTAAGGAAAAAACTCAACTGAAAATTACAAGGCTCAAAAGGTGAATCTGTTTCACTCAAAATTTTTTTCCTAGAAGCAGCTAATGAGTTTACCCAAAATTACTCTAGATATGGCTTCTTTGTAATACTAGGCGTAAAAAAAAATATTCAACTGAAAAATTGCTGTTTCTTGGGCTCTGAAATGTCACAGCTCATAAGATTATAAGGTTATCGAAGCATTTCTATGTTTTTTAAATTTATACCTATAGGTACAGATACTTGAAAACTAGTTTGAAATTTATGTAAGGGAAGGTGGGGCAGGATGTACAAACCTAGACCAAATGTTCTGCCAAATCGATTTAAATATGTAGGTCAAATTGACTGATTCTTGCAACAAATTAATTTTTAAACACTTACCTTTCATTTCGCGGAAAAAATTCCATTTTGGTGCATACCTCCACCCCTCAGAATTTTTTAAATTTTTTTCACTTTTTTTGGATTCTGCCCCGCCCATGGGACAAGGTGAAAAATGCCATGGGGCAAGATGCAAACAGTGAAGACATGATGAAAAATCGCGAATTTTTTTGTAAAATTTACTCGAGTACATTCGAGGTGGATACTACAGATTTAAATTGAAGCGTAATTTTTGAAAAGAGGAGTTCTGAAACCTTTGTATTCATAATTTATGCTGCCTTAATTGATTTTCTGATTTTTTAGGCAAACTTTTGATATTTTTGATATTCTATCTAAAAATTAAAGCAAAACTTTGTTACGACTTATTTTATATAAATAAAAGTGACGGGCAATTTGTACATAATAAAATATTAATTCAATTTTTTTAATAAAAAAAAATTACTTTAAAATTTTAATAATAACATTTTTATTTAATTAATCTTGGAATTCCCCCCTCCCCCCCATATTTCCTCCATTTTTTACAACTTCGTCACACCGTTGGGTACAAGATAACATTTTTTTGAAGTCCCTTCAGGGGTGGCAACCGATATTATTTCCATCTTAACCCTCGAAGAGGCCGAGGCTAGACTTCGTAATTTTTGAGGAATTTCGGTTTTTTATCGGATTACCCAACTCTGGAGACCTATACCTCGAGATCGGTTGTATTTGTGAATTTTTCGATCTGGCCCTTCTCCACGCTCCAATCGACCCCCTCACATGATAACTAAAAAAAAGTTAGGGAAGGAGTCAGTTTTATTTTTTGAACGCATTTTTTTTTTAGAAATTGTGGGTCGAGAGGCACTGAAGGGTCAAATTCATAAAATTAGCAAATATTTGAACTCTTCTGTACCTTCAAAAACTCAACAATACGACTCATCACACTTTTTTTTTTGAATTTTGACGTTATCAAGGGGGTTGATTAGGGGGAGGGGGTGTCAGAGAGTTAGATGAAAAAACAGAACCAATATTCGAAATCAGTGCCTTTGAATTAAAAGAAGTCGACGTTACTTTACTTTTTATATTTTTTTGAATTTTGGTCATAATTGAGGGCCACTGTGCCCCCAGGGGTGTTAAGATCTCATTTTCAAAATTTGTCTCGTAAAAAAAAGTGAACGGAATCGGGAAAATCGATTTCATTTTTGCTTCGAATGAACTGGTAATAGAAATAGGTATCATGACTGGTCGTGAGGCAAAGGGGTGAATTCTCACTTTATGTGCGACTAGGTCACTTCCAATCGTAGATACCGTGAAAGATCTATCAACCCAGCACAAAATATGTTTGCGTTGACTGAATAAAGAATACACGAATAGAGATTTAACGAGAAATATATTCGCGTATAGCACAATAACAGCCTAACTGAATTTAGGCAAACACATTAGGTTATCGCAATCGATTTCTATAATCGCGAACTACAATAACACACGGCACGATTAACTAGAAATAAAAATAAGAAAGTAATGAACGCTCGTACCTACAAACAGGTCCTATTTATAGGCACGAGGTTCTCTGTCTTCGGGGAAGCGGGAGGATATTATGTCATTTAGACTCCAGTAACCAATCCAGAGACTGGAAACTGGAGTGCTAGAACCTTCTCCAGGAACATTGCACAATATTGCGAGATATTACGCAGATGTTCACCCTCGTCAACTCACCTGACAGGTGAGATAACGAGGTACGTACAATGGGAAGGTTCGTAGCTCCAAAGTGCCAGAAGTAGCGATAAGACCAAATTAATGATCTTATGCTACGCAGCAACAATCGATCGCGTATGTAGGTAATAGGTAGCTACGTATAAATACGTACCTAACCTATTTACCCACATACAGGCGACGACAATGGTGCAATTTGGTAGGTATTTACCTGCCCGGTTCATGAATTGATACAGAATAGCCCGTTTACCAACAAAAAAGAACATTTGACGTGATACACCCCCCCCCCCCCAAAAAAAAAATTGTTCAAATTTTCAACTAACTCAAAAATGGAGGAAATATGGGGGGGGGAATTTTAAAAATTATCATACTTACATCCATCTAACACCTGTATTCTGTGAAAATTTCAAAAAAATTCCCCCATTCCTTCCGAAGATATCGCAAACCGCATTTTCGGTTGAGAAATGGGATAACTCCGGAAGGGGTGGGGGTGGGGATCAAAAATTCAGGTGGAATGTTTTTAGGTCCTAAGTAACATTTAGAAATTTAGAACTACATTGGACCAAATTTCGATCTAAGGCCGATTTCACCATCTTAATGGTTTTGAAGCAAAATTCGGGTCCAAGAGCTAAATACTCTCGAAAATCCAAAACAGCATATTTGAAACGTTTTATAATCATATCGATACCCATGTCCGAATTTGGTAAAATTTCGAATTTTGAACTCCCTGTTTTGGTGCCTAATTTCGGTCCAGGGGTCAAATTATTATGAAAATTTAGTTCAGCGCCCACGAAAACTCCAGAACTCCGCTGGTTCGACCATTGGTTCGCTAGATTTTAAATATACCAGGCTTACACATGCGTAATTTATTGAGGCAATGAAAAATTTTCGAACGCCGCTTTGCTTTTTCGTTTCGTAATAGCTCGCCCCCAAGATCACGTAGAAAAAAAGTAAAAAGAGGAAAATTATCGTCTTTTAATGCTCTACAAAGTTTGTTTGAACTGGTTTTTCGAATTTTGCACTGTAGCCAAGTTACACTTGGGAGAAAATGCGACTTTTTGTACAGAGGGTACAGCTCCCTCCCTTTGGGATGAAGGGTTGGTTATACATTTTTCGTATTTTACATATTAATAGGATGTACTATGCAAAAGAACCGCTCTTAAAAGTCGATTAACCCGATTTTTGATAATTATTAATTGTGTAAATTAGAAATTTTCTAACTTTTTTTTTGAAAGCCCGAGCCCCCCCCCCCCCTCCATGACGTTCTAGGGAAAAATTGTAGATGGAAAATTGTTAGTTTTTCATGCTCTAAAATTTTCGTTTCAACTTTTTTTTCGTAAGTTCGTAATTTTGAAAGGTATAGCCAAAAAAACTAAAACTTGAACCCCCTCGCCCACAAAAAGAGGACAAAATACTCGCCGGATTTAAAGAAGTTTGAGCATGTTGAAAAACATACCCTACTGAGCTTACACACAAAACTTCCCTTTTCTGGTAATTTTTTGGGGTAAAAACCAAAATCTACCAAGTACTTGCAACTTGACATTATTTCGCAGTAATTTGAGAATTCCCCAAAGAAAGAAATTGGGTCGAGGCTCATCTACGTCTGTTTAGACTGCGCAAATCGATCACACAAAATCGATCAAACCTATGTAAGTATTTATGATTCGTATTCACTTTCAAAACATTTGAAACTTTAGGCGTCTGTGGACGGGGGAAGGGGACACGGACCAAAAAATTTCAAATTTTTAGCACATTTTAAAAATTATTTCACAACTACTTTTGGCATAGACAATTCAAAATTTAAAAACCTTACA
The DNA here is from genome assembly GCA_033439095.1 of Pseudococcus viburni. Lineage (NCBI taxonomy): Eukaryota > Metazoa > Arthropoda > Insecta > Hemiptera > Pseudococcidae > Pseudococcus > Pseudococcus viburni. Next base: position 626,931 of record JAVBJF010000218.1, read on the forward strand.
CAGTCGCGTAAGGTAACCGACTTTTCGGTTTTCATATACAACGTAATGTAAGTTTATTAGCAAGGGTTGGGAACGGAACGAAAGGAACGGAACGGAACGAACAGAACAAAACGATTTTGATAAGATTTGAACAGAACAGAACGAATCAACAATGAATCAAACGAAAAGATGCGAACAGATGAGAACGTAAACACAGAAAATTTTTTTTTCTTTCCTCTAATGCTCTGTGATCTGCATCGGGTGTGCCATACTTTTCCCAGATTTTTCAATTTTTTTTCTCCAGGATTCGCTAGTGTGTCCTTGTGGCAGTATCCTTTTTTCAAGAAAATTTTCAGTACCTACTGAAAACTATTTTGAGAAAAATTTCAGAAAAGTACATTTTTTAAACATGGAAAAATCTGAGAAAATTTTAGGTTGAAAAAAATTTTGGTGTTGGAAAGACTTGAAAAAAAATTAAGAGTAGAGTAAAGGTAATTTTTAAGAAAAATGGGAGTTAGAATTTTAATAAAAATCAGAGTTGAAAGAAATTTTTGAGAAAAAGTGAGATTCAACTCGTACCTACTCTGAAAAAAATGGGAATCTATTCGTCCATTCTTTCACATGGGTATTTCGTCGGGAATAAACTCATCTACAGCCCAATTTCTGGAGAATTTTTTTTTGGGGGAAACCTTAAAATTTTTATGATGTTATGGAAATTTAATAAAAATTTTCTGGTTTGCAAAGAATCTCTCTTTTTAAGAAAATTGTCCAAGTTTTAGGAGATTCTTCAATTTTTGGAAAATCGTTCAGGCTGTGAAAAAAAGTCGCTCTACTTTTGGAAAATTACGCGAAGTTTTGAATAATTTCCCAGTTTTTGCAAAGTCATCGCAAGTTATGGAAAAATCATTCAAACTCGAGTACACAATCTCGGAAAATTTAAATAACGCTGAATCCACTAATTTACCTTCATTCTTCTAATGGGATATTATTTATCACGTTCAGCATGCCTGTATATATATATATATGTGTCATGCTCTACGGAAACCTACCTCTGGGACAAAATCAACTTTTTGAGAAAACGCATTTGAAGATTGCACTTCGTTTTGCTGCGTTTTAAGGGTCGATAGGCAACTATTCTTTCACTACATTATTTCTGGTGGTCATTTTCGACATTTTGGTGATTTGGACAATTTTCACCATGCATCAGTGTTGCCACTCTGAGCACTTTTTCTAAGCTGAAAAAACGTTCTAGCAAATTTTTCGTTGCGCAATGACAAGAGTTGTTTCATTTTTTATCAGTGATTAATTAATTTCGTAAATAATTGATTAATTGAAGCTCCGGTCAAATGATTACCAAGGATGCTTTGAACGGCAAAGAAGCAAAAAAAAACGCAAAAAAATTGCAATAAAAAATGAATTTTAAGCCAAATTTTTGTAAAATGAGCTAGTTTTAGATTTTTTTTGTATTTTGTATCTTTTTATGCATTTTTATGTCAGAATTAAATTTTTCGACTTTTTTTGAATTTCTTGGCCATTTTTTGATTTTTTCTCAATTTTTAAACACGAGTTGTGAGGAGAGAGAGCGAAATCAGAATTTGGGGTTTGCGCCATTCGAAAGAGCGTGAAATTTTATATCAGAATCGACAATAAAACAAAAATCCATTTTTTGACCCAGAGGTAGGTTTCCGTAGAGCATGACACATATATTTGCACGCTTTAAAATTGTTACTAATTGACTTATCAAAATTCTAATTACAGATTCGTGCTTAGCTACACAAAATCCACCTTAGCAAAAAAAATGAGACTCCTGCAACAAAATTTTTGAAAAAAAATTGCAAAATTTTCTAAGCCATTGCAAATTTTGGGAAAGTTTTTCTATTACAAAAAAGCCTGGCTTAAATTAGAATTTTTGGTGTCAAAAATTTTTGTTCAAGTTGATAAAATGGCAAAAAAATGATGGGGTAAATTTAACATTGTGCATAACCAAATTTGGTACAGGTAAAAAAATTTCGACCTGTTTTCCTTATTCTACTCATCACGGTCGATAAAGGGACACACCATAAAAATGAACTTTGAGTGAATTTCTTTTTTACTTAAAGTTGTAATTATTAAAATGCGATGATTACATCAGAAACTTTGAACTTTCTCAATCACAAAAACACTAGAAACATTTAATTCGATAATTTTAAGAAAAAATTCCAAGGCGTGCAAGCAATTGCTAAAAAAAGTTTTTGGCCTTCCAACTTCTTCTTTTCTATTTTTCTCCACGAGTTTTGGCTTTCAGAATGTCGGAGTGGTCTTATTTTTCCGGATTTTCGATGAAGAATATGAAAAAAAAATTTCGGCTCGCTGTCGTCCATAGCGCCGGAGATAGACGAGGTGGTCGACATTGGGCACTAGGCGATAATGGGGCACCTTACCCTTAATGGTGTTATTTATTTTGGATTTAAAAAATTATTTCAACACTTTTTTTGTGTTTTTTAAATAAAAAGCTCGAAAACTTCGAAGATCTGTGATTTAGAAACATTTATGGGAAAATTTTTCATTTCAATTCTTGAGAACTGGAGTGAAACCTGCTCTGTAGGCCCTAAATCCACATTGGGAAGACATAAAAAATTGAATGAGTAATGAAGAAAACGAGACCTATTCACATCGGTTCTCAGTATCATGTTCATAGAATCGACTAGATAAAAAATTACATAGTTACCATAAATCTTAGATCACCTATGGGAGGCTTAGCATACGGAATGCCCAAAAAAGCATAATATTTTTTCTCGTTCAAAGAAGTTTTTTCAATCCCACGAATTTCTGAATCTTTGAATGAAATTGTAACGTGCGAGGTCATCTTTTTTCGAACAATACAGGATATAAATAAATCATAAATAGAAAACTCTAAATTGACTAGGGGATAGCCCATCCTTCGGATGGGATAGGGGTATAGTGATTTTGAGTTTTTGTGAGAAATATAAAAATTGAAATCACTCTGCAATTTATGGCGTTTAAGATGTAATTTTTTTTACCACGAACTAACCTTTCCATAGGCCATCTGAAGTTTTTTTTTGTGCGACAGTCTTGATATAATATTTTGTAGAAATCAGTTGCTCATCGGGTCAAATTTTTAGCACGAATTTTGATTTTTTATTCAAGGTTCTAAGATTTGATGTTTAATGTTATTTGGCATTACCTGCTGAACCAGGCAAGTACCGCATCTCCAGATGACCTATACCGAGGGTAGTTCGTGGTATAAAATTCATCTCCTAAATGCCATATGGAGGAATTTTTCGGTGTATTGGATGATTTTTTTGAAATTCAAACCCCGTAAGTCCCCCCATGACAACTTAAGGAGCTGAAATTTTGGTTGTGGAAGTTTATTGTGATGCTCTACAAGGCTGTAAAAAAATTTCATTTGGCATGTAAGACGTGAACTAAAAAAAAAAAAAATAACAGTAGAAACTTATGACAAAACCCAGAAATATTCAGCTCTTAAAAATGTTCTACTTACTAAATATCCTATGTACTTATTTCGAGGAAACTTCCTCCCCCGAATTATTCAGCTTCTCCATCATTTTTCAAAATTTGTAACTTCGATATTTTTTACCTTCCTAGATGAAATTTTGAAATTTTTCCATGGAATTTGGCAACCAGCAATGTTTATTTCGACGCTGGCAAAATTTTACGCCCGCTAACTGTGATCGCCTCCATGGAAAATAAAATTCGAAAAGTTCGGAAAGTGGATTTTAGTATAATAGGATAAGTACACGTCATCGTCATTTGAATGACTAAATTGGGAAAAAAACTACGTACCTATTTTTAAAAACGTTCGAAAATCGCCAAAAAATCAATAGTTGCCGAGTACCTATACTTATCTAGTCATAAAATGACGCAACTTTACCTTATCAAAATAAGGTTCTTTTACCTCTACCTATACTGATACATTCGTGGAAAAAACTAATCAGCTGGTATAATCAATTTTGGTTTTGACCCAAAAAAAATTAGCAGAAAGGGAAAGTTTGGTATAATAAGCTTAGTAGGGTATGTATTCTGAAATTCCCCAAACTTCCCTAAAATTGATGCATGTTTAGACCCCATATGAGGAGCAGAGGGGTTCGAATTTTGGTTTATCGGCTATAACTTTCGAAATTACTCGTATGACTTGAAAAATTATATTTAAAAAATGCTCAACTTTTAAGCTCAACGAATTTTGATTTCAAAAATCGGGTCTCGATTCCGAAAATCGGGAAATTAATATTTTTAAATAAGTAATATGTACATACTACATAGTTTGGACAATCCTCTATCAAAATACTCAAATTTTTCAAGTTTTCAAGAAATGGCAACCCTGCTACAGACGTCGTTTCAAATGGGGCTACTTTGAACGGTTCCAATTTCAAATACCTAAGAAGGGAGGTATCCCAACTCAAAGTAAAATTTTGACGGTGAATTTTTGAAATTTCAAAATTACCTCCGCCCGCACTGCAAAATATGAAAATTTGATCTAATCAGCAAAAAAGCTAACATTTAGTATATACCCTATTTTCGACCTCCCGAATTGATTGGAAGCGGTTTCGAGACGTGTCTGAGCCACCAGAAAGGTTTGGAATTTTCCAGCCCTGGAGAAAAGCTCATAAAAATGGCCCATATGCACTTCACTACCTTTAATCGCGGATTATCCACAGTTGTGACCTATTTGATCGATTAAAATACAATTTTCCAAAATTCGTAACTTTGAGTACAAATTCGCATTTTAAGCAAGAAATTTTCCTGGAAAAAATTTGAAAATTTTCTGATTGCTCCGAAACGTCTCGAAACCGCTTCCATTCGATTCGGAAGGTCGAAAATAGGGTATCTACCAAGTTTCAACTTTTTACCTCGATGTATGCGCATTTGGCGAATTTTTAAATTTTTTCTAGGGAAATTTCTTGCCTAAAAATGCAAATTTGAACTCAAAGTTACGAATTTTGGAAAATTGTGTTTTATAATCGATCAAATAGCTCACCAGAGTGAATAATTCGCGATTATAGGTGCTGAAGTGCATATGGGCCATTTTTATGGACTTTCCTCCAGCGCTGGAAAATTCAAAAATTTTCTGATGACTCCGAAACGTCTCGAAACCGCTTCCAATCGATTCGGGAGGTCGAAAATAGGGTATATATCAAATTTTTAGCTGTTTTCGTTGTTGATTAGATCAAATTCTCATATTTTGCAGGGCGGAGGTAATTTTGAAATTTCAAAAATTCGCCAAAAATCGAGAAATGAACTTCAGCACCTGAAATTTTGGATTAGGGGTCCTGTTATGATGTACTTTTGATTTTTTTCTATTTGGGTCAAAATCTTACTTTGAGTAGGGATACCTCCCTTGTGAGTAATTTTAAAAACATTGTTTTTTTTTTTTTTTGTTTCAATTCGACGATTTTTACGTTTTCATCTTTTTAATTTTCTCTCATTTTTTTGGTCTCTTTCTTTATTTTATTGTCCGTAAGTCCCAAAAATATGAGGCATTTTTAAAAAAAAAATGTTTTTACTTTAATTAAGAGATGCTCAGCCTGTTATAAGAGGTCTTCTCACACCGAATCAGTGAAAAATGGGTCTAGGGGGGCACTAGAGGGTTGAATCCCAAAAATAAGCAAATATTCGAACTCAGTGCCCTCAAAAACCCAACAAATGACACGTCATACGTTATTTTCCATTTTTTTGAATTTTGACCTCATTAAGTGGCTGATAGGGAGGTTCAGAGAAATCGAATGAAAAAACTAAGCACATATTCGAACCCAGCGCCTTCGAATTAGTAGAAATCGATATATTACTTCACTTTTTTCATTTTTTAAAATTTTGATCAAAATTTAGGACCAGTGTGCCCCCCAGGGGTATTGAGATCCCATCTTGAAAAGTAATTAGTTGGAAAATACATTAAAATTCCTCTTCATAGTAATTTTTTCAGATTTTTTAATGGGGCCCTTCATCTTTTGTACTTATCATGAAAGTTGAGCTTCCATCACAAAAGCTCAACTTTGAACTTTTCAAAAAATGATTATCAATTTCTAATCTCCTTTCAATTCTCTACAAAACAGCATGTACAGATTTATCTTAGACCTAACCAATCTCGAGATATGCTCCTTCAAAGTTAAGTAATTTCGCAAAAAATCCCAATTATACGAAAATTACAAAGGTCACCCCCCGCCCCCTGAAGGATTAGGATCGGAATGACGGTGATTCCTTCATTAGACCATCGAGGAGAACTCGTAAAAAAATTTTGAGCGAAATCGGGAGACGCAAGGTCAAAACCTGGTCGAGTTGACATAGAATGAGCCTACTGTACTACATAAACCATGCGCCATAAAACTCTGACTGATAAAGTAGGTACTGTAGGTAGATACAAAGAAAATGCTCTACTGTAATGGCATGATAATAGCTCTTCGTCATTCAGTATAGCTTTCGTTTTAGCACAGTAATTTCTTTTCAATGTTGCAACATGGCTCAAAAAGTAATTGTCAAAGTGAACGAAGGTAAAGTTCGAGGCATCAAGCAAAAATCCACGTTTTCAGGAGCGGAGTACTACTCATTTTTTGGTATCCCATATGGACAAAATACTAGCGGCAATTTACGTTATAAGGTAACATTACTAACCTTAGCTCGATTGTTGTTCTCATAATTACGCGTAGTCTCAATCTCAACCGTCAAATATCAGGACCCAGTCAAGGTAAAACCTTGGAACACGATTTTAGACGCTTCGATTGAAAGAAAACAAGGATGTACGCAGGTGTCGTTTATCCTCGGTGATGTCTGCGGTTCAGAAGATTGCTTGTATAACAATATCCACACTCCAAAAGTATGTGACTATAAAATTGTGTTGCGAAGCGAGCATTTTTCCGTTTACTCCTTCAATCGCGTGTTTCCTCTATAGTTGCCATCGAAAGATGATCCCTTAAAAGCGGTAATATTCTTAATACATCCAGGAGCTTTGACCAGCGGTTCGCCAGAAACTTGGCATTTCGGATCTCCCGACTACATAATTCATAATGACGTGGTATACGTTGGAAATGCACATCGACTACACTTTCTGGGTATGGAAACTCATCGTGTTCGTTCAACGTTGGCTAATTTTGTATTGGAGAAAATTGCACTTCAGCGCTGTAGAAAACTAACTTTTTATATTTTTCAGGATTTCTGAATTTAGGTTTAGACGAATGTTCGGGAAATCAAGGATTGAAAGATATTATACTAGGGCTTGAATGGGTCAGGGACAATATTGCCACTTTCGGAGGGGATCCGAACAATGTGACTTTGTTAGGAAGCAGCAGCGCAGGAGCGTTGGTTCATAATTTAATGATATCTCCTAGAGCCCAAGGTACGTACGTGTCAGTATTACCTACCTTTATTTATTTATTATTTACAGTATGTTTTAATGGATGTTATTTTGGCTCATATTTGACTCCCTGCTGAGAAATATGATGCCTCAAAAAGGCAATAAAACCAGTCTTCATTCTGGTCTAAAAATGCCAACACAGCAGGTGATCCGTCACAAAGAAAAAGAAACAATAAAAATTCCATTCTAAATTTAATCAAAATTCCAGGTCACATAGGGCAGTAAAACTTAACAAAGGTTAAGGAAATAAATGTAACGAAGGAATCCGAACACAAAGCCAACCCATCTACCTTACATCAAAAAATATTTTATCTGCCGATACTCAGCTGAAAAATATAATTCCCCAACGGGGCGATAAAACCAGTCTTTTTGTCAGCTCTTTTAAAGCCAACAAAGGTTCTTTGTGCTGGAAAATGCCGACACCGCAGGTGGTCTTGTACAGGGTCAATAAATGAACGGGGCAACGTCAGCATGAAAATCCCTGTCTAACAATCAAGAGTCGCGGTCGCGACTCACCCCGCCCTACCATGACTATCCGACTGTAAACGCAACATGATGATTGATGAAGCGAACAGACTCTTATATTCTAAAATTCGTCGACCCCAATTTTCGCGTTTTTGAACGTGTTTTTCTCGGAAGGCACGTTTCAAAAAGGAAAAATCGCGAAGTATGAAAGTGTCTTCCCTGCTGTACCAAATCTCCGTTATGTATGTCACATAAAATTGGGTATAAATTTCCGCCTTAGAAGGGTCATTTCTGTCACATGTTTGTACCCCATTTTATGTGCCATAAAAAATGGCACTTGTCAATGACACATGTCATGATCATGTGATGGCAAGTGCTACGGTTCATCGTTTTTTCTGCACATTTAGCTGACATATGAATAGGCCATAAATGGTGCCTTTTTCATGAAACATAAATGTCCCATCAATAAGGGTATGTTATGTGACATGAAGGTACAGGTTTTATGATGCATCGGTGCGTCATTAAACCTGTACCTTCATGTCACATAACATACCCTTATTGATGGGACATTTATGTTTGATGAAAAAGGCACCATTTATGGCCCATCCATATGTCAGCTAAAAGTGCAGAAAAAACGATGAACTGTAGTACTGCCATCACATGATCATGACATGTGTCATTGACAAGTGCCATTTTTTATGACACATAAAATTGGGTATAAAAATGTGACAGAAATGACCCTTACAAGGCGGAAATTTATACCCACATTTATGTGACGTACACAAGTGCCATAAAAAAGTGAAAATGGTACAGCCGGGTTATATTTTTGAGTTCTTTCATTTAAGACAAGAACGAACTTCGTACGACAAAAGCTCGCGAAGTTACAGAACCCCAAAAAATGTGAAAAATCAGTAAATTGGAGGTAATTTCTTCAAGGGAAGTTGGAGAAAAGCTATTTTAACAAAATTTTTTGAAATTTTGGGAATGGGTTTTAGTAATGGTGTAGATGCCTGTAAGGGTTGAAAAATTCAAAAATTTTGAAAATTGCCCCCCCCCAAATTTGGGGGCTTTAAACGTTTCTAAAGTTGTTTTTGATTGCGGATTCGGATTCTGTGGGTCAAAATGTATTTTTTACCGCAAATTTCAAGTCGATCGGCCGGGGGGATCGACTTGTAAAAATTTTCAAAGTTTGGAAAACCATGCAAATTTGTATAAAATCACCCATTTTCATAAATTTATTACTGAGAAACCAAAAGGAGTTGAAGTTTGGGAGTAGTTAAAGATCACCCTCACATGCATGAAGAATATTCGTGCAAAGTTTCAGGTCAATCTGAGCTTTCTGAGGACCTGTAGCGATGCGCAAATAACATAGTGAAAGTTCATTTTAGTAATCAGTTTGAGCGTTGAAGGAAAAAACAATGTTGGTTAGCTACATGGGGTAACACTGGTGAATGCACGGTAGCCAATACTAGCTGGTACTGCTACAGACTACGTAGTATGGCGAGACCTGGCCCTGTTTTACGGATTTGCAGTGGGTGGTGAGCGATTTTTTTTTCAAGCCCACTTTTAAGGCCTGAATTTTTTTCCTATATTAACACTTGACTTGGTCAATTTTTTGAGACTGAATTTTTTCCTTCAAAATTGTTCAAACTTCATTTTTTCTACATCAATTTTTTGAGACTGAATTTCTTCTCTCAAAATTGTTCAAAATTGTTTTTTTGTACTTCAATTTTTTGAGATTGAAATTTTTTTATCAAAATTTTTCAACTACGTTGAAGCGGTAGCTTTAATACCTACCTAAATTGCGCCATTGGACATCGTATTTGTGTAGACGAATACGTATCTGTTTGTCGGCAACGACAAATAGGTACCTATTCGTATACGTATACGAATATTATTTCTGTGTCCATTGTATTAGTCGATGGATATTTCTAAATTAAAGTACTGTTTATCGCGTTGGCGACGCGACGTACGAAACAATAGGCCCAACGTAGCTTCGGCTACATTGGTGTGCCTATCTAAATTGATTATCTTGAACAACTTGCTTTGTTGGCGAGTTGTTTACAACTTTTGAACTTTTGGTTAAGGAGAAAGCTTCATCTCGTATGTTGTCATTTCTGACAAATACGATTAGACTTTCTCCTCTCACCATCGACTTTAACCAATGAAAGACCTACCAAAGTTCATCCCTTCCCATTTTGCAACTGGTGCTTACGAAGTACGACTTAGTCGAACTTCGTAAGCTCGGCCTAGTATTCTTAGGAACTTTCGCTAGCTAATACGTTATCGCGAGCGAAAGTTTATCGCATCGTTTATGTTACACACGTGTACGAGTACATTCGTTTGCACTTTGTGCTTTTTTCGTATGCTCGTTGAGCTTTTGTCATTGTTTTATTCGTGTGTGTAATTTGAATATTAATTACACGTATATGATCGCAAATTGGTGTTTTTATTGACTCGAAGAAAGTTCAAACAGAGTGTCAGGTACACGAACATGCGTTGAGTGATATTCGGGATTCGAGGTATTGAGTCGAAGACCCTAGACGTCCACCTATCTTTGACGAAGTCATCGAAACCTACCAATTGGCTAAACTTTTACCTACCAATTGGCTAAACTTTTATCACCCAACTCAACGTCTAGGTCAATTTTTCGAAACTAAAATTTTTTTATCAAAATTATTCAAACTTCGTCTACGTCAATTTTTTGAGTCTGAAATTTTTTTACCAAAATTTTTCAAACTTTGTCTACGTCTTTTTTTCGAGACTAAAATTTTTTTATCAAAATGTTTCACACTTCGTCTGGGTCAATTTTTGAGACTGAAATTTTTTTCTCAAAATTTTTCAACTTCGTCTACGTCAATTTTTCGAGTCTGAAATTTTTTATCAAAATTTTTCAACTTTGTCGAGGTCAATTTTTTGAGACTAAAATTTTTTGTATCGAAGAATTGACGTAGACGAAGTTGAAAAATGTTGATAAAAAAATTTCAGACTCAAAAAATTGACATAGACGAAGTTTGAAAAATTTTGAGAAAAAAATTAAATCCAAAATTTTAAAAATTTTTGAGAAAATCTTCTTAAGAATCAAGATAGGTATGTAAATATAGGTTATGGATCACGTTGATATCAACTTTTTCAACCATTTTTGAGTAGGACCCAAACTGAGCCCCAAAGGGAGGCCAAAATCTAAAAAATTTCAAAATTTCAAGCTGGGTGTTGAAATATAGGTTATTGATCACCCTGATTTCAATTTTTTAAACCATCTCTGAATAGGACCCAAACATAGCCCCCAAGGGGAGGAGGGGGTCAAAGTTCAAAATTTTTCAAAATTTTGAGATGAGTATAGAAATATAAGTTATATTTTTCAGATGATGGGAAGGGGGTTCAGAGGGGACGAATGAAAAAAATATCTTTGAATTGGTAGAAATTAGTGTTACTTTACTTTTTACTTTTCTTTTTTGAATTTCGATCAAAGGATGAATTTAAATAGTTTGCACACCCAACTACGTATAGAAAACAACTGATATAAGCAAAAAAATCTCCGAAAAAGAAGTAGGTCCCCGCCCAGTGGGGACTGAAACCCAAAGTAATGTCGATAACAAAATGTTATGATATAAAGGTAAAATCCGCCCAAAACACTTCCACCTCTTCTGCGAAAAAAAGAAGAAAAACTTTTGATAATAAAATGTTATGATATAATGGTGAAATCCGCCATGAAAAAATCCTTACTTTCTTGAAAAAAAATTTCCAAAATAGAATTGGCATCAAAGTTGAAAATGGAACAAAAAATAAAATAAAAAATGGAAAAAGTGGTGGGCGGACAGTGTTCTCATTTTACAAAAACACTTTCAATTACTGATTAAGAGCTCTGTCCGTCCACCACTTTTTCCATTTTTCATTTTATTTTTTGTTCCATTTTCGACTTTGATGCCAATTCTATTTTGGAAATTTTTTTTCAAGAAAGTAAGGATTTTTTCATGGCGGATTTCACCATTATATCATAACATTTTATTATCAAAAGTTTTTCTTCTTTTTTTTGCAGAAGAGGTGGAAGTGTTTTGGGCGGATTTTACCTTTATATCATAACATTTTGTTATCGACATTACTTTGGGTTTCAGTCCCCACTGGGCGGGGACCTACTTCTTTTTCGGAGATTTTTTTGCTTATGTAATATTCTAGATTTTTTCTTTCTGCATTAATAAGTTCTGAAAAAATATTTTTAAGGTACGTACAAAAAAATCGTAATTTTGATGAATTTAATTTTTAATAATAGATTTATCGTTCTGTTCTAAATAATAATTAATAATTGATTGAATTTTCATTTTTGGTGAATTGATAATTTTACGCTCGAGATAACATTCTGATGTTGAAAAAATATTCATGTAGGTAATGGTTTTTGTGTGAGAATGAATTTCAATTCAGTGAGATAGACATTTCACACTTGTGCATGCAGTTTCGTTGAGATGACTCATTCATTACTTCTAACTTGTTTCCTTATCAAGACATCGTTAGTTGTTTTTTCTATCTTTTAGCCTTTGTTACTCACCATAACAATAATTTTGGCGATGTGACACACACGACCAACTCTATCTATCAGGCTGGAACCGCTGTTAACAGCAACGCCAAATTTTTGCCATTATCAGGCTTAAAAAAACACATCTTAATGGCGATAGACGTCTTTTTTAGTTATAACTCTTTTCTGAGGGGATAAATTGAAATTTTGGTTGAAATAAATGAAATTATCTATCTGATGGTGTATTTACTTTTGTTTTATACTTCATTGGGAGCTGGTAAACTGGAAAACAATGCAAGAATGTTTGAGATGTCTTTGGTTTTTTGAAAATTACAAGGATAAAATCAATTTGAATTATAGAAAACTATATATTGTTGGAATGAGCATGAAAAATGCTACATTTCGTCCATTGAAAGTATTGATTTTGGAATTATAGTTTCTGAAATATATTTGAATCAATACTTTGCACTATATTATTTCAAAAACTATTATTCCGAAGTCGGCACTTTTAATTGACAAAATATAGCATTTTTCATGCTCTTTCCAACGATTATAGTTTTCTATAATTCAAATTAATTTTACTCTTGTAATTTTCAAAAAAACAAAGACATCTCAAAACGTTTTTGCATTGTTTTCCAGTTTACTACTCGTAGCTTCCAATGAAGTAAAATACAATAGTAAATACACCATCAGATAGATAATTTTATCCTCTCCAACATTTATTTCAACCAAAATTTCATTTCATCCCCTGAGAAAAAAGTTATCTACAAAAAACTACAATAAAATATATAAATCCCATTTAATTATGTGGTAATGTGGGCTTGATATCAGTGCTGCCAGCTTGAACAGTTCTGGCCTGGAACAATAGAGTAGGTTGTGCGACACAACAAAACAGGGAAAAAAGGAAGAAAAAATGTGAATTTTTACGCTGACGTTGCCCAGTTCATTTATAGACCATGCATGCAAAAAAAAAGTCTGTGTTGGTTGAAAATGTCGACGTGGCAGGTGGTCACATTGGCAAAACGAAGTCTCTGTATTGGTTTAAAAATGCCGACATAGCAGGTAGTCTCGTAGGTAAAAAAGTATTTTTGCTGGTCTGAAAATGCCGACGAAGCAGGTGGTCACATAGACAAGAGAAAGTCAGGCGCATCTACCCTTATGAGTTATGATCGCAACAATGGACTCTCGCTAGAGCAGGAAGTCCGCTAAAAAAGTATATCCTAGATTTTGACAAAAATTGGTGAGATCTTAAACACCCCCTCCTTTTTATAAAATTTTCAGAGAAATTTTTCCACCCAAAAATACCCCAAATCCAATTTAGAACAGGTTGAGCGACTGTTGATAGCGCTCTTTTCAACTCAAGATTGTAAAGATCCGGTTAGCGAGGAAGGTGTTATGTTACCTGTAGATAGTGTGAAAAGAAATGGAAAACTACTACGTTAATGCTCAAAAATAAGCCAAAATTCCCAATGATAGTCACAAAGGCATTATATAACACTATGTGCTGGTTTAACCCAAGAAAATCGGTATGTGACTGCGACTGCCAACATCCTATATAGGATATAGCACTTCGACAACAACAATTCTCATACAAAAGCTCAAGAACTTAATTTTATTACAGAAAAAATTTCAAATTAAAATAAAAGAAGAATGCATAAAAATTCTGAAAAATAAAACAAATCACAAGCATAGAGAATGAAATTGGGGTTTTTTCCGACAGTAAGTCATAAATTTCACTAGAAATTCTCCAAACCCCACAAATTTTTGCTTCAAATTGATAAATTCCACTGAAGTTTCTGTAATTTTTCCATCTCACCTTTCGTAAAACAAAATCAATGAGTTTTTTCTATCGCGTTGTAGTTTTGAAAAACATCAATCATTTTCTTCAGATATATCAAGTTATCAAATTACTCAGCCCAAGAGCAAAAATTTATGCAGAAGAAACCTCAAAAAACTGTTCAGATTGCCCATTCAAACTACATACTCAGTATCGAACCAAACAATTTTTTTGGTCAATTTTATACCTACAGTAATATTTTGTGCTACCAACTGCATTCTGATTGGCATAATTTTCATAAAATTCTAGGTATCGAACAGTCACTTTTTGAGTCATCGATCATGCAAAATTTAGCTAATTTTGAAGGTTTTTTTTTTCTGTTCATAGGATTATTCCATAAAGCTGTAATGATGGGTGGGTACTTTTACAATCCTCTACGTCTGACAATGGAGGAAAACATGTCATTTGCCGCGGAATGGGCTGAAGATCTCGATTACACTGTGCCTGATAAACAGGATGGGAAAAAATTGCTCTCGATTTACAGAAAAGTAACACCTGAACAGCTCGTACTATCCAAACCAGATAAAAAAATCAATACGGTAATTTTTATGACTTACTTTGAACTTACATAGGTGCCACACATTCTGAGCAATTAATCAAATTTAGCAACCCCAAAATTTTAAGTTCGCAAAGTTCGAGTGCAACTTGTAGTTCAAATTTATGAAACCCATCCCTGCTGTTTTTTTTTTCAGTTCAAGAGTATAATAATTCTACGACGGATCTGTGGTTTTTTTCAAAACTGAATATTGATGAAAAAAATTACACGATAATGTTGAATGAAAATATCATCCTGAATATAATTATTACAGAACAGAGATTTTTGAAGTAAATAATTTAAAATTTGTTTGGTCATGATAATCTCCTGTTGTTTTCATTTAGGGTACCATTATTGTTGGACTTGTATTCTTGTTTATCACGTTCCCCAACAAGACAACAAAAAAAAAACATGTGAAGCGAAGTACCGACAAAAAAAAATGAACGTAGTTTTTCCTACAAGGTAAAAACCTTGAAACATGGATATGTCTATAAAGGCTCTGGTGTGATTTGGGGGTCATTTGGCCCGTGGTGGAACTTTGACAAAATTTTTATGCCATTCGACTTGCCTATGTGGAAGATGATTTTAGAGCAAACAAAACGAATTTTTACCACACCCCCCCCCCCGGGGGCGGGGACCTCAAAATACGTGATTTTCACACTAAAAATTCTATCTCCGCGAGTTTTCAACCGATTTTTTTCAAACTTGGCACGTAGGCAGAGATACTTGAGGGGAGTACCCTGAAATTTTTTCAGATTTTTTCGACCACTACAATGACCTTAAATTTGACCTTGAAAGTTTAAAATCGCCCTGGGGGCACCGTTTTGGCGGGTGGTATAAAGAAAAAATTATTTTCATGTTTCTCACTCTATTTTACACTACTTGGGATTTTTTTCAGATTTTTTCGAGTGGTGGCCTATGCGTGACGTTCAAAAAACCGATAAATCGGTCGTTTTACCTAGTACATGAGAAATACACTTTGAAAAAAGACAAACATGTTAATCGCAATTTTATAGCTCTGGAAAAGCTGCTAGGTATATGATGTTCAGAATCTTTGATAAATTCGCATCGCACCAGCCCCTATTGCTTTTTGAGAGGGGGGGGGGCTTATGAAAGAAAAAATTGTTTCGCACCGATTTCACACAAATTCACGTAAATGGTTCTGTAGGTGTAGAAGTACTCCCCAAAATTTTTTAGCCTCCCTCGACCTCAGGGGGCTGAGCCATCGCTTCCCAAAGTTGGACATTTTTGGTTAAAATGACAAAAAATCGAGTTTTTCGACTATAAAAACCGCTCCAAAATTCTAATTTTGAAAAACTTGGTATTTGCTGTCACATTTTGAGGTGACGAATTCGACTAGCCCATCAAATTTTTCATTCGAATTGTTTATACCCCCTCCCCATCACGGCCCGTTTCAAAGTGTACAAATCGTGGGTTTTTCAGAAAAAAATGACTTCGTTACATAAGTGACCCAAAAATGACATTTCGCGAGAAAGTGAAAATTTCGTGATTCAAAATGTTCAATATGATGTCTCGAGTGTGTGGTAAAAACGCACTCCACCTATTGTCCGTCCAAAATGGCTTGAGCCAAATTGTGTCAGTTTCCTTATCAAAAAGCAAAAAAAAAAATGATTTTTTCCCATTTAACTACAGCAATTTTATTTTTGGCTTTCGAATAACGAAACTGACACAATTTGGCTCAAGCTATTTTGGACGGACAATACCCCTCATTCTTTTTGTGGGGGGGGGGGAGGAGTGAGGGAGCCCGTTTCAAAAAATGTTTTTTTTCGCATCGATTTTGTTCAACTTTACATGGAAACTTATTAAGGTACAAAAATATTTGTTTACGAACATCAGCTCCTGACACATCAGGGGACTGAGTCATTATTTCTCAAATCTGAGCAGTTTTTTGAAAAATTACATAGAAATATTCCCCAAAAAATTTTAGGCTCCCGCGACTTAGGGGAGAGGTTTAGCCATTGCTTCCCAATGATTTATCGGTTTTTTGAACGTTACGCATAGGCCACCACTCGAAAAAATCTGAAAAAAATCCTAAGTAGTGTAAAATAGAGTGAGCAACATGAAAATAATTTTTTCTTTATACCACCCGCCAAAACGGTGCCCCCAGGGCGATTTTAAACTTTCAAGGTCAAATTTAAGGTCATTGTTGTGGTCGAAAAAATCTGAAAAAATTTCAGGGTACTCCCCTTAAGTATCTCTGCTTACGTGTCAAGTTTGAAAAAAATCGGTTGAAAATTCGCGGAGATAGAATTTTTAGTGAGAAAATCACGTATTTTGAGGTCCCCGCCCCCGGGGGGTGTGGTAAAAATTCGTTTTTTGCTCTAAAATCATCTTCCACATACACATAGGCAAGTCGAATGGCATAAAAATTTTGTCAAAGTTCCACCAATAAGGGCCAAATGACTCCCAAATCACACCAGAGCCTTTGAAACTTGTTGTGTTTCATATTGTGTTACCTGTGACTTAAATTGCTTAGTAAAATAAACAGTCTTACCATTAACCACAAAATATCAATTCTTTTATTTATTTTTGAAGTAAGTACTTTAAAACCCTCTTATAAGTAATACTGTTCTTTTTACTAAGCTATGTAAAAATCATGAGATTTCAGTTATCAACAACCTTATTAACAGTAGCACATATCCTAACCCTATGCATCTAATCCTTAATACCAAAACCATGAATACATCTATAGGGCATCTTACAACCTGATCTAAAATCTTACGCTCTCTTTTATAACTAATGTCTTTCCAAAGAAGAAACGGTATTTTTCTAAATTACCATCTTTTATTCTTATGAAGATATAAGGCTAGAAGTTTAATTATCAATATTCAATGTCTTCGTCACCAGGAACACTAAGAAAGTCTGATCTCCAGAAATCCTACACTCACATTAAAGCGGAGAACAAGGAAATAACACATTTTGGTCAAACAATATATTATATGTATTCCCTGAACTGGAATTTTCCCTACTGACTGGGCTTGTCAGAGTATTACTATCAGCGAGAATGTTACATCACGGCGACTCTAGAAATACTAAATTATGCTTCACAATTGCCAGCCCATGGTGAATGTTTTTACACACATTCCCGTGCTCAGTACTGCTGACTCAACAGTATTGCCGGACGTAGGTTATCACATACATTCCAAGAAATCCCCTCAACATCACTCATCATCCTCACACCTTGGGAATCGAGGGAGGCCATGTCTTACTCTTACAACACATTGCCGTTTGAATTGTTTCAGGATCTCTTTTCAGGTCTAAGAGTTTGAAGAGTGCTTCAAGTTGACAAGACTTCTGTGTCATGCTGTGTATCATTTGCATTAGCATTAAGTTCAAATTTGTGTCCATATTTTTTGGCTTTTCCGTTGAGAAAAGTTCAGATTTCACTGATGGCAATATTTCAGAGAGAGGGTCCGAGAACAAAACCTTGGGGACAACCTCATTTCAATCTTCCCTTATCAGCATTGCCCTCAAAGCACTCCACCCTCAACTTTATTGAGTCATTTTTCTATGACTACATCAATCTTCAGACTCGGCTCCAAATTAAACCAAATGCACTGATCCCTACCCCCAATCCACTTCAGCTCCAAAAATTCTATCCTCACTGACTTAGTGTCCTTCTTTAGTAGCACAAATAACAGAATTTCACCATAACATCCCTCTTCCAAACATTCTTGGCACCAATTCTTCCTTCCATGAAGACCTTTTCCTCTTCTTTCAAAAATCAATATTTTTCATCTAATCTCAACACCTGTGTTTCCGGACACAGATATTCCATTGCACAGTCAAAAGCGCAGGCTTTTTGGTACTTTTTTTGCAAATAAATGATCAATGAAATTTTTCATTTCTCCAGTAACGCCAACATTGGGTTTTCCCTACTTACCTATGCTGCACAGTGGTCCAGGAGACCCCTCAAAACGCGCGAAATTCAGTATCATAAAAAAATAGCAATAAAAGTGAGTAAAAATTAGTGTACATATAGTTTTTTTGGTCGTAGATTACGAATTTGACAGAAAAAATTGATTCGTGGCAATGGGGAGGGGGTAGGGGAGGTGCTGAAATCGAAATTCACCTAAAATATCGTGTAATATATCGAAATCTAGGTTTTCGAGGTCGTAGATTAAGAATATGATGATAAAAAATTTTTTAGTGGTCATGGGGAGGGGGTGGGGGGGGGGGGGTGCTCAAATCAAAATTCACCATAATATCGCGTAGCATATCGGAATCTTGGGTTTCGAGGTCGTAGATTACGAATCCGACAAATTTTTTTGTGAAAGTAAGAGGGAAGGGGTGGGGGTGCTGAAATTGGAGTTAAACCAAAATATCGTGTAGTAGATCGAAATCTAAGGTATTTTTGCGATTTTAGTAATATAAATTAGACCAAAAGTATAAGTGCCACGCCTCAGCACGAAAAATGTTATAGGTGAAGTGGTAGTTTCAAGTGCCCTGAACACGATTTTCCAAATAGTTTTTGCGTCCGTCTGCGTCCGTGTGCATTATAAGCAAAAATGTGCCTTTTTCAATGGTTTTTTCCGTTTTTAGTAGTTTTTTTTATTTATTAATGTTATTATTTACATGCCAGGAATGTAAAGGGTTTGTAAATAATGACAATACTGGAAAAAAATTACTAAAAATGGGAAAAAATCGTTGAAAAAGGCACATTTTTGCTTATAATGCACACGGACGCAGACGGACGCAAAAACTATTTGGAAAATCGTGTTCAGGGCACTTGAAACTACCACTTCACCTATAACATTTTTCGTGCTGAGGCGTGGCACTTATACTTTTGGTCTAATTTATATTACTAAAATCGCAAAAATACCTTAGATTTCGATCTACTACACGATATTTTGGTTTAACTCCAATTTCAGCACCCCCACCCTTTCCCTCTTACTTTCACAAAAAAAATTTGTCGGATTCGTAATCTACGACCTCGAAACCCAAGATTCCGATATGCTACGCGATATTATGGTGAATTTTGATTTGAGCACCCCCCCACCCCCTCCCCATGACCACTAAAAAAAATTTTATCATCATATTCTTAATCTACGACCTCGAAAACCTAGATTTCGATATATTACACGATATTTTAGGTGAATTTCGATTTCAGCAC
The DNA here is from genome assembly GCA_033439095.1 of Pseudococcus viburni. Lineage (NCBI taxonomy): Eukaryota > Metazoa > Arthropoda > Insecta > Hemiptera > Pseudococcidae > Pseudococcus > Pseudococcus viburni. Next base: position 646,754 of record JAVBJF010000218.1, read on the forward strand.
CTCCCCTACCCCCTCCCCATTGCCCCGAATCAATTTTTTTCTGTCAAATTCGTTATCTACGACCAAAAAAACTATATGTACACTATTTTTAACTCACTTTTATTGCTCTTTTTTTATGATACTGAATTTCGCGCGTTTTGAGCGGTCTCCTGGACCACTGTGTGCTGTATGTAAGTATTTGCAAAAATATGGTAATTTAATTCTATAATTTTTGGTTGCGTAGGTTCTAGGCACACCATTCCCAGTATCACCTTTTTGGCCAACGATAGATCACCGAGAAAATGGTGTACATCCTATTGATTTCAGAAAAGCGATTCTATCAACGGCTCGTGTGCCTATACTTTATGGAATCTGTGAAAAAGAAGCGGTGGCAGCATTCAGCAGTAAGATAACAAACACTTTCCAATAGGTTTGAGGCTATTCCCACCACACTATGCATTTTCTCGCACATGAAATTTCCAGAAGGTATGCGTGCAGCAACGTCCCAACATTTCCTGTCCTCAATTCGCCTTAATCGCTACGGTTGGGGAAAAGACATAACCGATGATGAGCTTCGATACATTAGAAAAAAACTGGAAGCATTTTACTGGAAAGGAAAACCTATTGAAACGGCTCCAATAGCTGTACAAGTCGATGTACGACAATCATTTTTTTTCACTGGAGAACTGGTACGGTACGGTGTGTGGGTGTTTTCGAATAATATCTTCGCCTAATTTCAGATTTTAACGGATCTTGGAAATTCCGATCTGTATGACACTTTGATCAATGTAATAGCTGAGGATCTTCCTAGCTCCGTTTACGTTTATAAGTTTACTTTCGAAGGAAATGCCACGACCATGAAAGATATAGTACAGATACTGTTGGAAGAGAACCTACCAGGTACTGAAAATGATTCCCTACCATTTTCCTGAATCCATTCTCCCGAATACCTAATGACAGCTTGTATTGAAAACGAGGAGGAATGTTGAATGTTTGCCGAAGTTTTAAATTTCAGGGGTAAAAATCAACTTCTTGAAAATTTTTGTAATTTTGTTCTGTGGCATTGGACTGCAGTGTTCAGGGACGAAACTTGGGGAAAATCTTCGGAAGAGGGGGAGGAGAGGGAAGGGAACCTCCAAATTCAGTCGACTCATATTTTTGAAACGAGAAATTTTCCAACCAGTCGTACTGAAATCAAAAAACAAATAATCGTGATTTTTCGAGCTACTTTTTTAAATCCCCCCAAAAAAAATATTCCTTAAGGACTTCTCTTTAAAAAAAAATGGGGAAAATGTTGAAAATTTCATTCAAGATCGCCACATTTGAATATTTTAAAACTTTTTTCACCCCCTGACCTGTATCGGGAACAAAAGCATTCGGGAAAATGGGATTCGGGATTTACATTTTCGGGAGAAGAGACATTCGAGAAAACGGAAATTCGTGAAAACGGCCATATAGCTGCAAATATTGAATTTTAGGGGGATCAGGGTGCTGAAAATTTTTTAAAACCACCACAGTCATTCTTAAAAATCGAAATAGGATGTAAACTCTCCTCCAAACTACAAATGAAAAAATAAATAATAAACATGGTACCACTACCGATCAAGAATTTCGAAAAATTACCAAAAAGAATCCGATTTATGGACAAAATTATTCAAAACTACAGGATTTAAGAGATATCGCACATTTTCAGGAACATTTCACGGCAGCGATTTCTGCTACTGGACCAAAGTTTCCTATTTTTCGAAAACTCCGAATCAAACATTTTCCAAAGAAACTGCACAAATGATCAATACTTTTACGAAAACAATCACACAATTCGCTAAAACCGGGTAATATGCTTCATAATACATCGCATTCATTCGACAACAAAATTTTGAAAACACAATCTTACCACACTCTTTTCACAGTGATCCGAATAATGACGACCTGAAAACACACTGGGCCCCTTCAACGATCGATAAACCTTGTTATATGAAAATCGACACCGAGATGGAATTGATAGACGGTAAATTAAACGGCGAAAGGCACGAGTTTTGGGAAAACTTGAAGCATGAGTTGAGACCAGATTGTTAAATTAATTATTCGAATAAAAAAATTACTCCATGAAATTTTGCATGTTCACGCGAATCACCTATACGTCGATTATCATGTCACACATATCTGGTATCCTTTTCTCTTTGTATAGGTATGTACTTCATTTTTTCATTCTCACTAAGATTGTTCTTTATAAATATTTCCTCGGAATATATTTTTTCCATAATTTTGCTTCACTTGGACAGATTTTTTGGCTGATCAAAAATGGATACCTTTGCAGACTTACGAAATTTGGCTTAAAAATTTCGAAATTGGAAAAATTTTGAATTTTGACTAAATTAGAAGTAGGATGAATTGGGGGTCATTATAAGGCATAAAGGAGGCAGATCGGAAAAGTAAGTTGATAATCGATTTCAGCACCCTCAAATTAGTAGAAATCGATATGCCGCACGATATTTTCATTTTTTTGCCAAGGTTTCTCAAAGGGTACCCCCGGTTAAGATAGGTGAATCGGCCTAAGAGCTATTTTTTGAAACTAACCATCAGACATTATTAGGGACCCCAAAAAATAATTTTAGGCCGTATTTTCAACCCCCCACCTCACTCCCCTTCACCCCCACCCCCCAAAATGTCGAATTTTCGTCAAAAAATCCTATCTCGGAACTTAATGAACCAAAAATTCTGAAATTTATGTGGTGTATACGGGAAGTGGTGACCAACTTTTGAGAATTTTTTCAGATTTTTTTTGCACCGCCTTCTAGCCAAAATCCCACTTTGAAAACTTAAAATCACTCTAATTTCGAAACTAAAAGACATACATTTTTTCTTT